>OX451739.1:984766478-985966478 GCA_948472305.1 Vicia faba
TATATATATATATATATATATATATATATATATATATATATATATATATATATATATATATATATATATATATATATATATATATATATATATATATATATATATATTATTTTCTAGACTAAAAACATAAAAAATATTTTTATTATAAACTTAACTTTTTTTAATTAATTAGATTTAGGCTTATTTTATTTTCTTAAAATAAACATAGAATTTATACTTTTCCTAATTTAATCAATTTTCATACTATTTAGTCTAATGTTAAAATCTTCTTCATAAAACTAAAAAATATTTTCTCTTCTAAAGTAAAATTAGTTTATCTTTTTTTAAACTTTATTTTAGGTCATTAGGTTAAAAATAAAAACTTTCTTTAACAAGGACAAAACCAAATAAAATCCATTCCTTTTTTTATTTATTACTTTATACATTATTCCTTTTCATATCTTGTACATTTATTTATTCAATTCAATATGGTTGTAATACCTTAATTAGGGTTTAATTTCTTGCAATCCCCATTTATACTTTGTACATCCCCTTCCCACAAATCATGTAATAGCTTAGTATTTTTATTTTCCATAATTTAAATGTTTTATATTCACATGCTAGTAATTAGGATTTGTATGGAAAGAATAAAATCAATCAAATAGAAAACCCTAATTCAAGACAAAAACAAGCATGAAAATAATACACTTGCACACAAGCACCCCTAGGGTAAAATCCACTTGGTTTCCTTATAAAATGGTCATATTACGCATGTGAGGTATCTTAGAAAAAAAAAACGAATACAAGATCACAGTCCCTCGATGATGCTTTCTAAGTAGCCTTACAAATGATCTTAGTCCCTAAAAGAGAATACTAAGATGCCTTGTGTGATCGGTGGATCTGGAACTGACTGTTTAACGCTGGTTCGCGAAATGTCGCGGAAGCAAGAGTCGCCACCGTCTTTTATTTTCTCCAAATGGAAAGGACAAAAGCACAGAAAAATTCCTTATAGAGATTGCTCTCGGTTCGGGAGGTAGATTATAGAAAGGGAAGGTGTTAGCACCCTTTCTATCCATGGTTATCCATGGGCTCTTAGATACTTGCTCATTGTGTTTTCAAAAATGGTTTGTTTGCTTTTCAACTGTGGGTTTTAAAAAGTTTCTTTGAAAATTTCAGTTCGACTCTTGTATCAGTCCTCAAGAGTGTTTGAAAAATTGCTTTCGAAAGCTTTTTGAAAAGGTGTCGGTGTGAAAAGTATTTTTGATTTGTTTTTGAAATTAGAGCAAGTATCTAGAGTTGTCTACCTACCCTAAGGAATTCGTCTGTGTAAATGTCCTTTAAAGTAGTGCCATCCCACCATTGAGAGGTAGGTAGCACCACCGTTGGAGGTGTTCGGGTCAATTCGAGGTTCGGGACATGGTGATCACCGGAGCAATGGGAAGACACCTTAGAAGCTACCCTCATGCCAGGTTCCCGGATCATGAGGACTTACTAAGACATCCTCTACTCGATGATCACCTTTCGAGGCAAGGCAACAGTGAGGCGTACCCTAGGGGTGGTGTGTGATTTGTGTGTCAGATTCGTTTATTTTTGTCTTGTCATGGTATAGGTGATCTACGCGTTTGTTTTTATTTTTGTCATTTATTCTTGCATGCATTTATTTAACAGTTAAGAAATTGCGGGAAATACAAGTTCTAAACTATTACAAAGGCGCGGGTCCACATCGCCAAAGTTAAACCAGGACCCGATTTGACAGAAAATAAAGAATTAAAGAAAATAAAGTGCGAGCAATTAGTTACACGGCTTTGGGAGAGATACATCAAAATTGTAAAGAATAAAAATAAACATGCGAATTTAATAAGAATTAAACGAGGGCGTTGGACCCTTTTGCAAAATTAAATTAAAGATGGAATTAATTAATTAATTAAAAAAGAAAGAAATTGTTTTTGGTATTTTATGATTTTAATGAAAAAAGAATTAAATACAATTAAACCTAATTCTACAATTTTTATTTTATTATGAAAAATGTTGAAGTTTTTAACCTAAAATTAACCCTAATTTTTATATACAATTTAATTATAAAAATAAATATCTAATATTTAATTATTATGGAATAAAAGAAAAAAAGATAAAAATTAATTAAACCCTAGTTCTATGTTTTTTTAGATTTTTATTAAAAAAAGTTAAAATTAAAACCTAATTTAAAACTAATTAATTTATGAATTTATTTACAAAAAATATTAAAATAATAAATATTTATTATTTTTCTTTTTTTCTGATTTTTTAATTGTTTTTTTGGTGTTTTTATAAAAAATAATTAATTAAAAAGAACAATAATTAAAAGAAAGAAAGAAAAGAAAACAAAAAAAAAGAAAGAATATAAAAATGCAAACCTAGGGGGTTCAGACCCCAAATAGGAGGTTTTTTTGGTGGTGATTCAGGCCCATTAACCTTGGCCTGTAAGACTTTTTCATGCAACGTGTATCAGCGTTGACCAGGTGCATCATGTTCTTCAGATTTGTGGCCATTGATGGAGTGCCTTAGGACGCGTGGACAGTTGGATTTGGAAGGTGCATCATGGACCACCATATTGAAACTGCATGTGAATACTGAATGAAAAATAATATTGAAAGAATGAAGACCTGGGGCTCGAACCCAGGTCATGAACGTTACCAGCCTACACATGTGCCACTGAGCCATTCCAAGCGCGCTTAACATATAATAATTAATAAACATTATAAAAGAAAAAAAGTCAGGGGGCTCAAACACGCGCGAAGATTTTGAATGCTCCACTCATGGACAGCCACCTAAGCGTCTTCCTCGTTGGTTTTTGTTTTCCTGAAATACAAACATATTAGGCAACGGTTTTTTAAGTGTTCTTTTAGGCCACTTTCTGGAAAATAGCGAATAGCCATTGGATGCTCATAAATTGAGCGCGAGGGCGGATTCATAATCGTCTAAGCATGCTGATTTGAGTCATGGTACTATGGTGGTCTGATTTTACCGCGTTTGGAAACCCCCAATTTCAAGCTTGCAAAACCCTAATCTGCATCCATGGTGAATTCGCATACAGTGCATAAAAATCCAATCAAAGTACATGGTTAGCTTTAGAACACATTGCTTAGCATGAATCTACAAATAAAATGCCATGAATATGCGTAAATTGTAAAGCACGATTATGAAAAAAAGTGAGAAAATTTGGACTTCTGTACAGTGATTCAAAGGGTTATGATTGATGTTTTTGATCCAGGAAGATTGCTTGAGGTCCTTGGAAGGCAATAGGATGAGTCTCGTGGCTTGAAACGACCTGCAAACCTGTTTTCAGAATATGAGTTTTTAAAGAAAATTTCAAGTTTGGTTTTCTATGTTCTTGCGCAGCTTAGTGGTTTCTTGCATTAGGTTTGTGTTCAGGCTTAAGTATAGAGTGAATTAGGTCAAATAAAACAATCCAAATCCTTGGCATTCATGGTTTGAGAGATTTGATTTTCAAAGATCTTTTTTTCAATATTTTCCATGCTATTTTGTACCAATCATGATCAATTCTCTTCAAATCTTTCCATATTTGATTATGCACGAATTATTGAGTATATTTCATGCACAAAAAGATTGAAAAACTTAGGTTAAATATTTTTCATGTATTTAATTGATTTAAATGAATTATAAAAATTCAAATAAATAAATAAAAAATGAAGAAATACTTCCCTTTGGGCCATGTGGTCGTGCACATGTCTTGGATGATGAATTGTGGAAGAAAAATAGGCCCATTAGCAATTTTAGGTCATTTGACCCAATGTTGACTTTTCAAAATATCCAAAAATTTCCCAACTTCCACAAGGCATAACTTGCTCAATTGTTAAGCTTTGCTCATGTTCTTGGACATTTTGGAAAGGTCTTTGAGTCCTCTAACCAATGCCTTTGGTCCCATGTCATTTTGATTTACCAATCTCAAGTTATGGCCTTTGACTTAAAGTCCCTTTTTGTTGACTTTTGAAAATGACCTATAATGTTGAAATTGATAACTTTTTATGAGAGCATTTCTTGGACTTGAAGTATGAAGATGAGTTGTAGGAAATGTCTTTCTCTTAAAAATGAGCTTTGGATGGAATTTTTCTGATAATCCATGTGAAAGTTATGCCCTGGTCAATTTACAGTTGACTTTTTCAACTGTCCAGATAAGGAAACTTTTGCATCTTGATGATTTTTGAGCCAAGCTTTGAGAATCATGATCAAGCATTGATCAAATGATGTTTGTAGCTTCAAAATGAGATGTTGATAAAAAATTTGAACTTTTGACTGTCAAATGACCATTTTGCCCCTATAGTTGACTGTAGTGCAATTAGGGTTTTGACTGTGCAATTTTGTGCTGAAAGTCTTGAAACTTGATATGGGGATACTTGACCATATTTGTAGGCATGTGAGACTTGATTGGGCCCTTTGAAACTTCATTTTCTTGATCAGAACCAAAACCCTAATTTTGATTGCTTAGGAGGCTCTCACATTGTGCAACCCTTGGAGAATTTTGAAGCTTGACTTGGCAATTTCTTGGAGAATATGGGAGGGAAAATTTTGGGGTACAACAGTTGCCCCTGTTCAATCTTC
Organism: Vicia faba; assembly: GCA_948472305.1. NCBI lineage: Eukaryota > Viridiplantae > Streptophyta > Magnoliopsida > Fabales > Fabaceae > Vicia > Vicia faba. The sequence goes on from OX451739.1 coordinate 984,771,057, forward strand.
TTAGACCTGAGGATGCAGATTGGCTGACGTGCCTTTCGTAATCCGAGGGTAGAAGATGATTGAACACTAGAGTGCCCAGAAATTTGCGCTCACATAGTAGCAGTGATGATGGAATGGGCTTATAGATGCCATTTAGAGATTGATGGATAGGATGATGGGATTATAGATGCCATGCTGAGAGATGATGAATGGTGGATGGGCTTATAGATGCCATCTGGTTATCGATCGCGTAAGAGATTCCTCAGCGAGAACCTGCGTACCTGCAAAAGAAAAATGAGTACCTGACATGTTACAGGATCTGGTTTTCAGATGCTTTGTGTAGATATGTCCTGACTGCTTACAGGAATCGGATCTTTGAATTCTTCAGACGTGCCCTAGCGAGAGACAGGAATCGAGTCTGGTAATGTTAGTCTTTAACGGATACACCCTGGCAAGATTCAGGTATCGGATCCTCGAACTCTTCAGACACACCCTGGCAAGATACAGGAATCGGATCTGGTAATGTTAGTCTTCAACGGATACACCCTGGCAAGATTCAGGTATCGGATCCTCGAACTCTTCAGACACACCCTGGCAAGATACAGGAATCAGATCTGGTAATGTTAGTCTTCAACGGATACACCCTGGCAAGATTCAGGTATCGGATCCTCGAACTCTTCAGACACACCCTGGCAAGATACAGGAATCGGATCTGGTAATGTTAGTCTTCAACGGATACACCCTGGCAAGATTCAGGCATCGGATCCTCGAACTCTTCAGACACACCCTGGCAAGATACAGGAATCGGATCTGGTAATGTTAGTCTTCAACGGATACACCCTGGCAAGATTCAGGTATCGGATCCTCGAACTCTTCAGACACACCCTGGAAAGATACAGGAATCGGATCTGGTAATGCTAGTCTTCAACGGATACACCCTGGCAAGATTCAGGTATCGGATCCTCGAACTCTTCAGACACACCCTGGCAAGATACAGGAATCGGATCTGGTAATGTTAGTCTTCAACGGATACACCCTGGCAAGATTCAGGTATCAGATCCTCGAACTCTTCAGACACACCCTGGAAAGATACAGGAATCGGATCTGGTAATGTTAGTCTTCAACGGATACACCCTGGCAAGATTCAGGCATCGGATCCTCGAACTCTTCAGACACACCCTGGCAAGATACAGGAATCAGATCTGGTAATGTTAGTCTTCAACGGATACACCCTGGCAAGATTCAGGTATCGGATCCTCGAACTCTTCAGACACACCCTGGCAAGATACAGGAATCAGATCTGGTAATGTTAGTCTTCAACGGATACACCCTGGCAAGATTCAGGCATCGGACCCTCGAACTCTTCAGACACACCCTGGCAAGATACAGGAATCGGATCTGGTAATGCTAGTCTTCAACAGATACACCCTGGCAAGATACAGGTATCGGATCCTCGAACTCTTCAGACACACCCTGGCAAGATACAGGAATCGGATCTGGTATTGTTAGTCTTCAACGGATACACCCTGGCAAGATACAGGTATCGGATCCTCGAACTCTTCAGACACACCCTGGCAAGATACAGGAATCAGATCTGGTATCGATCGTCAACAGATACACCCTGGCAAGATACAGGAATCAGATCTTTAGTTGCGACCGTTGATAGTAATCATTTTTGTACTGACTTTTGTCCTGAAAAAAAAAGCGTTAGTTGTATGAGATGTCATGTGGTATGACGTGCGAGATGCTCTTTGAATACGTGAGGTTGTATGTTCATGATGCGTATATGCATGCTATAATGTATGAAGATGTTTATGAATGTATTTTTCGTCTAGGAAAGTAAATCCTTGACGGGTGCCGGGGAGTCGCTCCTGGGCTGATGTTGAAGTATTGATTTATTGCTTCCGCTGGGGATGATAGCTGCAAGAATACCGGTAGGAGAAGATCACTCTGTTGGGGAATAAACTTGGCGAATGATTATTCTGCGGGGAGAATAGTACTCTAACGATCTTGCTGGGGAAGCAATACTCTGTGGGGAGCGAGGTACTTTGCTGAGTTGTTGATAATAACTTGCTGGGGATACCCTTGTTGTGTTGGAAATGTTTATAGACTTCGCTGGGGGATAAGAAGGCTTCGTTGAGGACGATCTTTCCGTGGCTTTTGGATGAGGATAACCCAGTTATATCCTAGTACAGAAATAACTCTTTGAATAAAGCCGGGCGACGCGTTCGTGTTCTGCGAGGGATAAGCTTCCAGAATCTACTGGGGATGAGCTTGCTGCTTGGGAAGATGAATTCCAACTTCCCTGGGGAAACTAGATTAGACTCTCTTGGGGAAGTTTATGAACCGTATTGGAGAAGTGACTCCCTTGAATGTTTGATATACCGCCGGGGAACAATCTTTAGATCAAGACTGCCGGGGATGCTTGTTAAGAATATGTATATTGCTGCTGGAGAATGTTTGAGATCTGTTGGAGGATACCCAACTTCCTTGAGATTCGATAATTGCTTTGCTTGAGGAGAGTATACTGACTTGCTGGCTCACTCTCTGGGGAATTAGGATATCCGGTTGTGTTCTTCAACTGAGGTTACTTTGGTACCTTGGAGGATAGAACAATTAGCTTGCTTGGATAGCTCATCATTGCCCCTGTTTTTGATATTGGAGAGGAAGACCTGTGAGGTGCTAATAGTTGTTGATGGACAAACCCTCTTCTGGTAGGCAAGTGACAAGATGACAGGACATAGTCGTATGCTTTTGATCCCTAAATTTTGCCTGGACCGCCCTTTCGGGTTTTCAGTCCACCGGGATACCCATTTTTGCCCAAGCCGCCTTTTCAGGTTTTCGACTTGCCGGGTGTACAGATTTTTTCATTTCATCCCTTATTTTGCCCGAACCCTTTTGGTTCGCCGGGAAGCCCTTATTTTTGCCTAGGTGTGTCAACCTAGCGGGTCTTTGATTTTGCATAGTATTTTTTTCGACTATGTCCGTGCTCTCAGAGTGTAGGGAATTGCCCCTGTCAGAAGTGTTTTGTCATGCCCCAGAAGGTATTTGATCAGGCAAGATTCGTTGCTGGAATGCCCCCAAGTGACTTAGGCGGAGGTTTGCCCCAGGCTGTTTTGGCATTGAGAGATTCCCTGAATCTTGACTGGACTGCCCCTAGATGATGGACACTGATCATGCTATGCCCCTTGATTGGAAATGCTTTTGTCCACTAGGTATTCCTCGTGCGAATTTCCCTGCTGTTCAAACAAATATTCATATGCAAACAAAGTTATGTTAAAAATGCAAAGCTTATGTCTGTTTCGAAGTTTTTTGGAAATGCATTCTTTTTCATAAAACAAGTGAATGTTTGTAAAATGTGATGTCAACTCCGTATTTACCGTAGGCCTTAAGGAGTCAGGATACCTTTCGTAACAGTATGCTTTCGAACTAACCCATGCTTCAGCTAGGACTTTTAAGGGTTATAACGTGGCCTGGTTCGTGGTTTAAGAAACAAAGGATAAAGGCTCAAATTTTGTTTATACCCACCCGCTCTTCGTGATGTTCTTCAAACCTAAACTCAGCTGATCGTGCGTTAGACCTTGTTTGAGTCTTTGCTTTGATATACCAGTGATGGTTCGGATACTGACAGTTTATTTTGAATAGGCAATCATTTCCTTTTGTGTTGAGGGTTTGTAGGGCCTCTTTCTTTTTTTGATTTTTGTTATCCCTGTTTTTTGCCTGAACTGTTTCCCTTTGAATTTACAGTCAGCGGGATGCCCCAGTTTTGTAAGTCTCCTTCATAGGTTTTGACTTAATGGGTTTTTATTCTTTAAGAGATAATGACTGCCTGTCTTGACGATTATTCGGAACCATCACTGTCTTTTGTTTTGTAAGGACTTCTTTGGTGCTGTTCGTTGTGCACTTGGATCAACTGAGAGAACTACCCTGCCCCAGGTTATGATTAAGGGTTTAATTTTCGAAAAGAAAAACTCCTACTTCTTTGGCTCGAGGGGTTGACGAGGGATTATCATCCTTATAACTCCAGTGTTTAGGGATTGAAACAATGCCTGTACCTCATCAGCGGGGTCTGTTCAAAAGCATACTGTAGATTATGGTATCGTTTTCGTCATCCTCCCTCAAGAGGCTTAGAATCGTTAACCGAGCGTTGAACATCACAAAAATATGAAAACAGTTTTAAGCATATAGTGAATATGAATATATTGCCTCAAAACAGACATATGCGATGCATTAATGAAATAACAACGTTTAACATGAATAATTGTTTAAGTAGCCAAAGAAAAATACAACTTGAACATTCGAATGAACAAAAGTTTTCCTATCTCAAGGCGTGCTAGTTCAAATGGTGAATCCTGTAGGGATGGTAGAAATGCTCAGCCTGGCCATCTTGGGTGAATTCCACAGCTCCTTCATCAATCAGGTCCTGGATTTTGTTTTTCAAGGTCCAACAATCATCTGTAGCATGCCCCGGGCTGTTAGAATGATAAGCGCAACGGGCGTTGGGGTTATACCTTGAAGGTGTCCTGTTGGGATTCTTAGGAGGATCCCTTAGAGTCACCAAATTCAACCTCAACAGTTGTTGTAAAGCTTGAGGCAAGGACACATTGAGCCTGGTGAATTGCCTTTTGGGCTTGTCTGGCTGAAGCTGGTGAGGCTGATGCTGAATTTGTGGTACTGAAGCCATTTGAGGAGCTCTCCCCTTATCTTCTTGTCTCGAAGGTGGTTGAACGATGACTGGCTTTTTACCCTTAGATATTTGCCCCAGTTGGTTACCCTGAAGCAGTTGGTTGACGAGAACCCCGAGCTCATCTTGTCTTTGAGCCAACCTTTGAATGGCAGTCACCTGCCCCAGCATCTGGACCTTCAATGCATCCACCTCAGTTTGTAGGTGTTTCAACCTTTCATCCTCAACACTGTTCCTGACAAAGGTCCCCATGAGAAGTGTCCTTAGCTCCTCCTTCCCCTTGGATAGATTCAGAAGGATTTCCCTGAACCGAGTCTCTTGAGCAAGAAGGTCCTGGTTGTCTTGTTGGGAAGCCATTGCTGAAATAAACAGCGGGAAAGGTAAGTAACCTGCAACAAGGGTACCTGTTATGCAATGAAGTGTATGAAATGCATGTAATGTTTTCAAGGACCTCACGGGATAAACCAGAAAATTTGTTAGCATTTAGATCCGGTAGCTTAATTGAAAGGACTTCATATTTGTTGAGAGTCTTTCTTCCAAGGGTCAAAGGCTCACCATATCTAGTGGGTCATAGCCCCTGACTTTAGTCATCATGTCTGGTTTTGATTTCCAAACAACCTTGGTTAAGGGAACCTTCTTCAAGAGTCAAAGCTCACCATATCAAGTGGGTCATAGCCCCTGACAACCTTGGCTAGAGGAAAATAAATCCTCTTTGCCCCTTGCTAGACAGTTGGTTCATCCTGACCTGCATCACAGACCCTTGAGATCCTTGAAATGGGTTAGGATGTATGCAATGGTATGATGTTATGCTATGCATGGGGTAATGTAAGTGACCCTGTTATGAGTCCCAATTAAGGACTAAAACAAAACCTGCAAGGGAAACTCAAGTGTCAGATAACAAGCATGCAAGTAGTCAAGTTGGAAGGCACACAAGTCACACAAGAGAAACCCTTAGGGTTTAGGCCAGCATGGGGTCTGGGTAGTACCCTCTTGAAGTTGGTGGGTTCAACCTGTCCTATTAGAAGTAACCGGGTTCTAAGGGTCCCAATATCACGGGATTGCTTTCATTGTTCATCGTTTCGATTTAGCCACTGAACTGGCGACCGAAATATTCCAGGAAAGCAACCCTCAATTGAGTGTAGTATCGAGTATCAACCAACCTCGGACTGCACCAAAGTCAGTTATCTCACTACCCTAAAGAGGCCAAGATAGTTCAATTAAGGTTCCTAAGGTCTGTTGATGCTTCACGACACCACGCGGAGGCCCCGTACTCTCCTTGACTGAACTCAAGGGTTACCGGTACACACCAAAGTGCCACATCAACGTAGCAGACTGTTTCAACCACGTCGGTATACCCCGCACAGTTCCCTCACAGCCTTGTTGCTACTTTCTAAGAAGGTATCCCCAGATCCGGGTTAGGATCTATAGAACTCCCAAGACAGTCCCACAATTTAAAGCAAACAAGGAAAGCAATTGAAAACACAGTTATGAACTAACCCTAAGGTACACCTCACTTTAAGTTAAGTCCCCAGCAGAGTCGCCAGTTCTGTGATCGGTGGATCTGGAACTGACTGTTTAACGCTGGTTCGCGAAATGTCGCGGAAGCAAGAGTCGCCACCGTCTTTTATTTTCTCCAAATGGAAAGGACAAAAGCACAGAAAAATTCCTTATAGAGATTGCTCTCGGTTCAGGAGGTAGATTATAGAAAGGGAAGGTGTTAGCACCCTTTCTATCCATGGTTATCCATGGGCTCTTAGATACTTGCTCATTGTGTTTTCAAAAATGGTTTGTTTGCTTTTCAACTGTGGGTTTTAAAAAGTTTCTTTGAAAATTTCAGTTCGACTCTTGTATCAGTCCTCAAGAGTGTTTGAAAAATTGCTTTCGAAAGCTTTTTGAAAAGGTGTCGGTGTGAAAAGTATTTTTGATTTGTTTTTGAAATTAGAGCAAGTATCTAGAGTTGTCTACCTACCCTAAGGAATTCGTCTGTGTAAATGTCCTTTAAAGTAGTGCCATCCCACCATTGAGAGGTAGGTAGCACCACCGTTGGAGGTGTTCGGGTCAATTCGAGGTTCGGGACATGGTGATCACCGGAGCAATGGGAAGACACCTTAGAAGCTACCCTCATGCCAGGTTCCCGGATCATGAGGACTTACTAAGACATCCTCTACTCGACGATCACCTTTCGAGGCAAGGCAACAGTGAGGCGTACCCTAGGGGTGGTGTGTGATTTGTGTGTCAGATTCGTTTATTTTTGTCTTGTCAGGGTATAGGTGATCTACGCGTTTGTTTTTATTTTTGTCATTTATTCTTGCATGCATTTATTTAACAGTTAAGAAATTGCGGGAAATAAAAGTTCTAAACTATTACAAAGGCGCGGGTCCACATCGCCAAAGTTAAACCAGGACCCGATTTGACAGAAAATAAAGAATTAAAGAAAATAAAGTGCGAGCAATTAGTTACACGGCTTTGGGAGAGATACATCAAAATTGTAAAGAATAAAAATAAACATGCGAATTTAATAAGAATTAAACGAGGGCGTTGGACCCTTTTGCAAAATTAAATTAAAGATGGAATTAATTAATTAATTAAAAAAGAAAGAAATTGTTTTTGGTATTTTATGATTTTAATGAAAAAAGAATTAAATACAATTAAACCTAATTCTACAATTTTTATTTTATTATGAAAAATGTTGAAGTTTTTAACCTAAAATTAACCCTAATTTTTATATACAATTTAATTATAAAAATAAATATCTAATATTTAATTATTATGGAATAAAAGAAAAAAAGATAAAAATTAATTAAACCCTAGTTCTATGTTTTTTTAGATTTTTATTAAAAAAAGTTAAAATTAAAACCTAATTTAAAACTAATTAATTTATGAATTTATTTACAAAAAATATTAAAATAATAAATATTTATTATTTTTCTTTTTTTCTGATTTTTTAATTGTTTTTTTGGTGTTTTTATAAAAAATAATTAATTAAAAAGAACAATAATTAAAAGAAAGAAAGAAAAGAAAACAAAAAAAAAGAAAGAATATAAAAATGCAAACCTAGGGGGTTCAGACCCCAAATAGGAGGTTTTTTGGTGGTGATTCAGGCCCATTAACCTTGGCCTGTAAGACTTTTTCATGCAACGTGTATCAGCGTTGACCAGGTGCATCATGTTCTTCAGATTTGTGGCCATTGATGGAGTGCCTTAGGACGCGTGGACAGTTGGATTTGGAAGGTGCATCATGGACCACCATATTGAAACTGCATGTGAATACTGAATGAAAAATAATATTGAAAGAATGAAGACCTGGGGCTCGAACCCAGGTCATGAACGTTACCAGCCTACACATGTGCCACTGAGCCATTCCAAGCGCGCTTAACATATAATAATTAATAAACATTATAAAAGAAAAAAAGTCAGGGGGCTCAAACACGCGCGAAGATTTTGAATGCTCCACTCATGGACAGCCACCTAAGCGTCTTCCTCGTTGGTTTTTGTTTTCCTGAAATACAAACATATTAGGCAACGGTTTTTTAAGTGTTCTTTTAGGCCACTTTCTGGAAAATAGCGAATAGCCATTGGATGCTCATAAATTGAGCGCGAGGGCGGATTCATAATCGTCTAAGCATGCTGATTTGAGTCATGGTACTATGGTGGTCTGATTTTACCGCGTTTGGAAACCCCCAATTTCAAGCTTGCAAAACCCTAATCTGCATCCATGGTGAATTCGCATACAGTGCATAAAAATCCAATCAAAGTACATGGTTAGCTTTAGAACACATTGCTTAGCATGAATCTACAAATAAAATGCCATGAATATGCGTAAATTGTAAAGCACGATTATGAAAAAAAGTGAGAAAATTTGGACTTCTGTACAGTGATTCAAAGGGTTATGATTGATGTTTTTGATCCAGGAAGATTGCTTGAGGTCCTTCGAAGGCAATAGGATGAGTCTCGTGGCTTGAAACGACCTGCAAACCTGTTTTCAGAATATGAGTTTTTAAAGAAAATTTCAAGTTTGGTTTTCTATGTTCTTGCGCAGCTTAGTGGTTTCTTGCATTAGGTTTGTGTTCAGGCTTAAGTATAGAGTGAATTAGGTCAAATAAAACAATCCAAATCCTTGGCATTCATGGTTTGAGAGATTTGATTTTCAAAGATCTTTTTTTCAATATTTTCCATGCTATTTTGTACCAATCATGATCAATTCTCTTCAAATCTTTCCATATTTGATTATGCACGAATTATTGAGTATATTTCATGCACAAAAAGATTGAAAAACTTAGGTTAAATATTTTTCATGTATTTAATTGATTTAAATGAATTATAAAAATTCAAATAAATAAATAAAAAATGAAGAAATACTTCCCTTTGGGCCATGTGGTCGTGCACATGTCTTGGATGATGAATTGTGGAAGAAAAATAGGCCCATTAGCAATTTTAGGTCATTTGACCCAATGTTGACTTTTCAAAATATCCAAAAATTTCCCAACTTCCACAAGGCATAACTTGCTCAATTGTTAAGCTTTGCTCATGTTCTTGGACATTTTGGAAAGGTCTTTGAGTCCTCTAACCAATGCCTTTGGTCCCATGTCATTTTGATTTACCAATCTCAAGTTATGGCCTTTGACTTAAAGTCCCTTTTTGTTGACTTTTGAAAATGACCTATAATGTTGAAATTGATAACTTTTTATGAGAGCATTTCTTGGACTTGAAGTATGAAGATGAGTTGTAGGAAATGTCTTTCTCTTAAAAATGAGCTTTGGATGGAATTTTTCTGATAATCCATGTGAAAGTTATGCCCTGGTCAATTTACAGTTGACTTTTTCAACTGTCCAGATAAGGAAACTTTTGCATCTTGATGATTTTTGAGCCAAGCTTTGAGAATCATGATCAAGCATTGATCAAATGATGTTTGTAGCTTCAAAATGAGATGTTGATCAAAAATTTGAACTTTTGACTGTCAAATGACCATTTTGCCCCTACAGTTGACTGTAGTGCAATTAGGGTTTTGACTGTGCAATTTTGTGCTGAAAGTCTTGAAACTTGATATGGGGATACTTGACCATATTTGTAGGCATGTGAGACTTGATTGGGCCCTTTGAAACTTCATTTTCTTGATCAGAACCAAAACCCTAATTTTGATTGCTTAGGAGGCTCTCACATTGTGCAACCCTTGGAGAATTTTGAAGCTTGACTTGGCAATTTCTTGGAGAATATGGGAGGGCAAATTTTGGTGTACAACACCTTGCAACATTGCTAATCATGGTTATACGATGACCCACGCCCGTCCCGTTTACATCCAAAGATAGGGTTACTCACCAAATCAATGGTAAGATAACAATGTCAAAGGAAAAGGAAATGTACAAGAAAGACTTTTGAGTAGGTAGAATGCTCCCATTTACTTGCTCAATTTCAAACAAACATCCTTGCTATTTTCAAAACAAACACCTACACATTTCAAAACATCTTACAAACTTGAAAACATTTTCAAAAGATCAACATCTTTGTATACATTCTTACGAATAAGAATCATTTCAAAGATTGCCTAAACAATGGCCTCTTTACAAAATACTTTCAAAAACCACACAAAGCATAATTTTCAAACAAAAGAAAGTGATCTAGCAAGTAACTAAGAGCCCATGGAAAACCATGGATGAAAAGGGTGCTAATACCTTCCCTTTTCATAATCTACCCCCCGAACTCAAGAAATAATCTCAAAGGTCTTTCCTGTGCTTTTTTACCTTTCCTTTTGGATAAAAGAAAAGTTGGTGGCGACTCTTTCTAACCTCAACTTTTGCAATCAAACGCAAAACCTTCAAGTCAGTTCTCCCAGCGTATCACAAAATTGGCGACTCTGCTGGGGATTTTACTTAAAAGCGGGGTTACCTTAGGGATAGATCATATTTACTTGCTTACATTGTTTGACTTTTATGCTTTACATTATGGTTATTTGTTTGGGTTTGAATCCTCTACCTGGATTTGGGATACATTATAGGTAAGTAGCAATTCATTATGGAAACTGTGCAGGGTATACCGACATGGTTTAAGCAATAGATACATTATTGTGACATATTTGTAGGTACCGATAGCCTTTGAGTTAATCAAAGAGAATACGGGGCCGCTGAGTGATGTCATGAAGCACTAATGAACTTTTAGAACCTTTACTTGACCAACTTGGCCATTTAGGATGTAGTGAGATGATCGGCTTTGGTGCAGTCCGAAGTTGGTAGATACTCGATACTACACTCATTGAGGTTTGGTTTCTTGGGATATTTCGGTCGCCATTAAAGAGGCTTGTGCTGAAAAAATGACCAAGGAAACAAACTAGTGATATTGAGCTCCTTAGAACCTGGTTACTATTACTAGGACAGGTTTGAGCCAACTAAACTTCAAGAGGGTACTTACCTATAAAAATCCATGCAAGCTTAAACCTAAGGATTTGATTTCTTTGTTTGTATATGCATACTTGTACATAACATCATGAACATCATAATATCATATTCATTCACTAACCATTTCAAGGGTTTCTAGGATTTATCTTTGTTCTTGTTTTTTAGGACATGGATTCTATTCGCAGGAAAACTATTCAAGTCAATCTTGTAAGGATCCCTCCACAACTTAAGGAGCTAGCTTCAAGGATTCCTGAAAACTCTCCATTCACCGAGAGACATGGTCACCTACTCAACTTGGTCACTTCCGACACAAATGAGGACATGATGAAGGTGCTTTTTCAGTTCTTTGATCCTTTACACCATTGCTTCATATTTCCCGACTACCAACTTGTGCCTACTTTGGAAGAATTCTCCAAACTATTGAGGATTCCCATTATCAATCAACTACCTTTCAACGGTACGGAAAGAGACCCAAAGCCGAAAGAGATTGCTCAAGCTCTACACTTGCACTCATCTGATATCACAACTCATTGGGAAACAAAGAGTGGTGTCAAAGGTTTCTTAGCAAAGTTCTTGTTTGAGAAAGCCCAAAGCTGTTGGAACTCCTTAGACTTGCAAGCATTTGAGGAAATTGTGGCTCTCCTCATCTATGGGATGGTTTTGTTTCCAAATCCTGACCAACTCATAGATGTCAACACCGTCAAAATCTTCATATCCCGCAACCCGGTGCCTACATTGCTAGGATATATCCTACACTCTTTTCACACTCGCACAATGAGGAAAAGGGGTGTCCTTATGTGTTACACTCCTCTCTTGGAAAGATGGTTTATTCGCATCTTTCCCAATCTGTATTAAAAAATGAGCAAGGTTCAAGGCAGCCATAAAGGTTGATGACGCTCAAACATTCATACATTGATTGGTGCTCTCGGTCCAAAGAGAATGTTATTATTGTCGACCGTTATAGAGAATTCCCTAATGTCCCTTTACTTGGCATTAGGGGAGGTATCACCTACAACCCATGCTTAGCCTTAAGACAGTTTGGTTACGCCCAAAGGGATGGCCCGCACGAGATGCTGATTCATGGTTTGGTATTTAACTACGACAACGACGATTAAGGTCTTCGCTAGAGATTTATCCAAGCTTGGAGGATGTTGAACAAGGTGGATAGCAAGACTTTGGGGCACAAGAATTCCATCCCTCTTGATCCTTACCTCAAATGGGTACGAACTCGCGCTAAGAATCTTATGATGCCTTATCCCTTTGTTCTCCCGGTAATTATTGAGCCTGTTAAGGAGGGAGATGTTCCATACACTATTCTACATCCTGAAATGACCACATCTCTTGAAGACCTACAAAGAGATTGGATACAGCTCAAAGGGGAGCGAGATACTTTTGAACCCCAGTTTTATGCCAGTGAGAAGAAGAACTTGGAGCTTACCAAGCTACTTCACGAAGAGCGGACTCTTAATGCCTACATCGCACCAAAGAGGACGCAGACTACCTTTTTATCTTAGAGCTTTTGTGTTTCCTTATAATCCCGAGAGGCGTTGATGTAATCAAGCTTTAACTTATTAATATAACGTGTGTTTCCTTTTTTGTCTAAAACAAATTTGAATCTTTGAAATACTTGAAATCATTACATATGCATATACTATTCATCATAACATAAGCATGTATTTTGCAATAAGTATCCTCATCTCTCTACTATTTATTTCAGTAAGATGGATCTCGAGCAAACAGTGAAGGACCTCCAAGCTCAGAATGCACAGTTTCAACAGTTTCTCTTGACCCTAGCCAAAGGACAAGAAGAGGTGAAAACTTTTCTGGCTGGAGAGAAGAAAAAGAAGACAAAGAAGGTGACCGAAGTCCTAAACATGGGAAGAAGATTTCATGGGCAGACAAGAAGGACTCTAGATTTTGCAATGACATCCGGTAAAAGAGGCAATCAAGATGGGAAAGGCAAGGAAACAATTGTCCCGTCAGAATCAGAAGAGGAAGAGGAAGAAGAAGACTATTCTGAAGAACAATACCCTCCAACTGATGACAAGTATAAACATCTTGAAGAGCGATTGAGTGTAATGGAAATCCAAAAAGTGTCTGGCTTGGACTTTAAGGAATTGGGTTTAGTGTCGGGGATTGTCATTCCCCTGAAATTCAAAACACCGGTGTTCACCAAGTATGACGGAGTCTCATGTCCAAAAATGCATCTCCGATCTTATGTGAGGAAAATATAACCCCATACCACTGACAAAGACTTATGGGTACACTTCTTCCAAGATAGTCTGTCTGGAACTCAACTTGACTGGTTTTACCAACTAGAAAGAGCCAACATTCACAACTGGGAAGATCTTGCTGCAGCCTTCTACAAACAATACCAATACAATGCTGACCTTGCACCTACCCGTACTCAACTTCAGAGTATGGCCATAGCTTCAAATGAAGGCTTCAAGGACTATGCACAAAAATGGAGAGCTTTAGCTGGAAGAGTTCAACCTCCTCTATTTGAGAGAGAGTTGGTAGACATGTTCTTGGGCACCTTGTCTGGTCCCTTCTTCAATCACTTAATTGGAAGTTCATCAGAAGGTTTTACTGAGTTGATATTGACCGGAGAAAGAGTAGAAGCCGGTATAAAGAATGGAAAGATCCAAAAAGATACATCCTCTTCTGCAGCTGTAAGGAAGCCTTTCATCGGAAAGAAAGAGGTGGTTGTTGTATATCCGTAAAGAAATCAAGATAGGGATGAGCACCGACCAATGGTGGGGGCTGTGATGATCCCTAAATATGCGCCTGATCAACAAAGAAACAATCAACCGAGGATGGAAAGACCGATCAGGCAGTTCACCAGAATTAACATGACCCTATCTCAGGTATTACCTCATCTACTAAGATCCAATTCGATGACCTTGAAAGAAGCTCCGAAAAACCCCAATACAACCTCTCCTCACTATCATCCCAATTCCTGTTGCGCATATCACTCTGAAAGTATTGGTCATGATACTAATAACTGTTGGGCTCTAAAGAACAAGGTACAAGACCTCCTTGAAGTTAAGGAGATTGAATTCGATGCGCCAGAAAAGCCCAATGTCATTTCTGCCCCTATGCCCAAACATTGCCATAATGCCAACGCCATTGAGGAGGATACGTTTGTTGCTTCAGTTGATGAACTAGTGACCCCACTCCTGAATATCAAAAAGAATTTGTTGATTGCCGATGTTTTCCCAGGTTGTAATGAAAGTTGTCATTTCTGCTTGTCCTCACCAACCAACTGTCCTTTGTTGAAAACAGGCGTTCAGTGCCTAATAGATAACAAAGAAATTTTGTTCAAGAAGAATTTTACTCCAACTGTTCCTTATAATGATGTGTCCATCATTACCATATCCGCCAATTCTTCCATGGTCTCCACCAAAAGATCCATTAGAATTACATCAGTTCCAAAAGTAGCTCCTTTAATAATCACAATGCCTGGACCAATCCCGTATATGTTGGACAAAACCGTACCATGGAATTACAGAGGGGATGTCTACTACCATGGTATTAAGCAAGATTGGCCAGATGCCGAAGATTCAAGTTCTGAGAAAGTGGATTCCGACGTCTGTAATATTACAGGGACTAGTAAGATTACCTTAAGTGGTAGGATCTTCTCTCCATAAATTGCTCCCCAAAGGCTGTTTCTGGACCCATAATCATTCCTGTTGTTCTTGCCCCTCCTAAGGTTACTCCCAATCCCATAATCATCACTGCAAGTACTCCTCTTGACGAAGCTGTTACAATCCCTGTTATCACCCCTACTGATACTCCGACTGCTGAGTCAACCGAGACTTGAGGAAAAAGTATTTTGATTGAGCCTGTTCGAATGAAGGCACAATCCATGACTATCCCTGAGACCCCCAGGAAAGAGATGGAGGATATTCTAAAGCATAAAAAAAGTGACTACGATGTAGTCGAGCAACTGGGGCAGACCCCATAAAAAATCTCCATGCTGGCTTTATTGCTATGTTCTGAGGCGCAAGCAAAGGCCTTGGTAAAATTCTTAAAAACCACCCATGTACCTCAAGAAACATATTCTGATCAGTTCCAAGACTGCATAGCCAGCTTGACTACAGATAATGGCTTAGGTTTTTCAAATGCTAATCAAACGCCAAGGGGAAGGAAGCATAATGAGGAATTGTATGTCTCAGCTGAATGTAGGGGCACGACGTTGGCTCATGTGTTAGTTGATACTGGTTCATCCCTGAATGTATTGCCTAAAAAGGCTCTTGATAGGCTTAACTGCGAAGGATTGACATTGAAGCCAAGCAATATAGTGGTGAGGGCTTTTGAAGGATCGAAAAGGATGGTACATGGGGAGGTAGACATTCCCATAAAAGTTGGAACACAAACATTTGATTCAACTGTTTACGTAATGGATATTCTCCCCTCATATTCTTGCTTTCTAGGTCGACCGTGGATTCACAATGTCGGAGCCGTTACTTCTACATTACACCAAATGCTAAAATATCCAATTCAAGGGAAGATTATCATCGTTCATGGAGAGGAAGAGTACATGATTAGCCATCTCAATTCCTTCAGATATGTGGAGTTAGATGGTGAATTTATTGAAACTCCATTTCAACACTTTGAAGAAGTCCCCCAAGATGTGGTAGTGACCAAGGATGTGTCTCAGGTTCCCAAGATTACAAGGCCTCCATTCCGGATGTCATCTTTGAAGGATGCCAAAGCAGTGGTAGAAGAAGGTTCCCAGAAGGCCGTGCGCCACGCTCGTGCCGGAGGACCACCCCTGAAGATCAGCAACCGCGAGGTCAACACCGTAGAAGATGATGAAGATAGCTGTGACTTGGAGGACTGGATATTCCAAACTGTCAGTGTTGGGCTCAGCAACTGAGAGGCTAGAGATTTTGTCCCGATCACTTTTATCCCACAATAATTTGTATTTACATTTTGTTAGATCTGTAATATTAAAACAATTTGCACTCTTAAAACCTTGCGTCTTACCCGAGGCACAATGGTCCATTTGTAAGGGTTATTATCTCATTTTCATATGACATCAATGAATCATTGATGTTTTCGCATAACAAATTTTATGCTCATTGTTTTTATTTTTACGTTTTTGTTTCTTTCAAAGATAGCTATACCCTTACACACACTCACACTCACATTGCAAGTATACATCCATTCGGGATCCCATGGGTAACGATAATGCTATGGCCTTTTTTGACTCTAAGAATCTAATCTACCAAGCCGAAGACGAAGGCGAGGAAGATTGTGAAGTACCAGGGGAACTTGCCAAACTACTAAAACAAGAAGAGAGAACCATTGAGCCTCACGACGAACCCGTGGATACAATCAACCTAGGTACCAAAGAAGACAAAAAAGAAGTCAAGGTGGGTGCCAATCTGGAACCCAGTGTTAAGGAGCGTCTGATTCAGTTGTTACACGATTATGTTGAAGTCTTTGCCTGGTCGTATGAAGACATGTCGGGACCTGATGGAGACATTATGGTACATCGTCTGCCTACAAGAGAGGATTGTCTGCCAGTAAAACAAAAGGTTCGCCGTATGAGGCCTGATATGTCAGAAAAGATTAAAGTAGAAATCATGAAGCAATTCAACGCTGGATTCTTGGTTGTCACCTCTTATCCCCAATAGGTTGCCAATGTTGTTCCCGTGCCCAAAAAGGACGACAAAGTGCGAATGTGTGTGGACTACATAGATTTGAATAGGGCAAGCCCTAAGGATGATTTTCCACTCCCCCGCATTGATATTCTAGTTGACAATACGGCACAACACAAAGTGTTTTCCTTCATGGACGAATTCTCAGGTTACAACCAAATCAAAGTGGCGCCCGAGGACATGGAGAAAACAACGTTTGTCACGCAGTGGGGAACTTTCTGCTATAAGGTGATGCCATTCAGACTAAAGAATGTTGGGGCAACCTATCAGTGTGCCATGGTAGCTTTATTTCATGACATGATACATCACGAAATAGAGGTCTACATGGACGGTATGATAGCCAGATCTCAAACAGAAGAAGAGCATCTTGATCACTTACAAAAACTGTTTGAGAGACTGAAGAAGTACAAGCTGAGGTTGAATCCAAACAAATGCACATTTGGGGTACGGTCTGGTAAACTCCTAGGCTTTATCGTCAGCAACAAAGGTACTGAGGTCGATCCTGCCAAAGTTAAAGCGATACAAGAGATGCCTGCTCCTCGTACTGAGAAGGAAGTCAGAGGATTCTTGGGGTGTTTGAACTACATTGCCAGATTCATCTCTCACCTGACAGCTACTTGTGAACCAATCTTCAAATTGTTGAAGAAAGATCAAGTAGTTAAATGAAATGACGAGTTCCAAGTTGCTTTTGACAAAATAAAAGAATACTTACAAGAGCCTCCTGTGTTGATGCCACCATTCGAGGGAAGACCATTGATCATGTATCTGACTGTTTTAGAAAACTCAATGGGGTGTGTATTGGGGCAGCATGACGAGTCTGGCCGAAAAGAGCATGCTATTTACTACCTGAGAAAAAAGTTTACCGACTGTGAAACCATATATTCACTGCTTGAGAAAACTTGTTGCGCTCTGGCATGAGCTGCTCGCCGGTAAAGACAATATATGCTGACTCATACTACTTTGTTGATATCTAAAATGGATCCGATAAAATACATCTTCGAGAAACCTGCTCTCTCCGGGAGAATAGCGAGATGGCAGATGATCCTAAAAGAGTACAACATACAATATACCACCCAGAAAGCAATAAAGGGCAGTGTATTAGCTGATCACCTTGATCACCAAGCTGTAGAAGACTACTAGTCCATGAAGTTCGAATTTCCAGATGAAGACATCATGACATTAGACAACTGTGAAGAATTCAAGCCATATGAAGAACCTAAACAAGGATCCCCATGGACCCTGTTCTTTGATGGGGCATCCAACGCACTTGGCAATGGTATCAGTGTTGTACTCATATCTCCTGAAGGGTGTCATACTCCCTTTACCGCAAGACTCTGCTTCAATTGTACAAACAACATGGCGGAATACGAAGCATGCATCTTTGGTCTCAGAGCTGCCATAGACTTGGGGATCAAATCCTTGGATGTATTCAGAGATTCAGCTTTAGTTATTAGTCAGATCAAAGGGGAATGAGACACTAAACACCCTAACCTTATACCTTATAAAGAACATGTTTTAACATTACTACCACATTTTGAGAAGATTACCTTCGAGCATTTCCCGCGAGAAGAAAGTCATCTAGCAGACGCACTAGCCACAATGTCATCTATGTTTAAACTTAATTGGGATAACGAGGCTCCCCAGATCACCATTGAAAGAATGGATGAACCAGCACACTGTCACGAGATTAATACTGAAGAAGTAGTGGACCAGCCTTGGTTCCACGAAGTCAAGAGGTATCTCGAGGCTCAAGAATATCCAGAAGGAGCTTCAGTCAATGATAAAAAGTTCTTAAGAAGATTCTCTGCTAAGTTCTTCCTTAGTAATGGCATTCTTTACAAACTCAACCATGACTCTGTGTTACTTTGGTGCGTAGACAAGGTTGAAGCCGAAATGATTATGGCCGAGTTACATGAAGGAAAATTTGGCACCCATTCTAGTGGGCATACGATGGTAAAGAAAATCCTACATGCAGGCTATTACTGGTATACCATGGAAGCAAACTGCTATCAACACTCTCGAACCTGCCACAAGTGTCAAATCTATGCTGACAAAGTGCATGTACCTCTGGTTCCTCTGAATGTCTTGATGGCTCCTTGGCCCTTTGCTATGTGGGGGTTTGATATGATTGGGGAAATCAAGCCAACAAACTCCAATGGACACCGCTTCATCTTAGTGGCCATTGACTATTTTACAAAGTGGGTGGAGGCAGCTTCTTTCACTTCCGTTACCAAAAATGTTGTTGCCCGATTTATCAAGCATAGCCTCATTTGCCGGTACGGTATCCCAGAGAGGATCATTATTGAAAATGGTACAAATATCAACAACACTATGATCACCGCCCTGTGCAAGCAATTCAAGATCCATCATCACAATTCTTCCCCTCACCGGCCGAAGATGAATGGTGCTGTTGAAGCTGCAAATAAGAACATTAAAAAGATCATACAGAAAATGACAGTCACATACAAAGACTGGCATGAGATGCTACCATTCGCTCTCCACGGGTATCGTACCACAACCCGCACATCAACCGGGGCAACACCCTATTCTCTGGTTTACAGCATGGAGGTTGTCTTTCCTATCGAGGTCCATATCCCCTCTCTGAGGATTATGAAGGATGCAGGGCTGAACGAAGATGTGGATCCATACTCGACTTGATCAACTGAACTTGATTGATGAGAAGAGACTTACTGTTGTTTTCCATGGTCAAATGTATCAAAAACGGATGATTGAGGCTTTTAACAAGAAGGTCAGACGCCAAGTGTATCAAGTTAGGGATCTAGTGATCAAACGCATCATACTTCCACAAGGTGATCCCAAGGGCAAATGGACTCCTACCTATGAAGGACCGTTTGTAATCAAAAACACTTTCTCTGGTGGGGAAATGATCTTTACCACCATGGATGGCGACGACCTACCGCATCCTGCGAACACGGACATAGTCAAAAGATATTACGCATAAGAGACCCGCTAGGTTGACATGCCTAGGCAAAACAAGGGCATCTCGGCGAACCAAAAAGGTTTGGGAAAAAATTAGGGATAAAACAAAAAAATTTGTACACCCGGCAAATTGAAAACCCGAAAGGGCGACTTGGGAAAAAAAGGGTTTCCCGGTGGACTGAAAACCCGAAAAGGCGGTCCAGGTAAAAGTTAGGGAATTAAAGCGTATGACTATGTCCCGTTGGATCACTTTGAGGACAACCTTTGGCTTCAACTTGTGAACTCGACATTTCTGACCAATTCAATCATCTTCGGACAAGGCAACGAATAGACAAGATGCTCATAGATACAAAGGCTATAGCAGAATGGGAACCCCATGGGATGATTACACATAGCTATCTTTTCTTTGTATTAAAATTTTCATTTTTTTTACGACGGAGTTCTCCTACTAGAATGTTTGTCTCACTGTACAAAAATACTTACTAAAATTCAATACAAAGATATTCCTTTGAAAGTGCAAAACTATCTGTTTTTCTTTACTCTTTTGTCTTGTTTACAAAAAGGTCCAATGATTCATTGTTGAACATATGCATTTGAACATAATTACTATTTACAAATAAACAAAATAAAAGACAATTACTGATGGCTTTAAGGGATAGGGAAATTTGTCCAAGTTATTTTCCATAAATTTTTTTTCCCGCAGTATACGGTTTAATCCCCAGCCGATTAGAGCTTCCAATTATCAATCCCCAGTAGAAGTCGTTCAATTTCTCAGAATTCCCCAACCAGGATTTTTCAAGCAATACACAACATTTCCCTTAAAACGGAGTTTATTTCTCTAAGCGGAAACTCATCAACACTTTAACTTCACAAACATGAAGACTTACACTCTATATTCCCAGCAGCAGTCAGAGGTTTATTTTCCACAATCCAACAAGCAGTACAACAGATTAGCTCCCATACGAATACATCGCATCCATATCATAAACATTGATAACACGAATGCATATATCAAAATCTCATTGTACCATGCATTTCATACAACATGAATTTGTATTTTAGCTAACATTTTACCCTTTTCAGGATAAGGTTAACAACTACCATTAACAAAATTCAAGATCAACTTTCAGATACAGTTCAGATACGCTTCAGACACGAATGCCATTCTGATACTCATTCAGATTCCTTTTCAGATACAGTTCAGATACGCTCCAGACACGGACGCCATTCTGATACTCATTCAAATTCCTTTTCAGATACAATTCAGATACGCTCCAGACACGGATGCCATCCTGATACTCATTCAGATTCAACTTTCAGACACAATTCATATACGCTCCAGACACGGACGCCATTCTGATACTCATTCAGATTTAACTCTCAGATACAGTTCAGATACGCTCCAGACACGGACGCCATTCTGATACTCATTCTTTCAGCTTACAAATAACAATTCAACAATCACTCTTGGATGGCATCTACAAGCCCATCTCCAAAAACTTTCTATCACCTCTCTAAATGGCATCTTTAAGCCCATTCCTTCTACCATTGCATCGCCAAGTGCAAATTTCTGGGCACTCTAGTGTCCAATCATCTTCCACCTTTGAGTCACGACTGGCAAAACATGCCAATCTAACTCTTCAGGCTTAAGAAGATTGGACATGGGAAGCTGTTGTACCCCAAAATATTCCCTCTCATTTATCAAGAATTTTCTCACAAGATCTCCTTGGGCTCAAGACTGCACTAGGGTTCATCAGCTCAAGACACCTCCTCAAGCACCGATGACTGAAAATTAGGGTTTGAGATTGCACAAGGATAATTGAAATTTTAATGCCCCATATGACTTTCATGGATCATTATGGACACTAAAGATTACTCATATCAAGTTTCAAGCCTTGAATCACATTTTTGCTCAGTCAATTGAACAGTTGACCTAAAACTCAATTGTATTGGGGAAAAAGTCAACTATGGCCAATTCACAGTCAAGCTTTATAATTTTTGATCAAATCAACACTTTAGACTCATATGTATCATTTGATCAATTTTGGACTACAATTTCTCAAGAAATTTGATCAAATCCTCAAAAGGGCAAAATGGTCAAAATTAGGGTTTTGACTGAGAAGGGGCAATTTCTGATTTTTAACCTAGCAATTGGTCAATTGGATTAAGGAATGATCTCAAGAGTCCAATTGAACCATTTTAACCTAATGACATGGTTCAAAACATTGCAATTCCATTGGATTAACAGATGAATTTTGCAGTCAATTGATCAAAAGTCAACTGTATACTGAAAAGTCAAACCTTGACTTTTTGGTCAAATTCAAGTGCCAAAGATCACAATTCATCAAAACATGTCAAAATATGAAACTTATTCATCAAGAAATAAAAAAGTCAAGATTTCATTTTGAAAAGTCAAAATTTCTAAACTTAGAAATTTTTCTAAATGTTGAAAATCCATGTTTTTTCATAACTTTGAGCCAAAGTTTCACCATGATGCAAGATGATTCAAGAGAAACTTCAAACATGAAAGTTGTAGATCTCCATGAAATCTACAAATTTTCTTCACACTACTTCTCCTAAAAATTCTTGGATCTCAAGTTATAATTTTAAGAACATAGGGTCATGAAACTAAACACTTAGTGAAATTTTGCCCTAATTTGGTCAGGATTTTGACCTAACTTCATGGCTATTTTTCATATAGTTCCAAGGGGAATCTTCAAAAGAAATTCAAATATGGGTTGTAGAGCACATTGCAAGCTTTCCAAAATGTCAAAGAACTCCTTAAGATCACTCTTGAGTAGGGAGAATCGAAGAGATGAAGTTGGTGTTTTGTTACTTGAATTATAGGTCATTTTCATGATGAACACAAGTGCAATTTCAATGCTAGGCTGCATAATCTTGCTTTGAAGGTCTCCTAACTTTTATATGTATATATATATATATATATCCATCATTAATGGATTACACAAACTTTTGAGCTTTAATCCAAGTGGTTTAAGCTTTATCCAATCCACATTTTCATTAATGGCACAAAGTGAACACTTCCATTTTAGAAAAGCAAGCTTTTGTGTAAAGTCAATCCTTGAGCCTCTAACTTGTTCCCTATGATTACACTCCATCCACAAAGTCAGAAACAAGCTTGTTTAAAGCATAATCACTCTATCTTAGTAAGTACACAATGCTTGGAAACTTGAAATTCTCAAAAAATCACATGTTGTGCATAAACTTGTGATTTTGAATTCTGATCAACAACAAGTCTCCAAACTTGTTGCTTATAAATAGAGACACTATTTGTGAGCTGGAGGGTGAGCTTGAGCACCCTGAAATACACCAAAACTCTCTCAAATCAGAAATTGCCCAAAAACTCCATTGTTGCACAGTTTCTGACGTTGAACCTCAAACTCACATTTCCCTCGTGCGTTTCTTGGCCTTTTAGTTTCTAAAGCTTCCTTGCATCAAGGGTAACTCATCTCTGTACCTGTTTCACTTCTGTAACACCATTTACCCTGTCTTCCATAATCAAAAACAGAGCATCACAGTTGGACTTCTCCAGACCATTCCAGCCACCCTCAGCTCAAGCCAGCCATTGCATTAGTTTCCTAGAGGTTCAAGGAAGCTAACCTGATCATCAGCACTGCCTGAAACAAGCTCAAATCCATTTCACGATTTCCAGTTTTGAGGTATTTTTCTTGAACTTCTATCTCATTACTTAGGCATTGTTAGGCTTACATTTATGAAGATAAAATGTATACATCATTGCCCTGAAGTTGTACATGTCCATAGATTTCATTTATTTTGATTGAGCAAGGAGAATTTTGAGTTTGAACTTTCTGAAATATTTAGGTCAGAATTTGGTACTTTTAGAAATTCTTATTCATCCTTGTTTTATAGTTTATGATATTTATATGGTTGGATTCGTGTGATAAAATGGAGCAATTTTCATGTTTACATTTTTGCAAATGGTTGAGAAATGAGTAAGTTACAGATCCTTTGGCTGGAGGTTGAAGATGAAGTACAGTCAGGGCGCATTTTGTGTTATGTATTTATCATTTCATACAAGTTAACGGATGTATAGCCACCCCAGTGGTAAAGCGCGCGCCTGTTCACCTCATAGTCCTGGGTTCAAGCCCCAGCGTGACCATTTTGTTATTTTCACATTTTCTGACTCTTTTTTGTTCTTTTTTGGCAGCATTTGGGCTCTTCATTGGACTTAGTTCATTTTTGCTCATAATACTCTTTTGTTTACTAATGAACCCTCCCTGACTTTTTATTTATTTTATTTTTATTTTCTTTTTCTTTTTATTTATTATTATTATCATTAATATTAATATATATTTTATTGACAAAAAAAAGAGATAAAAAAATATATTTTTATGTATACTATATATATTTATTTTATTTTCTAGACTAAAAACATAAAAAAATATTTTTGTTATAAACTTAAAATATTTTAATTAATTAGATTTAGGCTTATTTTATTTTCTTAAAATAAACATAGAATTTATACTTTTCCTAATTTAATCAATTTTCATACTATTTAGTCTAATGTTAAAATCTTCTTCATAAAACTTAAAAATATTTTCTCTTCTAAATTAAAATTAGTTTATCTTTTTTTAAACTTTTTTAGGTCATTAGCTTAAAAAATAAAAACTTTCTTTAACAAGGACAAAACCAAATAAAATCCATTCCTTTTTTATTCATTACTTTATACATTATTCCTTTTCATATCTTCTACATTTATTTTTTCAATTAAATATGGTTGTAATAACTTAGTTAGGGTTTAATTTCTTGCAATCCCCGTTTATACTTTGTACACCCCCTTCCCACAAATCATGTAATAGCTTAGTATTTTTATTTTCCGTAACTTTAATGCTTTATATTCACATGCTAGTAATTAGGATTTGTATGGAAAGAATAAAATTAATCAAATAGAAAACCCTAATTCAAGACAAAAACAAGCATGAAAACAATACACTTGCACACAAGCACCCCTAGGGTAAAATCCACTTGGTTGCCTTACAAAATGGCCATATTACACATGTGAGGTATCTTAGCAAAAACAAACGAATACAAGATCATAGTCCCTCGATGACGCTATCTAAGTTGCCTTACAAATGATCTTAGTCCCTAAAATAAAATGCTAAGATGCCTTGCAACATTGCTAATCATGGTTATACGATGACCCACTCCCGTCCCGTTTACATCCAAAGATAGGATTACTCACCAAATCAATAGTAAGATAACAATGTCAAAGGAAAAGGAAATGTACAAGAAATACTTTTGAGTAGGTAGAATGCTCCTAATTACTTGGTCAATTTCAAACAAACATCCTTGCTATTTTCAAAACAAACACCTACACATTTCAAAACATCTTACAAACTTGAAAAAATTTTCAAAAGATCAACATCTTTGTATACATTCTTACAAACGAGAATCATTACAAAGATTGCCTAAACAATGGCCTCTTTACAAAATACTTTCAAAAACCACACAAAGCACAATTTTCAAACAAAAGCAAGTGATCTAGCAAGTAACTAAGAGCCCATGGAAAACCATGGATGAAAAGGGTGCTAATACCTTCCCTTTTCATAATCTACCCCCCGAACTCAAGAAATAATTTCAAAGGTTTTTCCTATGCTTTTTCACCTTTCCTTTTGGATAAAAGAAAAGTCGGCGGTGACTCTTGCTAACCGCAACATTTGCGATCAAACGTAAAACCTTCAAGTCAGTTCTCCCACCATATCACACTATCAATACACTCTAACGGCATATTTCATCCATAACAGCATTTACAAAATATCATAACACATGCATATAACGTCCTCATTTATTTTGAGAGCATCATTATGCAATGCAGTACATACATAATGACATTGCATAAAGCTAATTTTGTCTTTTCAGGTAAAGTTCGCAAACAAACGAATATCATCAGCAACTTTTAAACAGATCACAAATTAATTCTTGAAAGAGGACGTGGCAACTATCTACACGACCAGACGAAGCAATCTTACACGGGTTCCTTCTAATATATTTCCAGATGCAACTTTACGCGGACTCATCCTGACGTAATCTTACACATGTTCCTTCTAATATATTTCCAAATGTAGCTTCACACGGGCTCATCCCGAAGCAATCTTACACGGGTTCCTTCTAATATATTTCCAGATGCAGCTTCACACGGCCTCATCCTGAAGCAATCTTACACGGGTTCCTTCTAATATATTTCAAGATGCAGCTTTACACAGGCTCATCCTGAAGCAATCTTACACTGGTTCCTTCTAATATATTTCCAGATGCAGCTTCACACGGGCTCATCCTGAAGCAATCTTACACAGCTTCCTTCTAATATATTTTCAGATGCAGCTTCACACAGGCTCATCCTGAAGCAATCTTATATGAGTGCCTTCTAATATATTTCCAGATGCAACTTCACACGGGCTCATCCTGAAGTAATCTTACACGGGTTCCTTCTAATATATTTCCAGATGCAGCTTCACACGGGCTCATCCTAAAGCAATCTTACACGGGTTCCTTCTAATATATTTCCAGATGCAGCTTCACACAGGCTCATCCTGAAGCAATCTTACACGGGTTCTTTCTAATATATTTCCAGATACAACTTCACACGAGCTCATCCTGAAGCAATCTTACATGGGTTCCTTTTAATATATTTCCAGATACAGCTTCATACAGGCTCATCCTGAAGCAATCTTACACGGGTCACTTTTAATATATTTCCAGATGCATCTTCACACGAGATCATCCTGAAGAAATCTTGTACGAGTTCCTTCTAATACATTTCCGGACACGGCTTAACACGAGTTCATTCCAGCATATCATTCAGATTAAATCGACCAAAGATTTTTTCTGATACTTCTTCTAGTTAAATATTTAAAGACCTTTGCTGGCTCAGATTAAATCGACCAAATTATTCTGATACTTCTCTCAGTAGACCTTTTCTGGCTCAGATTAAATCAAGCAAAGATTTATTCTGATACTTCTCCCAGTTAAAGTCGAGCGTAGACTTAGTCTAATTTATCTATCAACAGTTACTTCTGGATGGCATCTATAAACCCATCTCTATCACCTCTCTAAATGGCATCTTTATGCCCATTTCCTATATAATCAACAAACAATATCACTTTGTGCACGAGCGAGTGCAAATTTATGGGCACTTAAGTGTTCAATCATCTTTCACCTTCAAGTCGCAAATGGAGAACAAGTAAATCTAACTCTTTAGGTTTAAGAAGATTGAACAGGGGAAACTGTTGTACCCCAAAATTTGCCCTCCCTTTTCTTAAGACATTTCTCACCAAAGATTTCAAATGCCCAAGGATTCTCAAGGTTTGATCAGACAAGTTCACCTCCTAAGCACTGAGTCCACAAATTAGGGTTTTTGTTTTCTCAATGACAATTGGACTTTTGATTCCTCAAATTACTTTCATGGTTCATTATAGGTCTCCAAGAATGCATGCCCAGTTTCAAGTCTTACATCACAAATTGCTCAGATGATTGAAAATCACCTGTATTGGGTAAAAAGTCAACTGATACACAAAAAGTCAAACTTTGACTTTTTAGTCAACATTAAATTTCAAAGATCAAAATTCGTCAAGACATTCAAAAATATGAAACTTGATCATCAAGAATCAAGAAAGTCAACAAAAGTCAAGATTTCCAAGAATTAGAAAAATTCTAAGTGTTTTCATCCTTGATAATTTCATCACTTCATGACATTTTTTCACCAAGATGCAAGATGGTTCAAAGAAAACTTTCAACATGAAAATTGTAGATCTTGATGAATTCTATAACTTTGTATTAGAGGGTTGATGTCAAAAAAATTCTTAGATTTGAAGATATAAGCCCATGAAGTCATGACATTTTTATCTAACACTTAGAGAAATTTTCAACAGGTTTTGGTCAGTTTTCATCTCAACTTCTTGGCCAATTTTCACCCATCTCCTTATTTATTTAGCCAAAATGATCAACATGAAAGTTATAGACAATGTTTCAAGCTTTCATAAATGTCCAAGATCATAAATTTATCATGCTTGAGCTAGGAAATTTGAAGAGATGAAGTCGGGTATCCATTCTTGAAACACAAGTCATTTTGTGATGAACATGAGATCAAATCTTCATCCCATGCTGCATAATCCCATTTTTCTGGCCTCTAAACCTTCAAATCTATCCATAATCAAAATATTACACATACTTTTGAGCCATTACCCAAGTGTTTGAGCCATTGTCCAAATGATCTTTCCATTTATGGCACAAAGGCACCCTTGCCATTTGCATAAAGCATGCTTTAATCACAATGTCAACTCCTTGAGACTCTCAATGGTTTCTTTTGAACATACACAATGTCAAATAAAGAAGAAACCATCTGCAACCTACAAAGCACCCCTAAAATCAGGCCATGTCCACATTGGAACTATGGAAAAGTCATGAACCCTCACTTACAATCCAACCAAGCCATAACTCCATAATTTTTAAACCAGATCAGTTCTTGTCCTTAAACCTCTTGCCTATAATTATAGGGAGCATTTTCAAGACAAAAGGGGGGGAAAGAGAAAGAACAGAAAAAAAGGAAGAGAGGAAACACAAGTGCACAAGCCCTCAAAACCCCTTATACTCTCAAAAACCAGAATTGTTCACAAAACCTCCATTTTTGAGCTTTGAAATCCAAATCTTTGAACCTCTCAAACCTTGCAAGTTGTGTCCAAACAAATCATCCAAATACTTCACATACATCATATAGAAGTTGTCCAAACACAAGAGCAACTTCTATAACATCATTATCACCATCTTCAAACTCAAAAAAACAGTATCTTGCAACTTGACTTGGTTAAGGTGATTCTGCAACTTTCAACACAAAGTAAGGATTGTCATAGCTTCAAGAAGGTCCAAGGGAGCTTAATCAATTATAATATTGCACCTGGAACAGCTAGAAGAAACTTCAGACTTTTCTCCAAAAGAGGCAAGTTTTCTCAAACTGTGATATCCTTATCCATACATCATTTGCTTTCATTTTTTTCTTTCAAAAGAATAAAATATGATAGATCGGGGAAGTGCAAATATTCAAAATCCCAGAAAAATGCTTTAGGATCCTTGGCACGGGTGGTCGTGTCACGTGACACGGGCCATGTCAGGGAGAAGAGATGGTAAAAGAGCAAGGCAAGAGTTGGCACAGGTTCCTGTGTCACACGACACGACACGTGTCAACACAGCTGGGGACTGAAAACATGCAAAAGGGCAAGGAAGGAGCTAACACGGGTGCCCATGTCCCACGACACGACCCATGTCAATTCAGTTGGGACATAAAAACATGCATAAGGCAATTGGTAGATTCTGACATGGGTGCCCGTGTCCGGTGACACGGCCCGTGTCAGCCCAGGCTCCAGAAATCCTAATTTTGAGATTTTTGTTATAATTTTGGGTCGTTAAGGTTACATTGGACATTTTGCATTGTTGGGAATTGACACTAACATTAAAAATTATTTTCTAAACAAATTAAATTAGACTTAGGTTTTATTTTAATTAATTTAAATTTTAGGTTTTGGTTAGATAGTTCATTAACTTTTTTTTTGTAATTAAAATCAATTAGTTAATTAGGTTAACTACCAAAACCTTTTTCTATCAAAAAACCCTAAAAACAAATTTCCTTTTTTTCTTTACATTTTGTACATTCTATTTTTATCCATGTTCAATGGTTTATAATAGTAATTAGGGCTTTATTGCTTTCCTCCCCTCATTTATAAACTTGTACCCCACATTCCCAAAGCGTTGTAATAGCGTAGGACATTTAAATTCTGCAATTTATCGCTTTCCTTATTATTGTTAGAAATTAGGGTTTGTATGGCAAGATTTAAAAACAACATTAGACAACCCTAATTCAAGATAGAATATTTGAATTAAACACACTTTTCACACATGCACCTCTAGGGTAACCACACTTGTTGCCTCAGATAAAAATAGTCATGTCCCTTGAACGTGGAATGTTTTAGCAAAGACCCTCGATTATAAGATCGAAGTCCCTCGATGACCCTTCGATGTTGCCTTCGGTAAAAGATCTTAGTCCCTTATGACAATTGCTAAAACTTCTTACAAGTTGCCTTCTATGAATGTATGACGACCCATGTTGTGCCTCATATCCAATGATATGGCTTTCTACTAATTAATGGTAGACACACACTATCTAAAGGAGGAGGAAAAGAACAAAGACTTTTTGAGTAGGTAGATTGCTCGTAATTGCTTGCTCACAAACACAACAAGTTACACATTACACTTTCAAAACACTTTTCAAAACAAACATTTTATATACATTCTCAATGATACAAGAATCATTACAAAATTGCCTTACATTGGCATTTTCAAACATATTTCCAAACATCTTCTTTCAACAAATATTTTCAAAACCAACACTTTGTATACATTCTCAACAATACAAGAATCATTGCAAAGTTTTCCAAACTTAGGCGTTTTTAAAATATTTTCAAACTTACACAAACACAAAGAATTTCCAAAGTGATCAAGCAATTAATAGCTCATAGAAAACTACGGATGAAAAGGGTGATAACACCTTCCCTTTTCATAACCTACCCCCCGAACTCAAGAAATATTCTCAAAAGGTCTTTCCTGTTATTTTCACCCTTTCCTTTATTGGATAAAATAAAATTCGGTGGCGACTCTTGTTATCCGCAACATTTGCGATAAAATACAAAACACCCAAGCCAGTTCTCCCATTGTATCACAATAGACCATGGAGTTATCCAACACAGTCAGATACATAATCAATAGTCTTCCTTCAATAGGAGGGAGAAATATATGAGCCTCAAGCAGATACTCTTTAATGCTTTCAAATGCCTTTTGGAAATCATCCTCCCACGCACAACCTTGATCTTTCTTTAACAGCTTGAAGATTGGTTCACATGTTGCAGTCATATGGGAAATAAATCTAGAAACCTCTAACTTTCTTTTCAGTTCTTGGTGTAGGCATTTGTTGAATTTCCTTAACTTTATCAAGATCAAATTCAATTCCTTTTTGGATGATAATGAAACCTAGAAACTTTCCTGAACGAACACCAAAAGTACACTTATTTTGATTCAAGTGGAGACGATACTTCCTCAAACACTGAAACAACTTCAAAAAATACTCTATATGCCCTTCATCAGTATGAGATTTGGCGATCATATTATAAACATATACTTAAATTTCCTTATGCATCAGATCATGGAATAGGGTTGTCACAACCCTCTGGTATGTTGCACCAGCATTCTTTAACCCGAAGGGCATCACTCTATAACAGAATGTTCCCCAGGGTATGATAAATGTTGTTTTTTCCATGTTCTCAGGAGTCATTCTAATTTGATTGTATCCGGAAAATCCATTCTTGAATGAGAACACTTTAAATTTCGTTGTGCTATCAACCAATATATCAATATGTGGCAAAGGGAAATCATCTTTTAGACTTGCTTTATTTAAATCTCTATAATCAATGCACATGCAGACTTTTCCTACTTTCTTTGGTACTAGAAAAATATTGGAAATCCACTAAGGGTACACTGATGTTACAAGAAAACCAACATTAATCTGCTTCAAAACCTCTTCTTTAATCTTCACTGCCATGTCAGGACGAGTTCTTCGCAGCTTCTGCTTGATTGGTGGACATTCTGGCTTTAACATAAAATAATGTTCCACAATATCAGTATCCAAACCAGGCATGTCTTGGTAAGAACAAGCAAATATATCTATATACTCTTTCAACAACTCAATCAACCTGCTCTTCACATCAGGATAAAGTAGTGCCCCAATCTTGACTTCTTTCGGATCTTCCTCTGAACCCAAGTTAATCGTCTCCAATGACTCTTTATACGGTTGAATGGTATTTCCTCGCGCTCAAGCAACCGTGAAACCTCTTCTGGGATTTCATCATATTTTTCTTCTTCAGCCACATACACAAGATAATCAAAGTTGGGAGAGGGTGCATGGTCATTGCATTCAACAAGTTTTTTTAATTAATCTGCACATATGATTTATGATTGATTTTAGAAATTCACACATGTTACAAGTGATTATGCATATTTATTTATAGTTATTACTTATTATAAAAGGTTTTTTCTGATTACCATTTTCAAAGAAAAAAGCAGAAAATAAAGACACAATTTAGAAACCAAAAACAAATTTTGTTAATGATCTTAAAATTCAAAACAAAAGACACGCCCATACGACATTACTTTCACCTTGGGAAGAGTGAAATAATTTTTAAAAGACAAACAAAAAACAAATTACTTTGAAATGTGAATGCAAGAAGGAACATCAATAATGATCCAATTCTGGATTCGGACTCCATGTGTCACAGAGTCCAACATCTTTTAATCTGATTCATCTTCGAGAATAACATTGATTTTGGAGTAGTCGGATGGAGATATCCTGCACTGTGAAAGATATCTTGATATTTAATCAAAGTGGGCTTTGGCTTCACAACATCCTTCTTCGCGGAGAAACCCAAACCAGTCCCATTCCTTTTCACAGATGGATTAATAACTTGCCCCCACACCTTTCTAGGGCCCTTCTACACTACCTATTGGGAATCCTTAAATGAGGTGATATAATCTTCATTCTTCCTTATATTATCAATGGAAAAAGCTTGGAAATGAGTTCCAACAACGACTTCATCAGCTTCTACAATGCTAAAGGAAGATAAATGAGATATCAACAGAGCTTGATCACGATTCACAATGACTACCTTTCCTTCACGGGCAAATTTCAGCTTCTGATGCAAGGTTAAAGTAACAACTCCTGCTTCATGGATCTTATAGCGGTAGAAATGTTTAAGCCTAAGCCACGGGATTGACTAGACTTGTACAAATTAAAATAAAATCACCACCGCACTTTATTGTTTCCAAAGGAATGAGAAAAGAGAGAATAACCCAAAAAAAGGGGAAAGATTCAAGGTAAGGGGGTTGGTTATGCAAAGGGAAGGTATTAACACCCTAAACATCTACGGTACTCCGCATGAACCTCTTTGTAAAATCTGTATATTTTGGCTATAAAATGTTGTATAAAAATGAATGGTGGAGGTGAGAAAATAAATAAATATTTTTATGGTTTTTTTGCATCCGTCGCGGTTGTGAACCTTTAGTGCCTACGTACCACCTTTCGTGCAATAGGGGATCAGGGTACACGTAGTTCATCTTTTAAATTTTTTTAAACATAAGTGTGTTGGTTAATTTTATGAGATAAGACATTATCGTCATTGTCCATGTGGAAAACTTACTTACTACCCACAATTATGAGAAAGGAGAATTTGCATCATCTCAAAGTGGAGGATATGGCTTGGATTTTAAAATCAACAATGCCTCACTCAACACCCAAGTGAAAAATATCTCTCTTCACTACATATTGTAGAAGTATAGTTATTTGTATCACTACAAGGATTGACAAGAGTCCGATCTTTTTGAGAAAAGTTTAAAGATAAAAGCCAAAGTGGAAAAATGGTTTGAAATGAGATTTATTGACTTTTAGTCTTCTCATGAAAAAATGTCAAAGTATTATTAATGTTGATTAAAGTTTATTTATGAAAAATATTTTGAAAATGCATGGACATAAGTCTAAGTTTATTATGAAAGTGGTTCAAGTTTTTATTTATTTAAAAATAACAAGAAGAGTTTTCAAAAGGAGGGAGAACATTTTTGAAATTAAAGAAGATGGGAGGAGATGAAGGGATTATCCTAAAGCATAAGGTAAAAGCTAGGGATAAGAACCATATAACTGTAGAGGTAGAAATGTTCAATACTAACCCATTGGATTGACTAGACTTTATACAAATAAAAATAAAAAACGCCACCACGCTTTATTGTTTCCAAAGGAATAAGAAAAGAGCGAATAACCCAAAAAGGGGGAAATATTCAAGGTAAGGGGGTTCGTTATGCAAAGGGAAGGTATTAGCACCCTAAACATCTACGGTACTCCGCAGGAGCCTCTTTGAAAAATCTATATATTTTGGCTATATAAAATGTGTTGTATATAAAATGGATGGTGGAGGTGAGAAAATAAATATTTTTTTATGATTTTTGCACCCGCCGCAGTTGCGAACCTTTAGTGCTTACGTACCACCTTTCATGCAATAGGGGATCAGGGTACACGTAGTTCCTCTTTTAAAAAATTGAAACACGAGTGTGTTGGTTAATTTTATGAGATAAGACGTCATCGTCATTATCCGTGTGGAAAACATACTTACTACCCACAATAATGAGAAATGAGAATTTGCATCATCTCAAAATGGAGGATATGGCTTGGATTTTAAAATCAACAATGCCTCACTCAACACCCAAGTGGAAAATATCTCTCTTCACCATATATTGTAGAAGTATAGTTATTTGCCTCACTACAAGGATTGACAAGAGTCCGATCTTTTTGAGAAAAGTTTAAAGATAAAAGACAAAGTGGCAAAATGGTTTGAAATGAGATTGATTGAATTTTAGTCTTCTCATAAAAAAATGTCAAAGTATTATTAATGTTGATTGAAGTTTATTTATGAAAAATATTTTGAAAATGCATGGACATAAGTCTCAGTTTATTATGAAAGTGGTTCAAGTTTTTATTTATTTAAAAATAACAAGAAGAGTTTTCAAAAGGAGGGAGAAGATTTTTGAAATTAAAGAAGATGGGAGGAGATGAAGGGACTATCCTAAAGAATAATGTAAAAGCTAGGGATAAGAACCATCTAACTGTAGCGGTAGAAATGTTCAAGACTAAGTCATTGGATTGACTAGACTTTATACAAATCAAAATAAAAATCGCCACCCGCGCTTTATTGTTTCCAAAGGAATGGGAAAAGAGCGAATAATCCAAAAAGGGGGAAAGATTCATGGTAAGGGGGTTGGTTGTGCAAAGGGAAGGTATTAGCACCCTAAACATCTACGGTACTCCGCAGGGGCCTCTTTGAAAAATCTGTATATTTTGGCTATATAAAATGTGTTGTATATAAAATGGACGGTGGAGGTGAGAAAAGAAATATTTTTTTATGATTTTTGCACCCGCCGCGGTTGCGAACCTTTAGTGCCTACATACCACCTTTCGTGCAATAGGGGATTAGGGTACACGTAGTTCCTCTTTTAAAAAATTGAAACACGAGTGTGTTGGTTAATTTTATGAGATAAGACGTCATCGTCATTGTCCGTGTGGAAAACATACTTACTAACCACAATAATGAGAAATGAGAATTTGCATCATCTCAAAATGGAGGATATGGCTTGGATTTTAAAATCAACAATGCCTCACTCAACACCCAAGTGGAAAATATCTCACTTCACTACATATTGTAGAAGTATAATTGTTTGCATCACTACAAAGATTGACAAGAGCCTAATCTTTTAAGAAAAAGTTTTAAAGATAAAAAACAAAGTTGCAAAATGGTTTGAAATGAGATTGATTGACTTTTAGTCTTCTCATAAAAAAGTGTCAAAGTATTATTAAATTGATTAAAGTTTATTGATGAAAATTTTTTTTTTGAAAATGCATGGACCTAAGTCAAAGTTTATTATGAAAGTGTTTCAAGTTTAGAAACAAGAAGAGTTTAAAAAGGAGGGAGAAGATTTTTGAAATTAAAGAAGATGGGAGGAGTAGAATAGGCTATCCTAAAGCATAAGGTAAAAGCTAAGGATAAGGACCATCTAACCAACAAGAAGCCAAAGCTTGACATTAAGAGCCAAGATAAAATTCCCATTCTTTGGATTGAAACCAAGCAATCAAAGATACTAGACCTCTTCAAGTGTATTAAGTCTTCACAAAAATTGGGCAGAGTAACGGCTGTATACGGGTGAATTCCAGATTACAAACAGAGGATGTAATCACAAAAACCTGCACACAAAAAACAAACAAGCAACCCAATTTATTGAGGTAAACCTCAAGAGCTCCAGACAAAATAATCAGATAAGATCACAAGGTATCCAAGATAGGCCAAGGTTTCTAATCCTAAGTCCAATAAAAGTCCACTGCTCCACCATGCCAAGGATAGTAACCAAATAGTCCAAGTGCCATTAGGAGTTTTTTAGGATTTGAGTTGGTTATTAAGTATTTTGAGAAAGAAAAAGAAAACTCAAGTGAGCATAGTAAAATGACAAGAAAATAAATGCTCAAATGAGCAAAGATAAAAATGGCATGAAATGAAAAATGCTAAAAGTAAATAGTACATAAAGCATAAAGAGGAATGAAAGCATAAGGTAAAACAAGTCAATAATTAGTGGTTAGTTGGATGATCATCTTGAAACTTGCATTTGGAACTCATTAGAGGATTGGTAGAACCAAAGCCTCCACACAACAAGTTGCATTTGCTTTTTGTCAAGTATATCATCCATTTGGAATTCTCATAAGTACAATTTAATGATCAACAATATTTAAGTGATCCGCGTTGACCAAAAGTGTTGTAGATCCATTAGAGGATTGGTAGAACCAAAGCCTCCACACAATGAATCTCAAAGTTATTGGATCAAAGAGATCAAATTAACATACTTGGGCTTGCAATCATAAGTTTGGGCCACGAATGATCATTTATTTGAATCAGGACAAAATTTAGCGCTATGTTAAGCAATCGTAAGTGGATTTATATAGAAGTCGCACCTATTTTGAGGTCAGTCAATAGCAATCTATGCACCATTTGTTTTGAGACATGATATAGAGATCATGCTCAAACAACATTTAGTGCAATTAGAAAGGGAAGAGATGAAGAGGAATTAGGGTAAATAGAAAAACCACATTTGAATTAATATTTAATCAACTATTATTAAAACCATTCATTCGTTTTTTGTAGGGTTAAACTCAACACCATAGATCCAATGATGTTAATAAAGCTATGATTAAAAAATCAACCCAAGACAGCCAGAAAATAATCACAAAATAATATCACATTTAATATTTATATATATATATATATATATATATATATATATATATATATATATATATATATATATATATATATATATATATATATATATATATATATATATATATATTAAAAGGTTTAAAAAATGTTTAAAAAAAGGAAATAATGAGGGAAATATCAATTATATTCAAATTAATCAAGAAATGAAAAATAAGACCATAGAAAAATCAGAAAAGGGGCCAAATAATTTTACAAAATTTTTGGGAATTTTTAAAAATTAGAAACTATTTTTAAAAATTAAAATAAATGGGTGAAATAAACAAAAATGGTAAAAAATATTAAAGTCAGAAAAAAAAAAAAAATAAGGTCACTAATATTTGTAACAATCATTGGATCATCCAATAATTTTTTCAGAATTTAAAAATGTGTAAAAGTATTTTTAAACATTTTTAACAAATCAAATAAGTGTAAAATTCATAAAAAAATACCAAAACACAAAAATAAATTGTGAAAAAATAAAAATCAGAAAGAGAATAATCAAAAATATTTTTCATAATTTTTCCAGATTGTTTGGACTAAAAATGAATTTTCTATGATTTTTTGAAATTTAAAACAATTAAAATACAAAAATAAGAAAAATAATATAAAAGAAAAAGATGTGGACCATTGGATGAGAGTCAAAACGCGTTAGTAATCAAATCCAAAGGATCTGGTGCGCTGCGCATATCATGGTCTTTACTGAATAAAGCACTAAATCAAATGTAAAATCAGAAATTCAAAAAATACAAATGGCACGCTTTCATTGGTTAGAAGGTGACACGTTGGTCATCTTCAACCTCCAGCCTCATGAATTGTAGGTCTCTCAAACTGTAAAATCAGAAGCTCAGACCTATGCCATTCGCTTCGTCTCTTCAAGACGAAGACAACCACACCTTCGCGCCTAATTTATATAAACTATAACTCAAGCAATTTGGAAAGAATGTTTTGAAAGGGGATTTGAAAATTCATGGTCAAAATGTGTTTCCAGTAAGAAGTAAGTGTTGCGACTAGAACCAGGGCAATGAGAGCAACACGATGATATCAAAGTTTTGAAGAATTGATGAAGGAATCTACCTATTGAAGTTGAGTTGTAGAGCTCTGAAACTGAACTTCTATGGAGTAATATAGGACACGATTATTGAATGTAATTATATGGTTAGCTTCATGGAAGATCAAGGAAGGTGAATGGATGGAGAAATTGGATTGAAAAAGGCTTGGGAATAGATTTCGAAGTTGCTGAATTATGAGTTATGGAACAAGTTTGGCAGGGTGATTTTGGCTATCCAAGCTTCGGAAATTGAATGGGGGATGACCCTCTATTTATAGGGAATCAAATGGAATGCTCAAGCGCGTGGAATGATGCAAATTGGAGGGAAATCGTGTGAACCTGATACACGAGCAAAGTGTGATCTGATTTGCATCAAAACTCATCAAATCCTTGTGTTTCAAGGCTCTAATCCACTTTGGCAACTTGGTTAAACATGTTTAGATCATAAACGCGTGCTAATTTTATGTTTAAAGGCCAAAACATGGATTTCAAATTCTGACTTATGGTGAAACTTCAGTTTCAAGTTACCAAGTTCATTCCAATGGCATTTCCATCTCAAGGAGTCTTAGGGAAAAATTCTTGATGCTTTGGAAAAATGAGGTAACAAGCTTTGCAATGGAAAAAGAATGAAATCAAATGGATGTTTGAGCTGAAAGTTATATGGAGTCAAAGTTGAAGAAAAAGAGTTGACTTTCCATTCTTAGAAATATTTCAAATTCTTCTTAAAAAATGACCTATAATCTTTTTCATCCAAACATGGCCCTGCACTTAGAATTTGCTCTTGATAATAAAAGATGGAATGAAGTAGACCTCTTGAATGACATTTTGCAATTTGATCCACTTAAAATATCCAAAAATTGAGCAAGTTATGACTTGTTGAATTTGGCCAAAAATCATGAAATAACCTATAATCTTTTGCATTCTCAAGGCAACTTCCATCCATTTTCTCACTTTGCACATAAAAGAAGGAATGAAGTACACAACTTTAGGATCATCATGAAAAAATAATGGGCCCAAGTTGATAAAAATTGACCAAGTTATGACCATTTGAAGTCACATATGGAAAATTGGGGATTCATCTGGGTGACTTGTAAGCTTTCTTCTTCACTAAGTTCCTTCCACATGAAATTTTTTTGGAACTTTTGAAGCGATTTGTTGGTAACTCTTTGAAGAGAAGAATGTTTTTGGAATCACTCAAAAATATCAAAAGATGAGCAAGATATGCCCCTCTGAAGTCCAAAACCCTAGCTTCTAGATCAAGAGAAAGCATGGTGGAACTTTGCCAAGTTTGAACAAACTTTTTGTGCCCATATTCTTCCTTTGTGAATAGAATTTGTTGAGGATGTGGATGAGGACTCATGTCCACCAAAACTACTTCCATACCAACTTCAAAACAACTTCATTGGTGAGGTTTGAATCTCTCAAGCTTTGACTAGGGCATGGAAATAAACTCATGAACCCATGATACAACTTGATAATCCTCATTGCCTTTACCTACATTATTAACAAGTAAGACAAACCAATATTGTATTTGTTAATTTAGAGAAAAATATCAAAGCAAAATATCCATGTTCACCAAAGAAAATAAGTCAAGGTGCTTGGTAATTCCTCAGAAGAGCAAGGCTAAAGATAAGGAGAAGAACCAAAAGCCCTAATGTGATCTTGTGGTGATTAAAACAAAATGGTATGATGAAGGGATCTTAGGGGCAAAAATTGGGGTACAACAACTTCCCTTATTTAAGTTTCTTCTATCCGGAGATATGAAGGTTAAAAATCTTCGCGTCGACGTGATCGAAGATACTTAAATATAAAATAAACCCTGTTTTTTGCCCTAAGATGCCATGCAAACATTTATGCATATGAATGCATATGAATGGAACAAAAAGATGCAAAGTAGTATTAGGGATGCAACATGAAATGTAGAAACAAAAGAGAAATCCCACCAGGAAAATAAATCACTGGTAAACCACAAGAAAAGAATCAGAGAGGATGATAACGAGCATCGACGTTCATTGCCGATGGTCTACCAACGTTTACTGGAGGTAGGAAGAGAATATCATATCACTGCTGTTTACTGACGATGAACAATCAACGTTCACTGAAGATAGCAAAGAGATATCAAACACCGACGTTCACTGCCAATTTACTACCAACGTTCACTAAAAGTAGGAAGAGAAAATACATCATATCACCGCCGTTCACTGATGATGAACTATCAATGTTCACTGAAGATAGCAAAAAGATAACAAACACCGATGTTCATTGACGATGTACTACCAACGTTCACTGAAAGTAGGAAGAGAAAATCATATCACCTCCGTTCACTGACGACGAACTATCAACGTTCACTAAAGATAGCAAAGAAATATCAAACACCGATGTTCACTGCTAATGTACTACCAACATTCACTGAAAGTAGGAAGAGAAAATACATCATATCACCGCCGCTCACTGACGATGAACTATCAACATTCACTGAAGATAGCAAAAAGATAACAAACACCAACATTCACTGACGATATACTACCAACGTTCACTGAAGGTAGGAAGAGAAAATAATATCACTGCCATTCACTGATGATGAACTATCAACATTCACTGAAGATAGCAAAAAAATATCAAACACCGACGTTCACTACCAATGTACTACCAACGTTCACTGAAGGTAGGAAGAGAAATTACATCATATCACCACCGTTCACTGACGATGAACTATCAACGTTCACTGAAGATAGAAAAGAAATATCAAACACCGACGTTCACTGCCAATGTACTACCAATGTTCACTGAAGGTAGGAAGAGAAAATACATCATGTTTTCCCAAGATTCTGGTGTTTTGCCAAGTACGGGTGTCAACTTCTTCTTTAACCAAGGAAATCTTCCTGGAAAGGGTAATACGTAATCTGTCTCAAATAAAGAGACTCCCACTCATTGTCAAAGGGGATTTACAAAGAGAAATGACTTTTTGGGGATAGTAATATGATTTCCCGGGGACATGCCACGATATTCCTGCTGAGGAGATAAAGTCTTCCTGTTCCAAATAAATGCACGAACCAAAACTCAAAGTTTTTCAGAGATCCATAAATCCAATTCAGAAATAAACTGGAGCAAGACGGCCAGTGTAGATACATCCTTTGGGAAATAAACTCAAGAGGGACAACCAATATCAACTAAGAAAATAGCGCTCTAGAAAAGGTCAGAACATAATGCTAATGAACGATGGTTTTTTAGTTATGCATGATGTATGTATGAATGTATGAATGCTATCGTGCATATGCTGGTAAAAGGATACATAATCAGTTTAAATAAACAAAACTGCCTCAGGTACTAATGGCACTGGGCTAATCTTCAACCAGAAAGATCAATCCAAGAAAGGTAAAAGAAACTGCGGAAACCAAATCCATTGCATGTGTTAACTTTACTGAGGAGAAACATAATTCGGACGTAGCCAAATCAAACAAATATCGGGATAGAACATCTTTCTTCCGGTTTTATTGGAGAAAACAACTTTTCAAAGGCAACATGCCTACTGGAGATTTTGAGACCAGCCTCAAATAAGGCAGACTGACGCCGACACAACCGAACTTTACTGGGGAATTCAAGCCTAACTCCCCAGAGAAAACTTTCATCACGAATGCTCATTCCAAACAAGAGATGCGTTGGGATAACTTTCCTGGGGAATCAAGAAGTCAATACTTTCATCATATGACGGAAAACTTGCTGGGGAAACTGGGACGGAGGCTTCTGACTATGCAAACCCAAAAAGCGAACCAAGACTTGACTGGGGATAATGGGATCACAACCCAATACTGCATCTTGTACCCACTGGTATTGTCTCTAACTATCTTAGAAACACACAAGGATTGCGCACACCAGCAAAATGACCTGAGAAAACTTTCATGAAGGGAGTAAATCTTCTTAAAACAACTGGAGTTTGTTCATTCTTGGGACCACCATTCTTGTTGTCATTGTTTCATCAAAAATCCCAAAGTAAATTGAATTGGTAAAGATCTCTTTTCTTTTTGAAAAGTTAATTTTGCTTTTTAATCCTTTTTCTTTAACAGTTATTATCAGCAATAAATGATGTCTTTGCAAGCTAAATAAAAATAAGAACATAAAAATTTAGGCAAAAGCTCGAATTTCATTAATAGAATGGTAGTCTACGAATGGAGAGACTCCATGGATGATTGCAAAGTTTGGGAAATGATAATACATAATGGAAAAAATACATTGAGATACAATGACCACTATTCCCCCTAACAACTTTTGAAGTCCTGAGCAGCAACTTTTGTTGAAGTATGGTGAGAATCCAAGAAGGTTGTTGCTTCAACGATCAAGTCTTGTATGACGTAGTTACTTGCCAAGAAAAATCCC
Organism: Vicia faba; assembly: GCA_948472305.1. Classification (NCBI taxonomy): domain Eukaryota; kingdom Viridiplantae; phylum Streptophyta; class Magnoliopsida; order Fabales; family Fabaceae; genus Vicia; species Vicia faba. The sequence continues at coordinate 984,813,061 of OX451739.1, forward strand.
TAACTTTTGCCTAAGCTGCCCTTGCGGGTTTTCAACTTAGCGGGAAATTTATTCTATTTATGTCTCTAATTTTTGCCTAGACCGCCCTTTCGGGTTTTCGGCCTACCGAGACGCTCCTTTTTTGCCTAAGCCGCCATTTCGGGTTTTCAACTTAGCGAGCTGTTCTTTTATTTCTTTAGGCGAAGTATTTCTTGACTGCATCAGCATTCATGGGACGTGGGAACTCCTCGCCATCCATAGTTTCAAGAATTAATGCACCACCAGAGAAGGCTTTTTTGACAACATACGGGCCTTCAAAATTAGGAGTCCACTTGCCCCTAGAATCAGCGTTGAAAGACATGATCTTCCTGAGCACGAGGTCGCCTTCTCTGAATTCACGAGGTTTGGCCTTTTTGTCAAATGCTTTCTTCATTCTTTTTTGATATAACTGCTCAAGACACAAAGCTGTCATTCTCTTCTCTTCAATCAAATTCAATTGGTCAAGCCTGGTCTAAACCCATTCAGCCTCTGTCAATTTAGCTTCCATTATCACATGCAACAAGGGAATCTCTACCACGACAGGGAGTACAGCTTCCATTCCATACACTAGAGAAAACGGGGTTGCTCCTATTGAAGTGCAGACAGATGTTCGATATCCATGTAGAGCAAAAGGGAGCATTTCATGCCAATCCTTATAAGTAACAACCATTTTCTGGATAATTCTCTTGATATTCTTATTAGAAGCTTCAACAACCCCATTCATCTTAGGCCTGTATGGAGATGAATTGTGATGGACAATCTTGAATTCTTTGCACAGTTATGTTATCATCTTGTTGTTCAAATTCGAGCCATATTTAGTGATGATTCTACTTGGCACACCATACCGACATATAAGGTTATTCTTAATGAAGCGCACAACCACCTGCTTAGTAACATTGGCATATGAAGCAGCCTCCACCCACTTGGTGAAGTAATCAATTTCTACTAAGATAAAACGGTGCCCATTCGAAGCTTTGGGTTCTATCATCCCAATCATGTCAATACCCCACATAGAGAAAGGCCATGGGGAGGAAATCACATTGAGGAGTGTCGGAGGTACATGGATCTTATCTGCGTAAATCTGACATTTATGGCACTTCTTTGCAAATTTATAACAATCAGATTCCATCGTCAACCAATAATAACCCTCCCTTAGCATCCTTTTAGCCATTAAATGTCCATTAGCATGAGTTCCAAATGAACCTTCATGGATCTCATGCATCAACATGTCTGCTTCGTGTCTATCCACTCATCTGAGCAAGACCATGTCAAAATTCCTCTTGTATAACACATTTTCACTGAGGAAGAAACTGCCTGCCAACCTTCTCAGTGTCTTTCTATCCTTCTTTGACGCACCAAACGTGTATTCCTGAGTCTGAAGAAAATGCTTGATATCATAGTACCAAGGTTTTTCATCTGCTACCTCCTTTGTCGCAAACACATGAGCGGGCCTATCGAGCCTTCGAACTGTAATTCGGGGTATATCATTCCAAGCATTCACTTGGTACATGGAAGCCAGAGTTGCCAGAGCATCTGCCATTTGATTTTCATCCCTGGGAATGTGATGGAATTCAACTTTATTGAAGAAGGGTAGTAATCTTCTAGCATAATCTTTGTAAGGGATCAAGCCAGGGTGACGAGTGTCCCATTCCCCTTTAATCTGATTTATTACTAATGCTGAATCGCCATACACATCTAGAATTTTGATTCGGAGATCAATAGCTTCTTCAAGACCCATGATGCAAGCCTCATATTCCGCCATATTATTAGTGCAATCAAATGTTAACCTTGCAGTAAAAGGAATATGTGATCCATGAGGAGTAACAATCACATCACCAATTCCTTTACCATAAGCATTCACAGCTCCATCAAATATCATACTCCAACAAGATTCAGAGTCGGGGCCCTCCTCAGGAAATGGTTCATCACAATCTTTCACTTTCAAGAACATCACATCTTCATCGGGGAATTCATATTCTGCAGACTGATGATCTTCCACCGGCTGGTGAGCAAGGTAATCTGCCAACACACTACTTTTGATAGCTTTTTGAGTGCGGTATTCGATATCATATTCAGACAACAACAGCTGCCAATGGGAAATTCTCCCAGTAAGAGCAGGCTTTTCAAAAATATACTTGATTGGATCCATTTTGGAGATCAACCAAGTGGTATGATTCAACATATACTGCCGCAAACGCTTTGCCGCCCAGGCTAAAGCACAACATGTTTTTTCTAGCATGGAATACCGCGACTCACAATCAGTGAACTTTTTGCTGAGATAATAGATGGAGAACTCTTTCTTTCTCGTTTCATCCTGTTGTCCCAGAATATAACCCATGGATTTATCCAACACTGTTAGATACATAATCAATGGTCTTCCTTCTACGGGAGGGAGCAAGATAGGAGGTTCAAGCAGATATTCTTTAATACTTTCAAATGCCCTTTGGCAGTCATCCGTCCATACACAACCTTGATCTTTCTTTAACAACTTAAAGATCAGTTCACACGTTGCAGTCATATGGGGAATAAATCTGGAGATATAATTCAAACGCCCGAGGAAACCCCTGACTTGCTTTTCAGTTCTTGGTGCTGGCATTTCTTGAATTGCTTTGAATTTTCCAGGGTCAACTTCAATTCCTTTTTGGCTAACAATAAAACCCAACAACTTCCCGTATCTAACTCCGAAGGTGCATTTTTTTTATTCAAGCGGAGACCATACTTCCTCAAACGCTGAAATAACTTCAACAAATCTTTTATATGCCCTTCTTCAGTTTGGGATTTGGCAATTATATCATCAACATATACTTCGATTTCTTTGTGCATCAGATCATGGAATAGGGTTGTCATAGCCCTCTGGTACGTTCAACCAGCGTTCTTCAACCCGAAGGGCATCACTCTGTAACAGAATGTTCCCCAGGGTGTGATAAACGTTGTTTTTTCCATGTCCTCTGGAGCCATTCTTATTTGATTATACCCGAAAAATCCATCCATGAACGAGAATACTTTGAATTTTGCTGTGCTATCCACTAACATATCAAATTTGAGGCAATGGAAAATCATCTTTTGGACTAGCTTTATTTAGATCTCTGTAATCTACGCACATGCGAACTTTTCTGTCTTTTTTCGGTACTGGGACAATATTGGAAATCCATTGAGGATACACTGACGTCACAAGAAAACAAGCATTAATCTTCTTTAGGACCTCCTATTTGATCTTTACTGCCATATACGGGTGGGTTCTTCTCAACTTTTGTTTAACTGGCGGACACTCTAGCTTCAATGGCAAACGATGCTCGACAATGTCTGTATCTAGACCAGGCATATCTTGATAAGACCAAGAAAAAATATCCACATATTCTTTCAACAGCTCAATCAACCCGCTCCTTACATCAGGATGCAACGATGCTCCAATCTTGACTTCCTTTGGATCTTCTTCTGAACCCAAATTAACCACTTCCAAAGGCTCTTTGTATGGTTGAATGGTATTTTCCTCGTGCTCAAGCAACCGTGAGACCTCTTATGGAATCTCACCATAATCTTCTTCTTCAGCCTCAAACACAGGACATTCAAAGTTGGGAGAGGGTGCAGGGTCATTGTATTCAACAGGTTTTTTAATTAATCTGCACATGTGATTTATGATTTCTTTTAGAAACTGACATATATAACAAGTGATCATGCAGACTAATTTTCTGTTATTATTTATTTTGAAAGTTTTTTTTATTATTATTACCATTTCCCAAGAAAAAGGAAGAAAATAAAAGACATAATTTAGAAGCAAAGACAACTTTCATTAATGATCTTAACAGTTATAGCAAACAGATAAGCCCTACAACATCGATACTTCCACCTTGGGCAGAGTGAAAGTTTTTCAAAAGAAAGAAACAGATTAACAAAACAAATGACTTTGAAATATGTATGCAAGAAGGAACATCAATGGTGACCCAGTTCTGAACTCGGACTCCATGCGTCACATAATTTGGTGCTTCCTGCTCTGCTTCATCCTCTTCAACAACATTAATTCCAGAACCAATCAGATGGAGGTAGCCTCCGCTGCGGAAAACATCATGATAACTGTTCAAAGAAAACTTCAACTTCAGACTTTCACCTTTGCCATTCCTCGAAGAGAAACCCAAACCAGTTCTGTTTTTGTTCACGGGTGGATCCACAAGTCGTCCCCAAACTGCATTGTGACCATTGCGCACAACCTGCTGCACGTCCTTCAGCGAAACCACTGAATTCTCATTCTTCCTTATGTTGTCAATGGATAGGGCTTGGAACTGGGTTCCAACAGCAGCCTCATCTGCCTCTACAATACTGAAAGAGGATAGATGGGATATCAACAGCGCTTGCTCCCCGTTTATGATCACTACCTTCCCTTCACGCACAAATTTTAGCTTCTGATGCATAGTTGAAGTGACAGCCCCTGCTTCGTATATCCATGGCCATCCTAGCAAACAACTATACACGGGAATAATGTCCATTACCTGGAAAGTTATCAAGAACAAGTGTGGTCCTATATGGATGGGCAAGTCCACTTCACCGATGATAGATTTTCTCGACCCATCGAAATCCTTCACAATGATGCCACTCGGGCGCATAGGTGTTCCCTGATACTTTAACTTCATGAGAGTACTTCTCGGTATAACATTCAACGCGGATCCGTTATCAATTAGCACATTGGACAGTGAATCATTCTTGCAATTCATAGATATATGGAGGGCCAGGTTGTGATTCCTCCCTTCATCTGGTAACTCATCATCGCAAAAACTCAAGTTGTTACATGATGTAATGTTTCCAATCACGTTGCTGAATTGTTCCAACGGCATGTCATTCTCTATAAAAGCTTGGCCTAGTACTCTCATCAGTGATTCTCTATGAGCGGAGGAATTCATCAATGAAGCAAGGATGGATATCTTTGAAGGAGTCTGCAATAGCTGGTCCACAATTTTGTAGTCCCTCATTTTAATTATTTTCAAGATATCATCCACTTCTTTCTCTAGTGTAGCTCCACTAGTCTCTCCTGTGACCTTCTTAGGCTCATCGTTCTCAGCAATTTTCTTTCGAGCAACAACATATTTTCAAATAACCGGCGCAAACACATGACCACTACGGGTCACTCTGCTATTATCAACTATATTTCCAACATCTGGCATTGGTTGGATGGGAACTTCCTCCCCATCTTCCAAGATTGTAGCATTGTATTTGTAAGACACAACAGTATATGATTTATAGGGAACAGGTCCTGGCAGACTAATTACCAATAGGGTAACAACTGGTTTGCTATGGTACTCCACCTCAAGGTGAGCGGTTGCACCAAAACAAGGTACAATGACATTTACACCTTCCTCGACACAATCAGCTTTCAAAAGATCACTTCTGGCAAACAAATCTTCGTCTGAAGAGAAATACTCATCCGCGGAGGCATATTCTTCCTCTGACTCTTCTCCCATTAAACAAACTTCAACCATATCAACCTCGTGATAATCACCTCTCTGACCTGTGATCTTGATAGTCCCATTGTCTAACAGAAATTAAACACCCTCTCTTACAATAGAACAACCTTTGGGGTCTTAACAGCAAATTACGCATGATCCATATTGGTGTTCTACCTGACCAGTAGTACGACAGAAGGTAGCAGGCAACTGTACGAGATCTTCATTCAGATACTCCACATCAAAAATTCTGAATTCACCAGGACATACAGAAACCATATTCACTTCCTCTTCATACTCTACCCTAGGCCTGATTATATGGATTAAACCTTCATCTATCATCTCCTGTAAATCATCCTTTATTTTCTCCCAACCCTGTATATTTGTACTGCAAACAACACAATCAACATGGTCATGCGTATAATAACTGAATTCACAGAGGTATGCGTGCATCTTCACTAAATCCCCTCTAACCAGATTAATGTCAAAAATCTGGAAGTCACCTGGACAACCGACCACCATATTCACAGCATTCACTCCCCCATGTTTGGGCAGAGGATTGTCTTTCACATTAGGTCCCATGTCTTTGAAAGATAGAATTCCATACTTTACTAACTTTTGCACTTCAGTCTTCAAAGGATAACAATTTTCAACACTATACCCTGGTGCTCCCTGATGAAAGGCACACGTCTGGTCCGCTTTGTAATACCAAGGCAATGGTGATGGTACACTGGGAGGTGGTCGTGTCTAGACCAACTTCTTTTGAATCAATGCTGGTAGTAGATCTGCATAGCTCACGGGGATAGGGTCATAGTTCTCCCTTCTCTGATTATTCCCTTGGTTCCCCTTCTGGGACTATCTTTGATAAGCAACAGTAGTTGGAGCGACATTCATAACAGGAGTCACTGAAGCAACCTGCTGGTGACGCTGATAATTCCTTCTAGGAGTGTTTACCCTCCTCTCTTGTATAACAACATTGGTATCCCCTTATTTCTTCTTGGTAAACCCATAAGATGGATTTTTCACACCTCTGGGTCCTTCACTCTTTGTCAAACGGCCTTCTCTTACTGCCTCTTCTAGGCGGACGCCTATTCCTACCATCTCTGTAAAATCATTCGGGGCACTTGCTACCATTCTTTCGTAGTAGAAAGCACTCAGCGTATTTAGAAAATTTTTAGTAATTTCCTTCTCCTCCATAGGAGGAATCACTTGTGCAGCCACTTCGCGCCATCTCTGTGCATACTCTTTGAATGATTCCCTGTCTTTTTAAACCATGGCTCTAAGCTGGTCACAGTCAGGCGCCATGTTCACATTGTACTTGTATTGTTTTATAAATGCTTCTCCCAAATCATTAAAAGTATGGATGTTGGCGCTGTCTAAACTCATGTACCATTTCATCGCTGCGTCGGTCAGACTATCCTAGAAAAAGTGAATCAGCAGGCGCTGATCATCGGTGTGGGTAGACATTCTCCTTACATACATCACTAAGTGAGCACGAGGGCAAGTGTTGCCCTTGTACTTCTCAAACTCCGGGACCTTGAACTTAGCAGGAATTTTAACATTCGGGACCAAACACAACTCATTCACATTCTGCCCAAATAACTATTTTCCCCTAAGAGCCTTCATCTCTCTTTGCATTCTATCAAACTGCTCTTGGAAATCATCCATTCTGTCATAAATACCCAAGTCTTCACTCGGAGGAGAGAAAGGACGACACACATCTTCATTAACAAACGGAACCAGATTCACCGAAGGAGGTGCAACAGGAACAGTATGCACCACAGGAGGTGCTGGAGTAACGATATCTGGAACCACTAGAGCATCTTGGGGGCCCAAATTGAAACTTTCAGATGCAAAATTCTCTAGCATTCCCCACGGATAACCCTGAGGCATGCGATTTTGAACAACAGTCGGAGTAGCGGATACCAGAACAGTAGGAACTTCAGCATTTTCCCTTGTTGGTTGAGGTTGAACACTCGGTGGCTGATTCTGAGCAACCACCAGAGCTTCCATCAGAGTAGTCAAATTGGCCAAGCCTACCTTCAAAGCAGAAACTTCTTCGTGCAACTCGCGATTCTCCTGTTCTAAGTTGTCCATCTTCTTTTTGAAATTAGCCTGAGTGTTGTAGTGATGAGTCATCTTGCTGAATGAAGTAAAGAAGCTGGGTAAGGCACCTGGATATGCATAAAAAATGCAAGAAACATGTGCAATATGATGCATGATATGAAATGTATATGATGATTGTTATTTTATCATTTAATATTTCAAGGGATTTAAGATTTACAGACATATTGCAAACATCAAAATAATAATGCATTTGAAATACTGAAAACTTTTATTATAATAACTTCGAAATGGGTTACAAGTTTCAATGATCCCAAGTACAAGATGAAAATTCAATCTAAAATCCTGAGACAAGGAACTGATAGAGATCAATCTATATGATGGCGCTTCCCTGTGAGCCTGACAATCTGAGCTCACAACCTCTGATTTTCTTCCACATGTCTGATGGCAACCTCCTTCCAATCATCTGAATCAGGAAGTGAACAAACAGCACCTGTTTGAGGCTTAGGGGAAAATAAATCCCCTTGCCTCTCTATACACTCCACAACTCGACTCTCAAGGATCTCGATCACATCATCTTTCTCCTTCAAGTCTTCTCTATAGGAACTCTCTAAAGTCTGGAACTTGTTCTTCCAAGCATCCCTTTCCTGTTGCATCCTAACCAAAGCGAGTTGCAGCTCTTCTAGATCATCTAATAAGTGAGGAGTGGTCTTCACAAATAGACCAGGCATGGGTGTCTCTCGAGTATACGACATCTTCAACTGAATGGCTCTCGATCGGACCCACTGAAGATATGGCTCCAAAGAAACAACGCCCCTAGGTCCAAAATCCTTCCTACTCTTCTTATGAATGTGACGCTAGGCCTTCACAATCTGCTCCCTAGCTTCCCTGTGGTCTTCTCCTTCTTTCAGAAAGAAACTACTCAAATGAATGCTGTTTGGTTTATCCCTCATCGGATAACCAAGCTATCGCCGTGCAAGAATAGGGTTATAGTTAATTCCTCCCTTAGTACCAAGAAGAGGTACATTGGGGAAACTACCACAACTGTCAATAATCTCCACATCCTGATAAGCTCGATGATACCAATCAATATTCGAGTGAGTAAGTTCCATGATCTTAGGAGCCCAACGAGGTTCCTTCTTGACATCCCAAAAGGCATCAGACTGAGGCATATAAGAGATGAACCACCGGTACAACAAAGGCATGCAACAGATAATCATTCCCCCATGATAAGAACTCCGAAGATGAACAGAGTAATAAGCATCACCCAATAATGTAGGAACGGGGTTTCCAATCATGAAGATCCTAATGACATTAATGTCGACGGACTTGTCCACGTTAGGAAATAAGAATAATCCATAGGCAAGTAAAGCAAAGATGGCCTCAAAAGAAACCGTACTCTTCATTCTGGAAAAGTAACGAGCTTTCTCCAATAAGAACTGGGCTGGTAATCCTCTAATCCCTCCTTTGGTAGTCATATGGGCTTCCACCTGAGACTTCCCCAGATGAATTAAAGCAGCAATCTCATGTGGTTTTGGCTCACCCTCCAAACCAGTAAAAGGAACACGATCAGTAACGATAAAATCAAATAGATAGGAATACTCCTCTAGTGTAGGCATCAACTGATAATCGGGAAAAGTAAAGCAGTGATACACCGGATCATAGAACTGGACCAAGGTCGAGAGAATACCCTCCTTCATCTTCAGATTCATGAGAGGAATAATGGATCCATACTTCTTCCGAAAGTCTGCAGGACACTTAATCTCTGGAATTAGACTAACCAACTCATCTATCTTGGGATCCTTGAAACTGTATTTCCCGGTCTTTCTCTTTCCAGAATCCATGGTTAACAGTACCTGAGATGTTCACAAATAGTCAACCTTTAAATCCCTTGAAATATTATTTTCTTCAAAAGATGCTTATGAGTGCATGGATGCATGATGCAACAATCACACACAAGATTGCACATATAGGGTTCATAAGTTCAACGTCACGAGCATGAGGTCAAAGGTACTATCCACAAGGTGTTGGTCTAAAAATTTATCACCTGCCGAACAAGGTTCTAAAGGTTCCCAGAGTCTACATCCTTCCTTCGGATATTACCAACTTCCCGATTAACTTGGTAATTAGTAATATTCTCAAGAAAGACTCGTCCGAGCATAGTATCATGTGACAAATATTTCCGGATTACTCCGTCATAGCTTCCGCACTACACCTAAAAGGCCAAGATGGGTTTGGTATTCTACGGTCCTCAGTTTCAGCAGGCTCCCAGGTCGAAAGCAATATGTCTTCCCGATTACTCGGTAAACAACACTACAGTTAAGGGGGCCTCCACTGAGTGGGGGATCTCATGCCTCCTTTTTTGGAATTACTCCCTCAAAGTTAACATGACTATACCTCCCATCCTATCTTAAAGTTTCCCAAGTCCGGGTGTAGGACTTATGAGTAATCACCAAGCACCCTGAAAACCAGGGAAATCCAAACAAACATATATACAAAATATAACACATAAACAACAATAGCACATATAAAGATATAAACAAAGAAAGGCTTAACCCACTTAGGGATGGACCGGAAAGAGGTAAATTTGTCCCCATTGAAGTCACCATTTTTCTGTAGCGGTAGAAATGTTCAAGACTAAGCCATTGGATTGACTAGAATTTATACAAATCAAAATAAAAATCGCCACCGCGCTTTATTGTTTCCACAGGAATGGGAAAAGAGCGAATAACCCAAAAAGGGGGAAAGATTCAAGGTAAGGGGGTTGGTTATGCAAAGGGAAGGTATTAGCACCCTAAACATCTACCGTACTCCATAGGAGCCTCTTTGAAAAATCTGTATATTTTGGCTATATAAAATGGATGGTGGAGGTGAGAAAAGAAATATTTTATGATTTTTGCACCCACCGCGGTTGTGAACCTTTAGTGCATACGTACCACCTTTTGTGCAATAGGGGATCAGGGTACACGTAGTTCCTCTTTTAAAAAATTAAAACACGAGTGTGTTGGTTAATTTTATGAGATAAGACGTCATCGTCATTGTCCGTGTGGAAAACATACTTACTACCCACAATCATGAGAAAGGAGAATTTGCATCATCTCAAAATGGAGGATATGGCTTGGATTTTAAAATCAACAATGCCTCACTCAACACCTAAGTGGAAAATATCTCACTTCACTACATATTATAAAAGTATAGTTGTTTGCATCACTACAAGGATTGACAAGAGCCTAATCTTTTAAGAAAAAGTTTTAAAGATAAAAACCAAAGTGGCAAAATAGTTTGAAATGAGATTGATTAACTTTTAGTCTTCTCACAAAAAGCGTCAAAGTATTATTAAATTGATTAAAGTTTATTGATGAAAGTTTTTTTTTTTGAAAATGCATGGACCTAAGTCCAAGTTTATTATGAAAGTGTTTCAAGTTTAGAAACAAGAAGAGTTTAAAAAGGAGGGAGAAGATTTTTGAAATTAAAGAAGATGGGAGGAGTAGAAGAGGCTATCCTAAAGCATAAGGTAAAAGCTAAGGATAAGGACCATCTAACCAACAAGAAGCCAAAGCTTGACATTAAAAGCCAAGATAAAATTCCCATTCTTTGGATTGAAACCAAGCAAGAAAAGATACTAGACCTCTTCAAGTGTATTAAGTCTTCACAAAAATTGGGCACAGTAACGGCTGTATACAGGTGAATTCCAGATTACAAACAATGTAATCACAAAAACCTGCACACAAAAAAACAAACAAGCAACCCAATGTCTTGAGGTAAACCTCAAGAGCTCCATTCAAAATAATCAGATAAGATCACAAGGTATCCAAGATAGGCCAAGGTTTCTAATCCTAAGTCCAAGAAAAGTCCACTGCTCCACCATGCCAAGGATAGTAACCAAATAGTCCAAGTGCCATTAGGAGTTTTTTAGGGTTTGAGTTGGTTATGAAGTATTTTGAGAAAAAAAAAAGAAAAGCTCAAGTGAGCATAGTAAAAATGACAAGAAAATAAATGCTCAAATGAGCAAAGATAAAAATGGCATGAAATGAAAAATGCTAAAAGTAAATAGTACATAAAGCATAAAGAGGAATGAAAGCATAAGGTAAAACAAGTCAATAATTAGTGGTTAGTTAGATGATCATCTTGAAACTTGCATTTGGAACTCATTAGAGGATTGGTAGAACCAAAGCCTCCACACAACAAGTTGCATTTGCTTTTTGTCAAGTATATAATCTATTTAGAATTCTCATAAGTACCATTTAATGATCAACGATGTTTAAGTGATCCGCGTTGACCAAAAGTGTTGTAGATCCATTAGAGGATTGGAAGAACCAAATCCTCCACACAATGAATCTCAAATTTATTGGATCAAAGAGATCAAATTAACATACTTGGGCTTGCAATCATAAGTTTGGGCCACGAATGATCATTTATTTGAATCGGGACAAAATTTAGCGATATGTTAAGCAATCGTAAGTGGACTTATATAGAAGTCACACCTATTTTGAGGCCGGTCAATAGAAATCTATGAACCATTTGTTTTGAGACATGATATAGAGATCATGCTCTAACAACATTTAGTGCAATTAGAAAGGGAAGAGATGAAGAGGAATTCAGGTAAATAGAAAAACCACATTTGAATTAATATTTAATCAAACTATTGTTAAAATCATTCATCCATTTTTTGTGGAGTTAAACTCAACACCATGGATCCAATGATGTTAATAAAGCTATGATTAAAAAATCAACCCAAGACAACCAGAAAATGATCACAAAATAATATCACATTTAATATATATATATTAAAAGGTTTAAAAAATGTTTAAAAAAAGGAAATAATGAGGGAAATACCAATTATATTCAAATTAATCAAGAAATGAAAAATAAGACCATAGAAAAATCAGAAAAGGGGCCAAGTAATTTTACAAATTTTTTGGGAATTTTTAAAAATCAGAAACTATTTTTAAAAATTAAAATAAATGGGTGAAATAAACAAAAATGGTAAAAAATAGTAAAGTCATAAACAAAAATAAAATAAGGTCACCAATATTTGTCACAATCATTGGATCATCCCATAATTTTTTCAGAATTTAAAAATATGTAAAAGTATTTTTAAACATTTTTAACAAATCAAATAAGTGTAAAATTCATAAAAAATACCAAAACACAAAAATAAATTGTAAAAAAATAAAAATCAGAAAGAGAATAATAAAAAATATTTTTCATAATTTTTTCAGATTTTTTTGGACTAAAAATGAATTTTCTATGATTTTTTGAAATTTAAAACAATTAAAATATAAAAATCAGAAAAAGAAAATAAAAGAAAAAGATGTGGACCATTCGATGAGAGTCAAAACGCGTTAGTAATCAAATCCAAAGGATCTGGCACGCTGCGCATATCATGGTCTTTACTGAATAAAGCACTGAATCAAATGTAAAATCAGAAATTCAAAAAATACAAATGGCACGCTTTCATTTGTTAGAAGGTGACACGTTGGTCATCTTCAACCTCCAGCCTCATGAATTGCAGTTCTCTCAAACTGTAAAATCAGAAGCTCAGACCTATGTCATTCGCTTCGTCTCTTCAAGACTAAGACAACCACACCTTCGCGCCCAATTTATATAAACTGTAACTCAAGCAATTTGGAAAGTAAGTTTTGAAAGGGGATTTGAAAATTCATGGTCAAAACGTGTTTCCAGTAAGAAGTAAGTATTGCAACTAGAACCAGGGCAATGAGAGCAACACGATGATATCAAAGTTTTGAAGAATTGATGAAGGAATCTACCTATTGAAGTTGAGTTGCAGAGCTCTGAAACTGAACTTCTATGGAGCAATATAGGGCACGATTCTTGAATGTAATTATATGGTTAGCTTCATGGAAGATCAAGGAAGGTGAATTGATGGAGAGATTGGATTAAAAAAGGCTTGGGAATAGATTTCGAAGTTGCTGAATTATGAGTTATGGAACAAGTTTGGCACGGCGATTCTGGCTATCCAAGCTTGGGAAATTCAATGGGGGATGACCCTCTATTTATAGAGAATCAAATGGAATGATCAAGCGTGTTGAATGATGCAAATTGGATGGAAATCGTGTGAACATGATACACGAGCAAAGTGTGATCTGATTTGCATCAAAACTAATCAAATCCTTGCGTTTCAAGGCTCTAATCCACTTTGGTAACTTGGTTAAACATGTTTAGATCACAAACGCGTGCTAATTTGATGTTTAAAGGCCAAAACATGGATTTCAAATTCTGACTTATGGTGAAACTTCAGTTTCAAGTTACCAAGTTCATTCCAATGGCATTTCCACCTCAAGGAGTCTTAGGGAAAAATTCTTGATGCTTTGGAAAGATGAGGTAACAAGCTTTGCAATGGAAAAAGAATGAAATCAAATGGATGCTTGAGCTGAAAGTTACATGGAGTCAAAGTTGAAGAAAAAGAGTTGACTTTCCATACTAAGAAATATTTCAAATTCTTCTTAAAAAATGACCTATAATCATTTTGCATCCAAACATGGCCTTGCACTTAGAATTTGCTCTTGATAAAAAAAGATGGAATGAAGTAGACCTCTTGAATGACATTTTGAAATTTGAACCACTTAAAATCTCCAAAAATTGAGCAAGTTATGACTTGTTGAAGTTGGCCAAAAATCATGAAATGACCTATAATCTTTTGCATTCTCAAGGAAACTTCCATCCATTTTCTCACTTTGAACATAAAAGAAGGCATGAAGTACACATATTTAGGATCATCATGAAAAAATAATGGGCCCAAGGTGATAAAATGGACCAAGTTATGACCATTTGAAGTCACATATGGAAAATTGGGGATTCATCTGGGTGACTTGTAATCTTTCTTCTTCACTAAGTTCCTTCCACATGAAAACTCTTTGGAACTTTTGAAGTGATTTGTTGGTAACTCTTTGAAGAGAAGAATGATTTTGGAATCACTTAAAAATATCAAAAGATGAGCAAAATATGCCCCTCTGAAGTCCAAAACCCTAGCTTCTAGATCAAGAGAAAGCTTGGTGGAACTTTGCCAAGTTTGAACAAACTTTTTGTGCCCATATTCTTCCTTTGTGAATTGAATTTTCTGAGGATGGGGATGAGGACCCATGGCCACCAAAACTACTTCCATACCAACTTCAAAACAACTTCATTGGTGAGGTTTGAATCTCTCAAGCTTTGACTAGGGCATGGAAATAAACTCATGAACCCATGATACAACTTGCTAATCCTTATTGCCTTTACCTACATTATTAACAAGTAAGACAAACCAATATTGTATTTGTTAATTTAGAGCAAAATATCAAAGCAAAATATCCATGTTCACCAAAGAAAATAAGTCAAGGTGCTTGGTAATTCCTCAGAAGAGCAAGGCTAAAGATAAGGAGAAGAACCAAAAGCCCTAATGTGATCTTGTGGTGATTAAAACAAAATGGTATGATGAAGGGATCTTATGGGGAAAAATTGGGGTACAACACTAACCAACAAGAAGCCAATACTTGACATTATGAGCCAAGATAAAATTCTCATTCTTTGGACTGAAACCAAGCAAGCAAAGATACTAGACCTCTTGAGAGAACCAAACTTCAAGTGTATTAAATCTTCATAAAAAATGGGCAGAGTAACAGCTGTATACGGATGAATTCTAGATTATAAATAAAATATGTAATCACAATAACCTTCACACAAAACAAACAAACAACCCAATGTATTGAGGTAAACCTCAAGAACTCCAAACAAAATATAAATTAAGGTCACAAGGTCTCCAACATAGGCCAAGGTTTCTATTCCTAAGTTCAAGAAGTCCAATTCTCCATAATGCCAAGGATAGTAACCAAATAGTTCATGTATCATTAAAGATTTTATGGTTCATGTTGATTATTAGGTGTTTTGAAAAAGAAAAGTAAATCTCAAGTGAGCAAAAATAAAAATGACAAGGAAATAAATACTCAAATGAGCAAAGATGAAAATTGCATGAAATGTAAATGCTAAAAATAAATAGTGCATAAAAAATAAAAGGGGGCATATAATAAAAATAAAGGATAAGGTAAATTATTAGTGATTAGTGGTTATTTGGATGATCATCTTGAAACTTGAATTTGGAACTAATTAGAGGATTGGTAGAACCAAAGCCTCCACACAACAAGTTGCATTTTCTTTTTGTCAAGTATATCATCCATTTGGAATTCTCATGAGTACCATTTAATGATCAACGATGTTTAAGTGATCCGCGTTGACCAAAGGTTTTGTAGATCCATTAGAGGATTGGTAGAACCAAAGCCTCCACACAATGAATCTCAAGGTTATTGGATCAAAGAGATCAAATTAACATACTTGGGCTTGCAAACATAAGTTTGGGCCACGAATGATCATTTATTTGAATCGGGAGAAAATTTAGCGCTATGTTAAGCAATCGTAAGTGGACTTATATAGAAGTCGCACCTATTTTAAGGCCGGTCAATAGCAATCTATGGGTCATTTGTTTTGAGACATGATATAGAGATCATGCTCCAATAACACTTAGTGCAATAAGAAAGGGATGAGATGAAGAAGGGTAAGAGAGAATACACAAACCACTTTTGAATTAAATTTAATCAAACTATTATTAAAAACATTCATCCATTTTTGTGGAGTTAGACTCAACACCATGGATCCAATGATGTTAATAAAGTTCATGATCAAAAATTTAACCCAAGATCAGCCAGAAAATAGTCACAAAATAATACATTTAATATATACAAAAAAAGGTTTTAAAAAAAAAGTTTTAAAATAGAAATAAAAGAGAAAAATATCAACTATGTTCAAATTAATCAAGAAATAAAAAGTAAGTTCATAGAAAAAATCAGAAAATGACTTAGATGATCTTATAAATTTTTTGGTAATTTTTTAAAGTCAGAAACTATTTTAAAAATTAAAAGAAATGAGTAAAATAAACTAAAAATGATAAAAAATACCAAAGTCAGAAATAAAAAATAAGCGAGGTCACCAATATTTGTCACAATATCATTGGATCATTCCATAATTTTTTCAGAATTTAAAAATGAATAAAAGTATTTTTAAACATTTAAAACAATTCAAATAAAGTGAAAATTTATTAAAAAATACCAATTAAATTATGAAAAAATAAAAATCAGAAAGAGAATAATCAAAAATATTTTTCATAATTTTTCAAAATTTTTGAACTGAAAATGGATTTTCTATGATTTTTTGAATTTTAAAACAATTAAATATAAAAATCAGAAAAGAAAATAAAAGTCAAAAATATGTGGACCATTGGAAGAGAGTCAAAACGCGTTAGTAATCAGATCCAAGGGATCTCGCGCGCTGTGCATATCATGGTCATTAGTGAATAAATCACTGAATTAAATGCAAATCAGAAATTCAAAAAATCCAAATGGCGATGTTTCATTGGTTGAAGGATGACTCGTTGGTCATCTTCAACCTCCATCCAGTCCCAAAACTAGGTTGCTCAATCTGTAAAATTAGAGCACGAGACATATGCCATTCGTTTCGTCTCTTCAAGGCGAAGACAACCACACCATCGCGACAAATTTATATAAATTGTAGCTCAAGCAATTTGGAAGGAAAGTTTTTAAAAGGGATTTGAAATTTCATGGTCAAAACGTGTTTCCAGTAGAAGAAAGTGTTGTGACTAGAACCAGGGCAATGAGAGCATTACAATGATATCAAAGTTTTGAAGAATTGATGAAGGAATCTACCTATTGAAGTTGAGTTGCAGAGCTTTGAAACTGGACTTCTATGGAGCAATATAGGGAACGATTCTTGAATGTAATTATATGGTTAGCTTCAGGGAAGATCAAAGAATATGAATTGATAGAAAAATTGGATTGAAAAAGACTTGAGAATGGATTTCGAAGTTGCTGAATTTTGAGTTATGGAACAAGTTTGGAAGGGTGATTCTGGCTATCCAAGCTTGAGGAAATGAATGGGGGATCACCCTCTATTTATATGGAATCAAATGGAATGCCCAAGCATGTGAAATGATGAAGTTTGGAGGGAAATCGTGTGAAGTTGCAAACAAGAAAAGTGTGACTTCTAATTTGATCAAAACTCATCCAAAACGCACGTTTTGCTATGCTAATCACTTATGAAACTTCATTAAACATGTTTAGAGGTATAAACACGCAGAAACAAGGTGTTTAGAAGCCTAATCAAGGATTTCAAACTTCAGACTTGGTGAAAAATTCAGTTTCAAATTGCCAAATTTTGACCAATGGCATTCTCAGCTCAAGGGGTCTTAGAGCATGATTCTTGATGCTTTAGAAAGATGAGGTTACAAGCTTGGAAATGGAAAAAGAATTGGATCAAATGGATGCTTGAGCTGAATGTTGCATTGAGTCAAAGTTGGAGAAAAAGGGTTGACTTTCCATACTTAGAAATATTTCAAATGTTTCTTCAAAAGTGACCTATAATGTCTTGCATCGAAACATGGCCTTCCACTTGGATTTTGCTCTTGAACAAAAAAGATGGCACGAAATAGACCTCTTGAATGAAATTTTGAAACTTGAACCATTCAAAATCTCCAAAAATTGAGAGAGTTATGAATTGTTGAAGTTGGCAAAAAATCATGAAATTACCTATAATCTTGTGTATCCTTAAGGCAATTTCAATCCATTTTCTCACTTTGAACATAAAAGAAGGCATAAAGTTCACATCCTCAAGACCATTGTGGAAAAAGAATAGGCTCAAGGTGGTAAAAATCGACCAAGTTATGATAATTTGAAGTCACACATGGAAAATTGGAGATTCATCTGGAGGACTTGTAATCTTTCTTCTTCCACATAAAAACTCCTTGGAACTTTTTAAGTGATTTGTTGATAACCCTTTTAAGAGAAGTATGTTTTTGGAATCACTCAAAAAACCAAAATATGAGCAAGATATACTCCTTTGAAGTTCAAAACCCTAGCTCCTAGATCAAGAAACATGCCTTGAGGAACTTTGACAATTTTGAACAAACTTCTTGTACCAACACAAATGCTTTGTAAATATATGTCGTTGAGGATGATAATAAGAACTCATAGCAACCACAACCACTTCCATATTTTGAGAATTGAGAGAAATATGCATTTGTAACCAATGGAAACAAAGCCTTGTCCAAGCATGACAACTTCTCCAATTAATCCCTTGTGCTTTTTGAACCAAATTTGACAACCTTGAAATATGGTGAGCCAAAAAAACATTGCCATTCCATTCCTTCCAAAACAAATCCAATGGTGAGGTTTGAACTTCTCAAGCTTTATTGACTAGGGCATGGAAATAAACTCATGAACCCATGGAGCAACTTGTTAAATCTCATTGCCTTTACCTATATTAGTAACAATAAAGACAAACCAACATTGAATTTTATTAATCAAGAGGAGAAATCAAGACAAGAATATTCATGATCACAAAAGAACACAAGTCAAGGTGCTTGGTGATTCCTCAAAAAGCAAATCTAAATATAGGGAGGGGAACCAAGAACCCTAATATGATCTTATTGTGAATGAATCAACATGGTATGATGAAGGGATCTTAGGGGAAAAAATTGGGGTACAACAGCTGCCCTTATTTAAGTTTCTTCTATCCGGAGATACGAAGGTTAAAAATCTTCGTGTCGACGCGATCAAAGATACTTAAATATAAAACAAACCCTATTTTTGGCCCTAAGATGCCATGCAATGCTTATGAATATGAGTGCACATGGATAACTCCAAAGGGACGCAAAACACCACTGGGGATGTAACAAAAAAATAAAGAAACAAGAGAGTAACCCAACCAGGAAAATAAATCACTGGTGGATCAAAAAGACCTGAATCAGAGAGGATGGTAAAATGGTCAAAGGATACACCAACTTCCATTGAAGGCGAAGCTACCAATGTTTACTGAAGGCAGAGAGAAAGTATCATCGACGTTCACTGCCGATGACCTACCAACTTTCACTGAAGGTAGAGAGAAACTATATCAGAGCACCGCCGTTCACTGATGATGAACTACCAACGTTCACTAAAGGTAGAAAAAATATAACAAACACCAACTTTCACTGATGGTGATCTACCAACTTTCACTGAAGGTAGAGAGAAAACATATCATAGCATCGCCGTTCACTGACGATGAACTACCAACATTCACTGAAGCTAGCAAAAAGATAATAATCATCGACGTTCACTGTCGATGAACTACCAACTTTCACTGAAGGTAGGAAGAGAATATATCATAGCATCGTCGTTCACTGACGATGAACTACCAACGTTCACTGAAGGTAGAAAAAAGATAACAAACACCAACTTTCACTGATGGTGATCTACCAACTTTCACTGAAGGTGGAGAGAAAATATATCATAGCATCTCCATTCACTGACGATGAACTACCAACGTTCACTGAAGGTATCAAAAAGATAACAATCATCGATGTTCACTGCCGATGACCTACCAACTTTCACTGAAGGTAGGAAGAGAATATATCATAGCACCGCCATTCACTGGAGATGAACTACCAACGTTCACTGAAGGTAGCAAAAAATTAACAAACACCAACTTTCACTGATGGTGATCTACCAACTTTCACTGAAGGTAGAGAGAAAATATATCATAGCATCTCCGTTCACTGACGATGAACTACCAACGTTCATTGAAGGTAGCAAAAAGATAACAATCATCGACGTTCACTGTCGATGACCTACCAACTTTCACTAAAGGTAGGAAGAGAATATATCATAGAACCGTCGTTCATTGACGATGAACTACCAATGTTCAATGAAGGTAGAAAAAAGATAACAAACACCAACTTTAACTGATGGTGATCTACCAACCTTCACTGAACGTAGAGATAAAATATATCATAGTATCTCCGTTCACTGGCGATGAACTACCAACGTTCACTGAAGGTAGCAAAAAGATAACAATCATCGACGTTCACTGCCGATGGCCTACCGACTTTCACTGAGGGTAGGAAGAGAATATATCATAGCACCGCCGTTCACTGACGATGAACTACCAACGTTCACTAAGGGTAGCAAAAAGATAACAAGTTTCCCTAAAATTCTGGCATTTAACCTAGAACGAGTCTCAACTTCTTCTTTAATTGAGGCACTTTTCCTGGAAAGGGTAAGCTGTCTCAAATAAAGAGACTTCCACCTGCCAAGATTTCACAACAAACTGTCTCTGTGAATTTGAAAGTCTTGCGATCCGCTGGCGTAAATCGACGACAGACTTAAAACTATCCACTCATAGAGGAGATAGCAAAAAAAAGTTACGTCGACTTTTACAGGGAAGCACAAGTGCTCAAATAAAGAGACCTGTCACTTGTTGTCATGGAGGATTGTAAAAAGAAATGACTTTCTGGGGAGAACAATATGGCTTCCTGGGGAATGAAATATGACTTCCTAGAGAAATGCCACGATATTCCTGCTGAGGAGATAAAGTCTTCCCGTGCAAATAAATGCACAAACCAAAAATTGAAGCTTTCAGAAATCCAGAGTAAATAATATTGCTGGGAAACCAAAGATTCAAATCAGAAATAAACTGGAATGAAACAGTCAACCAAAATACATCCTTTGAGAAATAAACTCAAGAGAGAAAACCAAATCCATCTAAACAAAGAGCTGTACAGGAAGGCTAAAGCAAAAATCTTCCACGAGGGATAACTCAGTGGGGAAATTGAAAGAATATACGCTTTCTGCTTAAGACCAACACTCTATTGAAGAGAGGACAACGTAACTCTGTAAAATAGGGTGTGTGATCGGTGGAAATAGAACTGACTGTTTTGAAATGCTGGTTCGCGTTTGCGTTTCGCAAAATATCGCGGTAAGCAAGAGTCGCCACCGTCTTTTATTTTCTCCAACAAGGAAAGGACAAAAGCACAACAAAATTCCTTTTCGAGATGTTTCTCGGGTTCGGGAGGTAGATTATAGAAAGGGAAGGTGTTAGCACCCTTTCTATCCGTGGTTATCCACGGGCTCTTAGGTACTTGCTCACTATGTTTTCAAAAGGTTTTTGCTTTTCTTGTGTTTGTGGGTTTGAAAAGAGTTTTTGTTTGAAAGAGAGTGTAAGTGCGAAAAGTTTTGTTTTTGTTTTCAAAAGAGCAAGTACTTAAGAACATCTACCTACTCAAAAAGGAATTAAACTGTGCAAATGTCCTTTAGACAATGCTTGAAGAAGTGAAAAACACAAGAAGGGGGGGTTGAATTGTAAAACTGAAAATCAATGCAATGAACAAGATATTTTTATCCTGGTTCGTTTGATCTCAAACTACTCCAGTCCACCCGTCAAGGTGATTTCGCCTCTCTCCAACGAGGTCTTAATCCACTATATTCAACTGAATATTACAAACTGCTTTAACAACTGCTAAAGCCTTCTTGATGCAAACCACAACCCGGTTTGTCAAGGAAACACTTTCTTACAAAGAAGATAAATCTAGGTGTGTGAATGTTTTCTACAAAACTGTATCACAACTGTGATGTATACACAACTTAAGCTTATGAAATTGGATTGCTAAACAATGATTGAGTAAGAAGATATGTAGCGTTTAGCAAACTGAGAGAAGGAAGATTATGATTAGCTTTTAGGCGTGTAAAATGTTAGAGAGCATTAGCCAATTCAATCTTCATAGTCTTGTTTATATAGCACTGAGATTGTTGAACGTTGGAGCAATATTCTTGATTCAATGCTAATAACAAACTTCCCTTATCAAGCAGATCTTGTCTAGAATGAGGCCGTTGGTAATAATACGCTTTCAATGCACAGTACAGTTGCTTACTTAATGCATGTTCTGGCTTGGCTCATTCTGACTCTGCTTAACTGCTAATGAACTGTTTTTTTATTTATCAGAGTGTTGAGCGCAATTCTGTTCATCAAACTTCAGCATACACGTGAGTTGATCTTCTGATTCTGGTATTCTGATATAGCAACTTCTGATGCTGATGTCAAGAACCAATATTCTGATGCTGATTAAGTGTGCTCTTGCTGATACCTATCAGAGTTTCTGCAAGGCAGA
Organism: Vicia faba; assembly: GCA_948472305.1. Taxonomy (NCBI): domain Eukaryota; kingdom Viridiplantae; phylum Streptophyta; class Magnoliopsida; order Fabales; family Fabaceae; genus Vicia; species Vicia faba. Next base: position 984,835,561 of record OX451739.1, read on the forward strand.
ACGTGATATTTTTAGGCAGCAAATAGTTCATACATGAATCATATAAATAATATATCTTTTCATTTTGTTATCATCAAAACTTAAACATAGGGTAGTAGATTCAAACTTTGTTCTAACAATCTCCCCCTTTTTGATGATGACAAAAACTAGATATCTTTAATTGAAAATAACGTGAAAAAGTATCAGAGGTAACTAAATGATAAGATGTATCAAAGTAAGAGGTTATCAAGGATAAGGGATAAGAGTTGAGAGATACTCCCCCTGAGTTTATTACTTCCCTTTTTGATTCCAAGAGTTCTTCAGGATCAGATCTTTTTGCCTTTCTTTGAACATCAGAGTATCAGAGTCTTTGACTATCAGAAGCTTTAGATCAGCATATCAGAGTAGAGCTTTTCTTGTCAGAGCTTTACTTTGGGTCAGAGTATCAGAGCGGGTCAGAGTATCAGAGCTTTAGTCTTCAGAGTATCATGGAGCTTCCTTGTACCTGTAGACTTAAGCAAAACAGAGAATATATTCAAGTATATCAGAGTTAGAATGTTCGAGAATTTCTGTCTTGGTAATCCGTTATTATTTAAAATATCATTCTTGTTCTCCCCCTATTTGTCAGCAATCAAAAAGTGTAAGTGATGTGCTAAAACATTTAAGGCAGAAAAACTTGTCATATTAAAAGGTTCAGAATCAAACAAAACGTTACAACAGATAATCAAAGAGAACATGAAAATGACATGAATGGAAAACTAAGGTTGGGGAGGAAGGCGTGTGAACAGGTTCTCCAGCATGGCTTTGATCTGATCAGCAGTCTCATTCTGCTTGTGTACCATGCTGACAACAGTGTCAATCTTGCTATCCTGCACATCCATCCTTTCTTTCATCTTCTGGTCATTTTCATCCATCCTCTGCTGCAGACGCATGTCATTCAGCTTCAGCTCTTCCAGAGTCTGCCTGTCCAAGGCAGCTTGAGAAACATCAGAAGCATGGAGCTTCTGAGAGCTTTCAGCAACATCTTCTGCTTGACTTGCTTCAGCTTGAATGGTCTTGTCTTCTTCTGGTTGCACCTTTGAAGCTAGCTGTTTCTCAGACCATGGCTCACTATCCAGAGGGAGCACGTCTTCCTGTGGCAGCTGACTTTCAACTTCCTTCAGCAGCTTGCTGAAGTTCTGTTGTGCCTGCACATAGTTGATATCCTGCAACTTGAGGGCTTCAGCACGTACCCAAATTCTGAATTGTGACCAGAGCTGGTCAGAGGCAGCTGGGTCAATCATTCCAGGATAGACTTGCTTTAGAGAAGCAATCCACTGCTGCAAACCTGTTTCAAAATTCATAATACCAGAGCCAACATCTGGTTGTTTTGGTTTTGGAATGGCTATTTTATGTTTCAGATCAGCAAGACGATCAAGGATTGTTAAGTCTATGAAGGTCCTGTTGGGGTTTTCGGTGGTTTGCTTGGGAGCTGTTTGTTTTGGAGATGGAGTGGGAGAATCAGAAATAATGATTGGACTGTTTGGTGTTTTGGGAGTATTTGGTGTTGTAGATTCTGGTGAGGATGGCAGCTGGGCCATTGTGACTGTTGTTCCACATGGCAGCTGGATTGCCAGAGGTGATGGTTGAGGTGAATGAGGTTCAAAAGGTGGAGGAGTTGGAGTTTCAGAGTGATGAAACTCAGGTTGAGGTGATGGTGGATGAATTTTTGGTTGAGAAGAGGGAGACGGAATTGCTGGTTGTGGAGAAGTTGTTGGAATTTCTGGTTGTTCAGGGATAAGAGGTTCTTCTGGAATGGATGAGAGAGGTTGTTTTTGTTCTGGTTCTTCAGCAGATTGTTGTTGTTCTGGTTGTGGAGAAGGAACAATTTGTGGTTCAGAGTTTGGATTAATGGAGGAGTGATCAGAAGTGTGTTGATCAATGTCAGACAACACTTTGTCAATTGCTGATGTTGTTGAGATTGTTGGTTTGGGATGTTTGGTTCTGGGTCTTCTGAGTTGTAATGCCTCAGAAGGGTCATCTTCTGGTTCAGTTTCATCTATTGTTGGGATGGGGATTGAGATTCTATGAGAGGTTGGAGGTGGAATTGATGCTGGAATAGTAGAAGAATTTAAAACAGAAGCAGCAGATAAATTACCTCTTTTCTTGGGTGTCTGCTGGGATGATCCTTCTGAAGGTGCCTTCCTTTTCTTCGTCTTCTTCAGAGTCACTTCTGGTTGAGATTGGTGCAGATCTTTGATCTTCAGATTGGGATCTGTACCATCAGCTTTGCACGCGTCCAGATATCTGAGAACTACCACTGGCTTGGATTCTATCTCAGAAAATAAAGGAAAGTCACTCAGTGGGACTCTTCTGCTGGAGATATCAGCAATATGAGTAGCGCTGGGTTCCTTTTTGATATTCTCTATCAACTTCATTTTCTTCAAGTTCTTCGCGTTCAGAGGCTTCCCAACCGTTGGTTCAATGGTGCTTAACTCTTGAGCTTCTATCAGATGCTCTATCAGCCTATTCTCAGTCAGAATATCTGATATCAACCTTCCAAAGGGTATCCAATCCCTCTTTGTTCTTTCTTCTTCCCTGGTTTCCTTCACGCTTATTCTGAGGTGGTTAAATAGAAGATGAGCCAAGTTGATTTTTACCTTCTGATTGATAAAGTAGATCAGAAACTGCTGATCCACATTTATGTAATCAAGGGAACTAGTTGGCTTCCTATGGTTAAAACACCCCAGAATTATCTTCGCCCAAACTCTGTGATGATCCTTCAGATCTTTGATCTTGCTGCTGGGCACCCCATGGGTGAAAATCCTTTGTGCTATGACGCCCACGTCAGCATATCTCTCAGCCATATCAATACAGCGGACGCCACCGCCACTGTAACCGATTAACCTTGCTATGTGATCCTCAGTGATCACAATCTTCTTCCCTATAATGTAGGAGGTGACTTGATGCGTTGAAGCCGTCGCATGAATCCAGAACTCCTTGACTAACATTGGAAATGTTGGTCCAACCAATCTGTCAAAATACCTTTCCCATTTCTGTGCCCTAACTTCTTCTGTTAAGTCAAAACCGTTTTCCTTCAGACTTCCAAAATCAATGATCAATTCAGATAACACTTCAAGATTCTTCACAGGAGTGAGGAGTGTTCTGAATGGCACTTGATACTGTTCAGATGATGCTTTCTTCTGAGAACCTGCAGAAGCACTGCTGGAGGTTGCCATGTTCACACTTAGGGATTTTGAGAAAAACTGAGAAAAAGGTTTGAAAGAGATGAACACAGAAAAATGCAGAGAATGCTTGAGAAATAGTGAGAAACTGTAAAAGATTAAAATGAGAGGTTAACATGTTTAAATAGGGTTCAGAATATTTTGAAAGAGTAAACGTTTTTAAGAGAGAGAAATAAAATCATGATTACGTTTTAAACACATGATTACTTTCATTTAATGCTTGCTGATTTTGGGGGATTTGAGAAAGATACTTAAAAACGGTTACCAGACATGTGTCTCAATGCACCCAATCAGCGTTTTGCCTTCTCAGAAGCGTGCATGCGTTCTGCTTCAGAGATTTGCTGATGATTGGATGACACTTGTTTGATGTAGTGATCAGCACGTCTGTCTTTGAGCTTAGACTCTCAGATCTTTAGACTTGCATCTGATACAATCTGCATGTTCTATCTTTCTGAAAAGAGATTGATCAGAAGTTCACAGTAAAACAAATACATTCTGAAGATAAATATATGGAATTAAAACATTTTCACTCTGGGCAGATTTTCATGCTGAGATGTTTCAGAATGAAATTGAACCTATCATCAGAAAGGGGTTTAGTGAAGATATCAACCCATTGATGGTCTGTATCTATAAATTTTAAATTCAAAATTCCTTTCTGAATATAGTCCCTAATGAAGTGATGTTTTATTTCTATATGCTTAGCTCTAGAATGTAAAATAGGATTCTTACTTAAGCAAATAGCAGAAGTATTATCACAGAGTATAGGAATGTTACTCTCAAAAATCTGGAAGTCTTCAAGCTGACTTTTCATCCAGAGCATTTGTGTGCTACATCCTGCTGCTGCTATGTACTCAGCTTCTACTGTTGATAGCGCAATTGTTGATTGCCTTTTGCTGGACCAAGAGATCAGATTTTCTCCGAGAAATTGGCAGCTTCCAGAAGTACTTTTACGCTCCACTCTGTCTCCAGCAAAGTCAGCATCGCAGTAGCCTACTAAACTGTAATCACTAGATTTTCTATAAAACAAACCCAGATTAGTAGTACCTTTCAGATACTTGAAAATTCGCTTAACAACTGTTAAGTGAGATTCTCTAGGATCTGATTGGAATCTAGCACAAATACAAACGCTGAATAATATATCAGGTCTTGAAGCAGTCAGATAAAGGAGAGAACCAATCATACCTCTGTAGACTTTCTGTTCTACATTTTTGCTTACCTCTTCTCTTTCCAGAATGCACGTGGGATGCATTGGAATCTTTGATGGCTTACATTCTGAGAGGTCAAATTTCTTCAGAAGATCTCTGATGTATTTGCTCTGATGAATGTAAGTTCCCTCTGGAGTTTGATTGATCTGAATTCCTAGAAAGAATTTCAGTTCCCCCATGAGGCTCATCTCAAATTCTGCCTGCATACACTTAGCAAATTTTCTTCCAAGAGAAGGATTAGTAGAACCAAAAATAATATCATCAACGTAAATTTGACAGACTAAGATGTCATTCTTAACTGATTTACAGAATAAGGTAGTGTCCACCTTCCCTCTGGTGAATTCATTTTCTAACAGAAAGTTACTTAGCCTTTCATACCAAGCTCTGGGAGCTTGTTTCAGACCATATAGTGACTTCTTTAGTTTGAAAACATGTTCTGGATGTTTTGTATTTTCAAAACCAGGGGGTTGGTGTACATAAACCTCTTCTTCTATATAACCATTTAAGAATGCACTTTTGACATCCATCTGATACAGAGTGATGCCTCTATTAACAGCAAATGAAATTAAAAGTCTGATAGATTCTAACCTGGCGACTGGGGCAAAGGTTTCTGTATAGTCTATCCCCTCTTGCTGACTATAACCTTGTGCAACCAGTCGTGCCTTATTTCTGATGACTTCACCTTGTTCATTTAGCTTGTTTCTAAACACACATCTTATTCCAATGACGTTGAATCCTTTTGGTCTGGGAACAAGATCCCATACGCCATTTCTGGTGAATTGATTCAGCTCTTCTTTCATTGCCAGAATCCAGTCATTATCCAGAAGTGCTTCATCAATAGAAGAAGGTTCAATCAGAGACACAAGTCCCATGAGAGTTTCTTCAGAGTTTCTGAAGCTTGCTCTTGTTCTGATTGGATCTTCCTTTCTTCCTAAGATAGTCTCTTTTGGGTGATCCAAGCTGCTTCTGGGTAATCTCTTCTGAGGTTGATCAACAGCTGTTGTAGGAAATCTAGCAGTGCTCCTTTCAGACGTTGAAGGAGTGTCTGTGTTGAGAGCTTCTGATGACTTGTCTTCAAAACCTGTAAATTCAATTTCCATACCTGCAAAAACTTCATTCTACTTTGACTTTTCAGAGTCAAGCTTATCATCAAAACAAACACTGATTGATTCTTCCACAATCTGTGTTTCTGTATTGTATACTCTGTACCCTCTTGAGCGTTCAGAGTATCCTAACATAATACACTTCTGTGCTTTAGAGTTAAACTTGTTCAAATAATTCTTTGTATTTAACATAAAACAGGTACATCCAAATGGATGAAAATATGAAATGTTGGGCTTTCTGTTCTTCCACAATTCATATGGAGTCTTTTCCAGAATAGGTCTTATTGAGATTCTATTCTGAATGTAGCACGTTGTGTTTATTGCCTCTGCCCAAAAGATCTTAGCAACGTTTGTCTCATTGATCATGGTTCTGGCCATTTCTTGCAATGTTCTGTTCTTTCGTTCTACAACTCCATTTTGTTGGGGAGTTCTAGGACAAGAGAAATCATGCAGAATGCCTCTGTCATTAAAGAATGACTCAAAGTCTTTGTTTTCAAATTCTCCACCATGATCACTTCTGACTTTAACGATTCTAAGATCCTTTTCATTCTGAACTTGGTTACAGAAGGTAACAAACACAGAGTGTGACTCGTCCTTGTGTCTTAAGAACTTTACCCATGTCCATCTGCTATAGTCATCTATGATTACTAACCCATACTTCTTGCCACTGACTGCAACAGTTTTAACTGGTCCAAATAAGTCAATGTGCAGAAGTTCTAATGGCTTAGAGGTAGAAACAACATTTTTAGATTTAAAAGAAGGTTTTGCAAACTTGCCTTTCTGACATGCTTCACACAGAGCATCTGAATTGAACTTCAAATTAGGAAGTCCTCTGACCAGATTGAGTTTGTTAATCTGAGATATTCTTCTCATACTAACATGCCCCAATCTTCTGTGCCAGATCCACTGCTCGTTGTTAACAGACAGAAGGCACTTTACATTCTGACTTTTTAGTTCAGAAAGTTTGATTTTGTAAATGTTGTTTTTCCTCTTACCATTAAACAGGATAGTCCCATCTTTCTGACTAACAACTTTACATGATTTTTGATTAAAGATTATATCATAACCGTTATCACTTAATTGACTTATGGATAACAGATTATGCATTAATCCATCTACTAGCAGAACATTATTAATAGAGGGAAGATTTCCATTACCTACAGTTCCAGAGCCAATTATCTTTCCCCTCTGATTGCCTCCAAAGACAACGTGGCCTCCAGGCTTAAGTTCCAGGCTTTGGAACATATGCCTTCTTCCCGTCATGTGTCGCGAGCAGCCAAAGTCCAGGTACCATGACTGGTGTTTCTGACTTGCTGCTAAAGATATCTGCAACATGTATTATTTTATCCTTAGGTACCCAGATTTTCTTGGGTCCTGATTTGTTAGTTTTACCAAAACTCTGGTTGAATTTTGGTTTCACAGAGTGCTTACTGCTAGTGTATTTAATATCATGTGTGTGACCATACACAAAATGTGAATTCAGAGGAGTGTGTTTAATGGTTAAGTCCATGACATTCTTTGGTGTAGGAACCTTACCTTGGTATCCTATTCCTTTCCTGCCGTTTCTGCTAACTCCATAGATCATTGAAGCCATTTTGCTTCTATCTATGCTTTTAGCAAGGAACTTCTGGAAACTGTGATCATACTCCTTGATGATCTCATCAGCGTTGCTGGGAGTTTCATAAATTGGTTCCTTCTGAGAGTTTTGTAAAGTATTTTCTAATTTTGAAATCTTATTTCTCAACTCAGAATTCTCCAATTTGAGACTCTCAGTCTTATTAGAGTCAGATTCAAGATTCCTTTTCAGGTCTCTGAATTTAACTCTAATTTGCTGATACCTTTCCAGAATTTCATTAAGGCTTTCAGCAAGTTCAGCCTTGGTAAAATTAACAGCAAAGTTAGGAAATACCTCTTCAGTGTCTGATTCAGAGTCTGATTCAGAAGCTTCACTATCTTCTGAAATGTTAGCCATGAGAGCTATGTTGGCTCTCTCATCATCTGATTCTGAGTCAGCTTCAGACGAGTCAGAGTCATCCCATGTAGCCATGAGACTTTTCTTCTTCTCTCTTCCAAACTTCTTTTTGGGCTTTTCCCTCTGAAGCTTTGGGCAGTCACTCTTGTAGTGTCCTTGCTCATTGCACTCATAGCAGATGATGTCCTTGGTGTTTGGCTTTTTGCTACTTGAAGAGCCTTCAGATCTTCTGTATCCAGAGGAGGAATCTGTCCTTCTGTATCTGGAAGAGGACTCGTTCTGATCAGATCTTCTGGGATTCCTGAACTTCCTTTTCCTCTGCTTCCACAGTTGATTTACTCTTCTGGAGAGGAGGGAGAGTTCGTCTTCTTCTGATGAGGATCCATCAGATGTTTCTTCAACTGCCTGCAAAACTTTAGACTCAGATTTTTTGTTAGATTTTAATGCTAAAGGCTTACCTTGCTTCTGAGGCTCGTCAGCTTCTAGCTCTATCTCATGACTTCTGAGGGAGATGATAAGTTCCTCCAGAGTGATTTTGTTGAGATCTTTTGCTAGCTTCAGAGCTGTAACCATTGGTCTCCACTGCTTGGGTAAACTTCTGATGATTTTCTTGACATGGTCAGTAGTAGAGTATCCTTTGTCCAGAACCTTGAGACCAGCTACCAGAATCTGGAATCTTGAGAACATTGTTTCAATGGATTCAGATTCTTCCATTTTGAACGCCTCATACTTCTGGATGAGCGCCAGAGCTTTAGTTTCTTTGACCTGAACGTTGCCCTCATGCGTCATTCTGAGTGAGTCAAAAATGTTCTTTGCTGTGTCTCTGTTGGAGATCTTTTCATATTCAGTATAGGAGATGGCGCTGAGAAGGATGGTTCTGGCCTTGTGGTGATTCTTGAAGTCACGCTTTTGTTGGTCAGACATTGTTTTTCTATCAATCTTCTGACCGCTTGCATTCACAGGGTGCGTGTATCCATCTGTCACCATATCCCACAGATCAACATCATGTGCCAGAAAGAAGCTTTCAATTCTGTCTTTCCAGTAATCAAAGTTTTCTCCATCAAAGACTGGAGGTTTGCCACTGAATCTGTCTCTGTCCTCATGGTTGTCATTGCTGGTGTGAGAATAGTTTCCTGCCATTGTGTTTTTCTGACGCTGGATCTTGTACTGACACGGTTAAGTGTTTTAGCTCAGAACCAGGCGCTCTGATGCCAATTGAAGAAGTGAAAAAAACAAGAAGGGGGGGTTGAATTGTAAAACTAAAAATCAATGCAATGAACAAGATATTTTTATCCTGGTTCGTTTGATCTCAAACTACTCCAGTCCACCCGTCAAGGTGATTTCGCCTCTCTCCAACGAGGTCTTAATCCACTATATTCAACTGAATATTACAAACTGCTTTAACAACTGCTAAATCCTTCTTGATGCAAACCACAACCCGGTTTGTCAAGGAAACACTTTCTTACGAAGAAGATAAATCTAGGTGTGTGAATGTTTTCTAAAAAACTGTATCACAACTGTGATGTATACACAACTTAAGCTTATGAAACTGGATTGCTAAACAATGATTGAGTAAGAAGATATGTAGCGTTTAGCAAACTGAGAGAAGGAAGATTATGATTAGCTTTTAGGCGTGTAAAATGTTGGAGAGCATTAGCCAATTCAATCTTCATAGTCTTGTTTATATAGCACTGAGATTGTTGAACGTTGGAGCAATATTCTTGATTCAATGCTAATAACAAACTTTCCTTATCAAGCAGATCTTGTCTGGAATGAGGCCGTTGGTAATAATACGCTTTCAATGCACAGTACCGTTGCTTACTTAATGCATGTTCTGGCTTGGCTCATTCTGACTCTGCTTAACTGCTGATGAACTGTTGTTTTATTTATCAGAGTGTTGAGCGCAGTTCTGTTCATCAAACTTCAGCATACACGTGAGTTGATCTTCTGATTCTGGTATTCTGATATAGCAACTTCTGATGCTGATGTCAAGAACCAATATTTTGATGCTGATTAAGTGTGCTCTTGCTGATACCTATCAGAGTTTCTGCAAGGCAGAACGTGATATTTTTAGGCAGCAAATAGTTCATACATGAATCATATAAATAATATATCTTTTCATTTTGTTATCATCAAAGCTTAAACATAGGGTAGTAGATTCAAACTTTGTTCTAACAATGCTATCCCACTATTGAGGAATAGGTAGCACCGTCGTTGGAGTTTTCGGGTTAATTCGATTTAAGGGACGTGTGGCCACTAAAGCAATGTTAGGACGCCTTAGCGGTAACCCTAATGTCTTAGATCATTTTTTCTGAGGTAACCGTTTCGAGGCAACTTATGATCTTTGGACAAAAGGGCGACCTCTAAAACTTCCTATACTCAATAACCACGTTCGAGGCAACCAAGTGAGGTGTACCCTAAGAGTGGCATGTGCGAGTGTATTATTTTTCAGTTAATTTTATCTTTGTATATGTCATGGGTGAGCTATGTTGATTTTAAGTTCATACATTTGATCTTGTCATGCATTCCCTATTTATCAAACATCTAACAGTTAATAGTTGCGGAATTTAAATTGCGGAAATTAAATCTAAACTATTACAAGGCGTCGGTAGAAGGATGGGCTTATAGATGCCATCCGGAGATTGTCTGTTGAATTGTAATTTTGTAAGTTGAAAGAGGGAACCTGTGTGGGGTTGCCTGTTGATGAGTCCGTGTAAAACTGCATTTTGGAAGGAAGGAAACCTGTGTAGGGTTTCTTGATGACGAGTCCGTGTAAAACTACATCTTGAAGAGATGGAACCGGTGTAGGGTTTCTTGATGACGAGTCCGTGTAAAACTTCATCTTTGGAAAGAGAGAACCTGTGTAGGGTTTCTTGATGACGAGTCCGTGTAAAACTTCATCTCTGGAAAGAGAGAACCTGTGTAGGGTTGACCGATGATGAGTCCGTGTGAAACTGCATCTTGGAAGGAAGGAACCTGTGTAGGGTTGCTTTGCAAGGAGTTTGGATAAAACTACGTCGGGAAGTTGTAAGGAGGAACCGGGGTAAGGTTACTTTGTGATAAGTTTGTGTGGAACTTCTTGAGGAACCTGAGTAAGATTATCTTGGAATAAGTCCGTGTAAGACTTATTCTGAAAGAGAAGGAACCTGTGTAGGGTTACTTCGGGATAGGTTTGTGTGAAACTTCTGGAGGAACCGGGGTAAGGTTACTGTGAGATAAGTTCGTGTAAAACTTCAGGATGAACCAGGGTAAGGTTATTGTGAGATAAGTTCGTGTGAAACTTCAGGATGAACCGTGGTAAGGTTACTTTGACGATGAGTTCGTGTGAAACTTCTGGATGAACCAGGGTGAGGTTACTTTGACGATGAGTTCGTGTGAAACTGCATCTTGGAACTGAGGAGGAACCGGTGTAGGGTTGCCTGAGGACGAGTCCGTGTAAAACCTCATCTTGACAATAGAAGGAACCTGTGTAGGGTTGATTGATGATGAGTCCGTGTGAAACTGCATCTTCGGAAAGAGAGAACCTGTATAGGGTTTCTTGATGACGAGTCCGTGTAAAACTTCATCTGTGTAGAGAAGGAACTGGTGTAGGGTTGCCTGAGGATGAGTCCGTGTAAAACCTCATCTGAAATTGAGAAGGAACCGGTATAGGGTCGCCTTATGATGGGTTGTCTTCATTGACGGGTTGTCTTCATCGACGGGTTGTCTTCATTGATGGGTTGTCTTTATCGACAGGTTGTCTTCATCGATGGGTTGTCTTCATTGACAGATTGTCTTCATTGACGGGCTGTCTTCATTGACGGGTTGTCTTCATTGACAGATTGTCTTCATTGACGGGTTGTCTTCATTGACGAGTTGTCTTCATTGACAGATTGTCTTCATTGATGGGTTGTCTTCATTGACGAGTTGTCTTCATTGACAGGTTGTCTTTATTGACGGGTTATCATCAGAAAAATCTTTAGGAATCGATTTAACTGGTTTTGTCTCCATTGACGGGTTCGCATCAGAAAAATCTTTAGGAATCAATTTAACTGGTTTTGTCTCCATTGACTGCGTTTGCATCAGAAAAATCTTTAGGAATCGATTTAACTGGTTTTGTCTCCATTGACTGGCTTCGCCTCAGAAAAATCTTTAGGAATCGATTTAACTGGTTTTGTCTCCATTGACTGCATTTGTCTCTTTTGACTGGATTTGTCTCCTTTGACTGGATTTGTCTCCTTTGACTGGATTTGTCTCCTTTGACTGGATTTGTCTCCTTTGACTGGATTAGCATCAGAAAAATCTTTAGGAATCGATTTATCTGGTTTTGTCTCCTTTGACATAGCTGAGAATTTAACTGCATCTTTCCTGAAAGGTAAAGGTCAGTCATGTGCAATGCATGATATGGATAAAGCAATGATGTTCTCAACATGAGATTGTATGATATGATGCGTATATGCATGTATCATTCCGTATGAAAATGTGATGTTTTAGCTGGGGAAAATAAATCCCGGATAGCTGCTGGAGAATGATGTTGAATTCTTCGCTTCCGCTGGGGATGATGATCGAAGATGATTGCGTGAATAAACCTGCAGGAGGAAAGAACTCCGTTGGGGAATAAACTGGTGAAGAGATTACTTTTCGGGGAATACTCTGTGGGGGGGAGATGCTTTGCTGAGATTTTAACGATAACTCCGCTGGGGACTCTGTTGATAAGCTCCGTTGGGGATTTTGATGATGAGCTCCGCTGGGGATAGAAAGAACTTCGCTGGGGATGATCTTTCCGTTGCAAGTTGCTGAGGATAACCCAGTTAGACTTTTGTGGGAATAACCTTCTGAATATGGCTGGGGAGATACATTTGTACTCCGCAGGGGACAAGCTTCCAGAATCTACTGGGGAAGATGATTCAACTCTGTCGGGGAAGCTCTTTACGCTTGCTGGGGAATGGCTCCACTGGGGGTATCTTGTATTCTGCCGAGGAACATTCTTATATTTTGTTGAGGAATATTAATACTGTCGGGGATACTTACTGAGGAATATATGTATACTCCGCTGTGGAATATTAAGACCTACTGGGGATACCCAACCTTTTTAGGGCTGAGGATAGACCAACTCTGCTTGGGGAGAGTATTGCTGATTTGTTCATAGTTGCAAGTCTCAGTGGGGAGAGCTTCCATTACTGTCGTACTCTTGGGGAGTGAAGGTATCTTGGTCATATTCTTCAGCCGAACCTACCTTGGTACCTTGGTGGATAGAGCATTTTGTACAGTTTGGACAATTCTTATTGCCCCAGTTTCTGCGGGAGAAAAAAGGCCTATGAGGTGCTTGATAACTGCCGATTGACCAATCTTCTTCTGGTAGGTAAGTGACGAGATGCCGGGACATAGTCGTACGCTTTTGATCCCTAACTTTTGCCTGGACCGCCCTTTCGGGTTTTCAGTCCATCGGGATACCCTTTTTTGCCCAAGCCGCCTTTTCAGGTTTTCGACTTGCCGGGTGTACAGATTTTTTCATTTTCATCCCTTATTTTTGCCCGAACCCTTTTGGTTCGCCGGGAAGCCCTCATTTTTCCTAGGCCAGTCGACCTAGCGGGTCTTTGTTCATGCGAAATATTTTTTGACTATGTCCGTTCCCTCAGGATGTAGAGAGGTGTCACTGTCTGTAGTGTCGTGTTGCCATACTACCAGAAGATCTTCGTTTGATCATGCAAGATTCGTTGCTGGAATTCATGTCCAATGCCCCAAGTGACTCAGGAGGAGATTTGCCCCTGGCTATTTGGCATTTTGAGAGATTCCTTGAATCTTGACTTGACTGCCCCATATGATGGACAATGCTCATGTCGTGCCCCTTGATCGGAAGTGTTTTTCCATTTGAGATGACTCTTTTTATTGAGAAAGTTTTTGTTCACTAGATATTCGTTGTGTGAATCTCTCTGCTGTTTGAACAAATAGCCATATGCAAACAATGTTATTTTAAGAATGCAAAGCTTATGTCTGTCTTAAAGTTTTTGAAAATGCAGTTTTCAATAAAACAAGTGAATTTTTGTAAGACGTAATATCAACTCAAGATTTTACAGCGAGCCCTACAGGAGTTTGGATACCTTTTGTAACAGTATGCTTTCGAACTAACCCATGCTTCAGCTAGGACTTTTAAGGGTTATAACGTGGCCTGGTTCACGGTTTAATAAACAAAGGATAAAGGCTCAAATTTTATTTGTACCCACCCGTTCTTTGTGATGTTCTTCGATCCTAAACTCAGCTAATCGTGTGTTAGGTCTTGTTTGAGTCTTTGCTCTGATATACCAGTGATGGTTCAGATACTGACAGTTTATTTTGAACAGGCAGACATTTCTTTTTTGTTGAGGGTTTGTAGGACCTCTTTCTTTTCGCTTTTATTATCCCTGTCTTTTGCCTGAACTGTTTCTTTTGTAATTACAGTCAGCGGGATGCCCCAGTTTTTTGTGAGTCTCCTTCATAGGTTTTGACTTATTGGGCTTTTATTTTGGGAGATAATGACTGCCTGTCTTTACGATTATATGGAACCATCACTGTCTTTTGTTTTGGAAGGACTTCTTTGATGCCATTCATTGTGCACCTGGATCAACTGAGAGAACTACCCTGCCCCAGGTTATGATTAAGGGTTTTAATTTTTGAAAAGAAAAACTCCAACTTCTTTGGCTCAAAGGGGTTGACTAGGGATTATCTTCCTTATAACTCCACTGTTTAGGATTTGAAACAATGCCTGTACTTCATCAGCGGGGTCTGTTCAAAAGCATACTGTAAAGATCATGGTATTGTTTTCGTCATCCTCCCTCAAAAGGTTTAGAATTTTTTAATCGAGAGTTTGAACATCACAAAAAGGCAATATGAAGCAATTTTAAGCATAGTGAAAATAATTAATTCAAAACAGACACGTGTAATGCATTAATGAAATAAAAGAGTTTGACATGATAATTGTTTGAAAAAGTAATGAAAGATACAACTTCAGAATTCAAATGAACAAAGTCTCTCACTCCTAGCCATGTTTTGGAAAGGGAGCAGTGATCACATTGGGAGTCTCAGAAGGCTCGAATTCGATCTCCTTAGCGTCAATCATATTCTGAATCTTGTATTTCAGCGCCCAACAATCGTCAGTATCGTGCCCCGGACTACCAGAATGATAAGCGCACCTTGCAGCTGGGTTGTAGTTTGGAGAAGAGGTCTTAGGGTTCGAAGGAGGGTTTATCACCGTAATCAGATTCATCTTTAACATGTGCTACAATGCTTGTGACAATGGCATGTTGATGTTGTTGAACTGTCTTTTAGGCTCGTCCGGCCTTCATTGATTTCCCTTTTGCTGTTGTCGGTGTCACGCGGAACCAGAGATCAAGACTGCCCCTGCGTGTTGATCACGACGACTCTTTTGACTGTACACAACATTGGACTCTTTCTTCCCACTGTAAGGCTTTTTATGAGCATCAGAAGGTGTAGCTTCTTGAATCTTCCCACTTTTGATGCCAGCTTCAATTCTCTCCCCAGTCAAGATAAGGTCTGTAAACCCGGCTGAAGAGTTTCCAATCAGATGATTAAAGAATGGACCAGACAGGGTCCCCAGAAACATATCGACGAGTTCACGACCAGTTAGAGGTGGTTGCACCCTTCCGGCAAGGTCTCTCCACTTTTGAGCATACTCTTTAAATCCTTCACCCGTCCCTATTGACATACCCTGGAGTTGGGTACGCGTAGGAGCGAGGTCAGAATTATACTGATACTGCTTATAGAATGCAGTAGCCAAATCTTCCCAGTTACGAATACTGGCTCCATCCAGCTGATAGAACCATTCGAGCTGAGTCCCTGACAGACTGTCCTGAAAGAAGTGGATCCACAAATTCTTATCAGCGGTGTAAGGCTGTATCTTCCTTACATACGACCGGAGGTGCAACTTTGGGCAGGAAGCTCCGTCATATTGGGCAAAGGCAGGTGCCTTGGATTTATGGGGAATCACCACCCCAGAGGATAAGCCTAGGTCTCCAAAGTCCAACCCGGGCACATTCTGTATCTCCATGGCGCTCAAGCGGTCCTCCAACTGTTTGTACCTATCCTCAGCAGGAGGGTACTGCTCTTCATCATAATCTGTCTTGTTGTCGGAGACCACGGGACTAGGAACCCTTCTCTCTTGTGGGCTGTCTTTCCCTACAGATGAGGTAGCCAGATCAACCTCATTCTGCATTCCATTTCCAAATCTGCGTCCAGTGTTGAACAAGACGGTCCTCTTCTTCTTCTTCTTCCTCTCTTTCATAATCAAAGTCTTCAAATCCTATTGACCCTGGGCTAGGCTCATAACCAACTCTTGGAACTGGGCGTTCTGGGCCTGGAGGGCTTTGATAGCTTGTTCAGTGGAAGGTTTAGTAGACATGATGATTGCTGAAATAAACAGCGAAGAAGATAAGTGACCTGTAAAAGGGATACCCGTAATGCAATGATATGTATGATATATGTATGCAATGTTTTCAAGGATCTCGTGGGGTAAACAAAGAAATTTGTCAGAATTTGAATCTGGTAGCTTGATTGAAGGAACTTCATGTTGCTGAGAATCCTTCTTCAAGAGTCAAGCTCACCATATCGAGTGGGTCATAGCCCCTGACTCAAGTTATCGTGCTTGGATTTCTAAACAATCTTGGCTAGGGGAAAATAAATCCCCTTTGCCCCTTGCTAGACATTTGGTTCATCCTGACATGCATCACAAACCCTTGAGATCCTTGAAATGGTTAAGGAAAATGCTATGGTATGATGTTATGATGTGTATGCTATGTGTGTGAGGTGATGTAAGTAAGCCCTACAATGAATAAGGACCGTAAACAAAACCTGCAAGGAATTCATGCTGTCAGATAACAGGAATGTGCAAGTAGTTCAAGTTTGAAGGCACACAAGACACACAAAAGAGCCCTTAGATTTCAGGCTGGCATGAAGTTTAGGTACTACCCTATTTCAGTTTCAGTTGGTTAAGACCTGTCCTAAAAATAGTAACCGGGTTCTAGAGGATCTCAATATCACTGACTACCCTCAATCGGTCATAATTCCAGTTTGGCAACCTTTTCTTGCGGCCAGAACCATCGCGAGAGTTTAGCCTCAATGAGTGTAGCATACTGCTACTGTTCTATGGCCAAGTTGGTCAATTTAAGGTTCTAAGGTTAGTTGGTGCTTAATGACTCCTCAAAAGACCCATATTATCCTCGTTCCAACACAAGGGATATCGGTACAGACCAAGGTGTCACACCAACGTAGCTACTGCTTCATCCGTGTCGGTCTACGCCGAACAGATCCCTCACAGTTTATTGCTACTTACCTAAAAAAGGGTACCCCCAGATCCGGGTTAGGATCTATAAAACTCCGATACAAGCCCACAAAATTTAAAGCATACGAAGCATACAATTGAAAACACAAGTGATCTAATCCTAAGGTACACCTCACTTATAAAATCCCCAGCAGAGTCGCCAGTTCTGTGATCGGTGGAAATAGAACTGACTGTTTTGAAATGCTGGTTCGCGTTTGCGTTTCGCAAAATGTCGCGGTAAGCAAGAGTCGCCACCGTCTTTTATTTTATCCAACAAGGAAAGGACAAAAGCACAACAAAATTCCTTTTCGAGATGTTTCTCGGGTTCGGGAGGTAGATTATAGAAAGGGAAGGTGTTAGCACCCTTTCTATCCGTGGTTATCCACGGGCTCTTAGGTACTTGCTCACTATGTTTTCAAAAGGTTTTTGCTTTTCTTGTGTTTGTGGGTTTGAAAAGAGTTTTTGTTTGAAAGAGAGTGTAAGTGCGAAAAGTTTTGTTTTTGTTTTCAAAAGAGCAAGTACTTAAGAACATCTACCTACTCAAAAAGGAATTAAACTGTGCAAATGTCCTTTAGACAATGATATCCCACTATTGAGGAGTAGGTAGCACCGTCGTTGGAGTTTTCGGGTCAATTCGATTTAAGGGATGTGTGGCCACTAAAGCAATGTTAGGACGCCTTAGCGGTAACCCTAATGTCTTAGATCATTTTTTCCAAGGCAACCATTTCGAGGCAACTTATGATCTTTGGACAAAAGGGCGACCTCTAAAACTTCCTATACTCAATAACCACGTTCGAGGCAACCAAGTGAGGTGTACCCTAAGAGTGGTATGTGCGAGTGTATTATTTTTCAGTTAATTTTATCTTTGTATATGTCATGGGTGAGCTATGTTGATTTTAAGTTCATACATTTGATCTTGTCATGCATTCCCTATTTATCAAACATCTAACAGTTAATAGTTGCGGAATTTAAATTGTGGAAATTAAATCTAAACTATTACAAGGCGTCAGGTATTTACATCGCCAAAAACAACCCTTGAAATTAAAATGCGGAAAGTAAAATAAAGCGATAAATAATTAAAGTTCTAATTAAAAGCTATTACATTCCGGGGAACAGATACAATAATATGATAAAATGGATCGCGTGCGGGAAATTAAATCGGATGCGAGTTTTTTGGGTTTTGACCCTTTTTTATTAAAGAAAGGATTTTTGTTTATTTTTGAATTAAATGGAATTAAATTAAATGAACAATTAAATTAAATTAAATAATGAAAATATTTTTGGATTTTTGAGTTTTTAAAGAAATAAAATAAATTGAATTAATGCTAATAAAAACCTAATATTCTAAATTGATTTTAAATATTGCAAAAAATATTAAAAGTTAAATATAATTAAAGCTAAATTGATTAAATTAATTTATTTACAAAAATAAAAGTGATGAAGTTAATTTTAATAAATAAAATATTTTTTGTGTTTTTGATTTTATTAGGAAAAAATGTTAATTGGTTAGTGATTAATAATAATTAATAATAAAACAATTAAATGAAAAATATAAAAGAAGAAAAAAAATAATAAACCCAGGGGGTGATGGGCCCAAGAGGAGGTGTCTTTGGCAATCTGAAGCCCAATTGCTGCAAGCCCTTTTGACTTTTCTGGATTGTCCATACGCATGTTGACTAAGGACTATGGTAGTCATTCCATCCTGGCCTTCAGATTTGGCCAGGAGCCACTTGGCATGCTGAGATTTGAAGCATATGGTAGACTCCCTTTGCAAGCTTACACAAGAACGCCTGAAGAAAAAAAATCAAATAAACATTTGGGGGACCTGGGATTCGAACCCAGGTCCCAATAGCTTTTCCATCCACCTGCTTGCCAACTCAACTAGCACGTTTCTTTGTTATCATAATGAGATGAAATTATTATATATGAAAAAACAATTAAAACACTGTAAAATAAAAGCAAACACGCGCTTTTTCAAATTAACCACTCAGATGCCAACACCTCATCATCTTCTTCGTTTTTCCTACATATTCAGAATCAGATAGCGAGGGTTTTTAACCTCCACTATCTAGCTGCACGAAAAATAGCGATTAGAAATCTAGCAAGCATAAATATTTCGCGAAGGGTGGGTTATGTTCGTCTTGGCCACACGAGTTCAGTCATGTATCTCATGAGTCCCAATTTTTCCTGGTTTAGAAAGCCCTAATTGAAAGCTCAAGAACCCTAGAAATATGATCATGGCATCTCAGGATTCATGGCAATATAGTTCAATTAAACCATGCCATTAGCTTTGTATGGTTCCTAGCAATGAAAAACAATCACAAAAACATGTTAAATGCGCATGAATTAGGCAATACGATTTTGAATAAAAGGGGAAAACCGTGGAACTGTAATCAGTGATTTCTTGAGCTTTGATGCCTGGATTTAATTGCAAATCGCCCCTGGGACCTCCTGCAATATGTTTGAATGAATAGCACGCCTTGAATTGGTCTGGAATGTAAGAACATATTTTCAATTTTCTTGGAATTTCTTGAATTAGACAGGGTCTTTTCTGCAGCTTTTTATCGTTTTCTAGGTCAGGGTTTGCTTGCTTATGTATAAGGGAAACAAATTAGGTCAAAAAGCTGGGCCAATATCCATTGCATTGATGATTGAATCCTTGATTGAAAAATCAAATATCCTTGATTTTCATGATTGAACAAACTTGCCAAAATTGGATTTTTCTGTATCTTTGACTTGTGCACGAATTTGCCAGCATGTTTAGGTCATATTTGCTTCACAAAAAGATTTAAAAATCAAATCTTGTATTTTCTTATGATTTAAATTAATTAAATTAATTAATATTAATTAAAAATCCAATTAATCAATAAAAATAAGAAAATAAATCCAATTAAGCTTGATGGGTCGTGCATAGGTCATGGATGAAGTTTCAAGAAGAGATTTGAGGCCCATTAGCAAAAGAAGGTGTTTTGAGCAAAGTTGACTTTTGCAAATTCATAAAAATTTCCCAACTTCTCCAATACACAACTTGCTCAATTTTGATCATATGACCATGTTCTTGGACATTTTGGAAAGCTCTTGAAGTCCTCTAACCAATGCCTTTGGTCCCATGTCATTTGGATTTACCAATATCAAGTTATGGCCTTTGACTCAAAGTGTCCTTTTGTTGACTTTTGAAATTGACCTATAATGTAAAAATAGGTAACTTCTTGTGAGTGCATTTTCTGATCTTGGAGTATGAAGATGGATTATAGGACATTGCATCCTCTTAAAAATGAGCATTGGATGGGATTTTTATGATGAACCATGAAAAAGTTATGCCCTAGTCAAGATACAGTTGACTTTTCTGCTGTCCAAAAATAGTAACTTTTTGCACCTTGATGATTTTTGAGCTATTCTTGTGAAATCATGATCAAGACTTGATCAAATGATGATTGTGAACTCAAAATAAGATGTTGACCAAAAATTCTGACTTTTGACTGTAAAATGACCATTTTGCCCTTGCAGTTGACTGTGGATCAAATGGGGCTTTTGACTATGCAAATTGGCACTGTGAGCCTTGAAACTTGGCATGTAGGTGCTTGAGAATGCATATAGGTCTATGAGACTTGATTGAACCATTGAAAACCCAAAATTCCTTGAAAGAACCAAAACCCCAATTTCAGCTGTCCTAGGAAGTGGTCTGACTGTACAACCCTTGAGCAATTTTGAGGATCATTCTTGACAAATCTTGAGATATGGGAGGGAAAATTTTGGGGTACAACAGGGTGATACGTCAACAAAAATATTAACAAATGTTAATAAGCAATGATTTGCCAATTTTAGCTATGCATGATGTATGTATGAATGTATGAATGTTATCGTGCGTATGCTGACAAAACAGATATACAACACTGGGAGTAACCAGGAAAAACCATCTCGGGAACAAACAACACTCGGCTAAAACACATCCAAGATGATCATTCCAAGAAAAAGTAAGCGCCAGCTGAGGAAACATAATGTACTGTCTGCTTCAGCTTTACTGGGGAGAAACATAATCTAGAAGTAAACAAAACAAAGTGACAGAATAGTACAGATACACGAATAGAACATCCTTGTCCAGGCTTCACCGGGGAAACACATGTTTTCAATAGTAAAACTTCTACTAGGGATTGCAAAACCAATATCAAGTAAAGTAGATGGGCACCAAATCATCAAAACATTCACTGGGGAATTCAGGCCCACTTCATTGGGGAGGTTAACCACCACATACTTAAAGGGAAAACCACAAAACGTTCTTCACTAGAGAAACTGGGGACCTGCGCTCTTCAAGAGTGATTATGGTACTGACTTCTCTGGAAAAAGAACTTCCATTAGACCGGATGAAAACTTCACTGGAGAAATCTTGGATTAAAATCTTACATCATGAAAACTCAAACAAGGAGGAGGAATGAATCCAAACTTGATCGAGGATACCGGAGTCTCGAACCCAATACGGTGAATCATCCTGAGTAAACTTTCCTGAGGGGAACAAAAACTTATTAAAACAACTGGAGTTTATCAATTCCTAAGATCACCATTTTTGTTGGTTTTTTTTGCATCACAAATTCTAAAATAAAAGCAAATTGTAAATTCTTTTTGAAAAATTGATTTTGTTATTTAATCTTTTTGCTTTGAAAGTTATTATCAATAATAAATGGAGTCTTTGTAAGCTAAATAAAATAAGAAACACAAAGAATTGGGTAACAGCTCAAACTTTATTAATAGAATGGTAGGCTGCGAATGGCGAGACTCCATAGATGATTACAAAGTTTGGAAAATGGTACTATATAAAGGAAAAGATACATTGAGATACAATTACCACTATCCCCTCTAACAATTTTTGAAATCCTGAGCAGCAGCTTCCGTTGAAGTATGATGAGGATTCGAGAAGATTGTTGCTTCAATGATCAGATCTTGTATGATGCAGTTACTTGCCAAGAAAGTCCCTAACTTTTTCCTAAGATGCCCTTGCGGGTTTTCAACTTAGCGGGAAATTTATTTTGTTTATGTCTCTAACTTTTTCCTAGACCGCCCTTTCGGGTTTTCGGCCTACCGAGACGCTCTTTCTTGCCTAAGCCGCCCTTTCGGGTTTTCCACTTAGCGAGTTGTTCTTTTAATTCTTTAGGCGAAGTATTTATTGACTGCATCAGCATTCATGGGACGTGGGAACTCCTCGCCATCCATAGTTTTAGGAATTAATGCACCACCAGAGAAGGCTTTCTTGACAATATATGAGCCTTCAAAATTGGGAGTCCACTTGCCCCTATAATTAGTGTTGAAAGACATGATCTTCCTGAGCACGAGGTAGCCTTCTCTGAATTCATGAGGTTTGACATTTTTATCAAAAGCTTTCTTCATTCTTTTCAGATATAATTGTCCATAACACAAATCTATCATTCTCTTCTCTTCGATCAAATTCAATTGGTCAAACCAGTTTTGGACCCATTCAGCCTCAATCAACTTGGTTTCCATTATCACACGCAAAGAGGGAATCTCAACCTCGACTGGGAGTACCACTTCCATTCCATACACCAGGTAGAATGGGGTTTCTCCTGTTGAAGTGCGGACAGATGTTCAATATCCATGCAAAGAAAAAGGGAGAATTTCATGCCAATCCTTATAAGTAACGACCATTTTCTGGATAATCTTCTTGATATTCTTATTAGCAGCTTCAACAGCCCCATTCATCTTTGGCCTATAAGAAGTGGAACTATGATGGACAATCTTGAATTCTTTTCACAGTTATGTCATCAATTTATTGTTCAAATTCGAGCCATTGTCGGTGATAATTCTGCTCGGCACACCATATCGACGTATAAGATTATTCTTGATGAAGCGCACAACCACCTGCTTTGTAACATTGGCATATGAAGAAGCCTCCACCCACTTGGTGAAGTAATCAATTACTACCAAGATAAAACGGTGTCCATTCGAAGCTTTAGGTTCTATCATCCCAATCATGTCAATACCCCACATGTAGAAAGGCCATGGGGAAGAGATCACATTGAGAAGTGTCGGAGGCACATGAACCTTTCCGCATAAATCTGGCATTTATGACACTTCTTTGCAAATTTGTAACAATCGGATTCCATTGTCAGCCAATAGTAACCTGCCCTTAGCATCCTTTTAGCCATTGAATGTCCATTGGCATGAGTGCCAAATGAACCTTCATGAACCTCATGCATCAACATGCCTACTTCGTGTCTACCCACGCATCTGAGCAAGACCGTGTCATAATTTATTTTATACAACACATTTTCACTGAGGAAGAAACTGCCTGCCAATCTTCTCAATGTCTTTCTATCTTTATTCGATGCACCAATCGGGTATTCCTGAGTCTGGAGAAAATTCTTGATGTCATAATACCAAGGTCTTTCATCTGCTACCTCTTCTGTTGTAAACACATGAGCGGGCCTATCCAGTCGCTGAACCATAATTCGAGGTATATCATTCCAAGTATTCACTTGATACATAAAAGCCAGAGTTGCTAGAGCATCCGCCATCTTATTTTCATCTCTATGAATATGATGGAATTTGACTTTATTGAAGAAGGGTAACAACCTTCTAGCACAATCTTTGTAAGGGATCAAGCCGGGGTGACGAGTATCCCATTCTCCTTTAATCTGGTTTATTACCAAAGTTGAATCACCATACACATCTAGAATTTTAATTCTGAGATCAATAGCTTTTTCGAGACCCATGATGCAAGCCTCATATTCTGCCATATTATTAGTACAATCAAATGTCAACCTTGCAGTAAAAGGAATGTGCGATCCACGTGGAGTGACAATCATAGAACCAATTTATTTACCATAAGCATTCAAATCTCCATCAAATATCATACTCCAACGAGATTCAGGGTCAGGACCTTCCTTAGGCAATGGTTCATCATAATCTTTCACTTTCAGGAACATCACATCCTCATCGGGGAATTTATACTCCACATACTGATGACCCTCCACTGGTTGGTGAGAAAGATAATCTACCAACGCACTGCTTTTAATAGCTTTTTGAGTGTGGTATTCGATATCATATTCAGAGAGCAACATCTGCCAGCGGACAATTCTCCCAATAAGAGCAGGCTTTTCGAAAATGTACTTGATTGGATCCATTTTGGAGATTAACCAAGTAGTGTGATTCAACATATACTTCCACAAATGCTTTTCCGCCCAGGACAAAGTACAACATGTCTTTTCCCTGTTCCATCCTGTTGTCCCAGAATACAACCCATGGAATTATCTAACACTATCAGATACATAATCAACAGTCTTCCTTCGATAGGAGGGAGCAAGATAAGAGGTTCAAGCAGATATTCTTTAATACATTCAAATGCCCTTTGGAAGTCATCCGTCCATACACAACCTTGATCTTTCTTTAACAACTTAAAGATCGGTTCACATGTTGCAGTCATGTGGGAGATGAATCTGGAAATATAATTCAAACGCACGAGGAACCCTCTGACTTGCTTTTCAGTTCTTGGCGCTGGCATCTGTTGAATTGCTTTGACTTTATCAGGGTCAAATTCAATTCCTCTCTGGCTAATAATGAAACCCAACAATTTTCCTGATCGAACACCAAAGGTGCATTTATTTGGATTCAAGCAGAGACGATACTTCCTCAAACGCTGAAACAACTTCAATAAATCTTCTACATGCCCTTCTTCAGTCTGGGATTTATAAATCATATCATCAACATATACTTCGATTTCCGTGTGCATCAGATCATGGAATAGGGTTGTCATAGCCCTTTGGTACGTTGCACCAGCGTTCTTCAACCCGAAGGCCATCACTCTGTAACAGAATGTTCCCCAGGGTGTGATAAACATTGTTTTTTCCATGTCCTCTAGAGCCATTCTTATTTGATTATACCCGAAATATCCGTCCATAAACGAGAATACTTTGAATTTTTCTGTGCTATCCACTAACATATCAATGTGTGGCAATGGAAAATCATCTTTTGGACTAGCTTTATTTAGATCTCTGTAATCTACGCACATGCAAACTTTTCCGTCTTTTTTCGATACTGGGACGATATTGGCAATCCATTGAGGACACACTAACGTCACAAGAAAACCAACATTAATCTGCTTTAGAACCTCCTCTTTGATCTTCAATTCCATATCTGGGTGAGTTCTTCTCAATTTTTGTTTGATTGGAGGACACTCTGGCTTCAACGGCAAGCGATGCTCTACAATATCTGTATCTAGACCAGGCATATCTTGATAAGACCAAGCAAAAATATCCACACACTCCTTCAACAACTCAATCAACCTGCTCTTCACATCAGGATACAACAATGCTCCAATCTTGACTTCCTTCAGATCTTCTTCTGAACCCAAATTGATCACTTCTGATGGCTCTTTGTATGGCTGAATGGTATTTTCCTCGTGCTCAAGCAACCGTGAGACCTCTTCTGGAATCTCATCATAATCTTCTTCTTCGGCCCCATACACAGGACATTCAAAGTTGGGAGAGGGTGCAGGGTCATTGTATTCAACGGGTTTTTTGATTAATCTGCACATATGATTTATAATTGCTTTTAGAAACTGACACATATAACAAGTGATCATGCAGATTGAATTTCAGTTATTATTTATTTTGAAGGGTCTTTTTTATTACCATTTTCCAAGAAAAAAAAGAATAAAATAAAGACATAATTTGGGAAACAAAGACAACGTTTATTATTGATTTTAAAAGTCACAACAAACAGATAAGCCCTACAACATTAATACTTCCACCTTGGGCAGAGTGAAATCTTTTCAAAAAGATTAACAAAACAAATTACTTTGAAATATGTATGCAAGAGGGAACATCGATGGTGATCCAGTTCTGAACCTTAACTCCGTGTGTCACATAATTCGACATTTCCTGCTCTGCTTCATCTTCCACAATGGAATTAATCCTGGAAACAGTTGGATGAAGATACCCCCCGGTACAGAATATGTCTTGATACTTGCTCGCAGAAGACTTCGGCTCCATGCTCTTACCTTTTTCATTCTTCAAAAAGAATCCCAAGCCGGCTCTGCTCTTGTTCACAGGTGGATCCACAATTTATCCCCATACCTCGCTATGACCCTTTCGCACAACTTGTTGCGCATCCTTAAGCGAAACCATGGAATTATCATTTCCTCTTATGTTGTCAATGGATAAGGCTTGGAACTGGGTTCCAACAGCAGCTTCATCCGCCTCTACGATGCTGAAAGAGGACAAATGAGATATCAATAATGCTTGTTCCCCATTTATGATTACCACTTTCCCTTCACGTACAAATTTCAGTTTCTGGTCTAAAGTTGAAGTGACAGTCCCTGCCTCATGTATCCACGGCCTTCCTAGCAAACAGTTATAATCGGGTACAATATCCATGACCTCGAAAGTTATCTGAAACAAATGTGGTCCTATATGAATAGGCAAGTCCACTTCACCAATATTAGATTTCCTTGATCCATCAAAAGCTTTCACAATGATGTCACTCGGGCGCATAGGCATTCCTTGATATTTCAACTTCATAAGAGTGCTCCTCGGTATAACGTTCAAAGCGGATCCATTACCAATCAGCACATTGGATAATGAATCATTCTTGCAATTCATAGAGATGTGGAGGGCCAGGTTGTGATTCCTTCCTTCATCTGGTAATTCATCATCGCAGAAACTCAAATTATTACATGACGTAATGTTCCCTATTACAGTGCTGAATTTGGTCTATAGGCATATCACTCTCCACAAAAGCTTGGTCAATACCCTCATCAAGGATTCTCTGTGAGCAGATGAGTTCATCAATAAAGCCAAGATAGATATTTTTGAAGGAGTTTGCAGTAGCTGATCTACAATTTTGTAGTCGCTCATCTTGATTATCTTCAAAATATCATCCACTTCTTTCTCTAACGTATCCCCACTAGTCTCACCTGTAACCTTCTTGGGTTCAATGTTCTCAGCAATTTTGTTTCCAACACTAACATCTCCTCGAACAACTGATGCAAACACACGACCACTGCGGGTTACCCTGCTATTTTCAGCAATATTTCCAACATCAGGCATTGGCTGGATGGGAACTCCACTCCATCCTCTAAGATTGTAGCGTTGTATTTGTAGGGCACAACCTTATCTGACTTGTAGGGGATAGGACCCGACAAACTAATCAACAATGGGGTAACAACTGGCTTTCTATAATATTCAACTTCAAGATGGGAGGGTGCCCCAAAACAAGGTACAATGATGTTTACCCCCTCTTCAACATAATCATACATTATTGAGTCATTTTTGGAAAACACGTCCTTATTTGAGGAGAAATACTCATCTACAGAGGCATACTCTTCATCCGACTCTTCTTCAGTCAAGCAAACCTCAATCAAATCAACTTCATGGTAATCATCCCTTTGACGTGTAACCTTGATAATTCCATTATCTAACAACAACTGAACACCCTTATTCACGATTAAACATCCTCGGGAGTCCCGACAGCAAATTCGGCAAGATCCATATTGGTGTTCTGCCTGACCAGCCATATGGCAGAAAGTAGCATGCAATTGCACAAGGTCCTCATTCATATACTCTACATCAAAAATTCTGAATTCTCCAGGACATCCAGAAACCATATCCACCTCCTCTTCATAACCTTCCCTAGGCCTGATTATATGGATGAGGCCCTCATCCATCATTTCCTGCAAAGCAGCCTTTATCTTATCGCAACCTTGTATGTCTGTACTACAAATAGCACAACCGGAATGGTCATGTGTATAATAGCTAAATTCACAGAGGTCTGCATGCATTTTCACCAAATCTCCTCTAACCAGATGAATGTCAAAAATTCGGAAGTCGCCTAGACAACCGGCCACCATATTCACATAATTTACTCCTCCATGCTTGGGTAGAGGATTGTCTTTCACATTAGGTCCCACATCCTTGAAAGATAGAATACCAGACTTCACCAATTTTTGCACCTCAGTCTTCAAAGGATAACAATTCTCAACATTATGCCCTGGTGCTCCCTGATGAAAAACACATGTTTGGTATGCCTTGTAATACCAAGGCAATGGTGATGGTACAGTGGGAGGTGGTCGGGTCTGAACCAACTTCTTCTGAATCAATGCCAGTAGTAACTCTGTATAGCTCATAGGAATAGGGTCGTAACTCTCCCTTCTCTGATTATACCCTTGATTCCCCTGCTGGGATGGTCTCTGATAAGCAATGGTAGTTGGAGCTGCACCCACAACTAGAGTAACTGAGGCGACTTGCTGATGACGCTGATAATTCCTTCTAGGAGTATTAACCCTCCTCTCTTGCATAACAGAATTTGCATCCCCTTCCTTCTTCTTGGTAAACCCATAAGATGGCTTCTTCACACCTCCAGAGCTTTCACTTCTCGTTAAACGGCCCTCTCTTACAGCCTCTTCTAAGCGGATACCCATTCCTACCATTTCAGTAAAGTCACTTGGCGCACTTGCTACCATCCTCTCGTAGTAGAAATCACCCAGCGTTTTCAAGAAAATCATAGTCATTTCCTTCTCTTCCATGGGAGGAATCACTTGGGCGGCTACCTCACGCCATCTTTGTGCATATTCTTTGAACGATTCCATGTATTTCTAAACCATGGCCCTGAGTTGATCACGGTCAGGCGCCAAGTCCATGTTGTACTTGTATTTTTTTATGAATGCTTCTCCCAAATCATTGAAAGTATGGATGTTAACACTGTCCAAACTCATATACCACTTAAGCGCAACACCGGTCAAACTATCCTGAAAAAAGTGAATCAGCAGACATTGATCATCAGTATGGGTAGACATTCTCCTTACGTACATCACCAGATGAGCACGAGGGCAAGTGTTTCCCTTGTACTTCTCAAACTCCGGGACTTTAAACTTAACAAGTATCTTAACATTCGGGACCAAGCATAACTCATTCATATTCTGCCTGAATAACTCTTTTCCCCTGAGGGCCTTCATCTCCCTCTGCATCCTGTCGAATTTCTCTTGAAAATCATCCATTCTATCATAAAGATCCAATTCTTCACTCGGTGGAGGTAAAGGACGACACACATCATCGTTAACAAACGGAACCATATTCACCGAAGGGGGTGCAGCAGGAGCAGCATGCACCACAGGAGGTGTCGAAGTAATAATAGTCTAGACAATTGGAGTATCTTGAGGACCAAGATTGAAACCTTAAGGTGCAAAATTCTTTGGAATTCCCCATGAATAACCTTGAGGCATGCGGTTCTGAATAACCGTTGGAGTAGCAGACACAGGAACAGTCGGAGCCGTAGCAGTAACTCTTGTTGGCTGAGGTTGAAAACTCGGTGGCTGATTCTGAGAAGCCACCAGAGATTCCATCAGAGTAGTAAGATTGGCCATACCAGCCTTTAAAGTAGAAACCTCCTCGCGCAGCTCGCAATTCTCTTGTTTTTGTCCATCTTCTTTATGAAATTAGCCTGAGTGTTGTAGTGGTGAGTCAGCTTGCTGAACGAAGTAAAGAAGCTTGGTAAGACATCTGGATATGCATAACAAATGCAAGAAATATGTGCAATATGATTCATGATATGCAATGCACATGATTTTATTTTATTATTTAATATTTCAAGGGATTTAAAATTTATGGACATATTGCAAATATCAAAGTAATAATGCATTTGAAATACTGAAATTTTTTATTATAACAACTCCAAAATGGATTACAAGTTTCAATGATCCCAAGTACAAGATGAAAATAAAATCTAAAATCCTGAGAAGTAAAACTGATGGATATCACTCTATATACTGGCGCTTCCCTGTGAGCCTGGAAATCTGAGCCTTCAACCTCTGGTTTTCTTCCACATACCTGGTGGCAACCTCCTTCCAATCTCCTGAATCAGGAAGTGAGAAACTAGTATCTAACTGAGGCTTAGGAGAAAATGAATCCCCTTGCCTCTCCATAGTCTCTACCGCTCGACTCTCAAGGATCTCAATCAAGTCGTCTTTCTCCTTCAAGTCTTCTATATAGGAAATCTCTAAAGTTTGGCACTTATTCTTCCATGCATCCTTTTCCTGTTGCATCCTGATCAAAGCAAGCTGCAACTCTTCTAGATCATCTAATAAGGGAGGAGTGGTCTTCACAAATAGATCAGGCATAGGTGTTTCCCAGGAATACGACATCTTCAACTGAATAGCTCTCGTTTGGACCCACTAAAGATATGGCTCCAAAGAAACAGCACCCCTAGGTCCCAAATCCTTCCTACTCTTCTTATGAATGTGACGCCAGGCCTTCACAATATGCTCCCTAGCTTCCCTATGGTCTTCTCCCTCCTTCAGAAATAAACTACTCAAATTAATACTATTTGGTTTATCCCTCATCGGATAACCAAGCCGTCGTCGTGCAAGAACAGGGTTATAGTTAATTCCTCCCTTTTGTACCAAGAAGAGGTACATTGGGGAAACTACCACAACTGTCAATAATCCGTATATCATGGTAAGCTCGATGATACTAATAAATATCTGAGTGAGTAAGTGCCATGGTCTTAGGAGCCCAACTGGGTTCCTTGTTGACATCCCAAAAAGCATCAGACTGAGGCATATGAGAGATAAACCACCGGTACAACATGGGCGTGCAACAGATAATCATCCCCCATGATAAGAATTCCGAAGACAAATAGAGTAATAAGCATCACCCAACAAGGTAGGAACTGGGTTTCCAATCATGAAGATCCTGATAGCATTAATCTCAACAAACCCGTCCACATTAGGAAATAAGAACAACCAGTAAGCAAGTAGAGCAAAGATGGCCTCAAAAGCGACTGTACTCTTCATCCTGGAAAAGTAGCGAGCTTTCTCCAATAAGAACTAAGCCGGTAATACTCTAATCCCTACTTTGGTAGTCATACGGGCTTCCATCTCAGACTTCCCCAGATGAATCAAAGTATCAATCTCATGTGGCTTTGGCTCACCCTCCAAACCAGTAAAAGGAACACGATCGGTAACGGGTAAATCCAATAGATAAGAATACTCCTCCAGTGTAGGCATCAACTGATAGTCGGGAAAAATAAAGAAATGATACATCAGATTATAGAACTGGACCAAGGTCGAGAGAATTCCCTCCTTCATCTTCAGCTTCATGAGAGGAATGATGGATCCATACTTCTTCCGAAAGTTTGCAGAACACTCGATCTCAGGGATTAGACTGATCAACTCATCTATCTTGGGATCCTTGAAACTGTACTTCTCGGTCTTTCTCTTTCCAGAATCCATGGTTAAAAAGTACCTGAGATATTCACAAATGGTCAATTTCAAAATCCCTTGAAATAAGATCTCTTCAAAAGATGCTTATGGATGCATGGATGCATGATGCAGCAATCATACATAAGATCACACGTATAGGGTTCATAAGTTCAACGTCACGAGCATGAGTTCGAAGGTACTACCCATAAGGTATTTGTCTAAAAGTTATCACCTGTCGAACAAGGTTCTAAAGGTTCCCAGAGTCTACATCCTTCCTTCGGATATTACCAACTTCCTGATTAACTCGGTAATTAGTAATATTCTCAAGAAAAACTCGTCTGAGCATAGTATCGCGTGACAACTATTACCGGATTACTTCGTCATAGATTCTGCACTACACCTAAAACCCTAAGATGGGTTTGGTATTCTACGGTCCTCAGTTTCAGCAGGCTCTCAGGTCGAAAGCAATACGTCTTCCTGATTACTCGATAAACGACACTACAGTCAAATGGGCCTCCATTGAGTGGGGGATCTCATGCCTCCTTTTTTGGGATTACTCCCTCAAAGTTAACATGACTATACTTCCCATCTTATCTTAAAGTTTTCCCAAGTCCGGGTATAGGACTTATAAGTAATCACCAAGCACCCTGAAAACCAAGAAAATCCAGATAAACATATATACAACATATAACACATAAACAACTGAAGGGGTAAGAAAACACTTAGAAGGGGGGGGGGGGGGGTTGAATAAGTGACTCTTTTCGTTCTTTCGATACAAAGCTCAAAACAGTAATGGAATAACACAGTTATTTTTATCCTGGTTCGTTTGAACTCAAACTACTCCAGTCCACCCGCCAAGGTGATTTCGCCTTTCTCAACAAGGACTTAATCCACTATAATCAACTGACTACAATCACACCACAACTGTTGTGACTAACAATGCACATGTAAACTTACAAGTGACTAACACCACTAAGACTTAAATGTAGTCCTAATCTGCTTGAGAAATCTGACCAAACTTGGTCTCTCAAGGAACAAATACAAAAGTATAATCTTTACAGATAATTGAAATAGAGTTTGCTTCTAATCAAGCTATATCACAACTGTGATTTTTCTTAGAATGTAATACACAATAATGTAAGAACTATGAGTTTGTAAGCTTTTGAATCTTTCACGTAGTTTCTTGTTTTAAAATTGTTGTTGGCTTGCAATAAATGTCCTTCTACTTATAGTAGGAAAAATAAGACCATTGCTGCCTTCAGAGGAAATGGAGAGCATTAAATGCTTTGCGTGTATCCTTGTAAAATTCCATTCTCCAAGAAACTAGTTGTAGGCACTTGAGTGTTTTCAGCCGTCTTTGCATTAATTAGCAAACGTCAGAATGTAAGAACGTGTTTCCTTTGCTTTGACAAGACACGTTGATTAAGACGTTGTTTCAGTATTTGCTTTAACTCAGAACATGCTTTATTCAGCTTCTGGTCAGAGCGTTGCTTGCTAACATTTTTGAACAGCGTTTGCTTTCAAGTTATCTTCAGAATCAAGAAGCCTGCTAGAAGTTAGAAGATACATTTAACAAATGAGTGTTCTTACCAGAGTCAGCAGATGCATTTGAATAAAAGGTTCTTTTATCAAAGAACTTCTTCATAATCTTTACTTAGCACTTTGGAATGTTTCTTGTCAGAACATTAACTAAGACATTTAAAACCATATTCATTAGAGCATAAATTATCTTAAATATAATTTAGTTATCATCAAAACACTTGGGATAGGTCAGAACTTAATCTTGTTCTTTCAATCTCCCCCTTTTTGATGATGACAAAAAATTATTTTAGATAAAGAAAAGAAACAGATTAAGAGATAAGAATCTCCCCCTGAAATGAATATATCTATGCATAAGACATCCTGAGATTATTTAGTCAGAGTGATACACAACCTTATTTGAATTTCTTCAGAACTTCTTCAAGAAGATAAATCTTAGCTGGAATATTCTTTCAGAGTTAAATGATACTTGCAAAAAAAATCTTTTGCACAGAGGGAATTCTTTCAATTATGTTAGAATGTCTGAGACATAGTCCCATAACTGTTAAACAATGATTAGTTAAAACATGCACATTTTCTCCACCTTTTTGGCATAATCAAAAAGTGTAATAAATGAGAAATTTTGAAAGATTCCATAAAAAGTTAAAAATAATAAATATCCAGAAGTACAAACAAAACATCCAAATAAGAGACAAAAAGAAACTAGGATTTCTTAGAGACAAGAGCCATCAGAAGGTTCTTGATCTCAGAGGCAGATTCACTTTGCATTGCCATCCAGTTCTTGAACTCTAAATTTTTTTGATCTTGCTTATCCATGCGTCTATTCAAGACTTCATTCTTCCTCTTTAGCTCTTTCAGAGTGTCCATAATGAGTGAGGTAGGGGCAGAAGATGATGAAGCTTCAATAGAAACAGGGTTAAAAGCAGCAACTGATGAATCAGACTTCACAAAGGTGGAGAGCAGAGTGCCCAGATCCATTGCAAGAGTTGGCACAGGTTCAGGTCCATCCTTAACTGAAAGTTGATTTAATAGAACAATAGCCAGAGGATTTGAATCTTCAGAGTATTCTTCAGATTCTTCTTCTGATATGTCCATCTTATCAGCTGGTGTATCAGAAATCAGTAGAGAAGACTTCTTATTCCAAGTATCATCAGCTTCTTTCTTGAAAACATGCAGAAGTTTGGAAAAGTTGTCCAGCACCTGAGAGTGGCACAAATCCTGTAACTTCCGTGATTCAGCAACCAAGGTTCTTCTCAAAGTTTCCCATAGAAGATTTGTTGTCGCGGTGTTCACACTTCTGAGGCAATCTTCTTTCAGAGGTTGTAACCATGCTTGAACATTTGTTATAAAATTATGAAAAAAAATATTTACATCTGGCTGAATAGGTTTAGGGACAGCCGTTCTATAAGATTTGTTTTTCAAGAATGGTAGAGATTGAGAGTCCACTACAGTTCTTAAAAAGCTATTGGTTTCAGGAGTATTTGTAGGTTCAGGTTCAGGTTGGTTAACACAAATATGAGGTTCTGATATATCATGAGGTACGAATGGTTCAGCAATATCAGTTTGTTCAAAAAATTGTTGTTCTGGAATTTGAGGAGTTGAGAGTGGGGTTGTATTTTGTGGTGAGGTGGGTGGAGTGATATCAGGCGAAATTATTATTGTATAAGCTGGAGTGGGAATGGGATTTTGAGGTTGTGGTTGGTTCATAGCAAAAATGTTTTCAGTTGGTAGATTGAAAGGTGGTTTTATGGTTGCTAGAGGTTCATTAATGCCAGGAATTCTCCAAGATCCAGCATCATACCATCCAGTGGGTCTGGGTGATAAAGGTCTGGGAGGGGGTCTTGAGAAACATTCAGCAGGAATAGGTTGAAAAACATATGGTTCAGGGGGTTCTGAATGAGAGGGTTCTGATTGGCTGTCAAAATGTTCATCAGAGTCAGAATCACTTAAATCTGTTGAGAACTAATTTTTACTAAGGTTGTCAGCAAGGGGTTCAGATGGTGAGGTTTGAGAGGATTCAGCAGATGCAGATATATTTTCAGAATTATAAACAGGTATAGTTTCAGCATGATTACCTGTCTTCTTTTTCTTATGAGGAGAGTTAGAAGGTCCTTCTACAGCTTTTCTCTTCACAAATCCTTGAAGAGCAACATCAGCAGCAGCTTGATTTCTTCCTTGAAGCCAAGCTGGATCAATAGGTGGTCCTGTTTCTCTGCAGGTCTCAAGATAGTGCAAAACCATACGAGAATGTTCCAACGAGTTGAACATAGGAAAATTATCAATAGGAATTCTTATTTTCTTCACAATAGTTGACAGACATGGAGAGGGTTCCACCAACAGTTTGTCAATAATTTTCCTCTTTAGCAGGTTCTTTCCAGTCATTGTTTTACCACAGATAGGTTCAAGCTCCCCCAGAAGATTGGCTTCTCTTAGGTGAGCAATCAGACCATTCTCAGTCAGAATGTCTGATAATAACCTCCCCATGGGAATCCAATTCCTATTTGATTTGGGATTCTTCATCCTTTCAGCTTCTCTGGTTTCTTTGACATGGTTCCAGAGGTGTTCAAAAAGCAAGTAGGGCAAATCAATTTTGACATTGGTTCCAAGGCAAAAAAGCAAATATTGTTTATCAGCGTTGATGTAATCAGGAGAACTGGTGTCTTTCATGTGGTGAATACATCCATGAATAATCCTTTCCCAAATCTTATACTTGTCTTTCAAATCCCTAACTTTGGAGGAACCTTGACCATTTGTAAAAATCTCTGTGTATACCCTAGACATCTCCATTCTTCCAGTGGGCATTCCTGTAACTCCAAGTCCTTTAAATCCCAGCAACCTTCTGATTAGATTTTCTGTAATGGATATTTCCTTGCCCATTACAAAAGAAAGAATAACCTTGGGAGTTGCAATAGCGTGAATCCAGAATTATTTTACCAAATGAGGAAAGACTGGACCAGTAAGATGATCAAAGTAGCTTTCCCAACCTTGAAACTTCACAGCAGGGAACAAGTCAAATCCATTCTCTCTGAGATTCTCAAAGTCTACCATTAGCTCACTCAAAACTTCCAAACTTTCTACCGGAATGAGTGTTGTCCTTTCAGGTATACAGTATTGCTCAGAGTGGGTAGAGGAAGAAGAAGCCATTGAAGTTTTATGAAAAGAGAAATTTTCGAAAAGGGTTTTAAGAGAAACGTTCAAATAAAAAATTGAGTTGAAAGAGACAGTAAATAATGAAAGGGTTTTTCAAAGAGTATTTATAGGCATTAATTTCAGAGAATAGGTTAAGAATTAAATTAGAAGTATTTAAGACAAATTAAAATAAAGATTAAAACAGATTAAAAAAAATGATTTTCATCATTACTTACATTTAATGAATTGCTAAAAATGAGGGGAAAACGTGAGATTATGGCTAATCATCAATAGTTACCTAGAACGTCATCAGTAGCTTTTGCACGCTTGACCATTCAGAAACACACCACGTGTTCATCTCCTGAAGGATGCATGTAACAACTGTTTGTTCTAATGAATTTCTGAACTACACTTGGACAAGAAGCGTTAAAATAATTCATATAGCTTCTGTTACAACTTCTCTTCTAACTTTTGAAGAGTTGTTGATTAGAGCATTCATTTCAGAAAGTTTTGAAGCCAGTCACAGAAAATAAATATTATTTTATTCAGGACATAATTCCATACAAATATTTTTCAGAATGAAATTAAATCTATCTTTTGAAAGGGGTTTAGTAAAAATGTCAGCCCATTGATGGTCTGTTTTTACAAAAATCAAGTTTAAAATCCCCTTCTGAGTATAGTCCCTTATGAAATGATATTTAATTTCTATATGTTTGGCTTTAGAATGTAAGATTGGATTTTTAGAAAGACAAATAGGAGAAGTATTGTCACAGAAGATAGGAATCTTACTTTCATAAAGGTTGAAATCTTCTAGTTGACTTTTCATCCAAATCATCTGAGAGCTACATCCAACAGCAGATATATATTCAGCTTCTGTGGTTGATAGAGAAATTGTTGCTTGCTTCTTGCTGTACCATGAGATAAGATTGTCACCTAAAAACTGGCAGCTTCCAGAGGTGCTTTTTCTTTCAATTCTATCTCCAGCAAAGTCAGCATCACATAACCTGCTAGTTTGTAATCTTGTGATCTTCTGTAACACAGACCAAGATTAGAAGTACCTTTCAGATACCTAAGAATTCTCTTAACAACTGTTAAATGAGATTCTCTAGGATCTGATTGGAATCTAGCACACAAGCACACGCTAAATAATATACCAGGTCTAGATGCAGTCAGATAGAGAAGGGATCCAATCATACCTCTGTAGAGCTTATGATCTACTTTCATACTTACCTCATCTTTACCTAGAATGCAGGTTGGATGCATAGGTGTCTTGGCATCTTTGCTTTCTGACATTTGAAATTTCTTCAGAAGTTCTTTAACATACTTCGTCTGATGTATGAAAGTACCTTCTTGATTCTGGTTGATTTGAATTCCAAGAAAGAATTTCAATTCACCCATCATGCTCATTTCAAATTCTGCCTGCATTGTCTTAGCAAATTCTTTTCCAAGGGATATATTAGAGGTTCCAAAAATTATATCATCAACGTAAATTTGACAGATTAAAATATCATTTTTAAATGTTTTTCTGAAGAGAGTTGTGTCCACTTTCCCTCTGGTAAAATATTTTTCTAATAGAAAATTACTCAGACGATCATACTGTGATACGATGGGAGAACTGACTTGAGGTTTTGCGTTTTGTATTCGCACTTGTTCTGTTTAGCAAGAGTCGCCACCGACTTTTTATTTTATCCTAAAGGAAAGGTTTAAAAAAAGCACAGGAAAAACCTTTTGAGATATTTCGTGGGTTCGGGGGGTAGATTATGAAAAGGGAAGGTATTAGCACCCTTTTCATCCATGGTTATCCATGGGCTCTTAGTTACTTGGTTTTTAGATCACTTGCCTTGATTTTTGATTGCTTGAAAAATGGTGTGGGTGTGTGTGTGTTTTGAAAATGTTTTTGAAATAGACGCCTTTGTTTCGGCAACCGTTGTAATGACTCGTGTTTGAGTATATACAAGGGTGTGTATCTTTTCGAAAAGATGTTTCAAAATGTTTTTGGAAGTTTGTTTTGAAAGTGTTTGTGAAGTGTGGTTTAAAAAATAGGTAAGTGTTTTTGCAAGTTGATCAAGTAACTAAGGGTTTTGTCTACCCCTAATGTACTCAAAGGTTTTTTCTCATGTTTTAACCCCTTTTAACAATTTTGTTCCACCATTGTATTTGGTGGACAATCTTGCGTTTAGGATGTGATCGGGACAGGAGCGGGTCATCGTATGACCATGAATGCAATGGTGCCAAGTGTCTTTGGCAATTTGTTTGAAGGGACTATGATCATTCTGTTTAGGCAACTTTCGAAAGCGTCATCGAGGGACTTATGATCATTTGACTTGTTTTGCCAAAGAAACTCGACATGCAAGCATGGCCCATTTTGGAAGGCAACATGTGGGATTACCCTATAGGGTGCAAGTGTGATTGTGTATTGATTTCATGTATTTGTCTTGTA
Organism: Vicia faba; assembly: GCA_948472305.1. Classification (NCBI taxonomy): domain Eukaryota; kingdom Viridiplantae; phylum Streptophyta; class Magnoliopsida; order Fabales; family Fabaceae; genus Vicia; species Vicia faba. Next base: position 984,873,647 of record OX451739.1, read on the forward strand.
TTAGGTTATCTAGCGTTTGATTTTATGTACATGCAAACCCTAGGTCTAACCATGGTATAATTCGAAAGCGATAAATTGCGGGAATTTAGAGTCTACGCTATTACAAATAGTATCCGGGAGTGGGGGTACAAATTTACAAATGGGGATGAGACTTAAATAGTTACAACCAAATCGAATTGCGATCTCAAATGTAAATGTATCAAATGTATGGCATAAAGGCAATGTAAAAGGTAACAATGTTTGTGTGTAAAGCAAAGTAAATGTATTAGTGTATGGTGTAAGTATAAGTGTAAGGGTATGTGTATGATTATTTACAAGTATGGAAATGTGAACTTAAATGCATTATTAAGTATGTGTGATTTAAATTTGTAGTTTTGTATTTTGTTTAATATGTACAAAATAAGAAAATTTAATAAAAGAAAAGAAAAAAGTTTTAAGAAAAAGTATTTCTTTAAAAATCTATTTTTCTTATGTATTAACACTCATGTATTTTAATTAGTATGCTTATGTACAAAGTATTTTAAGAAAAGAAAATGTTTTAAGATAAAAAAGAAAAATGAATGTTTGTATATAACAATTAATAATAAAAAGGGTTGTTAATTTATTTATCAAAACAAAAAAAAGGGATTATATAAGTTTAAACTAAAAAATAAAATGTTGGCTTAAGAGTGTTTAAAAAAGGAAAGAATATACAAAATGGGCCTGAAAGGGTTTGGCCCAAACTAAAAGGAAACAAGTAAGAAAAAATAAAATGGGGGGGTGAGGCGTGCAAAATGCAGTGGGCTTAGGCGTTATTGGAGGGCAAGGCCCAAAGGTCTCATACGTTTGTTTTTAGGGTTTGTCAAAATTTATTCAATTGGGAAAACTTAGGGTTTGTTACAGAAGCGGCGCCGTTTGTTCCCTTCGTTCATCCCTCTTCTTCTCTCGAGCCAAAGCGTCCAGAACGAAGTCCCTTGCCCAGCCACCAACGCCATCATCACCTCCTCTCTCTTCCATGGGTCATTCAGTGATGTAACTTGAAGGTAATGGTTTCTGAGTCATTCGCGTTAGGGTTTTCATTTTTATGTTTTACATGTTTCGCTCTTGCTTATTGATTCTGATTTTAGCTTTGTTATTACTTGTGATTCTTGTTGGAGGTGCGTTAAAGGAAAGAGAGAAAAAAAGGATACTACCTTTTGTTAGAGGAAGACGGTGGAGGAGATGGGGTCGGAGGCGCTGTGGCGGCTTGACGGCGAGGGGATGACGATGACGCTAGCTTACTTGGATTCCTGGTATTCTATATTGCTCTTCTTTGCTTGTTGGTTCGATGATGACACTTGAGAACTTTGTATATCTCTCTTCCTCTTCTTTTCTGGTTGCCTCTGAGTTGCCTTGAGATATTGACTTGAATCTTTCTCTTCCTCGTTTCTGTATGCTTGATGATGATTGATATGTTGCCTAGCTTGTTTACCTCTATATGTTTACTTGATGCCTTGTATGTTTGCCCTATGATGAGGCTTCCTCTGAGGGTTTGTAGCCTTACCATGTATTGCCTTGAATGCGTGATCTTGGATATGCTTGCCTTGTTGCCTTGAAATGCTTCTTTGTGTTTGGTTGTCTTGATGCCTCGTATTCTGGATATAGTTGCTTGTTGACTAACCCAATGATGAGCTCTTTGAGTTCTGAGGGTTCTTTGTGTTGGAAACTGGTTTAGGCTTGGATTTGCTGGTTAATGTTTTTTGTGTTTACTGAGTTTTAGGTTATTACAGGTTTGGTTGACAGTGGTTTTGGCTTCAGGCTGGGCAGTTTGTTTATACTTGACAGGTTTAATGGCTATGGAATCCAGGTTTATTATTGTGAACTGGTTTTCTGATTCAGGTTTTGAGGTTTGTGGAGGTTATGGCTGTTTAAACTCGAAAGGCTTCAGACTGGACAGTTTGTGGTTCCAGCAGGTTGTAAGGTTTTCTTGCAGGGTGTCTGAGGCTTGAGCTTTTGTTATGTTTTTGTAGGAGGTTTGAATAGGTTTATGCGTTAGCAGGTTTTTTTTGATGGCTTTGGGCTTGATGAAAGTCTTGACTGTTAAGCTTGAGGCTTGTACACAGTTTTTTGGCTGTTTTAAGCTTGAGGTCTTGGTTTTTGACAGGTTGGGTTTTGATGGTTCTGTTTTGTTTTTAATTTCTCTCCCCCCCCCCCCCTTACTGTTTCACTGCAGTTTTTTTTATATTTCTTTATGCCTCAAGCCCAAAGCCAGTAAGCCTATTCTTTTTCTCTCTTCTTCTCTCTCCAGTACAACTTAAAACATTAAATAATGTTTATCATGTACTTTAACTGAAAAAGCAATTTGGCTTGGGAAATGATGAAATGAAAAGTTTGCTTGCACATTAATCTTTCTCTGCATACTTTGTACTTCTTCCAGATTTTATGCCTCTTGTTATCTTTCCATATCTTCTTTTGACAGCTTTTTTTGTTCAGCTTGACATTGGACTTTGTTTGGCAATTTGAACTTTTATAGTTGTACATGCTGTTTGCTTTGAACTATGCAGTTGGTTGGCCAATTTGAAATGTGCAATTTGTATACTTGGTGCATTCATTCTTTAATTTGCAAACATCATTCATCCCTCTTTGTGAACCGGGAGAAATCTCGTGATTTGCAGAGAGGGCGAACTGATCCCGGCCTTTTTCTTTTAATGATGGACCCAATTTTTATCTGTCTGCCTTTAATTATTTATCTGCTTTTGACTTTTTCCTCTTTTCTTTATTTTGCAGATAAAAAGTCAAATGGAGCGAAAGAGGAGGCATTGGATAAAATAATGAAGATTAGGAAATTTAGGACATAGTTTATTTCAATTTTAATTATTGTAACTATTATTATTACAAATATTTGTAAATAAATACTTGTATTTAAATAATAATTTTAAGAAATAAATTAAAGATGAATAAAATCTATTTTTTATCAGTTAATTCTCTTTCTTCTTTTCAATTGTTTATCTTATTATTTATAATTCCTTAAATTATAATAATTGAAAATAAATTCCAACCATTTAACTCAGAATAATAAATAATTCATAAACGTCCGGCATCTTGAATAATCAGAGCACTGCACAACTAAACAAACAAAACGTCCACATGCCCTTTTCTTTCTCACTTGATTAAATCCAACACTGGAAACCCAATCCAAATGACTTTTTTCACTTATTTAGTCAAACATTGCAAACTCAATCCAAATGCCTCAGTCTACATCTCAGAGTAACTTGACAAGCACTGTAGAATTAAATCTTTCTGAGAAATCTACGCACAAACCTTAGTTCTTGATTAAAAGTCAAAGAAGCGTTCGCCTGATCAAAGCTGAGCCAAAATCAACCAAACCCTAAGCAAACTGTTTGAATTGTTCCAGAGTCATTAAAACCCTAATTTTGTCTGATTGATAAGAAAAATCTGTTTGACCGATTCTTGCGCCAGTCTGAAAAATCAGGAAAAGCTCGAAGCTGTGATTTCTTGGGGAAAAATACGAGGGCAAATTTTGGTGTACAACAGTTGCCCCTGTTCAATCTTCTTGGACCTGAAGAGTTAGATTGACAAGTTTGTCGTTCGCGACTCGAGGGTAAAAGGAGATTGGACACTAGAGTGCCCAAAAATTTGCACTCAGTGATGCGATGGGTAGAGGGAATGGGCTTACAGATGCCATTTGGTGATGGGCTTAACGATGCCATCTAGGGATGTGACAGAATCTTGTCGGGGGATGGGCTTAGAGATGCCATCTGGAAATGGGCTTAAAGATGCCATTTGAAAATGTTGAACTGTATGTCCTTGGTGAGTGGACGAGTATCAGAAAGGTATCCGTGTTTTGGAACATCTCTGAACTGGGGATCTGAGCAAGAAACAGATTGACATCCGTGTTTGGAGAATCTGTAAACTGTTTTCAGGAGTTGGAGTTGAATAAGCAATAGGGCAGCATCCGTTGTTGGGAAGCGTCCGTAAACTGTTTTCAAAAGTTGCATCTGAACAAGTGATGGATTAAAATCCGGTGTTGGGAAGAATCCGTAAACTGTTTTCAGAAGTCTTAAAGTGGAGAAAGAACCGGTGTAGGGTTTCCTGATGATGAGTCCGTGTAAAACTGCATCTGGATGAATCTGGAATAAGTATCAGAATGTCGCCGTGTCCGGGTCACATCTGAATTATTTCTAGAAAGAATCTCGGAAGATGATGATCTTTGTCTGTCGACTGATCTTACCTGAAAAGGTACAGAGTTAGCTGTATGCAATGTCATGATGCATGATGCAATGTATGTTACACCAATGTTTATGATATGAATGTGATGAATGTGCATGTAAGTTGATGAGCTGTCTTGCTGAGGATAGACGAATCCTGGATGGCTGAAGATAAAAGAATCTTGACTGCTGCCGGGGAGAGCAAATCCTTGGCTTCTACTGTGGAGGGCCAGAATCTTTTGATCATTGAAAATGAGAAGTCCTGGGACCACTGTTGGGGAATCAGAAGCTTGGGTTGTATGCCAAACTACTGGGGAATTCCTGTCTTGAGGAGATCTTCACTGGAGAATATTCGAATATATTCTGTGAGGAACTAAGAATGAGAGTCTTCACTCTGCTTGGGGATTGATAATTGGAATTTTTAGCTCCGCTGGGGATCTTGAAACTTGACTCTGAGGGGAATTAGATTCTGTAAGGCTCTCTGGTTGGGGATTACAAGAATCTTTTGAGTTTGAGAAGGAACTGGTGTAGGGTTGCTTCATGATGAGTCCGTGTAAAACTGCATCTTTGATTTGAGATCCGTATGAGTAGAAGAATGACTTCCGTGTCTGGAGTATATCTGAAACTGTAACTAGGATCTGAATGAGTGACAGAATGGCTACCGTGTTTGGAGCGTATCTGAAACTGTATCTTCCGACAGGTGATGAAGGAATTGCTGAACACTTTTGACATTCGAATGCCCTAAGTGGTGATGTAGATAATTTCCTGGCTTGTTACAGGTGTTAATCCACAATCAGTCGTCCACAGATGTTTTCCTGGCTTGTTACAGGTGTTGATCTGGAACTTAAGAAGGTGACAGAATGGAAACCGTGTTTGGAGCATATCTGGACCGTATCTTCCAACAGGTGATGAAGGAATTGTTGAACGCTTTTGACATTCGAATGCCCCAAGTGGTGATGTAGATAATTTCCTGGCTTGTTACAGGTGTTAATCCACAATCAGTCGTCCACAGATGTTTTCTTGGCTTGTTACAGGTGTTGATCTGGAACTTAAGAAGGTGACAGAATGGCAACCGTGTTTGGAGCATATCTGGACCGTATCTTCCAACAGGTGATGAAGGAATTGTTGAACACTTTTGACATTCGAATGCCCCAAGTGGTGATGTAGATAATTTCCTGGCTTGTTACAGGTGTTAATCCACAATCAGTCATCCACAGATGTTTTCCTGGCTTGTTACAGGTGTTGATTTGGAACTTAAGAAGGTGACAGAATGGCAAGCGTGTTTGGAGCATATCTGGACCGTATCTTCCAACAGGTGATGAAGGAATTGTTGAACACTTTTGACATTCGAATTACCCAAGTGGTGATGTAGATAATTTCCTGGCTTGTTACAGGTGTTAATCCATAATCAGTCGTCCACAGATGTTTTCCTGGCTTGTTACAGGTGTTGATCTGGAACTTAAGAAGGTGACAGAATGGCAACCGTGTTTGGAGCATATCTGGACCGTATCTTCCAATAGGTGATGAAGGAATTGTTGAACACTTTTGACATTCGAATGCCCCAAGTGGTGATGTAGATAATTTCCTGGCTTGTTATAGGTGTTAATCCACAATCAGTCGTCCACAGATGTTTTCCTGGCTTGTTACAGCTGTTGATCTGGAACTTAAGAAGGTGACAGAATGGCAACCGTGTTTGGAGCATATCTAGACCGTATCTTCCAACAGGTGATGAAGGAATTGCTAAACACTTTTGACATTCGAATGCCTCAAGTGGTGATGAAGGAGACTTGAATCAGATTACTCTGCAAATTGAGAGATTTCTTGAAATCTTGACTGGACTGCTCCAGGTTAACTGAACAGTGACATGTCATGCCCCTTGTTGATAGGAGATTTGTCGTTGGAAGTGTCATCTTTTTGAAGTGATTTTGTTCACTGAGAGAGTTTTCGTTCCTCCGAACATTCGCTGTATGAATTTCTTTGCTGTCAACCAAATAGCCAAATGCAAACAGTGATATTCAAGCAATGCAAAGTTTATGTTTGTCTCGAAGTATTGAAAAATGCGTTTTTAGCAGAAAACTTTTTATAAGACAGATCAACATGTGATTTAGAGCAAAGCCTTACAGGAGTCAGGATACCTTTTGAAACAGTATGCTTTCGAACTAACCAATGCTTCAATTAGGACTTTTGAAGGGCTGTAACGTGGCCTGGTTCACGGTTTAAGAAACAAAGGATAAAGGCTCAAAGTATATTTGTACCCACCCGCTCTTCGTGATGTTCTTCAACCCTAAGCTCAGTTAATTGTGCGTCGCACTCTATTCGAGTTTGGAACGACCTTTGGGTGATGGTTCACCAGTTGAATTTTGGGAGACAGTCATCATCTCCTTTTTCTTTGCAACATTTTTCATGTTGTTGAGGATTTGTAATGACCTCACTATTTTGATTTTGATTTGTTATCCCTAACTTTTGCCTGACTGTCTCTGTTTTCGAGATCACCGTCAGCGGGATGCCCCAGCTTTCTTAAGCCTCCTTTACAGGTTTTGGCTTGGTGGGCTTTTCTCTTTTGAGAGATTGACTGTCTATGTGATAGGGAACCATCACTGTCTTTTGATTCCAAAGGAATGCTCTTTCTTTTTTTGACGTCGTTCGTTGTGTTACGAACTGAGAGTTTGTGACTTCAATGTACACCCTTTTGAATTAACTGAGAGACTACCCTGCCCCAGGTTTATATCAAAGGTTTTGATTGTTTAGAATAGAAAACTCCTAATTCTTTGGCTCGAAGGGGTTGACTAGGGATTATCTTCCTTATAACTCCAGTGTTTGGGAATTGAAAGAAATGCATGTACATCATCAGCAAGGTCCGTTCAAAAGCATACTGTATGATATTATGGTTGTGATCGGTGGATCTGGAACTGACTGTTTAACGTTGGTTCGCGAAATGTCGCGGAAGCAAGAGTCGCCACCGTCTTTTATTTTCTCCAAATGGAAAGGACAAAAGCACAGAAAAATTCCTTATAGAGATTGCTCTCGGTTCGGGAGGTAGATTATAGAAAGGGAAGGTGTTAGCACCCTTACTATCCATGGTTATCCATGGGCTCTTAGATACTTGCTCACTTGTGTTTTCAAAAATGGTTTGTTTGCTTTTCAACTGTGGGTTTTAAAAAGTTTCTTTGAAAATTCCAGTTCGACTCTTGTATCGGTCCTCAAGAGTGTTTGAAAAATTGCTTTCGAAAGCTTGTTGAAAAGGTGTCGGTGTGAAAAGTATTTTTGAATTTGTTTTGAAATTTAGAGCAAGTATCTACGAGAACCTACCTACCCTAAGGAATTCGTCTGTGTAGATGTCCTTTAAAGTAGTGCCATCCCACCATTGAGAGGTAGGTAGCACCACCGTTGGAGGTGTTCGGGTCAATTCGAAGGTTCGGGACATGGTGATCATCGGAGCAATAGGAAGACACCTTAGAAGCTACCCTCATGCCAGGTTCCCGGATCATGAGGACTTACTAAGACATCCTCTACTCGACGATCACCTTTCGAGGCAAGGCAACAGTGAGGCGTACCCTAGGGGTGGTGTGTGATTTGTGTGTCGTTTTCAGATATTTTTGTCTTTTGTCATGTTATTGGTGATCTACTCTTGATTTTATTTAAGGCCATTCATTCTTGCATGCTTTGTTTAACAATTAAAATATTTGCGGGAAAAGTAAATCTAAAGCTATTACAAATGGCGTGGGTCCACATCGCCAAAATTAACCAGGACCCGATTTGACGGAAAATAAATAAAGGAATTAAAGTGAAGTGTGAGAAGTAATTAAAACGTTACAAGGCTTCGGGAGAGGTACATAATTATTTAAATGATGTAAAATAAATATGCGAATAAATAAGAATTAAAGAACGTGGGCGTTGGACCCTTTTGCAAAATTAAAATTAATAAGTAATTAAAATTAAAATTAAAAGAAAATGTTTTTGGTATTTTAGTATTTTATGATTTAATATGAAAAAAGAAAGAATTAATTAAAATTAACTACTAACCCTAATTCTACTTTATTTTATTTTATTAAGAAAACATTAAAATTTAACCTAAATTAAACCTAATTTTTTTTTATGCACAATTTTAATTATGAAAATAAATAAAATAAATAATATTATTGTGAAAAAGAAAAATTAAAAGGAATAAAACATTAATTAAACCTAATTCTATGTTTTTTTATATTTTTTATTGTGAAAAGAATTAAAATTGCAACCTATTTTAAACTAATTAATTTCCAAGCATTTATTTACAAGAAAAAAAAATTAAAATAAAAATATTTATCAGGTTTTTATCTTTTCTGATTTTTTAGGCATTTTTTATATTTTGTAAAAATAATTAATTAAATCAAAACAATAAAGAAAATAAAATAACAATTGAAAATAAAATATAATGAAAATGTAGAGAATTGCAAACCAGGGGGGTGGAAGTCCCAAATTGGAGGTATAGATCCAAGAATCCTGGCCCAATAGCATTGGCCTGTTTGGACTTTTTTGCTAGCATGCTGAAGCGTTGACCTATGCTCATGATGTGCTTCAGATCTAAGCCTTTGGTTTGATCTCCAGGGGGACGTGTTACATTTGATTTGGAAGTGCATGGTATGTCTTGACATGGGCGCTGCATGGGAATTGTTATTGCAAAATAATATGAGAAATTATACAGACCTGGGGCTCGAACCCAGGTCATGGACATTACAAGCGTGTGTACCTGCCACTGAGCCATCTCAATTACATTTAATATATAATAACATACAAATATAATAAATAAAGACATGATGTTAGTGGGTTGAAGCGCGCGCAAATTTGAAAGGACCTATCACCATTTGCCAACACATCATCTTCTTCGCGTGTTTTGTTTTTTTTCTGAAACAAGAACATAAAGCAACGGTTTTAAACGTGTTCTATTAGGTGGCTTTAGAGAAAATAGCGATTAGCTCTCCTTGGCACATAAATTCAGCGCGATGGGTGGTTTGTGATCGTTTGAGCACCCTGAGTTGAATGAAGGTAGTCATAGGTCTCAATTTTTCCTTGGGTGGAAAGCCCCAATCCGAAGCTATGTAAACCCTAAAAATCAAACATGGTGAAATCGAGTATACAGCACAAAAACGCAATTAATTATGTTGGTTAGCATCAGAATATCATAAGGAATATAAATCCACAATTAGAATGCCATGAGAATGCATGGAATTTAAAATACGATCATGCATTTTTCATGAGTTTTCTTGAATGTTGTATACCAATTCCTTGCGTTTTGATGGTTGTTTTTGGTTGGAACGTGATCAGTAATCCTTGAGGAAGCTATTGAAACAAGTTTTGTGCTTTGAATCGACCTGTAACAATGATTTCAGTTTTGAGTTCTTTAGAGAAAAATTCAAGTTTGCAATGGCCTCTTCTGAGCTGCTGCGTGTCTCTTGTGATTAGGGTTATGATCAGGCATATGTAGTGAGTGCATTAGGTTAACAAAAAACAATCAAATCCATGGCATTCATTGTTTTTGAAAATTTGATTTCTTAAGATCTTTTTCATATCTTTTCCATGTGTTCTTGTGCCAATTATGATCAATTTGCTCCAAATCTTTCCTTATTGACTTAGGCACGAAATCTTGAGGCTGAAATATGTACAAAAAGATTTGAAAACTTAGGTTAGTATTTTTCCTATATTTAATTTGATTTAAATGAATTAATATAAATAAAAATTCAAATAAATAAATAAAAAATGAGAAAATACTTCCCTTTGGGCCAAGTGGTCGTGCATGTGTCATGGGTGATGAATCATGGAAGAAAAATGGGCCCATTAGCAATTTTAGGTCATTTGAATCAAAGTTGACTTTTCAAAATATCCAAAAATTTCCCAACTTCCACAAGGCATAACTTGCTCAATGTTTAAGCTTTTCTCATGTTCTTGGACATTTTGGAAAGGTCTTTGAGTCCTCTAACCAATGCCTTTGGTGCCATGTCATTTTGATTTACCAATATCAAGTTATGGCCTTTGACTTAAAGTCCCTTTTTGTTGACTTTTGAAAATGACCTATAATGTTGAAATTGATAACTTTTTGTGAGAGCATTTCTTGGACTTGAAGTATGAAGATGAGTTGTAGGAAATGTCTTTCTCTTCAAAATGAGCTTTGGATGGAATTTTTCTGATAATCCATGTGAAAGTTATGCCCTGGTCAATTTCAGTTGACTTTTTCAACTGTCCAAATAAGGAAACTTTTGCATTTTGATGATTTCTGAGCCAAATTTTGAGAATCATGATCAAGCATTGATCAAATGATGTTTGTGGCTTCAAAATGATATATTGACCAAAAATTTGAACTTTTGACTGTCAAATGACCATTTTGCCCCTACAGTTGACTGTAGTGCAATTTAGGGTTTTGACTGTGCAATTTTGAGCTGAATGTCTTGAAACATGATATGAGGATGTTTGACCATATTTGTAGGCATGTGAGACTTGATTGGGCCTTTGAAAACTTCAATTTCTTGATCAGAACACAAACCCTAGTTTTGACTGTATAGGAGACCTTTGCACTGTGCAACCCTTGGGGAATTTTGTGACTTGACTTGGCAATTTCTTGAAGAATATGGGAGGGCAAATTTTGGGGTACAACAGTTGCCCCTGTTCAATCTTCTTAGACCTGAGGATGCAGATTGGCTGACGTGCCTTTCGTAATCCGAGGGTAGAAGATGATTGAACACTAGAGTGCCCAGAAATTTGCGCTCACATGTTAGCAGTGTGATGGGGGAATGGGCTTATAGATGCCATTTAGAGGTTGCTGGATAGGGTGATGGGCTTATAGATGCCATCTGGATATTGATCGCGTAGGAGATTCCTTAGCGAGAACCTGCATACCTGCAAAAGAAAATGAGTACCTGACACGTTTGCAGGAGCTGACTTTTAGATGCTTGGTACAGATGTGTCCTGACTGGTTACAGGAGCTGAGTCTGGAGTCTTCACATGATGATGAATGAACCAGGGATGGTTACTGCCTTAGCCTGAATGGTAAGAGAACCTTGGGCGACTTTAACTTCAACAACGCTCGTTGATAAAAATCTTGGGTGTCTTCTACTGGGATAAGAATCAGGGAGATCTTAGGGTCGATCTGACTGAACCAGAGGAGGCCTTTGACTGGATAAGCATCAGGAAAATCTTGGGGTCGATTTAACTGAACCGGACAAGGTCTTGAAATCTTCAACTGGATAAGCATCAGGGAGATCTTAGGGTCGATCTGACTGAACCAGAGAAGGCCTTTAACTGGATAAGCATCAGGAAAATCTTAGGGTTGATTTAACTGAACCGGACAAGGTCTTGGAATATCTTCAACTGGATAAGCATCAGGGAGATCTTAGGGTCGATCTGACTGAACCAGAGAAGGCCTTTGACTGGATAAGCATCAGGAAAATCTTAGGGTCGATTTAACTGAACCGGACAAGGTCTTGAAATATCTTCAACTGGATAAGCATCAGGGAGATCTTAGGGTCGATCTGACTGAACCAGAGAAGGCCTTTGACTGGATAAGCATCAGGAAAATCTTAGGGTCGATTTAACTGAACCGGTCTAGGTCTTGAAATATGATGGAGAATTTAGCTGAATCTTTCCTGAAAGGTAAAGGTCAGTCATATGCAATGCATGATATGGATCAAGCAATGATGTTCTCAACATGAATGATATTTGTATGATATGATGCGTCTATGCATGCTATAATGATGTATGTGATGTTTATGTATGTTTTCGTCTAGGAAAGTGAATCCCTGACGGGCGCCGGGAAGTCATATCCTGGGCTGATGTTGGAGAATAGATTTTGCTTCCGCTGGGGATGATAACTGCAAGAATACTGGTAGGAGAAGATGACTCCGTTGCGGAATAAACTTGGCAAATGAAGGATTCTGCAGGGAGAAAAGATACTCTAGCGACCATGCTGGGAAGCAATACTCTGTGGGAAGAGGGATGCCTTGCTGAGTCGTTGATGATAACTTGCTGGGGATAGGAAGGCTTTGTCGACGACGCTCTTTCCGTGGCTTTTGGCTGAGGATAACCCAGTTATATCCTGTTAAGGAAATAACTCTTTAAATAAAGTCGGGCGACGCGTTCGTGCTCTGCGAAGGATAAGCTTCCAGAATCTACTGGGGATAAGCTTACTGCTTGGGGAGATATGAATTCCATCTTTCCTGGGGAACTGGATTGGACTGGACTCTTCTGGGGGGTTTTGGAACTGCGGGGGAGTGATTCCTTTGAATGTTGATACGCCGCCGGGGAACAATCTTCAGACCAAGACTGTCGGGGATGCTTGTTATGTATGCGGCTGGGGAATGTTTGAGATCGGCTGGAGGATACTCAACTTCTTTGAGATTTGATAATTTTGCTTGGAGAGGAATGTACTATTTTGCTGAACCGCTCTCTGGGGATTTAATATGTACTTGGTCGTGTTCTTTAGCCGAACCTACCTTGGTACCTTGGAGGATAGAACAATTGGACTGCTCAGACAAATCTTTATTGCCCCTGTTTCCAGTGTCACCTGCAATTAATCCTTTGTTTCGTATGCAAATATTTATGAGTTAGCAAATTATTGTCAATGCATATATCACAAATTGAACCTTGGACGTTCTTCGCAAAACAAAACAAAAAAAGAAAAACACTTGGCACGTTTAACTGAAAATATATTTGTATTGATTTTGAATGGCCTGGAAATAGGCGTTTTGTGTACAAGAGGCTGACGTCCTAGTAAGAGAACGCCGCCGAGAAAAAGAGTTTATACAAGTTTTGTACAAAAGAAAATAAAACAGCTGTGTGAAATGACTGATCCCACTGGGTTTCAACTCTGCTATTGCCTTTATAACTCCGAGCGTCTCATCACTTGATGACCTTGGTTGAAGGTGAAGCTGACTGATCGATGCCGTCTGAAATTGATGTAGATACCGGATTCTGGATGCAAAGTGATCCAATGAGACATAGTATTACGCTTTTATCCCTAATTTTTGCCTGGACCGCCCTTTCGGGTTTTCGGTCCACCGGGATACCCATTTTTGCCCAAGCCGCCTTTTCAGGTTTTCGACTTGCCGGGTGTACAGATTTTTTCCATTTTCGTCCCTTCATTTTGCCCGAACCCTTTTGGTTCGACGGGAAGCCCTAATTTTTGCCTAGGCATGTCAGCCTAGCGGGTCTTGTTTCATGCGTAGTATCTTTTTACTATGTCTGCATTGGAGGGGTGAGGAAGGTCGTCACCATCCATGTTGGTTAATATCATTGCTCCTCCTGAGAACACATGTTTAACCACAGATGGCCCTTCGTACGTAGGGGTCCATTTGCCCCTTGGATCACTCTGAGGAAGGATGATTCTCTTGATTACCAGATCCTCCACTCGATATTCCTGTGGTCTGACCTTTTTGTTAAATGCCCTGATCATCCGTTTCTGATACGTCTGACCATGGCAGATAGCAGCAAGTCTCTTTTCATCAATGAGGTTGAGCTGATCAAGTCATGTCTGGATCCAATCATCTTCGTTCAGATTTGCATCTTTCATTATCCGGAGAGAGGGTATCTGCACTTCGATCGGCAAGACTGCCTCCATACCATAAACCAAGGAAAAAGGAGTTGCCCCGGTTGACGTCCTAGCTGAGGTACGGTACCCATGTAGAGCGAACGGTAACATCTCGTGCCAATCTTTATAAGTCACTGTCATCTTCTGCACGATTTTCTTGATGTTCTTATTCGCTGCTTCTACAGCCCCATTCATCTTCGGTCTGTAAGGAGACGAATTGTGGTGCTGTATCTTGAACTGTTCGCAGAGCTCAGCGATCATCTTGTTGCTCAGATTGGTACCGTTGTCTGTAATAATCCGCTCAGGGACGCCATACCGATAGATCAGGTTATGCCGAATGAACCGTGCCACAACAGTCTTGGTTACCGTAGCATAGGATGCTGCCTCAACCCACTTCGTGAAATAATCAATCGCCACTAGGATGAAGCGATGTCCATTGGATGCCGTAGGTTTAATCTCGCCGATCATGTCTATGCCCCACATTGCAAACGGCCAAGGCGCAGTCAGAACGTTCAGGGGAACCGGAGGAACATGCACCTTGTCTGCATAAATCTGGCACTTGTGGCATGTCCTGGAGTGTTGGTAGCAGTCAGCTTCCATTGTGGACCAGTAATATCCTGCCCGTAGGATTTTCTTAGCCATAGTGTGCCCACTGGAATGCGTACCAAAGGTCCCTTCATGTAGCTCTTCCATGATCCTTTCTGCTTCAATTTTATCCACACAGCGCAGTAAGGTTGAGTCATGGTTTCTCTTGTACAAGATGTCGTTGCTAAGGAAGAACTTGGCTGCAAACCTCCTCAGGAATTTCTTATCATTGATAGAGGCACCTTCAGGGTATTCCTGAGTTTCCAGATATCTCTTCACTTCATGGTACCAAGGCTTCTCAGTCACCAATTCAGTTTCGAGATCACAACAGTATGCCGGTTCGTCCAGTTTCCAGATGATGATCCGGGGAGCCTCATTATCCCATTTGACCTTGAACATAGAAGACATTGTAGCTAACGCGTCCGCCAACTGATTCTCTTCTCTTGGAAAGTGTTCAAAGGTTATCTCTGTGAAGTGGGGAATCAGGGTCAACACACATTCTCTGTAAGGAATCAGGTTTGGATGTTTCGTATCCCACTCTCCTTTGATCTGATTGATCACAAGAGCGGAATCTCCGAAGACACTGAGAAACTTGATCCTTAGGTCAATCGCAGCTTGAAGACCCATGATGCACGCCTCATACTCCGCCATGTTGTTGGTACAGTTGAAACACAGCCGGGCAGTGAGTGGAGTATGAGTACCTTGAGGAGATATGATGATGGCGCCGATACCGTTACCCAAAGCATTGGAGGCTTCGTCAAAGTGCATAGACCATCGGGATCCTGGTTCAGGTCCTTCATCTGGTCCAGGTACTTCACAATCAGTCACTATCATGATGCTTTCATCCGGAAACTCGAAGTTCATTGATTGATAGTCATCTACAGCTTGATGTGCCAGGTGGTCTGCCAATACACTTCCCTTGATGGCTTTCTGGGTTGTATATTGGATGTCGTATTCCGTCAAGATCATTTGCCATCTTGCAATCCTCCCAGACAGAGCAGGCTTTTCGAATATGTACTTTATAGGATCCATCTTTGAGATCAACAAGGTAGTGTGAGTCAGCATGTACTGTCTCAGCCGGCGAGCAGCCCATACCAAAGCGCAGCAAGTTTTCTCAAGCAGTGAGTATCGGGTCTCACAGTCGGTAAACTTTTTGCTAAGGTAATAAATGGCATGCTCTTTTCGGCCAGACTCGTCATGCTGCCCCAGCACACACCCCATTGAATTGTCGAGCACTGTCAGGTATAGTATCAGAGGTCTCCCTTCAACCGGTGGCATAAGGATAGGTGGTTCTTGGAGATACTCTTTGATTCTGTTAAAAGCAGCCTGACATTCATCGTTCCAACGTACCACCTGATCTTTCTTCAGCAGCTTGAAGATTGGTTCACAGGTAGCAGTTAGGTGTGAGATGAACCGAGCAATGTAGTTCAGGCGTCCTAAAAAGCCTCTGACTTCCTTCTCTGTCTTAGGAACCGGCATCTCTTGAATAGCTTTGACCTTAGCAGGGTCCACTTGAATTCCCTTATCACTGACCACGAAGCCTCACAACTTTCCAGATCTTACCCCGAAGGTGCACTTGTTCGGGTTCAGTCTTAGCTTGTACAGTTTCAACCGGTCAAACAACTTCTGCAGATGATCTAGGTGCTCTTCCTCAGTCTGGGACCTAGCGATCATGTCGTCAACATACACTTCTATCTCATGATGGATCATATCATGAAATAAAGCAACCATGGCACGTTGGTAGGTTGCCCCAGCGTTCTTTAACCCGAATGGCATGACCTTGTAACAGAAGGTGCCCCACTGAGTAACAAACGTAGTCTTTTCCATGTCTTCAGGTGCCATCTTGATCTGATTGTAACCTGAAAAGCCATCCATGAAAGAGAATACCTTGTGCTGAGCTGTATTATCGACAAGGACATCGATGTGAGGTAAGGGGAAGTCATCCTTGGGACTGGCCCTATTCAGATCCCTGTAATCGACACACATTCTGACCTTACCGTCCTTCTTAGGTACCGGCACCACGTTAGCAACCCACTGAGGGTAAGAAGTCACTGCAAGGAACCCAGCATCAAACTGTTTCATAACCTCGGCCTTGATCTTCTCTGACATCTCTGGACGCATCCGACGGACCTTTTGCTTAACTGGAGGGCAGTCTTCCTTAGTTGGCAAATGATGGACCACAATATCGGTATCCAACCCGGGCATGTCTTCGTAGGACTAGGCAAAGATCTCCATATAATCATGCAGCATCTTGGTTAACCGTTGCTTCACGCTGAGCTCTAGGTTGGCACCAATCTTTACCTCTTTTCTATCCGCCTCAGTACCCAAGTTTATTGTTTCCACTGGCTCTTCATGGGGTTGAATTGCCCTCTCTTCCTGAAGTAACAGTCTTGCAAGCTCGCCAGGCACTTCGCAATCATTTTCACCTTCGTCTTCGGCTAAGTTGATCGGATTTTCGAAGTCATAATTGGCAGTAGCAGAGTTGTTATCAGTGAGATCCAGAGTGGATTGAAACCTGTATGAGTGAGTGTGTGTGTAAATACAGCTGTTTTGAAAATTATGTAAAGGAAAGGAAAGACAGAAAAGGAGCACAATATTTGCAATGCGAAAAATACGTCCAAGATTTTCATTCATGATATATGAAATGACAGTTTGTATGCCCTCACAAATAGAACCACGGTGCCTCGGGTAAGACACCGGGCCATAGAGTTTATCATTGTTTATTACGGATACCAAAACATAGGAATTCATTACTTAGTAACAAGAGAAACAGATAAGTTGTCCTTTGCACTCCAATTGTTGAGTCCACTGTCGGTTGCCGGGTAGATCCAGCTATCAAACTCAGCTTCATCAACTTCATCCTCGTCTCCAATAGCATTCACTCCATGAGCAGGTAGGGGAGCCGTCACCACATTAGGCTTGTCAGATGCCTCAAACTGTACCTCCTTGGCGTCAATAAGGTCCTGTAGCTTGTTCTTTAGTGCCCAACAGTCATCAGTAGAATGCCCCGGGCTATCTGAATGGTAAGCACAACGAGCATTCGGGTTGTACTTAGGAGATGCAGTGTTGGGGAACTTAGGAGCCTCCCTGACAGTCACTAAATTGGTTGAGAGCAACTGTGGCAGGATCTGCGACAAAGTCATGCTTAAGCGGGTGAATTCTCTCCAGGGTCTTTCAACCTTCTGAGGATTGTTTGGCCGGGGAGCGGCAGCAGGCTTAGCAATCATTACCGCACTGACAGATTGGCGGTGCTCATGTCTCTCTGATTTCCTGGAACCATATACGGCACTAGACTCCTTCTTGAAGGGTTTCTTCTCAGAACTGGATGATGCACCCTTCGGAATTTTTCCAGACTTTAACCCAGCTTCAATCCTCTCTCCAGTCAAGATTAGATCAGTGAACCCTGCAGACGAATTCCCGATGAGATGGTTGAAAAATGGCCCAGATAGGCTCCCCAAGAACATGTCCACCAACTCCCGATCAGTCAACGGTGGCTGCACCCTGCCAGCCAGGTCTCTCCACTTCTGAGCGTACTCCTTAAAACCTTTGCTTGCACCTAACGACATACCCTGGAGTTGGGTACGTGTGGGGGCAAGGTCGGCATTATATTGATACTGCTTATAGAAAGCAGTAGCCAACTCCTCCCAGTTATGAACCTTGGTCCCATCCAGCTGATAGAACCATTCGAGATGAGTCCCTGAAAGACTCTCCTGGAAGAAGTGGATCCATAAATTCTTATCCGCAGAGTACGGATGAATTTTCCGAACATAGGACCTTAGATGCAGCTTGGGGAAAGACGCCCCGTCATACTTAGAGAAGGAGGGTGCTTTGAACTTGTGGGGGATGATCACACCAGTTGACAAACCCAGATCTCCGAAATCCAGCCCAGGTACCTGTTGAACCTCCATAGCCTTCAACCTGTCCTCCAATTGCTTATATCTGTCGTCGGCAGGAGGGTACTGTTCTTCATCAAAATCTGTCTCGTTGTCGGAGACTACCGGACTAGGAACCCTTGCTTCTGCCTGAGGAGAATTCTTGTCAACAGAAGAACCAGCCTCTTCCTGTTGCAGAGTATTGTTAAACCTTCGGCCCGAGTTGAACATAACAGTTCTTCTCTTCTTCTTCTCCTTCTTCAGGAGCATAGCCTTCAGTTCTTCTTGGCCTTGAGCCAGACCCTTGATTAATTCCTGGAATTGTGCATTCTGCACCTGAAGAGCCTTGATCGATGTCTCAGTTGATGCAGAGTCGATATTCATGATGCTGAAATAAACAGCGAAGAACTGTAAGCAACCTGAAAAGGGGAAAAACCTGCTATGCACATGATGTATGAAATGCGTATGATTTATGTTTTCAAAGACAATCGGGAGTCAACTTTGTAAACAAAAAAGAACACACTTCATTAGATTCAACTTTGCAACTGAAATTATTCAACAAGTTGCCCTTAGGCGTTACATGAAAGGAAATACTGGAAAGGAAATAAAACTGTAAAAGCACATCTGGAGCTCCTTATTGATCCCATGGTCTCCTCTTCTCAGTACGGATGTAAGCATTCAGAGCTCTCTCATTCTCCAACTGTTTTGTCAACTTCTGGATCTTTAATTCCTGCTCGTTGAACTTTTCCCGGTAAGAATCCCGCTCTTCTTGCAGTTGCGACCAAGATCTCTTCAATGTCTCATAATCAGTAGGTATCTGAGGAGGAAGGACAGTTGGAGGAACACCATCTTTGTCAGGACACTCAAGAATGATGGGTCTAACAGCTTCATACGGCATACCTAACTTCTGAGCACGGATGCGGACCCATTTGTAGTAGGCTTCCATAGGTAAAGAAGTCTTTGGCCCTAACTCTTGTGGGTCAGCTTTATGAACTTTGTCCCAAGCCTTGATGAACCTACGACGCAGCTCGTCACTATCCACCTGAAACTCGAAACTGATGTGAGGCACCAACATCTCATGGGGGCCTGCTCTTCTTGCTCTTCCAAACTGACGGAGTGCTAGACATGGATTGTAAGAGATCCATCCTTGAGTACCAATCAGAGGAACATTAGGATACTCCCCGCATCGATCAATAATAGCTATCTCATCCAAACCTCTGCAAGTCCAAATGATGTCTTTATCGGTGAGAGACATTAACCTATGAGCCCAACCTCTTCCTTCTTGGTTCTTTAGTATGAACTTAGGGAGGTGCGAAATAAACCACCTCACCAGCAAAGGGATACAACACCATAGGGTTCCTCGTCTTCGGGTAGTACGGGCATGAAGTTGTTGCAAGATGTCACCCAAGAGAGTGGGCACAGGATTCTGAGACATAAAGATCCTTATGGCAGTGACATTGATGAAGTTGTCAGGATTAGGAAACAGGACTAACCCATAGATTAGGAGAGCCAAGATGTCTTCATATGCCCTAAAGTCCAGGTCATTCCAGAAACCGTTAGCTTTTCCAATTAGAAACTTGGCCAAGAAACCCTTAACTCCGCTTCTAGTTACCCAGTTGTCTGTTACCTCTTGATGGGTCAAAGGAAGAGCTGCAGCAACATCCTCAAGCCTGAGGGTCTTTTCCCAACCAGTAAAGGGAGTCTGATCCAAGATAGGGATACCAAGCAAATCAGAGAACTCTTCCAGGGTAGGGACCAGCTGGAAGTCTTGAAAGGTGAAGCACTGGTACAGAGGGTCATAGAACTGGGTCAGAACACTCATCAACTGTTGATCCCGCTTTGCAGTGACTAAACTGAGAAGGGAACCATGTCTCTGAATGAAGGAAGTGGTGTTTGGAATTCTGCTAACCAACTCATCAAGCAACTCAGGTGAACGAACAAAGTTGAACCGGATAGTATTCCTTCGCACAGGCATCATAATGTCCTACAAAACAGAGCAAAGATGAAACCCTCTTCTCTTTGAAATGGTCAGTCCTTATGCAGGATGCATGCAATGCTCATGATGCTATGATGTTATGATAAAGCACACCACATACAGATACAAAGACAAACATGGTAAGGCACACAAGTCACACAAGGCAAGCCCCTAAAGTTTAGGCCAGCATGAGGTCTAGGTACTACCCTCTTTCAGTTTGTTGGTTCATACCTGTCCTAATAAAAAGTAAACGGGTTCTTAGAGGATCCCAATATCATTGACTACCCTCAATCGGTCATAACTCCAGCATCGCAATCTTTTCTTGCGGCCAGAACCATCACGAGAGTTTAGCCTCAATGGGCGTAGCATACTGCTACTGTTCTAAAGGCCAAGTTGTGTCAATTAAGGTTCTAAGGTTGTTGGTGCTTAATGACTCCTTAGAAGACCCATATTCTCCTCGTTGCGATACAAGGGATGTCGGTACAGACCAAGGTGTCACACCAACGTAGCCACTGCTTCACCCGTGTCGGTCTACGCCGGACAGGTCCCTCACAGCTTATGCTACCTAAACAAGGTATCCCCAGATCCGGGTTAGGATCTATGTATCTCCGATGCAACCCACAATAGTAAAGCAAGCAAATCAATACAAGTGAAAACACAGTTATGAACTAGCCCTAAGGTACACCTCACTTTATAAAGAATTCCCCAGCAGAGTCGCCAGTTCTGTGATCGGTGGATCTGGAACTGACTGTTTAACGCTGGTTCGCGAAATGTCGCGGAAGCAAGAGTCGCCACCGTCTTTTATTTTCTCCAAATGGAAAGGACAAAAGCACAGAAAAATTCCTTATAGAGATTGCTCTCGGTTCGGGAGGTAGATTATAGAAAGGGAAGGTGTTAGCACCCTTACTATCCATGGTTATCCATGGGCCCTTAGATACTTGCTCACTTGTGTTTTCAAAAATGGTTTGTTTGCTTTTCAACTGTGGGTTTTAAAAAGTTTCTTTGAAAATTCCAGTTCGACTCTTGAATCGGTCCTCAAGAGTGTTTGAAAAATTGCTTTCGAAAGCTTGTTGAAAAGGTGTCGGTGTGAAAAGTATTTTTGAATTTGTTTTGAAATTTAGAGCAAGTATCTACGAGAACCTACCTACCCTAAGGAATTCGTCTGTGTAGATGTCCTTTAAAGTAGTGCCATCCCACCATTGAGAGGTAGGTAGCACCACCGTTGGAGGTGTTCGGGTCAATTCGAAGGTTCGGGACATGGTGATCACCGGAGCAATAGGAAGACACCTTAGAAGCTACCCTCATGCCAGGTTCCCGGATCATGAGGACTTACTAAGACATCCTCTACTCGACGATCACCTTTCGAGGCAAGGCAACAGTGAGGCGTACCCTAGGGGTGGTGTGTGATTTGTGTGTCGTTTTCAGATATTTTTGTCTTTTGTCATGTTATTGGTGATCTACTCTTGATTTTATTTAAGGCCATTCATTCTTGCATGCTTTGTTTAACAATTAAAATATTTGCGGGAAAAGTAAATCTAAAGCTATTACAAATGGCGCGGGTCCACATCGCCAAAATTAACCAGGACCCGATTTGACGGAAAATAAATAAAGGAATTAAAGTGAAGTGCGAGAAGTAATTAAAACGTTACAAGGCTTCGGGAGAGGTACATAATTATTTAAATGACGTAAAATAAATATGCGAATAAATAAGAATTAAAGAACGTGGGCGTTGGACCCTTTTGCAAAATTAAAATTAATAAGTAATTAAAATTAAAATTAAAAGAAAATGTTTTTGGTATTTTAGTATTTTATGATTTAATATGAAAAAAGAAAGAATTAATTAAAATTAACTACTAACCCTAATTCTACTTTATTTTATTTTATTAAGAAAACATTAAAATTTAACCTAAATTAAACCTAATTTTTTTTTATGCACAATTTTAATTATGAAAATAAATAAAATAAATAATATTATTGTGAAAAAGAAAAATTAAAAGGAATAAAACATTAATTAAACCTAATTCTATGTTTTTTATATTTTTTATTGTGAAAAGAATTAAAATTGCAACCTATTTTAAACTAATTAATTTCCAAGCATTTATTTACAAGAAAAAAAAATTAAAATAAAAATATTTATCAGGTTTTTATCTTTTCTGATTTTTTAGGCATTTTTTATATTTTGTAAAAATAATTAATTAAATCAAAACAATAAAGAAAATAAAATAACAATTGAAAATAAAATATAATGAAAATGTAGAGAATTGCAAACCAGGGGGGTGGAAGTCCCAAATTGGAGGTATAGATCCAAGAATCCTGGCCCAATAGCATTGGCCTGTTTGGACTTTTTTGCTAGCATGCTGAAGCGTTGACCTATGCTCATGATGTGCTTCAGATCTAAGCCTTTGGTTTGATCTCCAGGGGGACGTGTCACATTTGATTTGGAAGTGCATGGTATGTCTTGACATGGGCGCTGCATGGGAATTGTTATTGCAAAATAATATGAGAAATTATATAGACCTGGGGCTCGAACCCAGGTCATGGACATTACAAGCGTGTGTACCTGCCACTGAGCCATCTCAATTACATTTAATATATAATAACATACAAATATAATAAATAAAGACATGATGTTAGTGGGTTGAAGCGCGCGCAAATTTGAAAGGACCTATCACCATTTGCCAACACATCATCTTCTTCGCGTGTTTTGTTTTTTTCCTGAAACAAGAACATAAAGCAACGGTTTTAAACGTGTTCTATTAGGTGGCTTTAGAGAAAATAGCGATTAGCTCTCCTTGGCACATAAATTCAGCGCGATGGGTGGTTTGTGATTGTTTGAGCACCCTGAGTTGAATGAAGGTAGTCATAGGTCTCAATTTTTCCTTGGGTGGAAAGCCCCAATCCGAAGCTATGTAAACCCTAAAAATCAAACATGGTGAAATCGAGTATACAGCACAAAAACGCAATTAATTATGTTGGTTAGCATCAGAATATCATAAGGAATATAAATCCACAATTAGAATGCCATGAGAATGCCTAGAATTTAAAATACGATCATGGATTTTTCATGAGTTTTCTTGAATGTTGTATACCAATTCCTTGCGTTTTGATGGTTGTTTTTGGTTGGAACGTGATCAGTAATCCTTGAGGAAGCTATTGAAACAAGTTTTGTGCTTTGAATCGACCTGTAACAATGATTTCAGTTTTGAGTTCTTTAGAGAAAAATTCAAGTTTGCAATGGCCTCTTCTGAGCTGCTGCGTGTCTCTTGTGATTAGGGTTATGATCAGGCATATGTAGTGAGTGCATTAGGTTAACAAAAAACAATCAAATCCATGGCATTCATTGTTTTTGAAAATTTGATTTCTTAAGATCTTTTTCATATCTTTTCCATGTGTTCTTGTGCCAATTATGATCAATTTGCTCCAAATCTTTCCTTATTGACTTAGGCACGAAATCTTGAGGCTGAAATATGTACAAAAAGATTTGAAAACTTAGGTTAGTATTTTTCCTATATTTAATTTGATTTAAATGAATTAATATAAATAAAAATTCAAATAAATAAATAAAAAATGAGAAAATACTTCCCTTTGGGCCAAGTGGTCGTGCATGTGTCATGGGTGATGAATCATGGAAGAAAAATGGGCCCATTAGCAATTTTAGGTCATTTGAATCAAAGTTGACTTTTCAAAATATCCAAAAATTTCCCAACTTCCACAAGGCATAACTTGCTCAATGTTTAAGCTTTTCTCATGTTCTTGGACATTTTGGAAAGGTCTTTGAGTCCTCTAACCAATGCCTTTGGTCCCATGTCATTTTGATTTACCAATCTCAAGCTATGGCCTTTGACTTAAAGTCCCTTTTTGTTGACTTTTGAAAATGACCTATAATGTTGAAATTGATAACTTTTTGTGAGAGCATTTCTTGGACTTGAAGTATGAAGATGAGTTGTAGGAAATGTCTTTCTCTTCAAAATGAGCTTTGGATGTAATTTTTCTGATAATCCATGTGAAAGTTATGCCCTGGTCAATTTCAGTTGACTTTTTCAACTGTCCAAATAAGGAAACTTTTGCATTTTGATGATTTCTGAGCCAAATTTTGAGAATCATGATCAAGCATTGATCAAATGATGTTTGTGGCTTCAAAATGATATGTTGACCAAAAATTTGAACTTTTGACTGTCAAATGACCATTTTGCCCCTACAGTTGACTGTAGTGCAATTTAGGGTTTTGACTGTGCAATTTTGAGCTGAATGTCTTGAAACTTGATATGAGGATGTTTGACCATATTTGTAGGCATGTGAGACTTGATTGGGCCTTTGAAAACTTCAATTTCTTGATCAGAACACAAACCCTAGTTTTGACTGTATAGGAGACCTTTGCACTGTGCAACCCTTGGGGAATTTTGTGACTTGACTTGGCAATTTCTTGAAGAATATGGGAGGGAAAATTTTGGGGTACAACAATGGTATTGTTTTGTCATCCTCCCTCTAAAGGCTTGCAGCTTTTTATCAAGAGTCAAATATCATAAAGAAAGCATAAGAGTAGTGAAAACGAATGGATGAATTCAAGACAAACATATGCAATGCATTAATGAAACAGAGTTTAACATCAACAGATAATTGTTTGAATAACAAAAGAAATTACAACTTTGAAAATTCAAATGAAGCAAAAGTCTTTCAGTTTGAGCTTTGTCACTTCAGGTGAAGAACTCCTTAACGGAAGATTTTCATCTCGCCGTCTTGCATGAATTCCAGCACTCCAATGACGATCAGATCTTGAATCTTGTTCTTCAAGGCCCAACAGTCGTCAGTGTTGAGCCCCGGGCTGTAGGAGTGGTATACACAAAATGCATCGGGACGATAGTTAGGAGCGAAGGTATTGAGCTTCCGAGGAGGATCCCTCAAAGTAAGCAGGTTGAATTCCAACAGGCGCTTCAGTATGAAGGATGATGGTATGTCAATCTCTGTGATCTGTCTTCCCGACGTTTCTTGCTTACACCGATTACCCCGTTGACGCTGGCGAGGTTGTTGAGGGGGTTGTGACCCTGAAGCAAGCAAAGGAGCCTTCCCTTTGTCTTCTTGAGTGGATGGAGGCTGAGCGGTGACTTGCTCTTCAACCTCAGATGTCTGCCCCAATTGGCTGTTCCGAAGCAGTTGATTGACGAGAACCCTGAGCTCTTCTTGTCTTTGAGACAAATCCTGGATGAGAGCCATCTGGCCCACCAACTGTCCCATCACTTAGATCCTCAGTGTTCTCAAATCAAACTGCAGTGCTTCCAACTGATCACTCCTGGCATCGTTTGAATTCTCCAAGCCCTTTGTGAGGAGAGCTTTTATTTCTTCTTGTCCCAGAGACAAGTTCAAGAACATTTCCTGCAGCTGAGCAGTCTGGTCCTGGATATCCTTGACAGTCCTTTCTAGAGCCATCTCTTACTGAAATAAACAGTATGAGAGTAAGGAAACCTGAAAAAGGAAAAACTATCAAAATGCAATGCATGATATGTGGATGCATGCTTTCAAGGATCTCTTGGGGTAAACACAAGAAAATGTTAGAGGTTGAACTTTGATCTTGGATTGGAGATCTTCGCACCGGTGGACGTCTTTCCACGAGAATCAAGCTCACTATGTCAAGTGGGTCATAGCCCCTGATTCAAGTTATTGTACTTGATCCGTGGTTGGCATTTGTTTAGAGGAGAAACCTCTTGCCCATTGGTAGACGTCTGGTTCAACGTAACCCTGCATCAAAAGAACCCTCGAGATCCTTGAAATGGTTATTGAAAATGCTATGGTATGATGTCATGATGTTATGCATATGCATGCAAAAGCAAGTGAGTGTATATACAGGTAATCATATTCACACAAAGCAAACAAGTCCTTAGGTTCAAGCTTGCATGAGGTTCAGGTACTACCCTCTTTCAGTTTCGTTGGTTAAGACCTGTCCTATCAAAAGTAACCGGGTTCTAGAGGATCTCAATATCACTGACTACCCTCAATCGGTCATAACTCCAGCATCGCTATCTTTTCTTGCGGCCGGAACCATCGCGAGAGTTTAGCCTCAATGAGTGTAGCATACTGCTACTGTTCCATGGCCAAGTTGGGTCAATTTAGGGTTCTAAGGTCGGTTGGTGCTTAATGACTCCTTGGAAGACCCATATTCTCCTCGTTTCAACACAAGGGATATCGGTACAGACCAAGGTGCCACACCAATGTAGCCACTGCTTCACCCATGTCGGTATACCCCGGACAGGTCCCTCACAGATTATGCTACCTAAAAGGGTATTCCCCAGATCCGGGTTAGGATCTATGAAACTCCGATGCAAAGCCCACAAATATAAAAGCAAACAAAGCAAGAAATTGAGAAAAAAGGTGATATAAACCCTAAGGTAACCCCACTTTTAAGTAAAGTCCCCAGCAGAGTCGCCAGTTATGTGATACGGTGGGAGAACTGACTTGAGGTTTTGCGTTTTGTATTCGCACTTGTTCGGTTTAGCAAGAGTCGCCACCGACTTTTTATTTTATCCTAAAGGAAAGGTTTAAAAAAAGCACGGGAAAAACCTTTTGAGATATTTCGTGGGTTCGGGGGGTAGATTATGAAAAGGGAAGGTATTAGCACCCTTTTCATCCATGGTTATCCATGGGCTCTTAGTTACTTGGTTTTTAGATCACTTGCCTTGATTTTTGATTGCTTGAAAAATGGTGTGGGTGTGTGTGTGTTTTGAAAATGTTTTTGAAATAGACGCCTTTGTTTCGGCAACCGTTGTAATGACTCGTGTTTGAGTATATACAAGGGTGTGTATCTTTTCGAAAAGATGTTTCAAAATGTTTTTGGAAGTTTGTTTTGAAAGTGTTTGTGAAGTGTGGTTTAAAAAATAGGCAAGTGTTTTTGCAAGTTGATCAAGTAACTAAGGGTTTTGTCTACCCCTAATGTACTCAAAGGTTTTTTCTCATGTTTTAACCCCTTTTAACAATTTTGTTCCACCATTGTATTTGGTGGACAATCTTGCGTTTAGGATGTGATCGGGACAGGCGCGGGTCATCGTATGGACCATGGATGCAATGGTGCCAAGTGTCTTTGGCAATTTGTTTGAAGGGACTATGATCATTCTGTTTAGGCAACTTTCGAAAGCGTCATCGAGGGACTTATGATCATTTGACTTGTTTTGCCAAAGAAACTCGACATGCAAGCATGGCCCATTTTGGAAGGCAACATGTGGGATTACCCTAGAGGGTGCAAGTGTGATTGTGTATTGATTTCATGTATTTGTCTTGTATTAGGTTATCTAGCGTTTGATTTTATGTACATGCAAACCCTAGGTATAACCATGGTATAATTCGAAAGCGATAAATTGCGGGAATTTAAAGTCTACGCTATTACAAATAGTATCCGGGAGTGGGGGTACAAATTTACAAATGGGGATGAGACTTAAATAGTTACAACTAAATCGAATTGCGATCTCAAATGTAAATGTATCAAATGTATGTCATAAAGGCAATGTAAAAGGTAACAATGTTTGTGTGTAAAGCAAAGTAAATGTATTAGTGTATGGTGTAAGTATAAGTGTAAGGGTATGTGTATGATTATTTACAAGTATGGAAATGTGAACTTAAATGCATTATTAAGTATGTGTGATTTAAATTTGTAGTTTTGTATTTTGTTTAATATGTACAAAATAAGAAAATTTAATAAAAGAACAGAAAAAAGTTTTAAGAAAAAGTATTTCTTTAAAAATCTATTTTTCTTATGTATTAGTATGCTTATGTACAAAATATTTTAAGAAAAGAAAATGTTTTAAGATAAAAAAGAAAAATGAATGTTTGTATATAACAATTAATAATAAAAAGGGTTGTTAATTTATTTATCAAAACAAAAGAAAGGGATTATATTAGTTTAAACTAAAAAATAAAATGTTGGCTTAAGAGTGTTTAAAAAAGGAAAGAATATACAAAATGGGCCTGAAAGGGTTTGGCCCAAACTAAAAGGAAACAAGTAAGAAAAAAGAAAATGGGGGGGTGAGGCGTGCAAAATGCAGTGGGCTTAGGCGTTATTGGAGGGCAAGGCCCAAAGGTCTCATACGTTTGTTTTTAGGGTTTGTCAAAGTTTATTCAATTGGGAAAACTTAGGGTTTGTTACAGAAGCGGCGCCGTTTGTTCCCTTCGTTCATCCCTCTTCTTCTCTCGAGCCAAAGCGTCCAGAACGAAGTCCCTTGCCCAGCCACCAGCGCCATCATCACCTCCTCTCTCTTCCATGGGTCATTCAACGATGTAACTTGAAGGTAATGGTTTCTGAGTCATTCGCGTTAGGGTTTTCATTTTTATGTTTTACATGTTTCGCTCTTGATTATTGATTCTAATTTTAGCTTTGTTATTACTTGTGATTCTTGTTGGAGGTGCGTTAAAGGAAAGAGAGAAAAAAAAGGATACTACCTTTTGTTAGAGGAAGACGGTGGAGGAGATGGGGTCGGAGGCGCTGTGGCGGCTTGACGGCGAGGGGATGACGATGACGCTAGCTTACTTGGATTCCTGGTATTCTGTATTTCTCTTCTTTGCTTGTTGGTTCGATGATGACACTTGAGAACTTTGTATATCTCTCTTCCTCTTCTTTTATGGTTGCCTCTGAGTTGCCTTGAGATATTGACTTGAATCTTTCTCTTCCTCATTTCTGTATGCTTGATGATGATTGATATGCTGCCTAGCTTGTTTACCTCTATATGTTTACTTGATGCCTTTTATGTTTGCCCTATGATGAGGCTTCCTCTGAGGGTTTGTAGCCTTACCCTGTATTGCCTTGAATGCTTGATCTTGGATATGCTTGCCCTGTTGCCTTGAAATGCTTCTTTGTGTTTGGTTGTCTTGATGCCTCGTATGCTGGATATAGTTGCTTGTTGACTAACCCAATGATGAGCTCTTTGAGTTCTGAGGGTTCTTTGTGTTGGAAACTGGTTTAGGCTTGGATTTGCTGGTTAATGTTTTTTGTGTTTACTGAGTTTTAGGTTATTACAGGTTTGGTTGACAGTGGTTTTGGCTTCAGGCTGGGCAGTTTGTTTATACTTGACAGGTTTAATGGCTATGGAATGCAGGTTTATTGTTGTGAACTGGTTTTCTGATTCAGGTTTTGAGGTTTGTGGAGGTTATGGCTGTTTAAACTCGAAAGGCTTCAGACTGGACAGTTTGTGGTTCCAGCAGGTTGTAAGGTTTTCTTGCAGGGTGTCTGAGGCTTGAGCTTTTGTTATGTTTTTGTAGGAGGTTTGAACAGGTTTATGCGTTAGCAGGTTTTTTTTGATGGCTTTGGGCTTGATGACAGTCTTGACTGTTAAGCTTGAGGCTTGTACACAGTTTTTGGCTGTTTTAAGCTTGAGGTCTTGGTTTTTGACAGGTTGGGTTTTGATGGTTCTGTTTTGTTTGTAATTTCTCCCCCCCCCCCCCCCCCTTACTGTTTCACTGCAGTTTTTTTTATATTTCTTTATGCCTCAAGCCCAAAGCCAGTAAGCCTATTCTGTTTCTCTCTTCTTCTCTCTCCAGTACAACTTAAAACATTAAATAATGTTTATCATGTACTTTAACTAAAAAAGCAATTTGGCTTGGGAAATGATGAAATGAAAAGTTTGCTTGCACATTAATCTTTCTCTGCATACTTTGTACTTCTTCCAGATTTTATGCCTCTTGTTATCTTTCCATGTCTTCTTTTGACAGCTTTTTTTGTTCAGCTTGACATTGGAATTTGTTTGGCAATTTGAACTTTTATAGTTGTACATGCTGTTTGCTTTGAACTATGCAGTTGGTTGGCCAATTTCAAATGTGCAATTTGTATACTTGGTGCATTCATTCTTTAATTTGAAAACATCATTCATCCCTCTTTGTGAACCGGGAGAAATCTCGTGATTTGCAGAGAGGGCGAACTGATCCCGGCCTTTTGCTTTTAATGATGGACCCAATTTTTATCTGTCTGCCTTTAATTATTTATCTGCTTTTGACTTTTTCCTCTTTTCTTTGTTTTGCAGATAAAAAGTCAAATGGAGCGAAAGAGGAGGCATTGGATAAAAGAATGAAGATTAGGAAATTTAGGACATAGTTTATTTCAATTTTAATTATTGTAACTATTATTATTGCAAATACTTTGTAAATAAATACTTGTATTTAAATAATAATTGTAACAAATAAATTAAAGATGAATAAAATCTATTTTTTTATCAGTTAATTCTCTTTCTTCTTTTCAATTGTTTATCTTATTATTTATAATTCCTTAAATTATAATAATTGAAAATAAATTCCAACCATTTAACTCAGAATAATAAATAATTCATAAACGTCCGACATCTTGAATAATCAGAGCACTGCACAGCTAAACAAACAAAACGTCCACATGCCCTTTTCTTTCTCACTTGATTAAATCCAACACTGCAAACCCAATCCAAATGACTCTTTTCACTGATTTAGTCAAACATTGCAAACTCAATCCAAATGCCTCAGTCTACATCTCAGAATAACTTGACAAGCACTGTAGAATTAAATCTTTCTGAGAAATCTACGCACAAACCCTAGTTCTTGATTAAAAGTCAAAGAAGCGTTCGCCTGATCAAAGCTGAGCCAAAATCAACCAAACCCTAAGCAAACTGTTTGAATTTTTCCAAAGTCATGAAAACCCTAATTTTGTCTGACTGATAAGAAAAATCTGTTTGACCGATTCTTGAGCCAGTCTGAAAAATCAGGAAAAGCTCGAAGCTGTGATTTCTTGGGGAAAAATACGAGGGCAAATTTTGGGGTACAACACATACCAAGCTCTTGGAGCATGTTTTAAACCGTACAAAGACTTTTTCAATTTAAAAACATGTTCTGGTTGTTTTGAATCATTAAATCCAGGAGGTTGATGGACATATACTTCTTCTTCAATATAACCATTTAGAAATGCACTTTTAACATCCATTTGATATAATGTAATATTATTTTGTACAACAAAAGAAATTAATAATCTTATAGATTCTAACCTGGTGACTGGGGAAAAGGTTTCATTATAATCAATTCCTTCTTGTTGACTATAACCCTGTGCAACCAGTCGTGCTTTGTTTCTGATTACTTCTCCTTGTTCGTTCAATTTTGTTTCTGAAGACCCATTTGGTTCCTATAACATTGAATCCTTTGGGTCTTGGAACTAGACTCCATACATCATTCTTTGAGAATTGATTTAGTTCTTCTTGCATTGCTAAGATCCAATCATTATCTTCCAGAGCTTCATCAATGGTAGTTGGCTCAATCAGAGAGACTAAACCAAACAGAGATTCTTCATTGATTCTGAGAGATGATCTTGTTCTGATGGGATCTTCTTTTCTTCCAATGATTACGTCTTCTTTGTGAGCTGAAGATAATCTAGGAAACCTTTTCTAAGTGAGTTGGTAAGAGATTCTGAGATTGTTGAGAGCATTGTCAAGAGGATGATCTGCTACGTCTTCTTTTGCTTCTGAACTTTCAGAGTTTGAGTGATGATCTTATGTAGCTACAGAAAAATCAATTTGCTTTGGCTGTGGTTGGCCAAGCTTATCATCAAACCTGACTTTGATTTATTCTTCAACAATCAGAGTTTCTATGTTGTATACTTTATAGCCTTTTGAGCGTTCAGAGTATCTAAGTAGGAAACACTTTTGTGCTTTGGAATCAAACTTATTCAGAGTTTCTTTGGTGTTTAGTATAAAACAAGTACATCCAAAAGGATGGAAATAAGAAATGTTGGGCTTTCTGTTTTTCCACAATTCATAGGGAGTCTTTTCAAGAATAGGTCTTATAGAGATTCTATTCTGAATATAACACGTTGTATTCACAGCTTCTGCCCAAAAGTGCTTAGCCATATTTGTTTCATTGATCATGGTTCTGGCCATCTCTTGTAATGTTCTATTCTTTCTTTCTACAACTCCATTTTGCTGGGGAGTTCTAGGACAAGAAAAGTTATGAACAATACCATTTTCTTTAAAATATTTTTCAAAATAATGATTTTCAAATTCACCACCATGATCACTTCTAACTTTTGTGATTTTAAAATCTTTTTCATTTTGCACTTGAGTACAGAATTCAATGAATACAGAATGTGACTCAT
This sequence comes from Vicia faba, assembly GCA_948472305.1. Lineage (NCBI taxonomy): Eukaryota > Viridiplantae > Streptophyta > Magnoliopsida > Fabales > Fabaceae > Vicia > Vicia faba. The sequence goes on from OX451739.1 coordinate 984,905,898, forward strand.
CCTTGTGTTTTAAAAACTTTACCCATGTCCATCTGCTGAAATCATCAATGATGACCAGTCCATACTTCTTGCCTCTGATGGATGCAGTTTTCACTGGTCCAAATAGATCTATATGAAGTAACTCTAATGGCTTAGAGGAAGAGACAACATTTTTAGATTTAAAGGAAGGTTTTGAAAATTTTCCTTTTTGACATGCTTCGCATATAGCATCTGAGTTGTACTTAAGATTGGGAAGTCCTCTGACTAAATTTAATTTATTTAGTTGAGAGATTTTTCTAAGACTGACATGTCCCAATCTTCTGTGCCATACCCATTGCTCATTGCTAACAGACAAAAGGCATTTTACGTTTTGAGATTTAAGATCTGATAAATCAATTTTGTAAATGTTGTTCTTTCTCTTACCAGAAAAGAGGATTGATCCATCCTTTTGATTTACAGCTTTACAGGAGTTTTGATTGAAGATAATGTCATAGCCATTGTCACTTAATTAACTTATAGACAATATATTATGAGCTAATCCTTCTACTAATAAAACATTAGAGATAGAAGGAAAGTTACCGTTTCCTATGGTTCCAGAACCAATAATCTTCCCTTTTTGATTACCTCTAAACTTCACATCTCCTCCAGCTTTAAGTTCCAGGCTTTGGAACATAGACCTTTTTCCCGTCATGTGTCGTGAGCATCCAGAGTCCAGGTACCATGACTGGTGTTTCAATTGAGTTGTTAAGGACATCTGCAACAAATATTATTTTATCCTTAGGTACCCATATCTTTTTGGGTCCTTTTGGGTTAGCATAAGAGTTTCCAGAATGTGATGTATATTTTATATCATGTGAATGTCCAAACTTGAATTGCTTATTCAGAGGTTTGTAAGTGAAATTCATTTTAGCAACAGGTTTTGGAATGTATGTTTCCTTCCCTTTGGGAGGTTCATATCCAATTCCTCTTCTGTTTTTCCCACTAACTCCATAAATCATTGAAGCCATTTTGCTTCTGTCTATGCTTTTAGCAAGAAAAGTTTGAAAGCTATAGTCATATTCTTTCAGAATATCTTTTGAACTAGATACAGACTCTGAACTAAAATTCTTTTGAACAATTTGAATTTCTTTTTTAAGTTTAAGATTGTTTTCTAAAAGTTCAGATTTTTTTGTTTCAAGTTTCTTAAAATCAGATGCAAGACTCTTCTTGAGTTTCTTGTATTTGATTTTGAGCTTACTGTAGTTTTCTAGAAGTTCTGATAAACTATCAGCAAGTTCTTCTCTAGAAAATTCAGAAAATACCTCTCTTTGTTCTGACTCACAGTCTGAGTCATCTTCTGTGATAGCCATTAAAGCTAGGTTGGCATTTTCATCTTCAGAACCAGATTCATCTTCAGAAGAATCCGAGTCATCCCAGGTTGCCATCATTCCTTTCTTCTTTCCAAATCTCTTCTTTGGTCTTTCTTTTTGAAGCTTTGGACATTCATTTTTGAAGTGACCAGGTTCTTTGCATTCATAACAGATAATCTCTCTTCTGTTTGACTTTTTATGTCCAGAAGATTCTGGTTTATCTTCTGACTTCTTGAAGTTCCTGAACTTCTTTTGTCCGTGCTTCCACAGATGATTGATCCTTTTGGAGATCAAAGATAGTTCATCTTCTTCTGAAGCTGATTCCTCAGAGTTTTCTTCTTCGGCCTGAAAAGCGTTAGTATCAAATTTCTTAATTGATTTAAGGGCTAGAGACTTACCTTTCTTCTGAGGCTTATGTTCATCCAGTTCAATCTCATGACTTCTGAGAGCGTTGATGAGTTCTTCTAAAGACACATTGTTCAGATCTTTTGATACCTTGAACGCAGTGACCATTGGTGCCCATCTTCTGGGTAAGCTTCTGATGATCTTTTTCACGTGATCTGCTTTGGTATACCCTTTGTTCAAAACTCTCAGACCAGCGATCAGAGTTTGAAACCTAGAGAACATTGCTTCTATAGACTCACTTTCTTCAACTTTGAAGGCTTCATACTGTTGAACTAAAGCCAGAGCTTTAGACTCCTTAACTTGGGCGTTTCCTTCATGAGTCATTTTGAGAGACTAAAACATATCATGCGTTGTATCTCTATTAGTGATTTTTTCATATTCTACTTTAGAGATAGCATTTAAAAAAATATTTCTAGCTCTGTGATGATTTTTAAAATCAGCTTTTTACTGTCTATCCATATTTTTTCTATCCACTTTGTTTCCTTCTGAATCTGTAGGATGTTTGTAACCATCCAAGACTATATCCCAAAGATCACTATCATGACCTAGAAATAAACTTTCTAGCCTATCTTTCCAGTACTCAAAATCTTCTCTATCAAACACTGGAGGTTTGTTATAACTATTATTATTTTGTTCAGGGCCATTGTGTTTTCTTCTGGATCTTTTTCTGACACGGTTAAGTGTTGAGCTCAGAGTCAAGCTCTGATACCAATTGAAGGGGAAAGAAAACACTTAGAAGGGGGGGTGAATAAGTGACTCTTTTCAGTCTTTTAATACAAAGCTCAAAACAGTAATGGAATAACACAATTATTTTTATCCTGGTTTGTTTGAACTCAAACTACTCCAGTCCACCCGCCAAGGTGATTTCGCCTTTCTCAACAAGGACTTAATCCACTATAATCAATTGATTACAATAACACAACAACTGTTGTGGCTAACAACGCACAAGTAAACTTACAAGTGACTAACACCACTAAGACTTAAATCTACTCCTAGTCTGCTTGAGAAATCTGACCAAACTTGGTCTCTCAAGGAACAAATACAGAAGTATAATCTTTACAGATAATTGAAATAGAGTTTGCTTCTAATCAAGCTATATAACAACTGTGATTTTTCTTAGAATGTAATACACAATAATGTAAGAACTATGAGTTTGTAAGCTTTTGAATCTTTCATGTAGTTTCTTGTTTTAACATTGTTGTTGGCTTGCAATAAATGTCCTTCTACTTATAGTAGGAAAAATAAGACTGTTGCTGCCTTCAGAGGAAATGGAGAGCATTAAATGCTTTGCGTGTATCCTTGCAAAATTCCATTCTCCAAGAAACTAGTTGTAGGCACTTGAGTGTTTTCAGCCGTCTTTGCATTAATTAGCAAACGTCAGAATGTAAGAATGTGTTTCCTTTGCTTTGATAAGACTCGTTGATTAAGACGTTGTTTCAGTATTTGCTTTAACTCAGAACATGCTTTATTCAACTTCTGGTCAGAGCGTTGCTTGCTAAGATTTTTGAACAGCGCTTGCTTTCAAGTTATCTTCAGAATCAAGAAGCCTGCTAGAAGTTAGAAGATACATTTAACAAATGAGTGTTCTTACCAGAGTCAGCAGATGCGTTTGAATAAAAGGTTCTTTTATCAAATAACTTCTTCATAATCTTTGCTTAGCACTTTGGAATGTTTCTTGTCAGAACATTAAATAAGACATTCAAAACCACATTCATTAGAGCATAAATTATCTTAAATATAATTTAGTTATCATCAAAACACTTGGGATAGGTCAGAACTTAATCTTGTTCTTTCAACAACAACATCATATACACATATATATAAAAAAAGATAGGCTCAACCCACTCAGGGATGGACCAGCAAGAGGTCAATCTTTCCCTAGTGAAGTCGTTATTTTTTCTGTAGCAGTAGAAATGTTAAAGACTAAGCCATGGGATTGACTAGACTTGTACAAATTAAAATAAAATCGCCACCGCACTTTATTGTTTCCAAAGAAATGGGAAAAGAGCGAATAACCCAAAAAGGGGGAAATATTCAAGGTAAGGGGGTTGGTTATGCAAAGGGAAGGTATTAACACCCTAAACATCTACGGTACTCCGCAGGAACCTCTTTGTAAAATCTGTATATTTTGGCTATAAAATATTGTATAAAAATGGATGGTGGAGGTGAGAAAAGAAATATATATTTTTATGGTTTTTTGCACCCGCCGCGATTTCGAACCTTTAGTGCCTACGAACCACCTTTCGTGCAATAGGGAATCAGGGTACACGTAGTTCCTCTTTTAAAATTTTTTAAACATAAGTGTGTTGGTTAATTTTATGAGATAAAACATTATTGTCATTGTCCATGTGGAAAATATACTTACTACCCACAATCATGAGAAAGGAGAATTTGCATCATCTCAAAGTGGAGGATAGGGCTTGGATTTTAAAATCAACAATGCCTCACTCAACACCCAAGTGGAAAATATCTTTCTTCACTACATATTTTAGAAGTATAGTTTTTTGCATCATTACAAGGATTGACAAGAGTCCGATCTTTTTGAGAAAAGTTTAAAGATAAAAGCCAAAGTGGCAAAATGGTTTGAAATGAGATTGACTGACTTTTAGTCTTCTCAGAAAAAAATGTCAAAGTATTATTAATGTTGGTTAAAGTTTATTTATGAAAAAGGTTTTGAAAGTGCATTGACATAAGTCCAAGTTTATTATGAAAGTGGTTCAAGTTTTTTTTTTAAAAAAAAACAAGAAGAGTTTTCAAAAGGAGGGAGAAGATTTTTGAAATTAAAGAAGATGGGAGGAGATGAAGGGACTATCTTAAAGCATAAGGTAAAAGCTAGGGATAAGAACCATCTAACCAACAAGAAGCCAATACTTGACATTATGAGCCAAGATAAAATTCCCATTCTTTGGACTGAAACCAAGAAAGCAAAGATACTAGACCTCTTGAGAGAACCAAACTTCAAGTGTATTAAATCTTCACAAAAATTGGGCAGAGTAACGGCTGTATACAGGTGAATTCCAGATTACAAACAAAGTATGTAATCACAATAACCTGCACACAAAACAAACAAACAACCCAATGTCTTGAGGTAAACCTCAAGAACTCCAGACAAAATATCAATTAATGTCACAAGGTCTCCAACATAGGACAAGGTTTCTATTCCTAAGTCCAAGAAGTCCAATGCTCCATAATGCCAAGGATAGTAACCAAATAGTCCAAGTATCATTAAAGATTTTATGGTTCATGTTGATTATTAGGTGTTTTGAAAAAGAAAAGTAAAGCTCAAGTGAGCAAAAATAAAAACGACAAGAAAATAAATACTCAAATAAGCAAAGATGAAAATGGCATGAAATATAAATGCTAAAAGTAAATAGTGCATAAAAATAAATGGGGGCATATAATAAAAATAAAGGATAAGGTCAATTATTAATGATTAGTGGTTAGTTGGTTGATCATCTTGAAACTTGCATTTGGAACTCATTAGAGGATTTGTAGAACCAAAGCCTCCACACAATAAGTTTCATTTGCTTTTTGTCAAGTATATCATCCATTTGGAATTCTCATGAGTACCACTTAATGATCAACGATGTTTAAGTGATCCGCGTTGACCAAAGGTGTTGTAGATTCATTAGAGGATTGGTAGAACCAAAGCCTCCATACAATGAATCTCAAGGTTATTGGATCAAAGAGATCAAATTAACATACTTGGGCTTGCAAACACAAGTTTGGGCCACGAATAATCATTTATTCGAATTGGGACAAAATTTAGCGCTATGTTAAGCAATCGTAAGTGGAGTTATATAGAAGTCAAACCTATTTTGAGGCCGGTCAATAGCAATCTATGCGCCATTTGTTTTGAGACATGATATAGAGATCATGCTCCAATAACACTTAGTGCAATAAGAAAGGGATGGGATGAAAAGGGGTGGGAGAGAATACACAAACCACTTTTGAATAAAATTTAATCAAACTATTATTAAAATCATTCATCTATTTTTATGGAGTTAGACTCAACACCATGGATCCAATGATGTTAATAAAGTTCATGATAAAAAATTTAACCCAAGATCAGCCAGAAAATAGTCACAAAATAATACATTAAATTTATACAAAAAAAGGTTTTAAAAAAGTTTTAAAATACAAATAAAATAGAAAAATATCAACTATGTTCAAATTGATCAAGAAATAAAAAGTAAGTCCATAGAAAAATCAGAAAATGACTCAAATGATATTATAAATTTTTTGGTAATTTTTTAAAGTTAGAAACTATTTTTAAAATTAAAAGAAATGAGTAAAATAAACTAAAAATGATTAAAAAAATACCAAAGTCGGAAATAAAAAATAAGTGAGGTCACCAATATTTGTCACAATATCATTGGATCATTCCATAATTTTTTTAGAATTTAAAAATGCATAAAAGTATTTTTAAACATTTAAAACAATTCAAATAAATTGAAAATTTATAAAAAAATAACAAAACACAAAATTAAATTGTGAAAAAATAAAAATAAAAAATAGAATAATCAAAAATATTTTTCAGAATTTTTTCAGAATTTTTGGACTAAAAATGGATTTTCTATGATTTTTTGAATTTTAAAACAATTAAATATAAAAATTAGAAAAGAAAATAAAAGTAAAAAATATGTGGACTATTGGATGAGAGTCAAAACGCGTTAGTAATCAGATCCAAGGGATCTGGCGCGCTATGCATATCATGGTCATTAGTGAATAAAGCATTGAATCAAATGTAAATCAGAAATTCAAAAAATCCAAATGGCGTTGTTTCATTGGTTGAAGGATGACACGTTGGTCATATTCAACCTCCAGCCAGTCCCAAAACCAGGTTGCTCAATCTGTAAAATTAGAGCACGAGACATATGCCATTCTTTTCGTCTCTTCAACACGAAGACAACCACACACTCGCGACAAATTTATATAAATTGTAGCTCAAGCAATTTGGAAGGAAAGTTTTGAAAAGGGATTTGAAATTTCATGGTCAAAACTTATTTCTGGTAGAAGAAAAGTGTTGCGACTAGAACCAGGGCAATGAGAGCATCACAATGATATCAAAGTTTTAAAGAATTGATGAAGGAATCTACCTATTGAAGTTAAGTTTCAGAGCTTTGAAACTTGACTTCTATGGAGAAATATAGGGCACGATTCTTAAATGTAATTATATGGTTAGCTTCAGGGAAGATCAAGGAAGGTGAATTGATAGAAAAATTGGATTGAAAAAGGCTTGAGAATGGATTTCGAAGTTGCTGAATTTTGAGTTATGGAACAAGTTTGGCAGGGTGATTCTGGCTATCCAAGCTTGAGGAAATGAATGGGGGATGACCCTCTATTTATAGGGAATAAAATGGAATGCCAAGCGTGTGAAATGATGAAGTTTGGAGGGAAATCGTGTGAAGTTGCAAACATGAAAAGTGTGACTTCTAATTTGATCAAAACTCATCCAAAATGCGCGTTGTGCTATGCTAATCAGTTCTGGAACTTCATTAAACATGTTTAGAGGTATAAACGCCCAAAAACAAGGTGTTTAGAAGCCAAATCAAGGATTTCAAACTTTTGACTTGGTGAAAAATTCAGTTTCAAATTGCCAACTTCTGAACAATGGCATTCTTAGCTCAAGGGGTCTTAGGGCATGATTCTTGATGCTTTAGAAAGATGAGATTACAAGCTTTGCAATGGAAAAAATAATAGGATCAAATGGATGCTTGAGCTGAAAGTTTCATTGAGTCAAAGTTGGAGAAAAGGGTTGACTTTACATACTTAGAAATATTTCAAATTTTTCTTCAAAAGTGACCTATAATGTCTTGCATCCAAACATGGCCTTCCACTTGGATTTTTCTATTGACAAAAAAATATGGCATGAAATAGACCTCTTGAATGAAATTTTGAAACTTGAACCATTCAAAATCTCCAAAAATTGAGAGAGTTATGAATTGTTGAAGTTGGCAAAAAATCATGAAATGACCTATAATATTGTGTATCCTTAAGGCAATTTCCATCCATTTTCTCACTTTGAACATAGAAGAAGGCATAAATTTCACATCATCAAGATCATTGTGGAAAAATAATGGGCTCAAGGTGATAAAAATTGACCAAGTTATGATCATTTGAAGTCACACATGGAAAATTGGGGATTCATCTGGAGGACTTGTAATCTTTCTTCTTCATCAAGTTTCTTCCACATGAAAACTCCTTGGAACTTTTTAAGTGATTTATTGATAACCCTTTAAAGAGAATTATGTCTTTTGAATCACTCAAAAAAACAAAAAGACGAGCAATATATACTCCTTTGAAGTTCAAAACCCTAGCTCCTGGATCAAGAAACATGCCTTGAGGAACTTTGACAATTTTGAACAAACTTCTTGTACCAACACAAATGCTTTGTAAATATAAGTTGTTGAGGATGATAATGAGATTTCATAGAAACCACAACCACTTCCATATTTTGAGAATTGAGAGAAATATGCATTTGTGACCAATGGGAACAAAGCCTTGGCCAAGCATGACAACTTCTCCAATCAATCCCTTGTACTTTTTGAACCAAATTTGCTAACCTTGAAATGTGGTGAACCAAAATAACCTTTCCATGCCATTCCTTCCAAAACAAATCCAATGGTGAGGTTTGAACTTCTCAAGCTTTATTGACTAGGGAATGGAAATAAACTCATGAACCCATGGAGAAACTTGTTAAATCTCATTGCCTTTACCTATATTAGTAACAAGCAAGACAAACCAACATTGCATTTTATTAATTAAGAGGAGAAATCAAGACAAGAATATTCATGATCACAAAAGAACACAAGTCAAGGTGCTTGGTGATTCCTCAAAGAGCAAAGCTAAATATAGGGAGGGGAACCAAGAATCCTAATGTGATCTTATTGTGAATGAATCAACATGGTATGATGAAGGGATCTTAGGGGAAAATTTTGGGGTACAACAAATCCATGATCTTCCCAATAAACAGCTATAGGCTGGGACGATATCCATAACCTGAAAGGTGATTTATAATAAGTATGGACCTATGTGAATAGTTAAATCCACCTCTCCAATGAAAGATTTTCTCGAACCATCAAATACTTTTACTGTAATGCCACTAAGGCGCATAGGAGTTCCCTCGTAGTTAAGCTTCATGAGAGTGCTTCTTGGTATGACATTCAAAGGAAATCCATTGTCCATCAGCACATTGGACAAAGAGTCATTCTTGCAATTCATAGATATATGCAGAGCTAGATTATGGTTTCTACCTTCATAAGGCCACTTGTCATCATAAAAGCTCGGATTATTACAAGACGTAATATTCCTCATAACACTGCTGAACTGATCCAAAGACATATCCCTTTCAACAAAATCCTGACCCAACACCCTCATCAGAGATTCCCGATGAGCAGAGGAGTTCATCAACATGGTTAAAATGGAAATCTTAGATGGAGTTTGCAATAAGTGATCCACAATATTGTAATCACTCATCTTGATTATTTTCAATAGATCATCAACATCTTTTTCCAAGGCAACTCTACTATATTCTCCTACCACTTTCTTAGGTTCAGTATTCTCAACAACTTTCTTACCAAAATTAGCATCTCCTTGAAAGGTGGGGGCGAATACACGACCACTGCGTGTTACCCGACTAACTTCAACAATATTCTCAACATGGGACAAAGGTTGGATAGGAATTTCCACACCATCTTCTAGGATAGTTGCATTGTACTTATAAAGCACAACTTTGTCTGATTCATATGGGATAGGACTAGGCAGACAAATAACTATGGGAGTAATAACAGGCTTGTTATGGTACGCAATTTATATAGGAGCGGGAACACTAAAATATGGCACAATGAAATTCACCTCTGCTTCTTCAGAATACTCAAGAATCGCAGAATCATTATCAGAAAATATACCTTAGTCAGAAGAAAAGAACTCATCAGGAGAAACATATTCATCATCAGACACGACTTTAACAGAGTAGTCTTCAATTACATTAACTTCATTATAATCATTTTGTTGAATGTGACCCTGATGGTACCATTATCTAACATCAATTGAACACCTCTACTTACAACATGACAACCACGAGAATCCCTATAGTAGATCTGACAGGACCCATAATGATGTACCTCCTGGCCATCCATGTGACAAAATGTGGCGTGCAGCTGTACCAGATCATCATTCATGTAATTCACATCAAAAATCCAGAATTCGCTGGGAAAACCATAAACCATATTCACATCTTCTTCATATTTAGCCCTTGGTCTGATTATGTGGATAAGACCTTCATCTATCATCTCTTGAAGGTCAACTCTAACTTTATCACATCCATGGATATCTGAAGTGAAAATACTACAACCTGCATGATCATGTGTATAATAGCTGAATTAAGAGATCAACATGCATCTTTAATAAATCACCTCTGACCAGATTGATATCAAAAATCATGAAGTCCAAAGGACAACCACCGACCATATTCACAAAACTTCCACCTCCATGTTTGGGAAGTGGATTATCCTTCACATTGGGACCAACATCTTTAAAAGGAAGGAGACCAGATGTTACCATCTTATGCACTTAAGACTTCAATGGATAACAGTTTTCAATTTTGTGCCCGGGGCTCCTTGATGAAAAGCACAAGTATGATCCGCCTTATAATACCATGGCAAAGTTGAAGGTATAACATGGGGAGGCCTAGTCTGCACCAATTTCGTTTGAATCAAAGTCGGAAGCAACTCTGCATAACTCATCGAAATAGGATCAAAAGCTTCTCTCTTTGGACCTTGCCCTTGATTACCTTGTTGAGGTTCTCTCTGATAGGCAACATCAGTCGGAGCCACATTGATGACTGAAGTTACTGGAGCAACTTGTTGTCGATGATGATGACATCTTCTTGGAGGTCTAACCCTCCTTTCTTAAACAACAACATTTGTTTCACTTTCTTTCTTTTTAGAAAACCATGTGATGATTTCTTTGTTCCAATAGAACCTTCGTCTTTTGTCAATCATACTTCCCTAACGGTTTCCTCTAGGTGGACAATCATATTTACTATCTCAGTGAAATCACTCGGTGCACCGACAACCATCCTTTCATAGTAGAATGAACCAAGGGTTTTCAGGAAGACCTTAGTCATTTCTTGCTCTCCCTCTGGGGTACCACTTGGGCAACAACCTCGCGCCAATGTTGTTCATACTTTTTAAATGACTCTTTATTCTTTTGAGACATCGCTCTCAATTGGTGACAGTCAGGTTCCATAAACATGTTGTATTTGCACTGCTTCACAAAAGCTTTTCCTAAGTCATTGAATGCGCGGATGTTTCTACTGTCCAATCCCATATACCATTTTAATGCAGCACCAGTTAAACTATCCTGGAAGAAATGAATAAGAAAATGTTGTTCATCAGTATGAGTGGACATTCTCTTGGTATACATCACCAGGTGATCACGGGGGCAAGAGTTTCCTTTGTACTTCTCAAATTCTGGCACCTTAAACTTTTCTAGGACTTTCACATTAGGAACCAAACAAATGTCACTAACATTTTGTCCGAATAACTCTTTCCCTTGGAGGACCTTCACTTCTTTCTGCATTTCATTGAGTTGATCCTGAAAGTCATCCATTCGGTCATAAAAGTCCAAACTTTCACTTGATGGAGGAGCAAGATGATAAACTTCATCATTAGTAACAAGCATAACATTAACTATAAGAGGTGCAACATAATGAATCTCATTATTAGAAACAGGAGTAGCATGCACCACATGAGGTGTAGAAACAACAGCAGTTTCAACAAATAGGGAAACTTGAGCAACACGATTGTAACCTTCTGGCATGAAATTCTAAAGTATTCCCCACGACTAATTGTGAGGCATACGATATTGAGCAGCAGTAACTGGAGTAACAGAGATGGGAATTGACAGAACTTCTGAAATAATAGTCACCTGTTGTGGTTAAGTAGCATGAGGAGACGAAGGAGGAGGTGGTGGCTGATTCTGAGCAACCACCAACAATTCTACCAAAGCAGTCAGGTTGGCCATACCAGCCCTCAAAGTAGTAACTTCTTCGTACGGCTCACGATTCTCTTGTACAAGGTTTTCCATATTCTTTCTAGAATTAGCCCGAGTACTGTAGCGATGAGACAGCTTGCCGACCTAACAAAGCAGAGAAACGAGTAAGACACCCATGAAAAATAGGAATTTAAAAATATGTGCAATATGATGCATGATATGCAATGCACATGATTTATTTTGTTTATTTAAGAAACTCAAAGAATTATAAACAATTTCAAATATTGAAGTACTAACACATCTGATATACTGAAAATATCATTTTAATAATAATTTTGGAATGGATTACAACTTTTAGTACAAGTTTCAAAAATCTTAAGTACTAGAGAATAAAGATAGAGTGTAAAAATCCTAAGGAGCCAAATTAAGCTGATGAAGATCTCTCCACACACTGATGCTTTCCCATGAGTCTTGCAATCTGAGCCTTCAACTGCCTGTTCTCTTCTACATACTTATCGGCGACTTCTTTCCATCCACCAAAATTGGATAGTCGGTGATTGGGATCTGGCTAAGCTCTAGAGGAAAATAAACCCTCTTTCTTCTGCATCATCTCCACAACATGACTCTTAAGAATCCCAATCAAGTCTACCTTCTCTTTCAATTCTATTGAGTATGACACCTCCAAAGTCTAGTACTAATTCTTTCATGCTTCTTTCTATTGCTGCATCCTAACCAAGGAAAGTTGAAGTTCTTCCACATCACCTAAGAGGGGAGGAATAGTCCTCATAAACATATCGGATATAGGTTCTTCATGAGGATAAGGCATCTTTTACTGAATTTCCCTTGCTTATACCCAACAAAAATAAGGCTCCAAGGAAACATCTCCCCTTGGTCCCAAATATTTTCTACCCTTTCTCATGATACTTGGGTTCCCCATCTAAGCCGGTGAAAGGAACACAATCAATAATAGGTAAACCTAGTAAGTAAGAATACTCCTCCAATGTGGGCATCAACTGATAATCAGGACAAGTAAAAGACCGACACAACAGATCATAGAAATAGACTTATGTAGAAAGAATACACTCCTTCATCTTGAGCTTCATAAGAGGCACGATGGCTCCATACTTCTTCTAGAAATATTTAGAACTCTCAATCTCATGAATCAAACTAATCAGTTCCTCTATCTTAGGATCCTTGAAACTGTACTTCCGAGTCTTTCTCCTTCCAAAATCCATGGTCCAAAAAGTATCTGAGATATTTGCAAAAGTCAACCTTATGTTTCTTGAATCAACTATTTAAAGAATGCTCATGGGTGCATGAATGCATGATAATGCAACAATCAAACACAAGAACACAAACATGGGGGTTCATAGGTTCGACGTCACGAGAATTAAGTCAAAGGTACTACCAACAAGGTAAGGACTAATGGTTTATCACCTGCCGAACAAGGTTCTAAAAATTTCCCAAAGTCTACATTTTTCCTCGAATATTACTATTGTCCCGATTAGCTCGGTAATTAGCAACATTCTCAGGAAAAACTCGTCTGATTGTAGCATCGCGTGACAACCACTTCCGAATTACATTATCACAGTCTTTGCACTACACCTAAAAGGCCAAGTTGGGTTAAGGGTTCTTCGGTCCTCAGCTTCTCAGGCTCTCAGGTCGAAAGCAGCTCGTCTTCCCGATTGTTCGGTAAACGAATACTACAGTCAAAGGGGCCTCCACTGAGTAGGGGATCTCATGTCTCCTTATTTGGGATTCCTCCCTCAAAGTTAACATGATTATACCGCCTGTCCTATCTGAATTTTGCCCAAGTTCGGGTAGAGGACTTATAAAAGATCACCAAGCACCTTGAAAACCAGGAAAACCCAGACATACATATATACAACAAATAATATACAAAAAATAATATACAACAAATAATAGAACATACACAAATAAAAAAAGACAGGCTCAAACCACTTAGATATTACTTTTCCCAGTGAAGTCTCCAGTATTCTCTAGCGGTAGAAATGTTTAGACTAAGCCATTGGATGGACTTAACTCGCACAGATCAAATAAAAATCGCCACCGCACTTTATTGTTTAGAAAGGAAATGGAAAAAGAGAGAATAAACCTCAAAAAGAGGGGGCGAATCTAGGTACATGGGTTGGTTATGAAAAGGGAAGTTATTAGCACCCTAAACATCTACGGTACTCCGTAATAACCTCTTTGAAAAATCTATTTATTTTGGCTATAAAAAGTGTATACAAAATAAGATGGTGAAAATGAGAAAAGAAGTACATTTTTACAAATTTTCACCCGCCGCAGTTGTGAACCTTTAGCGCCAACATACTACCTTCCATGCAATAGGGGATCAGGGTACTCGTAGTTCACCTCAAGAGTTTTAAAACACATGTGTGTTAGTTAATTTTAAGAGAAAAGACATCATCGTCATATCTGAGTGGAAAACATACTTACGACACAATTATGAGAAAGGAGAATTTGCATCATCTCAAAGTGGAGGATATAACTTGGATTTTAAAATCATTAAAGCCTCACTCAAAACCCAAGTGGAGAATATCTCACTTCACTACATATCACAGAAGTATAGTAGCTCGCATCACTACAAGAATCAACAAGAGTTTAATCTCTTGAGAAAAGGTTTTAAAGTAAAAAGCCAAAGTGGAAAAATGGTTTGAATGAGGTTAATGACTTTTAGTCTTGAGAAAAATGTCAAAGTATGGTTAAATTGATTAATTTTTTATTAAGAAAATATTTTTGAAAATTCATGGACCTAAGTCCAAGTTTATTACGAAAGAAATTCAAGTTAGAAAACAAGAAGAGTTTTGAAAAGGAGGGAGAAGATTTTTGAAATTAAAGATGGTGAGAGGAGATGAAGGGACTATCCTAAAGCATAAGGTAAAAGCTAAGGAAAAGAACGATCTAAGAAACAAGAAGTCAACCCTTGACATAAGAATTCAATGTATAATTCTCATTCTTTGGATTGAAACAAGCAAGCAAAAATACTAAACCTCTGAGAAATACCAAGCTTTAGCTGAGTTAAGTCTTCATAAAAATTGGGCAGAGTAACACCTGTATACAGAGGAATTCTTAATCACAGACAAAACATATAATCAGAATAACCTGCACACGAAGAAAATTAACCCAATGCCTTGAAGTAAACTGCCAAGAACTTCAGACAAAATAACAACATAGCAACAAGGTCCCCAAGTATCAAGGCTTCTACTCCTAACTCCAAGAGATCCACAACTTCACACTGCTAAGGATAGTAACCAAGTAGTCCAAGTAACCTTATAGTTTTTTATTGTTCAAGTTGATTATTAAGTGTCTTTAAAAGGAAAGAAAATCTCAAATGAGCAAAGATAAAATGGCATAAAGATAAATGCTCAAGTCAGAAAAAGAGAATGATGTAGATTGTAAATGCTAAAGTAAATAGTACATAAAAGTAAAGGTACAAATTAAAGGCACAAAGTAAAGTTAATTGTTAATGAATTAGAAGTTAGAGAGTTAGTTGAATGACCATCTTGAAGCTTGCATTTGAAAACTCATTAGAAGATTGATAAAATAAAAGCTTCTCAACAACAAGTTTCATTTACTTTTTATCAAGTATATCATTCATTTCAAATGCTCAAAGTAACCACATATGATCAACGATGTTCAAATGATTCAATCAAACCAAAATTTATGAAGTTCATTAGAGGATTGATAGAACCAAAGCCTCCTAACAATGAACTTCAGATTTATTGGATCCGAGGTTTCAAATTAAACATACTCGTGCTTGAAAACATATGTTTAGGCCACAAATGGTCACTTTTCGAACCGGGACAAATTTAGCACTATGTTAAGCAATCGTAAGTGGATTTATGTAGAAGTCACACCTATTTTGAGACCGGTTAATAGAAATCTATGTACCAACATGTTAGAGAAATTATATGTATATCATTCTCCAAAAATATGTAGCACAAGTAAACACAAGAAATAGATAAGATGAAGAGGGAGAGGAATGTACCGGATGAAACTAGGGTTTCAAATATCATCAACATCATTCATCCATTTTGGTGGATTTTGTTTTTCAACCTATCAACACCCAAGATTCAATGAGGTTGAGGAATTTGTCCCAAAGTAACACTCAAGTGTCTCCAAATCAGAGACAACAAAAAAATGAAATATATTTAATATAAAACAAAATTTAAATGATTTAAAAAGGAAATAATTTATAAAATACACAACATGTATTAAAACACCAAATAATAATCCTAAAAAATATCAGAAGTCAAATATGAGTCAACAAGTGTTGACAAAAAAATTTAAAATTTTTTAAAGTCATAAACTATTTTTAAAATTTAAAGAAATGAGAAAAATAAACCAAAATTTGTGAAAAATAGTAAAATCAAAAATAAAAATAAAATGAGGTCACCAATATTTGTCAAGATGTCATTGGATCCTTACATAATTTTTTCAGAATTTTAAAATCAAGAAAAATATTTTTAAACAATTAAAACAAGTCAAATAAAGTGAAAAATCATAAACAAATATCAAATCACAAAATAAAATTGTGAAAAAATAAAAATCAGAAAGAGAAAAATCAAAAGTATTTTTGAGAATTTTTTCATGATTTTAGAAATGAATTTTTTTATGAATTTTTGAAGTTTAAAACAATTAAATAAAAAATCAGAAAATAAAAATAATATCAAAATAATGTGGATCATTGGATCAATGTCAAAACGTGTTAGTAAGTTAATTCAAAGGATCAGACACACTTTTCATGATAAGGACTCTCTTGAATAACACACTGGATCAATTATAAATTCAAAAAATATAAAAATAAACAAAAAAAAATATAGACCATTGGATCATAGTCAAAACGCATTAGTAAACAAATCCAAAGGACCTGACGCGCTTTGCTTAATATGGACCTTAGCAAGAAAACACATAATCAAATAAATCCGAGCCAATAAAAATAAAACAATTGGCACACTCTGATTGGTTTAGACGAAACATGTCATCGTCTTCAACCTCCAGCCTTCAGAAAAACTAGATAAATCGTGATTCTTCAAATGGAAAAATTAGAGGTTCAGACCAGTACCAATAGATTTGTCTCTTCAAGACGATCACAATCGTTCCCTCGAGAAAAATTTCTTTAAACCATAGCTCAATCGATTTGCAACAAAAAAAATAGAAGAAAAAGTGAAAACGAGTTTGTAAATTAAATGCTAAATTCTCCATGAAATCAGAAACCAAAAGAAACATGAGAATCAAAAGAAGGAGGATAACATATTAGAAACTTGTTTGGATCAATTTTGTTAAGAAAACTTCCTAAACGAAGTAAGAGAAATTTGCTCTAAAACTGGATTTGGATAGCTCGATTCAATGGATGATTTGGCTTGTTTTTGATGTGGTTAGCTTCATAGAGGTTCAGTGAAGGTGAAGAGCTCAAGAATTTAGAAATGGAAGTGATTTAGAGTCTAATTCGAAGTTGCAGAATTGAGAGGTACGAAAGAAGTTTGACAGAGGTTTTCTAGATCTCAAAATTTTGGTAAAATGAGTTGAATATGTTCTATATTTATAGGATAAGTGAATGGAATCAAGAGGATGGGTGAATGATGCAATATTAATCGAATTCGTGTACACTTATCTCATGAGCAAAGTGTGAGCACATGTGCATCAAAACTCATCCAAATGATGCGTTTTAACACTCTAAATGATCCAAACATTTATGCTAATCATGTTTAAGTGGAAAACACGCACAAATTTGGTAATTAGAAGTCGCATTATGGAAATTGCAATCTGACTGTTTTGACAAAATCAGTTTCAAGATGCCAACATTGAATCCATGGTGCACACAACTCAGGAGGCTCTATGATATGATTCTTGAAGAATTTGAAAGAGAAGGTTATAATATTTACAATGAGACAATAAAGACACCATTTGGATAATTGAGGTGGAAGTTATGTCCACTTGAAATCGTGAAAAACAAACTGACTTTTGTACTTAGAAAAATTTCTAAGTAAGGGATCTAAAAAATGACCTATAATGTTCTTCAAAATTACATGACCTTCCACTCAAAATTTGATCTTGATATCTGAAGATGACATGAAGTAGACCTCTTGAATTGAATTATGGAATTGAGATCACTCAAAAATCATAAAAATTGATAGATTTATGGTCTTTGGAAGATGATGAACAAATTTGGGATAATTCACAAAAGACCTATAATCTTTTCAATTCTTCAACAGCTTTCTAAGCATTTTCAAGTCTTGCAAATTGTAACAAATATGTAGTATTGATCCCAAATATTATTGTGGAAAAATAATGGGCTCAAGGAGATAAAAATTGACCAAGTTAGGATCATTTGAAGTCAAACCCTAAGATTCAAAGGCTTTTCAAGGAGTCTTGTAATCTTTCTCAACCATAAAAGATTTTCCTCTTAAAATTAGCCTTAGATCCCTGAAGAAAACTTGTTAAGGACTCTTTAAATAGAATCAATGATTTTAGTTCAATCAAAAATATAATAAAATGAGAAAGATATGATCCTTGGAACTCAACAAACCCTATCTAAAAGAGTGTCAAAAGGACTTGAAATTCCTTTCAACTTTTGATGATTTTTCTTGCACAATTGGATCTTGTCATATGAAGAGAGGTTGTTGTAGATGATGATAATAATGTATAGAAAAAATAACCAACTCAAAATGTTGAAAATTTAGAGAGTTATGCACATGTGATCACTGAATCAAGCATTAGCTCAATTAGGTCAATCTTGTTGAATCAACCTTAAATCTTTTGAACTTTCTTGACAAAATAAAGCATGATGAATCACCATAGTATCATGGTTTCTTCCTTCTCGGGTTTTCCTTCGATGATTTTAATTTCCCTTCTTGTGGGATAAATAAAAACTCGATGGTGACTTCATTGATTTTTTGTCGGTTCCTTCAGCTGGCGACTTCACTGGGGACTGATTGACCAATTACTGATCCATCCTGTGAGTCAATCCTAGATCTTGTTTTTTCTTTTCTTTGGGTATTTATCTTTATGTTTTATAGCTTGTTCATTTGTACATGTTTATCTGAGCATATGTGTGCATTGCATTTTATCGTTTTCCATATACAGGTTATTGTTGTTGTGCTAGATTTTGTTATTATTGATGGGTGGGTGTTACTATTGAGGTAAAAGGCTCAGTACCCAGGCTAGAGTCATAAAATACTAGGAACATATAGGAATAGAGTGGAACATGACGGATACTGGACGAAGGTCCTACTAGTGAGGCCATGTCGTCCATGCTCAGATGAGGTTCAAATTAGGTGTTATCGTCATCCACGTATATGGTTTTGATGGTAACATTTTCAGGCGAACCCGTGATTTTGAGTTACCCCTCGGTCTTGCCTTAACCTAGACTTTACCTGTGAGTGGGTAGGGTTTGATATTATAGGTATCGTTGGTGACTCTATGGTTCTTATGGTTCTGGTTTTCAGGTGGTGACTATGTGTTTCTTGTGGCTTATGTTTCAGACCTTTAATCCTTTTACATGTAACAGTAGTTCTGTTATAGTTCAACAACTATCAAGTATTATTGAAGCTTTTATCCCACATGTTTGCATACATAGAATGTTAATGTCATTATTAGCATATATGTTCCTTCATTTCCAAGCATCATTTCTTTGATTCCAATTGTTAAGTCGCTAAAAAATGAATATTGTTAAGAAATATACCATGGCTTAATAATAGGAATCAAAATGTATAAACTCTTGGAAACGAGAACATGGAATTTGTATTGCATGTCATGTATCATTTGGAATTTAATTTTGCATTTCATAAGTTTCTAGGGAGTCTTACTCAAGGTCCTTTGGTCTTCAGACACAAGTTGTCTCATGAATGCAACACTCGATCCAATTACAAGTAGAAGATGAAAACTCTTGAACAAGAGAATCACGAGCTGCACGAAGAAGTTATTGCTTTGAGATACAATATGGCTAATCTGACTATTTTGGTAGAGTCGTTGGTGGCTACTCAGAATCAGCCACCACCCCCTTCATCTCCTCATGCTACTCAACCATAACATACGATCGTCATTTATGAGGTTCTGTCAGTTCCATTCTCTATTACTCTAGTTGTTGTAGCTGCTCAGTATTATATGCCTCTTGGTTATTCGTGGGGAATTCCTGAAGGTTACATGCCATAAGGTTACAATCATGTTGCTCAAGTTGCTCAACCAGTTCAACCAGTTGTGGTTTCTGCCTCTCTTGTGGTGCACATTACTCCTATTGCTAATAATGAAATTCACCATGCTGCCCCTCCTGTGGTACACACTACCCCTTTTGCTAATGACGAGGCTTATCATGTCGCTCCTCCACCAAGTGAAAGCTTGGGCTTCTATGACAAAATGGAGGACTTTCAGGATCAGCTCAATGAAATGAAAAAATAAATGAAGGCCCTTAGAGGTAAAGAGTTATTTCAGACAGAATGTCATTGATATCTGCTTGGTCCCTAATGTGAAAGTGCCTGCGAAACTTAAGGTTCTAGAATTTGAGAAGTACAAGGGAAACTCTTACCTCCGTGATCATCTGGTAATGTATATTATGAGGATGTCTACTCATACTGATGATGAACGCCTGCTTATTAATTTTTTCCAAGATAGTATGACTGGCGCTGCCTTGAAACGGTGCATGGGTTTGGATAGTAGCAACATCCATACATTCAATGACTTGGGTGAATCTTTTGTGAAGCATTATAAGTGCAACATGTTTATGGCACCAGACTGTGACCAGTTGAGAGAAATGGCTGAAAAATATAAGGAATTGTTTAAGGAGTATGCACAGTGTTGGCGCGAGGTTGAAGCCCAAGTGGTACCCCTGATGGGAGGGCAAGAAATGACTAAAGTCTTCCAAAAAACCCTTGGTTCATTTTACTATGAAATAATGGTGGCAAGTGCACCAAGTGATTTCACTGAGATTGTAAATATGGGTGTCTGTTTGGAGGAAGCCATCCGAGAAGGACGATTGTCAAAAGATGAAGGTTCCAGTGCAACCAAGAAGCCATCATATGGTTTCTCTAGAAAGAAAGTAGACGATACAAATGCTATTATTCAAGAGAGAAGAATAAGGCCTCCGAGAAGGCATCATCAACACCAACAATAGGTTGCTTCAGTAACTCTGGTTGTCAATGCAACTCCGACTACTATTGCATATCAGAGAGCACCTCAACAAGGTAATCAAGGGAAAGGTCATAAGAGGGAAGCTTTTGATCCTATTCAGATGAGTTATACATAATTATTTCTGAAATTGATTCAGAAGAACCTGGTGCAGACTAGGTCTCCCCCTACTATACCTGCAACTTTGCCATTGTAATATAAAGATGATCAAACATGTGCTTTTCATCAAGGAGCCCATAGGCAAAGTATTCAGAACTACTATCCGTTGAAGGTTATAGTGAAGAAAATGATCACATCTAGTCTCTTATCTTTTAAAGATGTAGGTCCTAATGTGAAAGATAACCCATTACACAAGCATGGAGGTGGAGGTGCAGTGAACATGATCCAGTGATTTCCTGGAGATTTCATAATTTATGACATAAACATGGTAAGAGGTAATTTGGCGAAGATGCATGTTTTACTGTGCTAATATAGTCAATATGAGCATAACCATAAGGTCTGCAAGGTGTGTAGAGAAAGCATTCGCGGATATTATATGGTTGAAGGAGATCTATAATAAATGTTGGATCAAGATCTTATCCACATCGTCAGACCAAGGTCTGAATATGAAGATGTTAATATGATTGAACGATCTTCTGACAAGTTAGATACTTTTGATGGGTTCTTTTCTGCTGATGAGTTTGTTTTTTATGATGATTTTGGGTCTTCTGATGAGTTCTTTTATGTTGATGAGTTTGTTTCAGATGATGAGTTTGTGTCTTCTTATGAGTTCTTTTTTGATGATGAGTTTTTAACTGTGGATGTTGGCGTTCAAATTCGTGCTAAAACATATGTTAGGTATGTCAAGGAACCTACGACTGAAGAGCTCAATATTGTTACTCCTAGAGAGATACATGAAAAGTGGGTTCAAAAAGGACTGATTGGTTTTCGCTGTTATTTTTGTATAGAATGTGCAAAGAAACCACGAGGTTGCAATGTTTTGAGGGATGATCTCCAGATAGTGAAAAGTTTGGATTTGTTTAAAGAAGGAGCGATAGTTGTTCTCGCTGATAGAAAGAAAATTGTTGAAAAGTTATGTGCTCCCTTTCCAGCCTTGAAGGGGACTTCTGATACAAAGAATGAGATTATTTTTTACAAAGGAGCAGTTAACCCGCTTCTCAAGCAAGTATGAACTTTGGTGAGCTCAATTGAAGGATGCCCTGGAGTTTAAGGATGATTAGCCTTCTCAGTTTATTATCATTTTTACTGCTTTCTCATTTGTAATTTTTCTTGTTTATCATTGCACTTTTTGCATGTAAGAACTTGATTGCATTTGAATGATTATCTTAATACAATGAATATGTCTGTCTTGAAGAAACCCATTTGTTTCACTCACATTTGTTTTCAATGTTAAATTGTTGTTCTGCATGATGATACCAACTTGTTACCAATTATCTTTCCTAGGCCGAGATTGGAGGGGGGATGATGATATTGAAAAACAAAAAATTTATGGTTGTATGCTTTAGGATAAAACCCTGTTGACGATGTACATGCATTGTTTCAAATCCCCAAACACTAGAGATATAAGGAAGATAATCTCTCTTTAACCCCTTTGATACTTGAAGTATGAGTTTCTTTTCTATACGAAAAAACCCTTACATTTAACCTGGGGAAGGGTAGTCTTAAGTTAATTTGATCGAGTGTTCAAATTTCAAAGGGAATGCACTTCTAAAGATCAACCACAATGGTTATCTTTCATATATCATGAGGCCAGAAGATGTGAAACCTAAATGGTTATCCCTCATCCATCAAGGAACGAAGTAGTCACAACCCTCTCAACAGATCAAGACAAGTCTAATGTCACACTGTAATACAGTGGGAGAACTGACTTTTGGTTTTGCGTTTTATCGCAAATGTTGCGAATAGCAAGAGTCGCCACCGACTTTTCTTTTATCCAGTAAAGGAAAGGGTGAAAAGAACAGGAAAGAACTTTTTGATAATTTTCTGGAGTTCGGGGGATAGGTTATGAAAAGGGAAGGTGTTAGCACCTTTTTCATCCGTAGTTATCTACGGGCTCTTAATTGCTAGCTCACTTTTAAAAATGCTTTGTGTTTGTGTATATTTGAAAATATTTTGAAAATGTCTAAGTACGACAATTTTGTAATGATTCTCGTATCGTTGAGAATGTATACAAAATGTTTGTTTTGAAAATATTTATTTGAAAGAAAGTGTTATTTTGTGAAAAGTGTTTCAAAGATGCCAATGTAAGGCAGTTTGCTTTATAATAACCCTTGTATCAGTTCTCATGAGTGTTTATAAAGCGTTTGAAAATATTTATTTTTGAAAGTGTGAGGTGTGGAATTGTTTTAGTTTGTGAGAAAGCGATTACGAGTGATACATCTACTCAAAGAGTCTTTGTTATTTTCCTCCTCCTTCAGATGGTGCAACCCTACCATTAGTTAATAGGAAGCCTTATCATTGGATGTGAGGGACAAGCGTTGGTCATTGTACAGTCATAAAAGGTAACTTATAGGATGCTTTAGTAATTATCGTTAGGGACTAAGATCGTTTACCGAAGGCAACATCGAACGGTCATCGAGGGACTACGGTCTTTTAACCGAGGGTCTTTGCTAAAGCATCCCACGTTCGAGGGACATGACTGTTTAAATTCGGGGGGGAAAGTGAGGGTGACCCTAGAGGTGCATGTGTGCAAAGTGTTTTGATTTAAAGTATTTGTGTTGTACCCCAAAATTTGCCCTCCCATTTTCTCAACATTTCTCATCACAAAGCCCTTAGAACTCAAGATCCAGTTAGGGTTTCATCTGCTCAAGACTTCTCCTTGCACTGTTGACCCAAATTAGGGTTTGTGTTTGCACAAAGATATTTTGACCTAAATTTCCTAAGATGACTTTCATTATTCATATTGGACTCCCAAGTTTATCCACATCAAGTTTCAAGTCTTGATTCCAAATTTTGCCCAGTCAATTGGGCAGTTGATCTAGAAATCAACTATATTGGGGAAAAAGTCAACTGTGGCCAATTGACAGTCAAATCTCATGAAAATTGACCCACATCAACATTGTGAACTCACATGGACCATTTGATCAAGTTTGGATCACAATTCCACAAGAAATTTGATCAGATCACCAAAAGGGCAAAATGGTCATTTTTAGGGTTTTGACTGCACAAAGGCAATTTTTGACTGTTTGACCTAGCCAATGGCAAACCAAGCTCACATATGGACTCAAAGACCCCATGGAATTGTCTTGACATGCTCAACAAGTTCAAAAGATCCCAAATACACAAGATTGACAGTTGAATTTCCCAGTCAATTGATCAATTTTGACTGTATACTGAAAAGTCAAACTTTGACTTTTTGGTCAAAATCAAGTGTCAAGATTCATTTTTCATCAAAACATGCCAAATCATGAAACTTGTTAATCAAGAAATCAAGAATTGCAAATTAGGGTTTGAAATGAAGATTTTTCATGACTTAGAATTTTTCTAAGTTATGAAAAACCCTAATTTTTTCCTAACTTTGCCCCACTTTCTCACCAAGATTCATTTGGATTCAAGCAAAAGTCAAAACATGAAAGTTGTAGCCTATTGCATAATCTACAACTTTGATTCACAAAGTTTTCCCAAAAGAGGCTTGTATATCAAGTTACAATTTTTGGAACAAGGGTACCAAACCATTCTTAACTTAGAGAAAATTTGACCTATTTTAGGCAGGATTTTTGCCTAACTTCAAGACCATTTTTCACATACTTCCACTTGGAATTTCAATTTGCATTTCAAAGATGGATTGTAGTACACATTCCAAGATTTCCAAAATGTCCAAGAACTCATCAAACAACCTCATGGTTAGGGAGAATCGAATTTTGCAATATGGGAAAAACTCACTTTTGTTATGGCCAATTTCCATGTTCATACACTTAGGCAATTTTCAAATCAGCATTCTTTCCTTGATTACAGGCCTCTAAACCATCCAACACTCAATAATTTAATGCAAACTCTTTGTGCCAAGACCATATTCTATGTGTTCAAGCATTGCATAATGGTTTAATCCCAAAATAGATAAAGCACTTTAACCATTTTTGCAAAAGTGAACTTTATGTCAAAATGAAAATCCAAGAAGTACAGTTCAAATCCCCTTGGCACAAGTTTAGGAACTAATTACACTGATCAATGCCAAGGTTTGCAGCACATTAGGGGGACCTCTACCTGTCTAAAAACCAACTTGAACATTTGTTGCTTAAAGTGTAAGAAACATAGCATATCATCCAACAACTTTCATCTCAGCTGAAGAACCCTTAAGCAAACTTGTCAAACATATCCTAAACATCCTAACTGAGCTAGAACACGAGTCAACCACCTCCATTGCCTTCCCATTCACAGAATCACCATTGAACTGCTCAAAACAGGGCATCCCTGCAGTTTGAGCTCCATAGCTCAAACCTTCCATGCATTCTTGCTAAAAACTTGTCAAACACATCCCATAACATCCCTTGAAGCTAATCAAAACCTCAAACACGACCTGTAACACTCCCAGGCAACATCACCATTTTCATTTTCTTGTTTTGCAGTTGAAGTTCCATAGCACGATTCAAAAGGTTTCAAGACAAAGTAAAGCTTGGAATAGCATCACTGGACATCAAGGAAGCTGTACCAATCATCACCTTGCATTGAAGACACCTCCATCACCAGATACAACTTCAATTGAACAGGTAAGTTCATGAACACGTATCTCTCTATCCAGACATTGTTAGCTTTAGGTTTGTGAAGAAAACATGTCACATTCATAGCCCTGAACATGCCCATATGATTAGATTTCATTTATATTATGTATGCTTAGAGAATTTTAAGTCTGAACATGGAACAAAAACTAGGTCAGGAATTGGGGGAGAAGAAATTCTCTCTCATTTCTGAGAGTTAGATTGACTTTTTTATATGTCTAGAATCGTGGCTTCAAGCTCTACAGGTTTCATGTTGGAAGATTTTGCAAAAGATCAAAGAATCAGGAGTTAGAGATTTGAGAAGAAAGGCGCGTGTTTTTGAATCTTGTTGGTCTGAAGGTTGAAGACAACAATCTTCTGGGCTGGGCCTGATTTGTTATTTCTTTTTGCACCCTTTTATTACTTCTGCACCCCCTGAGCCCATTTTGTTTATTTTTATGATTTTTTGACTTTTGTTTTTTATTCCTGACTTATTTATTTTTCCTCATAATATTAAAAACATAAAAAACTTTTTTTACACCATTTTTATATTTTTTAGGCATTTATTTGTTTATATTGATATTTGTATGTAAATAAGTTCATAATATTATTATTTAGAATAAATAGAAAAAATAATGTAAAACACATTCATTTTTTGATTTTTATTTTATTTTATCTTCTGAAAATATTTTATATAAAATATACTTTTTTTATAAATATTAAATATTATTATTTGGTATATATAATACATATTTAGAAAATAATACAAATATATATATATATATATATATATATATATATATATATATATATATATATATATATATATATATATATATATATATATATATATATATATATATATATATATATATATATATATATATATATATATATATATATATATATATATATATATATATATATATATATATATATATATATATATATATATATATATATTTATTAGAATATCTAGGACAAAAATACAAAAAATATATACATTTTTATTTTTGTTAATATTTGACATTAAAAATACCTTTTTATAAATATACTTCATTTTTATTTTATTTTTGTATATAATTGATAAATATTTGTACATATTAAATAAATAATACCTTTTACCTAATAAAATTAGGGTTTGCCCTAAAACATAAAAAATCCAAAAAAAATAATACTTTTTATCTTGTTTATTTGACATATAAAAATACTCTTTTTTTTCATACACATAAAAACTTTTTTGCATCTTGCATATTTATTTTATTTCCATTTAATTTGTGCAATTAAATATCTTGTAAATAATTCCAAATTGATGTAATAGCTAGGTTTAAATTCTTTGTCAAATACCCCTCATTTGAACATTTGTACCCCCCTTCCCATATTGTGTTGTAATAGCTTAGGAACTTTAATTTTCGCACCTTAATGCTTTCTAATTATGCCATGTTAGAATTAGGGTTTTGTATGCAAATAAAAAGAACCAAAATAGTTTGACCTAATTTTCAGATAATCAAGCATGAAAATGGACAATACTAATCACACTTGCACCCCTAGGGTATTCCACTTGTTGCCTTCAATAAATGGGCCATATTGCATGTTAGGTCTCTTTGGGTAAAAACAAACACAATCAAATAATCATAGTCCCTCGATGACGCTTTCGAAAAGTTGCCTAAAAAATGATCAAGTCCCTTAAAGGAAAATTGCCCAAAGATACTTGGCACCATTGCAATTATGGTCTAAACGATGACCCGCGCCCGTCCCTTTCACATCCTAACACAAGATTGTCCACCAAATGCAATGGTGGAACAAAATTGTTAAAAGGGTTAAAACATAACAAAAATCTTTGAGAACTTTAGGGTAGATAGCTCTTAAGTACTTGTCAACTTGCAAAACAAAAACACTTGCCTATTTTTCAAACCACACTTCACAAACACTTTCAAAACAAACTTTCAAAAAGAAAACCTTGAAACATCTTTTCAAAAAGACAAACACCTTTTGTAAAACATTCGAGTAAAGAATTGTTACAAGGGTAGCCTAGACAAGGCATCTTTTTCAAAACATTTTCAAAACCACACACAAAGCACCATTTCAAACAATTGAAAACCAAGGCAAGTTGATCTAAGCAAGTACCTAAGAGCCCATGGATAACCATGGATAGAAAGGGTGCTAATACCTTCCCTTTCTATAATCTACTCCCCGAACCCAAGAAAATATCTCAAAGGTTTTTGTTGTGCTTTTTAAACCTTTCCTTAGGATAAAATAAAAAGTCGGTGGCGACTCTTGCTCAACCGAAACATTTGCGAAAACAAACGCAAAACCCTAGTCAGTTCTCCCACCGTATCACAGAACTGGCGACTCTGCTGGGGATAATTTTAAAAGTGGAGTAACCTTAGGGCTTAGATCACCCTCTTGCATGACTAATTGTTTGATTTGATTGCTTTATATTTTGGCTCTCTTGTTTGGGTTTGTAATCCTCCACCCGGATTTTGGGAAACATTTCATAGATAGCAATACATTGTGGAAACTGTGCGGGGTATACCGACACGGTCGAAGCAATAGCTATATTAGTGCGACATATTTGTGAGTACCGGTAACCCTTGAGTTCAATCAAGGAGAGTACGGGGCCGCTGAGTGATGTCACTAAGCACTAATGACCTAGAACCTTACTTGACCATCTTGGCCTTTTATTAGGGGTAGTGAGATGACCGGCTTTGGTGCAGTCTGAAGTTGGTAGATACTCGATACTACACTCATTGAGGGTTGTTTTCTTGGAATATTTTGGTCGCTAGTTAAGTGGCTAAACCGAAACAATGAACAATGAAAACAATCCAGTGATATTGAGCTCCTTAGAACCCGGTTACTATTTATAGGACAGGTTTTTAAGCCAACTACACTCAAGAGGGTACTTACCTATGAAACCCCATGCAAGCCTGAAACTAGGGTTTGGTGTGAATTGCTTGTACATATGTCTTGTGCATACATCATAAACATCATAAAGCATCATATGCATTCACTAACCACTTCAAGGGTTTAGATCTTCATCTTTGTTCTTGTTTTGTAGGTCATGGAAATTCCTCGCAGAAAAACCATCCAAGTCAACCTTGTGAGAATCTCTCCTCAACTCAAGGAGCTCACCTCAATAATTCCGGAAAGCTCATCCTTCAGTGAAAGACATGGTAGACTGCTCAGCTTAGTCAACACCAACATTGAAGAGGATATGATGAAAGTACTATTCCAGTTCTTTGACCCTCTTCACCACTATTTCACTTTCCCTGACTATCAGTTGGTGCCCACTTTGGATGAGTTTTCTCAACTCCTGAGAATTCCTATCCTTAATCAACTACCCTTCAACGGTACGGAAAAGGAACCAAAGCTGGAAGATGTTGCTCGAGCATTACATCTACAACCATCCTACATCAAGGAGCATTGGGAAACCAGAAGCAGCGTCAAAGGATTCTTAGCAAAATTCTTGTTTGAGAAGGCACAAGAATGTTGGAATTCATTGGACCTACAAGCCTTTGAAGAAATTGTGGCACTCCTCATCTATGGGTTGGTCTTGTTCCCAAATTCTGACCAATTGGTAGATGTCAACGCCGTCAAAATCTTCTTGTCCAGAAATCCAATACCAACATTGCTTGGGGACATCCTTCACTCATTTTACACACGAACAATGAGAAAGAGGGGTGTTCTCATGTGCTGTACTCCTCTCCTTGCAAGGTGGTTTATTTCGCACCTTCCACAATCTGTCTTAAAGAATGACCAAGGCTCAAGGTGGTCCCAACGGTTGATGACTCTTACTCACTCTGATGTACATTGGTGTTCTCTGTCCAGAGAAAATGTCATCATCGTCGATCATTGTGGAGAGTTCCCTAATGTTCCATTACTTGGAATCAGAGGAGGTATCACCTACAACCCTTGCCTAGCTTTGAGGCAATTTGGATATGCACGGAGGGATGGCCCTCACGACATGTTGATTCCTGACCTAGTTTTTGACTTCGACAACGATGCGCAAGGACTTTGCCAAAGATTCATCAGAGCTTGGAGGATGCCCAACAAGGTTGATAGCAAGACTTTGGGACACAAGAACTCCATCCCTCTTAAGCCTTATCTCAAGTGGGTACGAGCCCGAGCCCAGAGTCTAATGATGCCTTATCCTCATGTTCTCCCTGTGATTAAAGAGCCTGTTAAGGAAGGAGAGGTTCCCTACACCATCCTATATCCTGACATGCCTACATCATGGGAGGAAATGCAGAAGAGTTGGATTCAGCTCAAGGAGGAACGGAACACTTTTGAAGCCAGCTTCTACGCTAGCGAGAAGAAGGTTCTAGAGCTTACCCGCCGACTCCATGAGCAAGAGGCCCTCAACACCTACATCGCACCAAAGAGGATGCGCAATGTCTTTTTACCTTGAGAAGTTGTTTTTGTAATATTTGGCCCATGGGGCATTCATGTACTAACAAATTTCTTCTTATTAATATGACGTGCGTTCTTCTTTGTCTGCAACAATTTTGAATGTTCTAAATCCTTGAATGCATTGCATACATAAGCATACCATTCATCATGTGCATAAGCAGGTCTCACGCTAGGTTTCCTTATCTGTCTGTTGTTTATTTCAGTAGGATGGATCTCGAGCAAACAGTCAAAGACCTACAAGCTCAAAATGCACAGTTCCAGTAACTCCTGATGACCTTGGCTAAGGGTCAGGAGGATCTCAAGACCTTGCTGGGGAATAAAGACCCAGTGAAAAAGAAGAAAAAGAGACTCGGGGTGGCTACTTTAGGGAGAAGATTTGACGGAGAGGCCAGGAGAGTGCTTGAATTTCCTCTTATTTCTGATGAAGGAACTAGTAAAGGGGGTGGGGCTGCGGTACCTTCCGAGTCCGATGTGGAAGAAGAGGAGGTCGAAGAGGATGAAGACTATTCTGACCAACAATACCCTTCAGCTGATGATAAATATAAAGGTTTAGAAGACAGGTTGGCCGCCATGGAGCTACAAAGGGTGCCGGGTTTGGATTTCGAAGACTTGGGTTTAGTTGCCGGGATTGTGATTCCCCCAAAGTTCAAAGTGCCAGTTTTTGTGAGGTATGATGGGCTGTCCTGTCCAAAAATGCATCTCAGGTTCTACGTAAGAAAGATCCAACCCTATACGGCAGATAAGAACCTTTGGATCCACTTCTTTCAAGACAGCCTTTCTGGAGCTCAACTGGAGTGGTTTTATCAGCTAGAGGGAACCAGCGTCCGAAACTGGGAAGACTTGGCCACCGCCTTCTACAAACAATATCAGTACAATTCTGACCTTGCTCCTACGCGTACCCAACTTCAGGGTATGTCGCTGGGAACAGGCGAAGGATTCAAAGAATATGCACAAAAATGGAGGGATTTGGCTGGATGGGTGCAGCCTCCTTTAACCGACCGTGAACTTGTTGATATGTTTCTAGGGACCCTATCTGGGCCATTTTTCAATCATCTGATTGGTAACTCTTCCGCGGGGTTTACCGATTTGATCTTAACAGGCGAAAGAATAGAAGCAGGCATCAAGTCAGGGAAGATTCAGAAGGGTGTCGCTGCAAGTGTTGAGAAGAAACCTTTCAAGAAGGAAACGGCTGTGGTATATTCTCAGAGAAGAGCAGGGAAGACTGAACGCCGGCCAACTGTGGGGACCGTAATGATTCAAAACCCTTCAAGTGAGCAGCCTCGCTATTACCAGTCCAGACCAAATCAGCAACGGGTGGAACGGCCACAACGGCAGTTCACCCGCATTAATATGACTCCAGCGCAAGTGCTTCCCCATCTGTTAAAGTTGAATCTCGCCACTATCAAAGAGGCACCAAAAAATGTGAATATGTCCTCTCCGCATTATCATCCTAATGCTAAATGCGCCTACCATTCTGATAGTATCGGTCACGACACCAATGATTGTTGGGAACTCAAGCATAAAATCCAAGACCTGATAGAGGCGAAGGAGGTGGAGTTCGACGCTCCAGAGAAGCCAAACGTGATATCTGCTCCGATGCCGAAGCACAACCGAAATGTCAATGCCATTGAAGAAGATTTGTATGTTGCTGATGTCAATGATCTGATAACTCCATTGTTAACCATCAAGTTGAATCTGTTAAGGGTCGGGATCTTCCCGGGATGTAAAGAAGATTGCTATTGTTGTTACTCTCTTCCGTTTGATTGTCTGTTACTGAAGAAAGGCATCCAAGGCCTAATGGATAGTCGACAAATTTTTTTTGAAAAAGTTTCTGCTATTCCAACCCATACTGAAGATGTCTCAATCATAACCATTCTAGCCAATCTTTCCAAGGCCGTCAGAAAGCCTGTTAAGATTACACCAGCTACAAAATATGTTCCTTTGAAGATAACAATGCCAGGGCCTGTCCCCTATATTTCTGAGAAGTCAATACCATGGAACTATGGCGGTGACGTCTACTACCATGGTATTAAACAAATCGAAATAACTGAAGAAAGTTCGGATGATGAAGAAGCCAGCATTGGAAACATTGCAGGCACGAGCAAAATCACCCAGAGCGGGAGAATATTTTCTCCAGAGATTGCCCCTCCAAGAGCAATCTTTGGACCCTCATCTGCTGACAAGGTCATCCCTGCACCAATAAAACTCTCCGCTAGAACCCCATTGATTGAAGATGTTGTTGTTCCTAGTACTGTCCCTCCTACCGCTGCTGATAAAGGTAAGGGAATCCAAGATGAGCTCGTCAGGACGAGGGCTCAACCCTTGGTCATCCCGGAAACCTCCAAGAAGGAAATGGATGAGATCTTGAAGATAATCAAAAGGAGTGATTACGATGTGGTAGAACAGTTGGGGCAAACCCCCTCAAAGATCTCCATGCTGGCACTATTACTTTGCTCGGAAGCGCACGCTAAAGCTCTGATAAAATTCCTGAAGGCAGCCCATATGCCCCAGGAAACCTCTGCAGATTAATTTCAAAATTGCATGGCCATCCTTACTGCGGACAATGGATTAGGTTTCTCTGATGCCGACCTAACTCCTAAAGGTAGAAACCACAATGATGCTTTGCACATTTCAGTCGAGTGCCGAGGAACTACTCTCGCACATGTCTTGGTCGACACTGGTTCGTCGCTGAATGTACTGCCTAAGAAGGCCTTGGACCGACTAGATTGTGAAGGGTTAGAGTTGAAGCCGAGTGATATTGTTGTCAGAGCTTTCGATGGTTCGAAGAGAATGGTCCATGGGGAGGTTGATATTCCCATCAAGATAGGCACTGAGGTGTTTAAATCTACTTTCTATGTGATGGACATCCGTCCGTCATACTCTTACTTGTTGGGTAGGCCTTGGATACACCATGCTGGGGCAGTCACTTCCTCCTTACATCAGATGTTGAAGTATCTTGTCAAGGGAAAGATTATAACCGTCCATGGCGAAGAGGAGTACATGATCAGCCACTTAAACTCCTTCTGGTATGTGGAGGTAGAGGGGGAGTTCATTGAGACGCCTTTTCAGCATTTCGAAGAAGTCCTTCCTGAAATAGCAGTAGCAAAGTTGGCAGCTGAAGTACCGAGGCAGATGGCCAGGATGGCATCTATGGAGGACGCAAAGGCCGCAATAAAGGAGGGGAAGAATTCAACATGGGGGAAGTTGCCTGATATTCCACATAAAACAGAGAAATTTGGATTAGGGTTCACTACCGCGGGCCAGAAAGCTATGCGCCGTTCGAAGATTGAAAGAGCGCCAATCAAAATTTCTCCCTACGGAATCAACGCTTTGGAGGATGAAGACAAAGAGAGCAACATCGAAGAGTGGATTTACCCGACTGTCAAAGGAGGATTGTGCAACTGGGAGGCAAAAGACTTTGTCCCCATCACTTTTATTCATCAGTAATTTATTTGTCAAACATTTCCTATTGGTCTGTAATATTTATTTTCAAACAATCCGTACACTATCTTTTCACCTCATGCCTTGCCCAGGGCATGTAGGTCCATTTGTAAGGGTTTTGATTATTTTTCATATCCATATGCCATGTTTAATGATTCATTGGACGTTTTTCATTTGATAAACTGCTTGTGTTCATTTTCTTTCCTTTTGCATTTTTTGTTTAAGGATGGCTATCCCTTACACACACCCACACTCACAAATGCAGGTACCCATCCACTCCGGATTCCATGGGTGACTATTCTGCTATATCCTTCAATAACTCTGAAGATCTGGTCAATCAAGCCGAGTATGAAGATGACGAAGGTTGTGAAGTACCAGGGGAACTAGCCAGACTTCTACAGCAAGAGGAAAGGGCCATCTTGCCGCACGAAGAGTCATTGGAAATTGTCAACTTAGGGACCGAGGAAGACCGGAAGGAGGTGCAAGTGGGTGCCAATCTGGAACCAAGTGTCAAGGAGCGCCTGATACAGTTGTTGAATGAGTATGTTGAAATCTTCGCTTGGTCTTATGAAGACATGTAGGGTTTAGACACAGACATCGTGGTTCACCGTCTCCCCACAAGAGAGGATTGTCCACCGATCAAGTAAAAAGTCCGCCGAATGAGGCCTGACATGTCTGAAAAAATCAAAGCAGAAGTGATGAAGCAATTCAACGCTGGCTTTCTGGCTGTTACGTCCTATCCTCAATGGGTCGCTAACATCGTGCCAGTACCTAAGAAAGATGGCAAAGTCAGGATGTGTGTGGACTACCGGGATTTGAATAGGGTCAGCCCCAAAGATGATTTTCCACTTCCGCACATTGACATTTTAATCGACAATACAGCTCAGCACAAAGTGTTTTCCTTCATGGATGGATTCTCGGGCTACAATCAAATCAAAATGGCCCCCGAGGATATGGAGAAAACAACTTTTGTCACACAATGGGGCACTTTCTGTTACAAGGTGATGCCGTTCGGACTGAAAAACGCTGGGGCAACTTATCAACGCGCCATGGTAGCTTTGTTTCATGATATGATACATCATGAGATTGAAGTTTACGTAGACGATATGATAGCTCGGTCACAAACAGAGGAGGAGCACCTTGAACATCTAGAAAAGTTGTTTGCCAGGTTGAAAGAATACAAACTCAGGCTGAATCCAAGTAAGTGCACTTTTGGAGTTAGGTCTGGTAAACTTCTAGGATTCATTGTAAGCAACAAAGGAATTGAAGTCGATCCAGCAAAAGTGAAAGCAATACAAGAGATGCCTGCTCCCCGTACTGAAAAGGAGGTTAGAGGCTTCTTGGGGCGCTTGAACTATATTGCCAGATTCATCTCTCATCTGACTTCTACCTGTGAGCCAATTTTCAAACTCTTGAAGAAAGATCAGGTAGTCGAATGGAACGACGATTGCCAAGCTGCTTTTGATAAGATCAAGGAGTATTTGCTAGAACCTCCTATTCTGATGCCACCCGTCGAAGGAAGACCATTGATCATGTATCTGACCGTCTTGGATAACTCAATGGGGTGTGTTTTGGGCCAGCATGACGAGTCTGGTCGAAAAGAGCATGCTATTTATTACCTTAGCAAAAATTTTACCGACTGTGAGACTCGCTACTCACTGCTCGAGAAAACTTGCTGCGCTTTGGTATGGGCTGCTCGCCGACTAAGGCAGTATATGTTGACTCATACTACCTTGTTGATTTCCAAAATGGATCCTATCAAGTATATCTTCGAAAAGCCCGCTTTATCTGGAAGAATGGCCAGATGGCAGATGATCCTAACTGAGTATGACATCCAGTACACCACTCAAAAAGCTATAAAAGGGAGTGTACTAGCTGACCATCTGGTTCATCAAGCTATCGAAGATTATCAACCCATGAGATTTGACTTCCCAGACGAGGACATCATGAATTTGGACAACATTGAAGGTAACAGACCGTATGACGGACCCGAAAAGGGATCCCGATGGACCCTGTACTTTGATGGTGCTTCAAATGCACTTGGAAACGGTATCGGCGCGGTACTTATCTCCCCGGAAGGTTGTCACACACCTTTCACGGTCCGACTTTGCTTCAGCTGCACAAACAACATGGCTGAGTATGAAGCTTGCATCTTTGGTCTCAAGGCTGTTATAGACTTGGGGATCAAATCTTTGATCGTATTTGGGGACTCGGCTTTGGTTATCAATCAAATCAAAGGAGAGTGGGATACCAAGCATCCTAATCTTATCCCATACAAAGAACATGTCTTGACATTGTTGCCTCATTTCGAGCAAATTACCTTCGAGCATTTCCCGCGAGAAGAGAATCAGCTAGCAGATGCTCTAGCTACAATGTCTTCCATGTTTAAACTCAACTGGGATAACGAGGCTCCCCAAATCACCATCGAGCGAATGGATGAACCTGCGCATTGTCACGAGATTAATACCGAAGAAGTAGTGGAACAACCCTGGTTCCATGAAATCAAAAGGTATCTCGAGACTAGAGATTATCCTGAAGGAGCTTCCGTAAATGACAAGAAGTTCTTAAGGAAATTCGCTGCTAAGTTTTTCCTGAGCAACGACATCCTTTACAAACGAAGCCATGATTGTGTATTACTCCGATGTGTAGACAAAGCTGAAGCAGAGTTGATCATGACTGAGATACACAGCGGCACATTTGGCACTCACTTGAGCGGGCATAAAATGGCTAAGAAGATCCTAAGGGCAGGCTATTACTGGTCTACCATGGAAGCTGACTGCCATCAACATTCCCGTACTTGCCACAAATGTCAAGTCTATGCTGACAAAGTTCATATCCCTCCGGTTCCTCTCAATGTTTTGACTGCTCCTTGGCCATTTGCAATGTGGGGCATTGACATGATTGGAGAGATCAAGCCCACGGCTTCCAACAGACATCGCTTCATCCTAGTTGCCATTGACTATTTCACCAAATGGGTCGAAGCAGCTTCCTTCGCCTCTGTTACTAAAAATGTGGTTGCCCGCTTCATCAAGCAAAATCTCATATGCCGGTATGGTGTTCCAGACAGGATCATCACAGACAACGGTACAAATCTGAATAACACGATGATCACCGCTTTGTGCGAACAGTTCAAGATTTATCATCACCATTCATCTCCCTATCGGCCGAAGATGAACGGTGTTGTTGAAGCTGCGAACAAAAACATTAAGAAGATCATTCAGAAAATGACAGTCACTTACAAAGACTGGTATGAGATGTTACCGTTTGCTCTACATGGATAACGTACGACGGCACGTACTTCAACCGGGGCAACCCCATTTTCGTTGGTATATGGCATGGAAGCTGTCCTGCCTATGGAAGTTCAGATTCCTTATCTAAGGATTATGAAGGACACAGGTTTGAATGAAGATGATTGGATTCAGACCCGACTTGATCAACTCAATCTGATCGACGAGAAGCGACTCGCTGCTATATGCCATGGTCAGACGTATCAAAAGCGGATGATCAAGGCCTTCAATAAGAAAGTCAAACGTCAGGTGTATCAAGTCGGAGATCTCGTAATCAAGCGGATTATCTTGCCGCAAAGTGATCCCAGGGGCAAATGGACTCCTACATATGAAGGACCATTTGTGATCAAGAGCATATTTTCTGGTGGTGCGATGATTCTAACCACCATGGACGGCGACGATTTGCTGCACCCTGCGAACGCAGACATAGTCAAAAGATACTACGCATAAAATAACCCGACAAGTTGAAAACCCGAAAGGGCGGCTTGGGCAAAAATGGGCATCCCGGTGAACCGAAAACCCGAAAGGGCGGTTCAGGCAAAAATTAGGGATAAAAACGAAAAAATCTATACACCCGGCAAGTTGAAAACCCGAAAGGGCGGCTTGGGCAAAAAAGGGGTTTCCCGGTGGATCGAAAACCCGAAAGGGCGATTCAGGCAAAAGTTAGGGAATTAAAGCGTATGACTATGTCTCGTCGGATCACTTCAAAGACAACCTCTTCATCAACCAGTTCCAGGCTTCTGATCAATCCAGTCATCGGCAAACGAAGCATTGGATGGACAGATATTCAGAGTTATGAAGGCTATAACAGAATGGAATCCCATGGAATTATTTCACACAGCCATCTTTATTTTGTATAAATCTTTCAATATTTACGACGAAATCCTCTTACTAGGATGATTGTCTCCTTTGTACAAATACGCTCATAGAAAGTTAATACAAATACTCTTCCCAGAAATTTGTGTCATTTCCTTTTTCTTTTCTCTTGCACTATTTGTTTTATATTGAGAAACGTCCAATGTTTTGTTAAATAGGCATATGCATTTGAACATAAACATTTCCTTATGAATCAAGAAAGAGGATTACTGATAGGTTGAAGGTGTAGTTGGATATATTGATACCCTTTCAAAGGAAACCCCCAGGATATTTGGAATCCATATCCCCAGCAAGTCTTGAAGCTTATCCCTAGTAGATTCTGGAAGCTTATCCCCTGCAGAGTACGGACGTCTCCCCCGAGCTTTATCCAAAGTTATTCCTCACAAGGGCTTATAATTGGGTTATCCTCAGCTTATTGCCACGGAAGATCGCACTCGGAAAATTTCTTCCTATCCCCAGCGGAGTCCATCAAAGTTCCCCAGCATAACTTATCAATACAATCCCCATAGGAGTTTATCTTTGTTATCCCCAGCCAGAGAATCCTCCAGAACTCAATTCCCCTCAGAGCTAAAACTTCAAACTATCAATCCCCAGCGGAGCCAGACTAGTGAACCTTTTCCCCACAGAAATGCTTCTCACTAGACTAGAGATTCTCAGTCTTATCTCCCCAGCTTAAGTCTACCAGGTTCTAAAATCCCCAGTAGAAATCATCAGAAATTCTTTTACCCTGCAAGTCACCAAGGAAATTCCAAGTCCCCGCAAGTGGTTCTAAGGCCCCTCGACGATTGAAGGTCTGGTATTCCCCAAGCAAATCTGAAGACTTTCAGTTTTCAGTTCCTCATTGTATTCGAAGATTCTACAGTGAAGGTCTCCTCAAGACAGGAATTCCCCAGAAGATTGGTATACAACCCAAGCTCCTTATTCCCCGGCAACAGCCCAGGAATTGTTCTTCCCGGCAGCAGTCAAGATGCTTTTATCTTCAGCCATCTCGGATTCATCTATCCTTCGCAAGACAGCTCTTCAGCTTACATGCGCATTCATTTACATTCATATCATATAACATACGTTGCATCATGCATCATGACATTGCATACAACTAACTCTTTACCTTTTCAGGTAAGATCAGTCGACAGACAAAAATCATTGTCTTCCGAGATACTTTTGAAAACAGTTTACGGACGCTTCCCAACAACGGATGCTGCTCTATTGCTTATTCAACTTCAAGATTTCTAAAAACGGTTCACGGGTTCTCCAAGTAACGGATGTTAACCTATCACTTGTTCAGACTCTTCTCAAGACTTCTGAAAACAGTTTATGGATTCTTCCCAACAACGGATGTTAATCTATCGCTTGTTCAGATGCAACTTTTGAAAACAGTTTACGGACGCTTCCCAACAACGGATGCTGCTCTATTGCT
Organism: Vicia faba; assembly: GCA_948472305.1. Taxonomy (NCBI): domain Eukaryota; kingdom Viridiplantae; phylum Streptophyta; class Magnoliopsida; order Fabales; family Fabaceae; genus Vicia; species Vicia faba. Next base: position 984,944,902 of record OX451739.1, read on the forward strand.
TATTCAACTTCAAGATTTCTGAAAACGGTTCACGGGTTCTCCAAGTAACGGATGTTAACCTATCACTTGTTCAGATTCTTCTCAAGACTTCTGAAAACAGTTTATGGATTCTTCCCAACAACAGATGTTAATCTATCGCTTGTTCAGATGCAACTTTTGAAAACAGTTTACGGACGCTTCCCAACAACGGATGCTGCTCTATTGCTTATTCAACTTCAAGACCTCTGAAAACAGTTTATGGATTCTTCCCCACAACGGATGTTAATCTATCGCTTGTTCAGACTCTTCTCAACTTTTGAAAACAGTTTACGGATGCCTCCAGATACGGAGGTCAATCTATTGCTTATTCAGACCCCAATTCAGATGTGGTCCAAAACATGGACACCTTGCTGATACTCATCTCCAGATGGCATCTTTAAGCCCATCCCTGACAAGTTTCTGTCACTCCTCCCGATGGCATCATTAAGCCCATCTCCAAATGGCATCTCTAAGCCCATTCCCGCATCCATTGCTTTGACGAGTGCAAATTTAAGGGCACTCTAGTGTCCAATCTCCTTTTACCCTCGAGTCACGAAAGGCGAACTTGCCAATCTAACTCTTCAGGTTCAAGAAGATTGAACAGGGGCAACTGTTGTACCCCAAAATTTGCCCTCCCATTTTCTCAACATTTCTCATCACAAAGCCCTTAAAACTCAAGATCCAGTTAGGGTTTCATCTGCTCAAGACTTCTCCTTGCACTGTTGACCCAAATTAGGGTTTGTGTTTGCACAAAGATATTTTGACCTAAATTGCCTAAGATGACTTTCATGCTTCATATTGGACTCCCAAGTTTATCCACATCAAGTTTCAAGTCTTGATTCCAAATTTTGCCCAGTCAATTGGGCAGTTGACCTAGAAATCAACTGTATTGGGGAAAAAGTCAACTGTGGCCAATTGACAGTCAAATCTCATGAAAATTGACCCACGTCAACATTGTGAACTCACATGGACCATTTGATCAAGTTTGGATCACAATTCCACAAGAAATTTGATCAGATCACCAAAAGGGCAAAATGGTCATTTTTAGGGTTTTGACTGCACAAAGGCAACTTTTGACTGTTTGACCTAGCCAATGGCAAACCAAGCTCACATATGGACTCAAAGACCCCATGGAATTGTCTTGACATGCTCAACAAGTTCAAAAGATCCCAAATACATAAGATTGACAGTTGAATTTCCCAATCAATTGATCAATTTTGACTGTATACTGAAAAGTCAAACTTTGACTTTTTGGTCAAAATCAAGTGTCAAGATTCATTTTTCATCAAAACATGCCAAATCATGAAACTTGTTCATCAAGAAATCAAGAATTGCAAATTAGGGTTTGAAATGAAGATTTTTCATGACTTAGAATTTTTCTAAGTTATGAAAAACCCTAATTTTTTACTAACTTTGCCCCACTTTCTCACCAAGATTCATTTGGATTCAAGCAAAAGCCAAAACATGAAAGTTGTAGCCTATTGCATAATCTACAACTTTGATGCACAAAGTTTTCCCAAAAGAGGCTTGTATCTCAAGTTACAATTTTTGGAACAAGGGTACCAAACCATTCTTAACTTAGAGAAAATTTGACCTATTTTAGGCAGGATTTTTGCCTAACTTCAAGACCATTTTTCACATACTTCCACTTGGAATTTCAATTTGCATTTCAAATATGGATTTTAGTACACATTCCAAGCTTTCCAAAATGTCCAAGAACTCATCAAACAACCTCATGGTTAGGGAGAATCGAATTTTGCAATATGGGAAAAACTCACTTTTGTTATGGCCAATTTCCATGTTCATACACTTAGGCAATTTTCAAATCAGCATGCTTTCCTTGATTACAGGCCTCTAAACCATCCAACACTCAATAATTTAATGCAAACTCTTTGTGCCAAGACCATATTCTATGTGTTCAAGCATTGCATAATGGTTTAATCCCAAAATAGATAAAGCACTTTAACCATTTTTGCAAAAGTGAACTTTATGTCAAAATGCAAATCCAAGAAGTACAGTTCAAATCCCCTTGGCACAAGTTTAGGAACTAATTACACTGATCAATGCCAAGGTTTGCAGCACATTAGGGGGACCTCTACCTGTCTAAAAACCAACTTGGACATTTGTTGCTTAAAGTGTAAGAAACATAGCATATCATCCAACAACTTTCATCTCAGCTGAAGAACCCTTAAGCAAACTTGTCAAACATATCCTAAACATCCTAACTGAGCTAGAACACGAGTCAACCACCTCCATTGCCTTCCCATTCACAGAATCACCATTGAACTGCTCAAAACAGGGCATCCCTGCAGTTTGAGCTCCATAGCTCAAACCTTCAATGCATTCTTGCTAAAAACTTGTCAAACACGTCCCATAACATCCCTTGAAGCTAATCAAAACATCAAACACGACCTGTAACACTCCCAGGCAACATCACCATTTTCATTTTCTTGTTTTGCAGCTGAAGTTCCATAGCACGATTCAAAAGGTTTCAAGACAAAGTAAAGCTTGGAATAGCATCCCTGGACATCAAGGAAGCTGTACCAATCATCACCTTGCATTGAAGACACCTCCATCACCAGATACAACTTCAACTGAACAGGTAAGTTCATTAACACATATATCTCTATCCAGGCATTGTTAGCTTTAGGTTTGTGAAGAAAACATGTCACATTCATAGCCCTGAACATGCCCATATGATTAGATTTCATTTATATTATGTATGCTTAGAGAATTTTAAGTCTGAACATGGTACAAAAACTAAGTCAGGAATTGGGGGAGAAGAAATTCTCTCTCATTTTTTGAGAGTTAGATTGACTTCTTTATATGTCTAGAATCGTGGCTTCAAGCTCTACAGGTTTCATGTTGGAAGATTTGGCAAAAGATCAAAGAATCAGGAGTTAGAGATTTGAGAAGAAAGGCGCGTGTTTTTGAATCTTGTTGGTCTGAAGGTTGAAGACAACAATCTTCTGGGTTGGGCCTGATTTGTTATTTCTTTTTGCACACTTTTATTACTTCTGCACCCCCTGAGCCCATTTTGTTTATTTTTATGATTTTTTGACTTTTGTTTTTTATTCCTGACTTATTTATTTTTCCTCATAATATTAAAAACATAAAAAACTTTTTTTACACCATTTTTATATTTTTTAGGCATTTATTTGTTTATATTGATATTTGTATGTAAATAAGTACATAATATTATTATTTAGAATAAATAGAAAAAATAATGTAAAACACATTCATTTTTTGATTTTTATTTTATTTTATCTTCTGAAAATATTTTATATAAAATATACTTTTTTTTTATAAATATTAAATATTATTATTTTGTATATATAATACATATTTAGACAATAATACAAATATATATATATTTATTAGAATATCTAGGACAAAAATACAAAAAATATATACATTTTTATTTTTGTTAATATTTGACATTAAAAATACCTTTTTATAAATATACTTCATTTTTATTTTATTTTTCTATATAATTGATAAATATTTGTACATATTAAATAAATAATACCTTTTACCTAATAAAATTAGGGTTTGCCCTAAAACATAAAAAATCCAAAAAAAATAATACTTTTTATCTTGTTTATTTGACATATAAAAATACTCTTTTTTTTCATACACATAAAAACTTTTTTGCATCTTGCATATTTATTTTATTTCCATTTAATTTGTGCAATTAAATATCTTGTAAATAATTCCAAATTGATGTAATAGCTAGGTTTAAATTCTTTGTCAAATACCCCCCATTTGAACATTTGTACCCCCCTTCCCATATTGGGTTGTAATAGCTTAGGAACTTTAATTTTCGCACCTTAATGCTTTCTAATTATGCCATGTTAGAATTAGGGTTTTGTATGCAAATAAAAAGAACCAAAATAGTTTGACCTAATTTCAAGATAATCAAGCATGAAAATGGACAACACTAATCACACTTGCACCCCTAGGGTATTCCACTTGTTGCCTTCAATAAATGGGCCATATTGCATGTTAGGTCTCTTTGGGCAAAAACAAACACAATCAAATAATCATAGTCCCTCGATGACGCTTTCGAAAAGTTGTCTAAAAAATGATCAAGTCCCTTAAAGGAAAATTGCCCAAAGATACTTGGCACCATTGCAATTATGGTCTAAACGATGACCCGCGCCCGTCCCTTTCACATCCTAACACAAGATTGTCCACCAAATGCAATGGTGGAACAAAATTGTTAAAAGGGTTAGAACATAACAAAAATCTTTGAGAACTTTAGGGTAGATAGCTCTTAAGTACTTGTCAACTTGCAAAACAAAAATACTTGCCTATTTTTCAAACCACACTTCACAAACACTTTCAAAAAGAAAACCTTGAAACATCTTTTCAAAAAGACAAACACCTTTTGTAAAACATTCTAGTAAAGAATTGTTACAAGGGTAGCCTAGACAAGGCATCTTTTTCAAAACATTTTCAAAACCACACACAAAGCACCATTTCAAACAATTGAAAACCAAGGCAAGTTGATCTAAGCAAGTACCTAAGAGCCCATGGATAACCATGGATAGAAAGGGTGCTAATACCTTCCCTTTCTATAATCTACTCCCCGAACCCAAGAAAATATCTCAAAGGTTTTTGCTGTGCTTTTTAAACCTTTCCTTAGGATAAAATAAAAAGTCGGTGGCGACTCTTGTTCAACCGAAACATTTGCGAAAACAAACGCAAAACCCTAGTCAGTTCTCCCACCGTATCACAATTTGTCTTGAGATTAATTTTTCTAATGTTTTGTTTTTAGTCTTGTCATACAAACCCTAATTACTAACAGTAATAAGGAAATCAATAAATTGCAGAAATTAAATGTCCTACGCTATTACAATGCTTTGGGGATGAGGGTACAAATTTATGAATGGGGAAGGAAAGCAATAAACCTTAATTATCTATTACAAACATTTGAGCAATTATATGATTGGAAAATACTAATGCGAAAAAATAAAGTGTGCAAAGGTGGTGAAAAGGGGAAAGATGTTTTAAAACCACTAAAAAATTCTAAGTATTTTAAGAAAATATTTTTGTTGTTTCTTTGTTTAGAAAATATTTGAAATAAAGATTAAGCCTAATTCTTATTAATTTAAAATTTATTTAAAATAAAACAAAGTGTAACTAATTAATTTTATTTATGAAAATTAAAATAATTAATTAAAAACCTAAAGAATTCAAACATTTAGAAAATATTTTTGGAGTTTTATTTAGAAAAGATTTTTGAAGTATAAAACATAATTCTAATTAAATAAAATCAAAGTGATTAAATTAATTTTTATTTGTCAAAAATTAAATTAATTAATTAAAAACCTAAATCTATTTTTTTTCATGATTTTATGATTTTGTTGATTGAAACTAATTAAAATAAAATGTTAATTAAAATAAAATATGGAAAATTAAAATGGGCCAGCAGTGTAAGCAAATTGGGTGTGAGAAAGAAGCAACAATATCCTAGCCCAACAACAATTTTTTTGTTTGAAATAAAAAAAGTAATAGAGTGGGCCTGGTGCTATAAAAGAAAAATGGGGGGGTGAAAAGAAGCAAAAATAAAAAGGCCCAAACACCTCAAGCCCAACGCCTGTTTGATTCAGTGGGGATGGCCTTTTGAGGCGCATCATGGTCATGCATCTTGGTGCATTGGATATGCCTTGGATGAGATCTAATAGTGATGAGATGAGGGCACATGATGGACTCATGGAAGCTTGGCATGCTGGATCTGCAAGAAAAATATGAAGAAAAAAAAACAAAAGGGTATCGCTGGGGCTCGAACCCAGATTCCTCTCATTAACGTGTGCTTGTTTTACCACTGGGGTTGTTGTTTCATTCGGTTATAAAAAACCGGCAGTAAATATATTATAAACCTGTTTTCAAAAATAGACTTCATCTTCTTCCTCGCGCGCATTTACAGCAGCAACAACAACAACAACAGCAATTTCAATTTCTGTAAAATCTTCATTTCTCAACCAAATTGAAAAATTAAACATCAAAGTTGTTCCAAATTTCACCATGAATTAAACCATGCAATTAACTTAAGCTAACACTCAAAGATTAAAGTGAATTTCTGTTTGTACCAAACTGAACCCTAATATTTCAGAAATTTCAAATCCAAAATTCTCATCACACGGTCATCATAAATGAAAACTAAGGACATGGTTAGTTTCAGGGCATTGATATCTACATTTTTGCTTTAGAAAATAAATACAAATGATGCTTGTACAGAGATTTCAAAGTTTAGAAAACTTACCTCTCAAGTGAGAATCGAGTTTGAAGTTAGAGCATTTTTGGAGGTGTTAGGATGATCTGGATAGCTTCATTGAACTCCCAGGAAGCTTTTGCAATGCCTACCTTGGATTGAGAGTGCCTCAATTCTTTTGGACAAGTCAAGTTGTAGAGGTGTAAAGTGAGGTTTGGACAATGATGGTGGAGGTGTTATAGAGATGAAACAGGGGTATGGTTGGCTTCTATATGATGTATAGATGATGTTTGAATGATAAAAAAGGAAAACGCACAAGTGGATTTTAAGTTGGGTGTTGGAAGCTTCAAATGTGCAACAATGGAGTTTTCTTGGTGATTCTGAGTTTAAGAGTGTTTGAGGGCTTGTGAACTCATGGGTTAGATTACAAATAACCTCTCTATTTATAGGTAAAAGGTTTAAGGGCTTGAAGTAACCAGAATTTCAAGATAGCATGTTATGGTTTTGAAGCTTGGTTTTGAAGTAACTTGCACATTCATGGTTTCAAGGCAATGTAGGGTGGTTGATAGGTTGTAGATGGTTTCTTCTTGGTGTTGAGATGTTTTGAAGTCAGAAGCAACAATGTATGGGCTCAAGGAGAGTTGACATTGTGTATAAAGTGACTTTACAAGAATGGAAGTCTTAGCTTTCTCCCTTAAATCGCAACTAAGTTTAAACAAAGCTTGAACCACTTGGATAATAGCTCAAAATCTTGTGTAATATTCTGATTATGGATTGTTTTGGAGATTAGAGGCTTGCAAATGGAGATTATGCAACATGGCTTAAAGATTTGGTTATGAACTTGTCACAAAAATGACCTATAATGCAACCTTAGATTCCCAGCTTCATGTCTTCGAATCTCCTAGCTCAAAAATGATAAAAATGTGTTTTTCGACATTTTAGAAAGCTTGAAACATTGTCTACAGCTTTCATGTTGCGAGTTTTGGCTAAATCAAATGGGAACTTGGTGATAATTGGCCAATAAGTTAGAACAAAAGATTGATCAAAACTTGTAAAAAAATTTATAAGTGTTGGATAAAAAACATCCTAACTTCATGAACTTATATCTCTTAATCCAAACACTTTTTGAGAATCATCCCACATTAACAAAGTTTTATAATTCATCAATACCTACAACTTTTATGTTGAAAGTTTTCCTTGAATCAGCTTGCATCTTGAGGAAACTTTCCTGTGAAGTTAGGGTTTTTGTTAAGAACAAAAACACTTAGAATTTTTCTAAGTGTCAGAAAATTTTCCAATCCTGATTTTTGTTGACTTTTTGATTTCTTGATGATCAAGTTTGATAGTTTTGAATATCTTGATGACTCTTTACTTTTGAATTCCAATGTTGACCAAAAAGTCAAAGTTTGACTTTTGAGTGACAGTTGACTTTTCATCAGTTGATTCAATTCTTCAACTATCAATCACTTGCATCTTTGGAAATGTTTTGAGCCATTTAATTAGGTCAAGATGTTGTATTTGAGTCCTTAATATGATGTTTCAAGTTATTAGGTCATGCACTAGGTCAACAATGAATGATCAGTCATCTTCAGTCAAAACCCTAATTTTGGCAATTTTGACCTTTGATGATTTGAGGGCTTTCCTTGAGGAATATGGTCTACCCTTGATGAAATGATGATTATCACCTCAAAATGTTGATATTGCCCAAAAATCTTGAAGTTTGACTCTATGTTGACCACAACTGACTTTTTACTCAATGTAGTTGATTTCAGTCATCTGAGCCATTGACTGAGCAAACATGTGATGCAAGACTTGAAACTTGACATAAGCATTATTGAGGACCTATGATGAACCATGAGAGTAATTTGAGACCTTTGCAACATAAAATTCCTTTTACATGATGAAACCCTATTTGTGGACCTAATGCTTAGGAGGTGAGTTTCTCTGCTCAACTCTTGAGAAACATTGAGTATTTGAGAATAGTAGAAGAATGTCTTGAAGAAAATGGGAGGGCAAGTTTTGGGGTATAACACACACGGTTTGTAAAAATCAAAAATAAAAAAAGGAAGCCTGCTAAGTCAAGAAACTTGGAAAAAATTAGGGAGTTCCGCTAGACTTCAAGATCAAAATTCAAAAGAATTAGTCCAGGCAAAAGTTAGGGAAAATAAAAAGAAAAGCAAAAAGAATAAAATATTACAAATAAAGAACTACAAAGAAAAGGAACTCAACAAAGAACAAATATGTATGACTAAAAACACGAAGACAAAAAGGGTTATTGTTACTCCTAAAGCCTCATTGGTTCCTTAAACCATCGCAAGATCCTTTCTGAGAGATGAACACTCATGATGAATTAACTGAACTTAGGACTGGAGAACATCATAAAGAATGGGTGGGCATAAATAAAATTTGAGCCTTAAAATATTTTTTCTGAAAAGCGTGAACCAGGCCACGTTACAACCCTCAAAAGTCCTAATTGAAGCAGGGTTTATTTTGAAGGCGTACTTCAACGAGATAGTGTTCCTGACTCCCATGATTTTTTATAAATAGTTGGTGTTGGTATTATATTCTTTCGTTATCTTTCATACAAAAAAATCAATGTCTCATCCTAGCTAGTGATTCTTTCACAAGGTTTTTCTACGTCTTGTCAAATAAAATCTTCAAGACTTACATAACTGTTGCATTATAATTATCATTCTCAGAATAAACATTTTTTGCTTGCAAAATAATTGCTTGATATCAAGGAAGCTTACATTTGAGTATCAACAAAGGGCATGTGGATTTGAAGAGCTGTTGAGCAAAGAATATGCAACATTCAGTCAATCTAGGGTAGTTACATCAAGATTCGGAAATTCTCTAGAAGCTTGTTGGTCAGACATATTATCTTAAGTGCATGCAGTCTAGGGAAAGTTGTGAAGGTTATCTTAATCAAAACAATAAACTTGGGACACCAAAGTTTTTTCCAAGGGAATTTCTATATTTTGTCAAGATAATTACTATGTTTTTCGCCAAGCCAATAATCTTCCTTAAGCAAGGTTGTTCTTATGATCTACCTTGCAGATGCGCCTGGTTTCCCTGTAGTTGTTCTTTGGATAGTTGGATTCCCTCCAAATTATTTACAAAGTGTTGGGCTGTAATCCTATTTTCCCCAGTTAAGTCTTGGTTCAAATTTCTCCAGTTTAATATGTTTCATCCTCCCCGGCAGGTTTGTGATCAAGCTGAGATTGTAAAGTTAGCCTTTGCTCAGTTGTTGGATTCTTTCTCCTTTTGTGTTGAGAATTGATGTATAATATCTTGAAGAGAATTTCCCCCTCCAGTTATGACATTGTTGTTGTTATGTGCTCTCCAAGTATCCATACAAGGAAAGTATATCTTCTAAGAAGTGTTGAAACAACTGTCAACTTCTTGGGTTTTCTCTCGCCAGGGGTTGGGTCTGATTTAAAATCCCCAAGAGCTGAGTTTTTGCTGTGATGTTAACTTCTTAATTTTCCCAGATGAATCGAGGATGATGTTTCCCTCTAAGGTTTTTATCCCCATGGAGTTTCTTTAATCTTCCCTGAGAAGTTTATGCAACCACGACTCTTGGTATTGGTGAATGTCTGTGGTCTCCCCTCAGCAGTTGTGATGTCATCTACCCTAGAGAAGTATGTATGATATCCCCCAAATGAAGCTTAAAATGAGTTTGTTATATCCATGTGTGATGTGGTGGGAGAACTGACTTGAGGTTTTGCGTTTGTGTTTGCAAATGTTGCGGTTAGCATGAGTCGCCACCGACTTTTCTTTTATCCAAAAGGAAAGGTTAAAAAGCACAGGAAAGACCTTTGAGATGTTTTCTTGAGTTCGGGGGGTAGATTATGAAAAGGGAATGTGCTAGCACCCTTTTCATCCATGGTTTTCTATGGGCTCTTAGTTACTTGTTTTGATCACTTGCTTTGCTTTGAAATTGTTTGAGATGATGCTTTGTGGTTCTGAAAGTATTTTGAAAAGAGGCCATTCGTTTAGGCAATCTTTGTAATGATTCTCGTTCGTAAGAATGTATACAAAGATGTTTGTATTTTGAAAAATGTTTCAATGTTTTGTAAAATGTTTTGAAATGTGTGTGTGATTATTTTTGAAAATAGCAAGGATTGTTTTGAAATTGATCAAGTAACTAGAAGCTATCTACCTACTCAAATGTATTTCTTGTGCATTTTTTATTCCTTTGACATTGTTGATTTACCATTGATTTGGTAAATAACCCTATCTTTGGATGTAAACGGGACGAGCGTGGGTCATCGTATGACCATGATAGCAATATTGCCAAGTATCTTAGCAATTTTTTTTAGGGACCAAGATCAATTGTGTTTAGGCAACCATTTGATAGCTTCATCGAGGGACTATGATCTTATGTTTGTTTTGTTTTGCCAAGATACTTCGCGTGCGTAACATAGCCATTTTTATTTAGGCAACCAAGTGGGAGAAACCCTAAGGGTTCTTGTGTGCAATTAGTGTCATTTTTCATGTTTTTGTCTTGCATTAGGTCTTTTCTTTTTGTTTTGTTTTTGGTTCTTGTCATACAAAACCCTAGTTTTACTAACATGGTATCTGAAAGCAATAAATTGCGTAAATGTAAACTAAGCTATTACAACAATTATTATGGGAGGGGGGATACAAGTTTTTGAATGGGGATATTGCACAAAATAAACCCTAAAAATACTATTACAACCCAATTGAATATTGTGCATTAAATAAATAAACAAGTATTTAAAATGCAATGCAAATGTATTTATGCAAAAAAAAATGTTTTGTATTTCATTTTTGTATGATAAAAATGATTTATTTAAGCCCTAAAAATAAGAGAAAAAATATTATTATTTTTGAAAGGGTGAAACCCTAATTTTCAATTAAAATAAAATATATGTTCTATATTATTATTTTGTCTATTTTTATACAAGAAAATAATAAATAATATTATGTACAAATATTAAAAATTAAAATATGTATGAAAATAAATATTTTATGTATATAAATAACATAATAAAAATGTATAGTATTTTTAAATATATTTACAATTTATTTAAGAAAATAAAGTATATTATTCTAATAAACTATTAATTATGCCAAAAATAATTAAAAAATAAAATAAAAGTGTGGAAATAGATAATTTATTTTTGGGTATTTTTTATCATTAGAAAAAATAAATGCAAGTAATAAATATAAAAATATGCAAGAAAATGCAAAAATATAAGAAAATAGTCAGGGGGGTGCAAAAGTAATCCAGGAGGTGCAAAAAGTAAAAACAAAAAGGCCAGGCGCGCCAAAAAGCCCAAGCCAGTCATCCCTGTCCTCCAGCCATTCCTTATGCGCGCGTATTTCCGTTCAACCTGTAACTCTCAGATGCTTGCACAAAAACAAAAACCCATAACATAAAACATGTAGCATTTAATCTCACGATTCCAACCATATAAAATTTGTAACCTAACTCTAAAAGAACAAGGATAATTTTAATGGCCCTAATTCGTGACCTAAATATTTCAGCAACTTCAAGCTTCAAATTCTCTTAGCTCAGTTAATATAAATGACAAGTATGCATATGTACAGCTTCACCATGTTAAGGACTACATTTTTGCTTCACAAATCGTGGCTTGAGGATGCCTAAATAGAGAGATAGAGTTTTGAAAAATACCTCCTTCAGCTGGATTTGGATATGACAATGTGGGGACTTTGAGTGAGGCCTGAGGATCGTGTGAGCTTCCTTGAACTTCCTTCAAGCTATTCCAATGCTTAGCTTACTTTGTGGATGGCTGAAAATCTTTGCACAAGTCAAGTTGCAAGCTTCCAAAGTGAAAATGCAATGGCTGAAACAGAGCTTACAGAAGCAGGGCAAGGGCTTGGATAGCTTTGGTAGGATATATGGAAGGTGTTTGAAGTGTTGAAACAAAAAACGCACGAGCCAAAAATGAAATGGCTATGGTTTTGCAAAAATATGTATGTTTTGCAGAAAAATGAAGTTTTTCAGTTTTAGAGTGTTTTGGATGCTAAGCAGTCGTATTCAGCCTTGCAATGAGTTTGTATATTTGTATAGAATGATACAAAGTCCACTCCTTATCAGTTGTACCAGTTCTGACCTCTTTTTCAACTTTTCTTGCATTTGAAGAAAAGTGAAGTGACCAATGCAAACATGCTTGTACTAGCTGGGTTGTGAGATGCAGAGAGTTGGTATACATTGCTTGTGGCCTGTGGAAATTGTTTGTACCAAAGGAACAGGTCCAATGCTCAAGGTTGATAAAGTTACAAAAGCTCACTTTATGAAAATGGCATTGTAACCTTTATATTAAAATGGAAATGTAACTTTGTACAATGCTTCAAAAGTGAAAATAAAGCCTTTAACCTCTGAGTTTGTATTTAATTATGGAGTGTAGAATGAGTTTAGGACCTGTAATGCAAGGTACAAGCATCATGGATCTGATTTGCAACTTGATACTTTGTGAAAATGGCATGAACAAAAGTGATAAAATGCCAATTTCTCTTCTTCGATTCTACCTAACCACAAATGATCTTGGAGAGTTATTGGACATTTTGGAAAGCTTGCAATGTGCTATATAATCAATCTTTGAAATGCATTTTTAGATATCTCTTGGAACTAGGTAAAAAATGTCCATGAAGTTGGGTCCAAAACTTGCCTAAATTAGGGCAAAATTTCACTAAGTTATTTAGTTCATGGACCTATGTTCACAAATTCATAACTTGAGATCCAAGCATCTTTTGGGAAAAGTTTTTGAAGAAAAGTTGTGGATTTCATGGAGTAATACAACTTTCATGTTGGAAGTTTTCTTTGAATCAAATTGCATCATGGTGAAAAAGTGGTGAAAAGTTGGGGAAAAATAAGAAACTTTCCATACTTAGAAAAATTCTAAGTTATGAAATTTTCCAAATTCAAAACCCTAATTTTCAAAATTGGTTTTCTTGGTCAACAAGTTTCACATTTTGACATATCTTGATGAATTATGACCCTTGTCACTTGATTTTTACCAAAAAGTCAAAGTTTGACTTTTCAGCGTACAATTGACTGGAAAATTCATTTGTCAATCCAATGAACATGAGATCTTCTGAACCATGTGATTAGGTCAAGATGATGCCATTAGATCCTTTAAATCATGTTTGAACTCAATTGGTCATTGGCTAGGTTAAAAATCAGAAATTTCCCTTTCTCAGTCAAAACCCTAATTTTGACCATTTTGCCCTTTTGATGATTTGATCAAATTTCTTGAGGAGTTGTGATCCAAACTTGATCGAATGGTACATATTAGTCTAAAATGTTGTTGTGGATAAAAAATTATGAAGTTTGACTGTAAATTGGCCATGGTTGACTTTTTCCCCAATACAACTGATTTTTAGGTCAACTATCCAATTGACTGGTCAAAAATGTGGTTCAAGGCTTGAAATTTAACATAAGCAATCTTAGGGGTCCAACATGATGTATGAAAGTCACATGAAGCATTGGTGGTCCAAAAATCCTTGTGCAAACTCAAACCCTAATTTTGGGGTATCAGTGCAAGATGAGATGTCCTGAGCTGAGCAAACCATAATCCTGTCTTGAGTCCAAGAAGTCTTGTTAGAAAAATCTTGATAAATGAGAGGGAAAATTTTGGGGTACAACACCATGCCACTTTATAGTTTATTTCTATAATACATTGCTTTGATTTTTTTCAGGCAACATTTCCTTTCCCATAGAAGTTAAGCCTTGAAGTAGGACTTTGTTTCCTCAGTTAGTTGCTTACTCTTTTATGGGATTTCCATCTCGGGTGTGATTTAGCTGAGTGATATATTTACCCAAGATTTTTTGTCTGGTTATCCCCAGTGCAGTATGTCTGTTTTTTCAGCATATACATAATAATATTCATTCATTCATACATACATCAAGCATGGTTGAATTGAAGTTCATTGTTTGTTTGCATTTATTAATGTTTATATGGATATATTATCCTCTTTGTAGAGTTATTTTATCCTCTCTCCAATAGAATCTCAACCTTAAACTGAAAGTGTACACCCTTTCAATTTCCCCACTGAGTTTATTCCTCATGGAAGAATTTTGCTTTAGCCTTCCAACCCAGCTCATTACCTAGATGGAATTGATCCCCAATTGAGTTTATTCCCCATTGGGTGGTGTCTTGGTTGACTATTTCACTCTGGTTTGTTCCTTGTTTAAATTTGTGGTCCCTGACAGCGATGTTATTCTTATCTCTCTAGGCTTTGAAACATAGATTGAGAACGTGCATATATTTTGCACTTGAGGAATTTATCTCCTCAACAGGAATGTGTTGGCCTTCCCCCAGGAAGTCAAAATTCATTTTTCTGTAGTGATATTGAAATCCTTCTCATAACGGAAAATGGAGGTCTCTTTATTTGAGAAACTCGTACTTCCCCAGTAAATTTGTTGTTCCCAGAGAAGATTATGTTAATTTACTCTGATGGATGGTGTAATATGGAAGGAGAACTGACTTTTTTGGATTTATCCAAATGTGTGGATAGCAAGAGCCGCCATCGACTTTTATTTTATCCAATAAGGGAAGGGTGAAAATAACAGGAAATTCCTTAATAGATTTTGAGTTCGGGGGGTAAGTTATGAAAAGGGTAGGTGTTAGCATCCTTTTAATCTGTAGTTATCTACGGGCTCTTAATCACTAGCTCACTTTGAAAATCTACTTTGTGTATGTGATTTATTTGAAATTATTTTTGAAAAGCCAAAGTACGACCAACTGTGTAATGATTCTTGTATCAGATCTCAAGAACACGTACAAAGTGTTTGAAAATATTTTGTTTGAAAAGTGTGATGCGTAAAAAGGTTTTTTAGAAAAAAGTTGTGAGAAAGCGATTAAGAGTTCCTTATCCACTAAAGGTCGTTCTTATTCTTTTCCTTCTCCTTTAGAGATAGTACTATTCATACCATTAGTTGGTAGGTAGTTTATCTATTGGATATGAAGGGACATGCAAAGGGTCATCGTATGGTCATTGAAGATAATAGATAGAGATACTTTAGAAATTGTATCAGATGGACTAGATCATTTTTCATAAGCAACATTGAAGGGTCATCAAGGGACTATGATCTTTATTCGAGGGTCTTTTGCTAAAGTATCCCTATTTTCGAGGGACATGACCATTATTTCCGAAGGCAACAAAGAGAGGTTACCCTAGAGGTGTGAGTGTGAAAAGTGTGTTCAATTCAATTATATTATCTTGTATTAGGGTTTTCTAACGTCTTATTTTTTATCTTGCCATACATGCCTAGTTACTAGCAGTATAAAATATACAGAAAATTAAAGTGCGGAAAGTAAAGACCTAAGTTATTACAAGGCTTTGGGGAAGTTACATAAGAAAATACGGGAAAGTAAATGCAGAATTTAAACCTAAGCTATTACACCAATATAAAAAACGCGGAAAAATAAATCTAAGCTATTACAAGAATTGTACGACCTATGCATTCGTCTAAGAATTTAAAAGAAATAAGAAAAATGTTAGGAAAAGTGTTTGAATGTTTGTTTATGTTTTTTAAGAAAATATTTTGATGTTAATTAAATAGTTCAAACCCTAAGTCTAATTAATTTTAATTAATAAAAATACTTAAAGTCTAAATAATTTTAATATTAAGAAAATGTTAATTAGCCTATTTAATTAGTAAATAAAAAAATGTCAAAAATTAATTATTGATTAAAAAAACTAAACCTAATTTGTTAGGGTTTTAAAAAGGATTAAAATTGGTTAATGGTTGATTAAGAAAATAATTAAGAAAAAAGGAAAAAAAAATTAGGGTTAGTTTAATAAAACGAAAAGCAAAATAAATTAGCCAAAAAATAGGGAAAAAGGGTTTCCATGGGATGGGAGTTGAACCCATGCACTCCTGCTTCACAGTTGCGCTGCTTGCCACTAGGCCAAGCGCCCGTTTATGTTTGGAAACAGACGTTGCATGATATATAAGAAACCTGCATAAATTATGAAAAATAACAAACAAATATTGTGAAGCACAAGGATCGAACCCACACCCTTACGTTCACAAACTTTCTCCTTGACCAGCGGTGCTACGTTCTCATCCGTTTATCAAATGAAACAAGTTAAATATATATAAAACGAGTGGACCAGAGAGGCGCCGGAGCCCTAGCTCCGGTCGTCTTCTCCGGCGAGGTGATTTTTGTAACCTGCAAAACAATAAACGTTATTGAACAAGAATGACCCTACCCCCTTAAATCAACCCCTATGAATCCAATTGTTGCCTTAGTTTTTGCTAATTCATCATGCACAAAGAGATACGATGAAAATAAAGTAAATCAGTGTAACAATGGTGATGAGGTGTTCTAGCGTTATGAGCCTCATACAAGGGGTCAATCTTGTACTATTTCATCTCAGGAACACGTTAGAATCGTTAGTTTCAATCAAAGCATTGTAAAAATCAAAATATGAAATTCGTAAAAATATGAAAACTGGACATGCTTGGATTGCTAGTTTTAAGAACTTTTGATCATCAAGAATGATCTCAACTTACTCTATGGCACCTCCTGAATCGGTTGGGATGATTGCTTGGCCTTGAGGATGGCTGGAAGTTGATTTCGAGTTTTCCCTATTTTTTGAAAAAATTGGAGATGCTGAGAGGGTGTTTTTGAGCAGCTTTTCTTCGTTTTTATTTTGTCTAAATATGAAGGGTATATATAGGAGAATAGATTAGGTTAAGGCATGGGCTTGGACCTTGTACAAAATATCTTTGATTTTGTTTGAAAATATATTGGAATAAGACAAAACCATGAAGATTTGTTTTGAAAAATGGCTCACACGGTTTGCAATGTGACCTTGGGCCTCCAAAAGATTTGAATCAAAAGCCTTTTATGCTTTATACCTCCACTTAATATTTATATGATTTAATTTTGAATTTAAATGAATAAAAATCAAAATAAATGAAATAAAAAGTAAAATGGTGCATGAATGGACTTAGAGGGCTATTATGAGGTCAAGAACACGTTTGGACTTTAAAAGATAAGCTCATTAGCCGAAACAGTCAAGTTTGCTCAAAGTGGACTTCATGCATTTCTCAAAATTTGTCCAACTTGCACAAATCATACCTCTCACAATTTTTTTTATATGAAGGTGATATTTGAATTTTTGGAAAGCTCAAGATGTCCCCTACAACTCTCATTTTTGTCATTTTTCCATTTGAAGATTTTAACTTGATGTAAATTGCTTTGACAAAAAGTGTCTTTTTGTTAACTTTTAAAATGACCTGTAATGTTTTGGCCCTTATCTTTCAAATGGAGCATTTTTTGACCTTGAGATTGGAGAGACAAATTTATATAGAATTTAATTTCCATCAAAATAGGCTTTGTTTGGGAATTTTCTATTGAAGCATGTGAAAGTTATGCTTTGTCAAAGTTCAGTTGACTTCTCCTAAAGAAAACCCTAATTTAGCAACTTTTGACTTTTGATGAATCTTGAGTTTCCTTGATGAATCATGATAAAAACTTGATCAAATGATGAATGTGAGTTTAAAATGTTTATGTTGACCAAAACTCTTGAAGTTTGACTGTATGTTGACCACAATTGTCTTTTTGTCCAATACAATGGATTTTCAATCATCTGACTAATTGACTGAGCAAACTTGTGATGTAAGGCTTGAAACTTGGCATGAGGATACCTTGAAGAATATGAGAAACCATGAAGTCCATTTGGGGCATTATAAGTCCAATTTCCCTTGGGAAAAACAAAACCCTAGTTGTAGGTCAATGCTTAGGAGGAGGGTTTGTCTGATTAATCTTTGAGTGGTCTTGAGAACTTTAGGAGCATGATAAGGTATCTTCAATCAATTTCTCTTGAATGATGGGAGGGAAAATTTTGGGGTACAACAGCTGCCCCTGTTTAATCTTCTTAAACCCTGGAGAGTTAGATTTCCATGTCCTCCATTCGTGGCCTGAAGGTGGAAGACGATTGAACACTTATAAGTTCCTAGAAATTTGCACTCACATGTGCACGAAGTAACATTGTTATTTATTATAATGCTTGAATGGGCTTAAAGATGCAATTTGGAAAGGTGATAGAGTTTCTTCGGAGATGGGATTTCAGATTCCATCCAAAGCAACTATTGATAGGATTATCAGAATGAGTCTACGCCTGACTGTTTCTGAAGAACTCTTTTTAGAAAATCTCTGAAGGAAAATGCTTTTTAGAATGAAGATCTGAAGTAAATGCTTTCCAAAATAAACTTCTGAAGGAGAATGCTTTTCATAATAAACTTCTGAAGGGGAATGCTTTTCAGAATAAACTTCCGAACAAGAATGCTCACCAGAACTCGGTCTCTGGGGGGAACGCTTTTTCAGAATTCAGTCTCTGAAGAGGAAATTCTTTTCAGAAAGAAGGCCCTGAAGGAGATGCTTTTCAGAATAAAACCTCTGAAGGAAATGCTCGTCGGAATTCAGTCTATGGGGGGAAATTCTTTTCAGAACAAAGGCTCTGAAGGAGTTGCTTTTCAGAATAAACTTTTGAAGGGAGAATGCTCTTCAGAACGAAGGCCCTGAAGGAGATTCTTTTCAGAATTAAGTCTCTGAAGGAAATGCTTGCCAGAATTTAGTCTCTGAGAGGAATGCTTTTCAGATTTAAGGCCCTGAAGGAGATGTTTTTTAGAATTTGGTCTCTGAAGGGGAAATGCTTTTCGGAATAAAACTTTGAAGGAGAAATGCTTTTCAGAATGAAGGCCCTGAAGGAGATGCTTTTTAGAATTTGGTCTCTGAAGGGGAAATGCTTTTCAGAATGAAGGCCTTTAAGGAGTTGCTTTCAGAATAAACTTATGAAGGGAAATGCTTTCCAGAATAAACCTCTGAAGGACAATGCTTTTCAGAATGAAGCCCTGAGGGAGATGCTTTTCAGAATAAACCTCTGAAGGAGATGTGTCGTACCCCAAATTTTCCCTACATGTTACTTTTGTCTGGCATGAACTTTACATTCCATTTGGATCATTTTCACTAAGTCGTTTTCATATCATGCATCTCATGGAATCAGGCGCTTTAGTTTAAACCGTTGGGTTTGTGCCATCGTTATGTTTAACTTTGGTTTGAGGTTTTTCTTTATCTGGTAAAAGGCAAATTCATCTGGTTCTCGATTAGTGGATTGTGGAATGAAGTTTTGAGATGCTAGGTCTTTTGATCCCTGAATTTTTGTGAAATGTTTCTTTCGCCTTCCTCAAAGATAACTCGAAGTTAAGTACATTTGGTTAGGGATTTCATCTCCTTGCACGTCAAGCTTTCTTCTTAAGATCTCTAAGTCACCGAGTCAAGAGTTTGAAGTTTAAGTTGAAGAATGTGGAATCTGGGTGGGAGGTTCATGATGATTAAGGCATGTCTTTGTTGTTTAAGTTACAAGTTACTTGTGGTTTGGATATCCAAGTTAAAGTTCTTGATTGAGAGTGTAAGTTTGGTTTAGACGTGATATAAGGTTTGAGAACTGAAAGACAAAGCGTGTGGTTTACTTGAAATACAAGTTACAAAGGTCATGTTTGATTTCTTAAATTTCAAGTTACAAAAGTGAGGTGTATCATTCAAATCATCCAAGTGGGAATTTCCATTTTTTATCAAGATTCAAGAGTTGTTTGATTTCCATACAACAAGTTTATCATTCATACAATTCATTGAAATATGATTCAAGTTACATTTTTATGGACAATTTACAAAAGGGATTACAATGTGAAATACAAGTTATAATTGTTTGTTTACAAAAAAAGAAAGAAATGCTTCTTCTTCAAGTATCTTTGCTTCATCTCCAAGTAATTAGTCCTCCTTTCCCACTGTGAATTTTCTTCATCTTTCAATCTTGCTTTGACCGTCCAATCCTCGTGTTCATGAAATAAGGAAGAGAGAAAGTTAGCAAACAATCAACAAGTGAAAATTCCAAGCAAGAATTAATGGTTAAAAGAAATTTGTATCTCATCATTAGGATTTGCACTTGGAATCAGAATTGAAAAAGGGTTTTGTTTCAATTATAGGCTATCTCCTCTTATTCTGCAAATCACAAAAGCTTTTTGGTTCATGAAAGGAAAAGAGTTTTTCAAATTTTTTCTTACTGCAAAAACAAGCCAAAACAGCAAATATACACATGGTAAGTCAAAACTGCCCAAGGCAGCAAAATAGCCAGCAAGCGCATTACTGCAACAAACAGTGCAAGCCACAAAAACAAACAGCAGGCCAACAAGCACAAAAACAAGGCAAAACAAGCCAAACTTCCCAAGGAAGCAAAGAAAGCAATGCACAACCCCAAAACAAATATACACAAGGCAAGTCAAAACTGCCCAAGGCAGCAAAATAACAATAACACAGCAGCAGCAGCCAGCAGTGGCTGCAAGTTAGCAGCAGGCTGCTAAAGTCATAAAACAGGTAGCAGCACAAAAACAAATAGGAAATAACAAAAGAGATAAAACACAATACAATAGTGCAAGCTAGCACTAGCTCATATAGCCCTATATCATCATTTTCCTAAATATTACAAACCCTTCAGAAATTTCAAAAAGCAAAATAATTTGCATCATTGAAAAAAAGAGGAAAAGAGACAGGTTTAGAGAGATATCGCCTAATCCAAAACAGTCCAAATAGCTTGCACAACCTGTATTAAATCTGCCCACAGCCTGCTGCAAAAATAGTCAAAACACCTGATATGCTATGCTATCCATGTACCAAAATAGACATAAACAAAACCTGCATTCTAAAGCCCAAGGTCAGCAAGCCAAGAATGTTCAAATTCACAAAACCTTCCCTCCTATTTTCACCCTTATCTCATTATAAGAAGGGTCACTGTTCCATTGAGATATAGAGATATTTTACACAGCTAACAAACCGAGAGAGAGTGGTTTTACCAAGCCAGCAAACCGAAAAAAAGGGGATAATACAGAAAACCCCAACAATCATAGTAAGATATCCAGAAAAGAAAAATAGAAGAAAATTTTGCTCAATACCCCTTCACGATCCCTGCATAACCTCTATTACAAACCACCATTCATTTTTCCTCAACCTGTAAAATTCCTCACTGAACCAACAAAACTGAATGGAACAATCTAACAGAAAGTGTTAGAAATAAAAACAAATAGCCCAAGAGGTCTAGCAGCATCAAGCAAGCCAAGTCGTAACACCAATAAAATCGTGCTACCTTCAGAGTTGGGGTAGAGCAAAGAGTAGAATCATTACTTGAGCTCAAAGAACCCATCGGAGGGGCTCTGATTTGTTACTTTACAGAATTTCATCTTGCATGTTACCTTTTCTCTTCTGTATATCTATTCTGTTATGAGCCGATGTCGTCATTGTTCTCCCATAATTTGCTTATTTGTTGTTTCTGTTTTGTGGATTAACTGTAAAAATGCAATAATACATTAATCAAAAGTGAAATGATTTAAAACAACTAACCTAGAAACCCTAAGAGCGAGATAACCTGAGTTTGATGAAAGGCATAAGTTCAAGTAGTACTAAATAATAGAGAAGATTCCAAAGGATATGAACTTGGTTGTTGTACCCTTGTTAAAGATGCATTGTTGTAGTTGCAAGTGACAGTAAGCGGGATTATAGGGCAAATCAATGATTGAACAAATTGCAGAGTGCTACCCATTTCCTTTGTCTCCATTTTTCATCACCGTCTTCAAACACCCACCACGACTTCTCCCTCTGTTCCGGACATTCCCACGACTAACCCTCAACACCACCAACATTCAACTCAACAACGTTCCTTCATTACCGACAATAAAACAGACGCTCACGATCAAAGTCCGTGTTCACTGTACGTTGTGCTGCGTAACGATTTCACCTGATTTTCCCTTTTTTATCCACCCCTATATCCCCTGTTTCAACCGATACACCCTTCTCTACAACTCTTCACCCATCTAACCTCCATCCACCACTCACAATAACGGTTAACAACAGTGCCATAACAGCGTCCAAGCCAAATCCTAATCCCCAGACCGCGCCCCCAAACAAAGGGTTTGAAGACAAATTGCTCGCACCGTGGACCCTTTTGGAATCAACGAGGTAATTGAAGTGGAGATTACTGTGGTAGAGATTTTAGTTGATGATGCCACAAAATATGGGAGGATCGATTACAGTTTGTTAGAGGAAGTTTGTTTAAGTGAGGAGATAAAGATTGAAGTTGGGGGGGTGAGTTTAGAGGGGTTTATCGTTGATGTTAAAGACTATTTTAGGGAGATGAAGCGTTTGAGCGAAAGAAGATAAATTGATTCAGAAAGCAGAGAAGAGAGTTTTACGTTGAAGGTGGAGAGAAACAAGGAAGCATAACAGCTGATTCAAGGTTTACTCTCTTGTTTAGGTCCTTCCCCCACATTAGGTCTGAATGGGCTTCTAGCTTGGCCCATTTCGTGACTTTACTCAAACATCACCACCTCTTTGTTGTTCATACCCCAAACGCCCCATTTAAATAAAGGTTGGGCCTTGGAACCCTTGGCCCATCCCAATGTCTTTAGGCACACCCCTTGTTTTGCTTGAGTCAAGCCAATTTCTTTTCTTCATAATTTTATTTATTTATTTTGTTTTATTTGATTTTTATTTTGTTGTTAATTAATCATGTTAATCGATTTTATTTAGTTTAGCTAATTTTTATTGATTAGTTTTATTAAATAATTTCAATTAACTTAATTAGTTTTTTATGTTAATCATTTAATTTTTTGGTTGCTTTTATTTGATTCTATCTTGCACACACACATGAGTTTTTTGTTTCTTTCACATGATAAAATTATAAAAAAAATAGGTAGATTTCTCTTTCTTTTATTTTTGATATTTTTTTATTCTTGATAACACGACCTTTAAGTGATCCCATAAAGTAATTAATTTCCTTTTGATCGTTTTATGTTTAATTAAGACCTTAGGATGAAACTTGTGCATAACCACATTAGGGTTCTTCTAGTCTCCCTCTTAAATGATTGTTTCTTCTTTTGTAATTAAAATTTATCATTCACAAATCAAAAGTTCAAAAACATTTAATCATTATTTGAAATTATTTTAAAACTCACAAAAACACTCAACAAATCAAAACTACCCAAAGGGCATCTTATCTTCGTTCTACCGCGATATTGGCCGTGCCTATTGCTAGAATGCATACGTTAATGTTGCCCACTAAAAAACACCAACAAACCAACCATTTTATATAGGAAATATGATGTTCTGATTCCTTCACTGGATACGTAGGCAAAGGGTCGCGAAACCCTCACGAACGCAATAATAAAAAACATTTATTTCCCCTTAAGCAAGTATAGTTGTAGATAAACACATCCTTAGAGACAAACAAACAAAATGGATCTCGTTGAGTACAACGGATGTGAGGGGTGCTAATACCTTCCCCTTGCATAACCGAATCCCTTACCCTTTCTCTTGGTCGCAAGACCATCTTGTTTATCTTCTTGGGGTTTTATCGATATTTCCCCTTCCTTCGAGATAAATAAAGTTCGGTGGCGGCTCTGTGTTTTCTGCTAATAGCATCAGCTGGAGACTCTACTGGGGACCTTTTGCGAGTCTTTCCTAGTTTTTTTTACTTGTCTTTTTGGGTGTTAATTTATTTGCTTTATTTTGCTTTACTGTTTTATTTCTTTATTGCTTTATTATTATTTTGTATATATTGCATATATTGCTGCTACTCACATATTATGGATACGCTGTGATGTTGGGTCGGGCGATTACATTTGATAATTTCTATACCCGTACTAGGCTTACACTTAGGATTAGGACGAGCAGTATAATCATGCTAACTTTGAGGTAGTAATCCCGAAGAAGGAGGCATGAAAATCCATCACTCAGTGGAGGTCCCCTTGAAAGTAGTGATGTTTACCGAGTAATTGGGAAGACATCGTTGCTTTTGACCTGGGAACTCGAGAATCTGAGAGTCATAGAACCATTAACCCATCCTGGCTTTTTATGTGTAGTGCAGAGACTATAACGAAGTAAGCCGAAAGTAGTTTTCACGCGATGCTGCACTCGAACGAGTTTTTCCTGCGAATATTATCGTTTACCAAGTAATTGGGACGTCGTTAATATCCAAAGGAAGAGCGTAGACTCTGAAATTTCCCTAGAACCTTGTTCAGAAGGTGATAAACCCCTAGTACATACCTTTTGGGTGGTTACTTTGACTCCATGCCTGTGACGTTGGACTTTTGATCCTGTTACTTTCAGTTTATGCAAAGAACTACACAGTGGTTATCCAGAATATGTGGAGCTCGAACTTCATGCCATAGCATTCTATGACATCATATCATCGTGTATATATATATCTCATATCTAAGGAAGTCCAAAGACAAGTCTCGTTGGTATAGCTTTTCAAAAAGGAAAACAAATTTTCAAAGATAGACGAATCTTTGGGCTTCCTCAAAAATGAAGATAAAACATTCATTCTTACTATCATGCATTCATTTTTCACAACAAAAACTCATTGGGGTCCCTTTTCCAACAGACTTCAGTAAACAGCAAAGACGACTTCTCCACATCCCTATCGTACAAGAAGAAACCAGCGAAGACTTATGGATCTTTTTAAAGAGAATCAGAATACTCTCTACCGAGATATGGATACCATGGGAACTCGCATGGATCAGCTTATGGAAACCCTTCATGTTGTTATCAAGGGTCAATAAGAGTTACATCAAAGTGTTTCCAAGCTTGCTACTGCTGCTCCCTCCACTTCTGCTAATGGGAGGAATGATAATGCAAATCTCGAGACCCCTATTAGAGCTCCTAGGAATGATGTTAACGATCATCACGACGTCATTGATCTTGATGAACCTCAAGTGAATCTTGCTGCTGGAGTCACTGAAACTGCAAAAATGTACCATGCTCTCGAAGAGCGTCTCAAAGCCATTGAGGGTATCAAGGCTTCTGGATTCAATACTGCTGCAATGTGTCTTGTGCCTGGGGTAGTTATCCCTCCCAAATTCAAGGTTCCTGATTTTGACAAATACAAAGGTACTTCCTACCTAGAGACTCATATTCGTTCCTACTGTCGTAAGATGGTTGCCTATGCTGAAAATGAACCATTACTCATGCACTTCTTCCAAGATTTTTTTACCGGGGTACTGTTAGACTGGTATATACAACTAGAAATAACGCATGTCAGTAATTGGGGAGAACTTGCTGACGCATTTTTAAAACATTACCATTATAATACTTCCATGGCTCCTAGCCGTACTCAACTTCAAGGGATGATACAGAAACCTAAAGAGTCGTTCAAAGAGTATGCTCAAAGGTGACGTGAACTGGCTGCAAGGGTCCAACCTCCTCTCTTGGATCTTGAATTGATTAATTTTTTATGGGTACTCTGCAAGGTCCTTATCTCCAACACATGCTCAACAGTACCTCCACTTATTTCTCTGAAATAGTCATTATTGGAGAACGTGCTGAAACTTGTATTAAGGCTAGAACGATCCAAGGTGTCCCTAACAATACCAGCAACAATACTGGCATTGGGAGAAAGCCATTTTCTGGTTTTGTCAAGAAGAAAGAGGGCGAGACTAGTGTTGTCACCATCAACCAAGGAAAGGCTCCTGCATATCCTAAAGTTCGGTTTCCTTATCTCCCAACACCTGCAGCTATTCCTAATCAATATTTTCCTCAAGTGTATGTTGCTACAACTCCAACACCCTGGATGGCCCAACAATGGCCTTTCACTCCTCAACCACAGTATCTTCCATAACAACCATTTGAACCACCTACAACTTATCAACAACAGAGTCAATAACCTCAAGGTCCGAGAGCTCCTCAAAGGCAAAGAGATCCTAAAAGAATATTTAATATCATTCATATGTTATATGCTCAACTTCTCCCTTAGTTACTTTCCAATCAGTTGGTTCAACTACGTGAACTTGGTCCACGATCTAATCCTCTCCCTATAGGGTATGACATTAATGCTCATTGTGAATTTCATTATGGTGCCCCAGGCCACACGATTGAGAATTGTAGAGCATTTAAATGTAAATTTCAAGACCTCCTCGATGCAAAGGCCATCAATTTCAACCCTGTTAGTCCCAATATTTAGAACAATCCCATGCCTTCTCACCCAGGGGCAGCGGTCAATGCTATTGAAGAAAGTAGTGAACAAACTCTGGTAACCAAGGTTGACGAGATCAGGATGTCATTAGGAATTGTTAGAGAGCACTTGTTGGATCATAGGGTGCTGCAAGAACTCCATGATTTTTGCTTAACATGTTCCTCTAAACCTGAAGAGTGTACTGGTTTGAAGACGGCTATCAAACAACTAATGGATGAAGGTGTCCTATAGATAGAGAAGATATTCTGAGAAGAAGAGATTAATGTCTTTGAAATTCCTTATTATCCGACAAGCTTTTCAGCAACACCAGGTATCTCGTTGACAATTCAGGATCCTACTACCCGAGTAATGATTCAAGCTCCCGCTACACCCGCTACAATTCAAGCTCCCATTCCACCTCTAAGCAATAACTCGAAGGCAGTTCCGTGGGAGTATAATATGGTCTATATTCATGGGAAGAAGTACGAGTGTCCCCCAGTGGTTGACAAGAATATTACCAACATTGTAGGAACCAGTAACATGACTCGTAGTAGCCAGATCTTTTCTCCCCCACCACCGCCTCCCAAAGAAACTAACAGTGATGCTCTGGCTAAGGCTATGGGCTAGCAAGTGATTGATAGTCATCCTGAACCTTCTGTAGGACAAGAAACGGGGAAGCTTTTGAGGATTCTTAAGCGAATGGATTACAAAGTGGTGGATCAACTCAACCAGACGTCGTCCAAGATTTCCATCTTGTCTCTCCTTTGGTGTTCGGAGACCCACCACAATGCTTTACTGAAGATTTTATGTTTTGCCCATGTTACCCAAGATATCTCTCTGGCCCATTTTGAAGGAATCGTCACCAATATTGTTGTCGGAAATTTTTGGGTTTTTTGTGATGATGAGCTCCCAGTTGAAGGCAGAGCCTACAATAAAGCGTTGTATGTTATGAAGTGTTTGGATACGGTTTTATCTCGAGTTTTGGTAGATGCAGGTTCTTCACTCAATGTGATGCCTAAGGCTACCCTGTTTAAGCTGAATATGGACGGGGTAATAATGAGGCCTTTCATCTTGAGTGTTTAAGCATTTGATGGTTCAAGGAGATCTATGGATAGAGAAGTGGACTTACCTGTCAAGATTGGTCTTCACACTTTCTATCTGTCATTATATGTTATGGACATCCGTCCATCCTGCACTTCCTTTTGGGTCGTCCATGGATCCATGTAGCAGGAGCTGTGACATCTACTCTTCATCAACGCCTGAAGTTCATCGTGAATGACCAAGTTATCGTTGCTTTGTGAGAAGAAGATATAGTGATTAACAATCTAACAACTTATCGTTATATGGAAGTGGAAGGTGAGGTGCAAGAGTTTCCCTTTCAAGCTCTGGAAATCGTTATTATTGACAAGTTCCTCGTCATGGAAGGTAAGAAGTATGAAGAACCCCTGACCT
Organism: Vicia faba; assembly: GCA_948472305.1. Lineage (NCBI taxonomy): Eukaryota > Viridiplantae > Streptophyta > Magnoliopsida > Fabales > Fabaceae > Vicia > Vicia faba. Next base: position 984,972,593 of record OX451739.1, read on the forward strand.
CTTTGAAGGATGCTAAAGCTCTCATAGAAGTAGACCTCCCCATGACAGTTGGGTCAAATTGATTGAAGTACCGGAGAAGAAAGATTGTTATGGTCTTGGGTATCAGCCATCGTCCTCCGTGAAATCCGGTTGGGTTCCTCTGAAAGGAAGGCAGCCCCCCCCCCCCAATTTCGGAAGTGTTCGTCACTGTTGGTATAAGCAAAGAAGGACAAGTGCTCTGATAGATGATGAAGGTGACAAAGAAGATGTTTCCAGATTTATCTATCAGATTGCGCCAGACCAGGAGCTCAGCAATTAGACTGTCGTGGACATCCCTAAAGTTGTTTTCCTTGATGTGTAATTTTTTGTTTCCATTTAGTCATATGTCCTGCCCAAGGCATAATGACAGCTTGTAGAAGGGGCCCCTTATGTTTCAATCTCGGCTTAAAATTAAATGAAAAATCACACTTTCGCATACAATCTTGTTCCCTGTCTTTTCTTTTACTCTTACTTTTTCAAAATAAAAATGGCAATACTTTTCTTTTCATATTCTAAATATTTTCTTGGACTTTCTAAATAAAACATAAAATCATAAATCATGCAGATCCATATCGAACTCCATCGGAAATGATAGTGTTATGGTTCCTTATATCCTTGATGATTCAATTGACCACACTAACGAAGATAGTGGGGAAGATTATGGATTCCCAGAAGAACTAGCAAGACTCTTAAGACAGGAAGAGAAGTTTATCCAGCCATATCAAGAAGAAACAGAAGTTATCAATCTCGGCACTGAAGAGGTAAAGAGAGAAGTCAAGATAGGTGCTGCCTTTCAATGTGAAGAAAAGAAGGGGTTGATTGAGTTGCTTCGAGAGTACGCTGACATCTTCGCCTGGTCGTATGAAGATATGCCCGGTTTAGACACTGATATAGTGATGCACAAATTTCCACTCAAGCCAGAATGTCCACCCGTAAAGCAGAAGCCGAGAAGGACCATACCCGACATGGCCTTAAAGATTAAAGATGAAGTTCAGAAACAACTTGATGCAGGTTTCCTATCTGTTATAAATTATCCACCTTGGATTGCTAATATTGTGCCTATACCTAATAAGGATGGTAAGGTACGTATGCGTGTTGACTACCGAGACTTAAATAGAGCAAGCTCGAAGGAGGATTTCCCGTTACCTCATATTGATGTATTGGTTAATAATATTGCTCAGTCTTCAGTGTTATCTTTCATGGATGGGTTCTCGGGTTACAATCAGATAAAGATGGATCTTGAGGACATGGATAAAACAACTTTCACAACTCCTTAGGGTACCTTTTGCTATAGGGTCATGCCTTTTGGTCTCAAAAATGGTGGTGTAACATATCAGCGTGCTATGGTGACTCTCTTTCATGACATGATTCATAAAGAGATCGAGGTGTACGTGGACGATATGATCGCAAAATCACAAATTGAGGAAGAACATTTGATCCAGTTGCAAAAGTTGTTTGATCGTCTATGAAAGTTCAGGTTAAGGTTTAATCTCAACAAATGCACCTTTGGGATTCGATCGGGCAAGCTACTTGGTTTTATTGTAAGTCAGCGAGGGATTGAAGTAGATCCTAATAAGGTAAGAGCAATACAGGATATGCTGGCACCGAGAAATGAAAAGGAAGTATGAGTTTTTCTGGGAAGGTTGAATTACATAGCCAGGTTCATCTCTCATCTTACTGCTACCTGTGAACCTATTTTTAAACTCCTACACAAGAATCGAGATGTCCATTGTGATGAAAGTTGTCAAGAAGCCTTCGAGAAGATTAAGAAGTATCTTCAGAAACCACCAATACTCATACCACAAGTTCCAGGGAGACCTCTCATTATGTATTTGACAATGCTTAAAGGATCTATGGGTTGTGTGCTCGGACAACATGATGATACTGGACGAAACGAACACGCCATCTATTACCTGAGAAAGAAGTTTACTAATTGTTAATCAAGGTATTCCTTACTTGAGAATACTTGTTGTGCTCTTACGTGGGAAGCTCGATGTTTGAGGCAGTATATGTTGACACATTCTACACTTCTGATATCTAAGATGGATCTGATAAAGTACATCGTTGAGAAACCATCACTTACAAGGAGATTGGCCCGGTGGCAAATGCTTTTGTCTGAGTATGACATCCAGTACGTCTCACAAAAGGCTATCAAAGGTAGCATTCTTGCTGATCATCTCGCTCACCATCCATTGGAAGAGTATCAGTCAATGAAGTTCAATTTTCCATACGAGGATGTTATGAAACTTGATGATAAAGAAGGACCCGAACCAAGGGAGCGATGGACTCTCACGTTCGATGGTGCATCAAATGCTATGGGCCATGGCATTGGAGAAGTTCTGAATTTTCTGTGTAACACTCACATACCTTTCACAGCCAGGTTATGTTTTGATTGTACGAATAGTGTCGCCGAATACGAAGCTTGTGTAATGGGTCTTGAAGCAGCCATTGATTTGAAGATCAAGATTCTTGAAGTTTATGGGGACTCTGCCTTAGTGATACATCAAGTACGAGGTGATTAGGATACATGACACCCTAATTTAGTCCCATATCGGGATTACATATTAGAGTTTTTTCCCGCTTTCGAGGAGATCACTTTCGAGCACATTCCTAGAGAAGCAAATCAATGGCAGATGCTCTGGCCACTTTATCATCAATGTTCCAAGTCGGCTATCCGAATCATGCACCTAATATAAGAATCTTTCGCTACAAGGAGCTAACACACATTTTCCATGCTCATTGTCTTATAACTGAAGATGTGTGGAGCGAAAAGCCGTGGTACTTCGACATTAAAATATATCTTGAGAAGCAAGAGTACCCCGATGGTGCTACAATTTATGATAAGCGGACTCTCAGAATGTTGGAATCCAATTTTTTACTGTCAAGAGACGTCCTGTACAAGAGAAACTATGATTCGGTTCTGCTCAGATGTGTGGATAGACACGAAGCAGAATCCATCATACACGAAATACACGAGGGCTCTTTTGGGACTCATTCCAATGGACATTCCATAGCCAAGAAAATTCTATGAGCAGGTTATTTCTGGATGACGATGGGAAGTGATTTTTGTGTATATGTGAAGATGTGCCAAAAATTTCAAGTTTATGCAGACAGGATACACATCCCTCCCACTCTGTTGAATGTGATGACTTCGCCATGGCCCTTTGCAATCTGGGGCATTGATATGATTGGATGCATCAAGCCGAGCACTCTAAATGGACACTGGTTTATTCTTGTTGCTATTGACTACTTCACCAAGTGGGTGGAAGCAGCTTCATACAATAATGTGACCAAGTAAGTTGTTACCCGCTTCATTAAAAAAGAAATCATTTGTCGTTTTGGAACTCTTAACAAGATCATCATTGATAACGTGTCGAATCTCAACAAAAAAAATGATGAAGGAAATGTGTGAAGAATTCAAGATCGAGCACCATAATTCATCACCTTATCCGCCAAAGATGAATGGGGCGGTCGAAGCTGCTGACAAGAACCTAAAGAAGATCGTCCAGAAAATGGTGAAAACATACAAAGATTGGCATGAGATGTTGCCTTTTGCTCTGCACGGCTATCGAACTTTGGTGCGTACTTCCATTGGGGTAACTCCTTTTTTCACTAGTTTATGGTATGGATGCGATGCTCCCAATCGAAGTGGAGATTCCTTCCTTGAGGGTTCTGATGGATACTAAACTTGATGAAGCTGAATCGATTCAAACAAGGCTCGACCAACTCAATCTCATCGAAGAAAAATGCCTAGCAACCATTTGTCACGATCAGTTATACCAACAGCGTCTCAAGAGAGCATTTGACAAGAAGATTCAACCTCGAGAGTTCCACACAGGTGACCTAGTCTTAAGGAAGATTCTCCCAATCCACACTGATCCAAGAGGCAAGTGGACTCCTAACTATGAGGGGCTGTACATCGTGAAGAAAGCTTTCTTAGGAGGTGCTCTAATCCTGACAAACATGGATGGGGAAGAAGTTCCACTTCCAGTCAATTCAGACTCAGTCAAAAAATACTACGCATAAAAAGACCTGCTAAGTCGAAAACCCGAAAGGGCGACTTAGGCAAAAGTTATGGCTAAAACGGAAAAAAGAATAACCCGCTAAGTTGAAAACCTGAAAGGGCGTCTTAGAAAAAAATGGGTGTCCCGGTGGATTGAAAACCTAAAACAGCGATCCAAGCAAAAATTAGGGACAAAAAGCGAGAGACTACAGTCTGAACACTCTTCACAAATAACGAGTACACCCTCCTAACACGGGATGGATCAATTCAACTATCATCCTTCAGAAGCACCGCGCTAGGATGATCCAGGATATGGGAACTATAACAATATCAGTTTTAATGGAAGTTTGAGATTTTCTTATTGTCATTTTAATCGTTGTATTTTGTCTTTTCTTCACAACTTCCTAATTTAGGAGTTGTCTCCATGTACGAATGCCTATTCACAGGCCAAACTCATTAATAAAATTTTTCCTTCCACCAAAAAGTCTTTGTTATGTCCTTTTACTTTTATTTTCGGATGCGAATTGAGATTTAAGTTCTTTGTTAAGCATTACATTGAAAACAATAAGGCAATAATAATCACAAGATAAGATGTGAAACATTACATTACATGGATATAAAGGCATCCCAAGGGAATTCCATGGTGTTTAAGTGTTTATTTTCCAGTGCAGGTAGCAAGTCATAATGGTCACCTTGACCAAGCTTTCATCCTCGTCACCTCCTTACAGTCGACCGAGCACCCGATTCTCCAACACCGAGAAACTTGGGGCAGTTGATGAGATCCACGTCTCTGTTCATTCATTCACAAGAAGTCTGACATATGAAGAAAGTCGGATTAAGCTACCCCTCCTCAGCAAGACTTAATCCCCTGTGATCTCAGTAAGGCTAACTCGATTCTATCAGTTTTCAAGCACCAATCCGTATTGGTATCTCAAGACGACAGGCAACGAATCCCAATGAGCCTAACATTTGGCACTTTACATACTATAATTATTACTGCATATTAAATTACATCCTCAAATGCATAGCATATCCATGGATCATCATGCCACACTTCAAAATGCATATAAAGCATGAGCCAAATTTGGTACATCAATCCCAAATCAACCCCAAGTCAATAAAACATCCCCATAAAGAGTATCATCCTTATAATTCCCAATTAACATCTGTCATTACACTACCAACCAAAAATAAGCCATGGTGTCGGTACGTCGTGCTCCCCAACTCTCAACCCTCACTTTACTTTTCCTAAGGTCGTAGATCGTTTGTAGATATTACCTTTTATTTGACCTATAGGGTCATAGTTCATCCGTAGATCTTACCCTCACATTATCTTTTAAGGTCGTAGGTCTTCCGTAGATCTTACCTTCACTTTATCTCTCTTAGGATCGTAGGTCATTCGTAGACTTTACCCTCTCCTCATCTTGTTTGTAAGGTTGTAGGTTGCTCGTAGATCTTACCTTTGCATTATCATTTTAGGGTCATAGGTCTCCCGTAGACTTTACCCTCACATCATCTCTCTTAGGGTCGTAGGTCGTCCGTAGACTTTACCCTCACGTTATCTTTTTAAGGTCGTAGGTTATCTGTAGGTCTTACCTTCGTAGATCTTACCTTCGCATTATCTATTTAAGGTCGTAGGTCGTCCATAGAATTTACCTCCATGTTATCATTTTAAGGTCATAGGTCGTTAGTAGACCTTACCGTCGCGTCATCATTCCTAGGGTCGTAGGTCATCTGTAGACTTTACCCTATGTTATCTTCATCTTAGGGTCGTAGGTCGTCCGTAGATCTTACCCTCATGTTATCTTTTTAAGGTCGTAGATCGTCCATAGATCTTACCATCGTGCTATCTTTTCTAGGGTCGTAGGTCGTCCGTAGATCAACTCGTCGGTCTTACCCTCATGACCTCCTTTCTCTCAAGTCATAGATCATTCGTCAATCCTTACCCGTCGTCTTTACTTTTCTTTTGGGTCGTGAATCCCACACGATAGATTCCCTGTTGCCGTCGAGTTCTACCCATCGTCTTTAAGTCATCATGTTGTTATTAGTCCTATTTTTAGTTACCACGGCATCGTCAACCATATCTTTTTAGCATCTTTAACGCCCACTTCCCCGAGAACCTTGTATTGGCATCATTACCCCAATACAAACTCTCATTTTTCAAGCAGCCTTTACCCATCATGCCCAGTTTACCTAAAAATTCATTTTTCTCATCCCCAACAGACGTCACAAATAAATAACACTCTCACCATCTCTCCAGGGCAAATTTCAGGTCCTGGTATTTAATCATCTTCCACCTTGAACTTTCGAAAGGATGGCGCCAATCTCACCTTCAGATTTAAGACGATTAAATAGGGGCAGTTGTCGTACCCCAAATTTGCCCTACTTGTTACTTTTGTCTGGCATGAACTTTGCATCTCATTTGCATCATTTTCACTAAGTCGTTTCCATTTCATGCATCTCATGGAATCAGGTGCTTTGGTTCAAAGCGTTGGGTTTGTTCCATCCTTATGTTTAACTTTGGTTTTAGGTTTTTCTTTATCATGTAAAAGGAAAATTCATCTGGTTCTCGATTAGTGGATCGTGGAATGAAGTTTTGAGATGCTAGGGCTTTGGATCCATGGATTTTTGTTAAATGTTTATTTCGCCTGCCTCAAAGATAACTCGAAGTCAAGTACATTTGTTTAGGGATTTCATCTCCTCACACGTCAAGATTTCTTCTTAAGATCTCTAAGTCACCGAGTCAAGAGTTTGAAGTTTAAGTTGAAGAATATGGAATCTGGGTGGGAGGTTCATGATAATCAAGGAATGTCTTTGTTGTTTAAGTTACAAGTTACTTGTGATTTGGATATCCAAGTTAAAGTTCTTGATTGAGAGTGCAAGTTTGGTTTATACGTGATATGAATATTGAGGACTGAAAGACAAAGTGCGTGGTTTACTTGAAATACAAGTTACAGAGGTCGTGTTTGATTTCTTAAATTTCAAGTTAAAAAAGTGAGGTGTATCATTCAAATCATCCAAGTGTGAATTTCAATTTTTTTATCAAGATTCAAGAGTTATTTGATTTCCATACAACAAGTTTATCATTCATACAATTCAAAGAAATATCATTCAAGTTACATTTTTTATGGACAATTTACAAAAGGGATTATAATGTGAAATACAAGTTACAATTGTCTGTTTACAAAAAAAGAAATAAATGTTTCTTCTTCAAGTCTCTTTGCTTCGTCTCCAAGTAATTCATCCTCCTTTCCCGCCGTGACTTTTCTTCATCTTTCAATCTTGCTTTGACCGTCCAATCCTCGTGTTCATGAAACAAGGAAGACAGAAATTTAGCAAACAATCAACTTGTGAAAATTCCAAGCAAGAATTAATGGTTAAAATAAATTTGTATCTCATCATTAAGATTTGAACTTGGAATCAGAAATTTAAAAAGGGTTTTGTTTCAATTATAGGCTATCTTCTGCTATTCTGCAAATCACAAAAGCTTTTTGGTTCAAAAAAGGAAAAGAGGTTTGCAAATGTTTTCTTACTTCAAAAATAAGCCAAAACAACAAATATACACAAGGCAAGTCAAAAGTACCCAAGGCAGCAAAATAGCTAGCAAACGCATTACTGCAACAAACAACGCAAGCCACAAAAAGAAACAGTAGGCCAACAAGCACAAAAATAGGGCAAAACAAGCCAAACTTTCCAAGGCAGCAAAACAAGCAACGTACAACCCAAAAACAAATATACACAAGGCAAGTCAAAACTTCCCAAGGCAGCAAAATAAAAAAAATGCAGCAGCATCTGCAAGTTAGCAGTAGGCTACTAAAGTCACAAAACAGGCAGCATCACAGAAACAAATAGGCAACGACAAAAGATCCAAAACACAAAACAACATTGCAAGCTAGCATTAGCTCACATAGCCCTATATCATCATTTTCCTAAATATTGCAAACCCTTCAGAAATTTCAAAAAGAAAAATAGTTTGCATCATTGAAAAATAAAGAGGAAAAGAGACAGGTTTAGTGAGATATCACCTAATCCAAAATAGTCCAAACAGACTGCACAACCTGTATTAGATCTGCCCACAACCTGCTGCAAAAACAGACAAAACACTTGCTATGCTATGCTTTAGAAAGCGCTTCTAAAGGTCCCCCTTAGAAAGCGCTTTTTGGGAAGTGCTGCTAAAGCTGGCCTTTCAGAGGGTACCTTAAGAAAGCGCTTTTCAAAAGCGCTGCTAAAGGTCAGCCTTAGAAAGCGCTTGTCCAATGCGCTGCTAAAGCTGGCCTTTAGAAAGCGCTTTTAAAAGTGCTGCTATAGGATATGCTACGGAAGCGCTTTTTGATGTAAAAGCGATGTTATAGATGACCTTTAGAAAGCGCTTTTAAAAGCGCTTTCTGAGGTAGTTTTATAATAAATATCAAAATTTCGTATCATCACTTTTCTATTCTGAGTCAGATTTTCTTCACGATCAAAAACCTAAACCAGAGCTCATGATCAAAACCCTAAATCAGATTTTCTTCACGATCAAGCCCATCCTCTACGTCTTCTTGTTTTGTTTCTGAATTTCCATTGCTACCAGTTTCAGGAGCAAGCAGTTCCTCTGCCTCCATTGCTACCGATTCAGAAGGGGCAGTTTCACTTTTAGCATCTGCAGAGAGAACAACAGGACTACCGCTTGATTTGTAGAAAAGAAAACAACAGGACTACCATTTGCCACAGGAGAACCGCAAGGTGATTGTTTCTTTTCAGCTCTTGAATCTTCATGTCCCAATTCTAAATGATGAGATATAAGTTCAGGAGCCATGTGAACAACAACACACAGTGATGGGAACACAAACCTTTTTTTACAATGATTTAGATTCTCATATCTCACTACTTTTTCTCTTGCCATTTCTAGTAAAACTAACTTTATAATCATTTTACTAGAAGTATAAAGTTTGCTGCATCAGAAATCACAACAATATACAACACAAAGTTACACAACTCAGCTCCAGGTATTTCAATTTCTAGTATAGTTTTGTATGAATAAATTGTTCTATGCTTGCTTTGATTCTAATTTATTAGATTTACAGACAATTAATTTTCTTCCTTACGTGCTGTTCTAATTCGATTAAATTCTATGGTCCTGATATTAATAGAAAACAACACATTTTCAAACTGATGTCTCCCCAAGGTCCCAACTAAGTAAAAAAATTGAAGTTCCTATGTCCAATTATTTTATCAAACATCATTTACATTAACAAGTTGTGCATTGGTAAAACAAGCTAAGAGAGAAATAATAGAGAGCGTAACAAAATATTTAATAAAGGTAGCCATATTGTTAACTCTATTAATATATTGTTTTTTTCGTGTGCTTTTTATGATTGATTTTGAGCAATGATGGTTTCTTGTTTATATGTTTTACTCGTCTCTTTTCTTGGTAGGAATGTATTATACTTGTTTACTAAAGTAGTTGATAGAATAAAATGAATTTAGTGAAAAGTTTTGAGTATTGGTTTTGTTATATGGTTGTGCAAGAGCAAGTGCAAGTTTTGAGTATTGGTTTTGTTTTCGAATTTATCATTTAGCTCAGATTGACTCAGAAACCGTAAACCATGGATTAGACATGGATGTATTCCAATCTATTATCGAAAGAGTACGAGAACGGGGTATCAGAATTCGTTAAGTTTGCTATTGCGCATGCCGAAGACCCCAGTAGAATGACATGTCCTTGTTTGTGTTGCTGTTATGGGAATCGGGTTGACGCGGTTTAGTTGGCATCGCATTTAATACGGTATGGAATTTATAGAAGTTATACATGTTGGAATATGCATGGTGAGAAAAGTGACGGGAATGATGAATCGGGGGATAATAGGACCTATGCTTCAAACGGAAATGGCACAGATACATACGATTATGATCGAGTTGAAGAGATTGTAGAAGCGCTTGAAGAAGATCTTAATGATTGTCCCAAAATGTTTGAGAGGTTGGTAAGAGATGCAGAGAAACCGTTGTATAATGGTTGTACAAAATTCACAAGATTGTATGCGGTATTAAAGTTGTACAACTTAAAGGCGGGCAATGGATGGTCGGATAAAAGTTTCACAGAGTTATTAGCCCTTATGAAAGATATGCTACCAGAGGATAATGTTCTCCCCAATCGAACGTATGAGGCCAAAAAGATGTTGTACTCTATTGGCATGAGCTATGACAAGATACATGCCTGTCCAAAAGATTGTGTTTTGTTTCGAAACGAGTATGCATCGTTAAATGAGTGTCCTAAATGCGGTGCCCCTCGATATAAGAAAAAGTTGTCTCCGGCAAAAGTCTTATGGTATTTTCCTATAATTCCGAGATTTAGACGGATGTATCATAGTGAAACCGATTCAAGACACTTAACTTGGCATGCAGATGAAAGAATTGTTGATGGAAAGTTTCGACATCCGGCAGATTCACCACAGTGGATGAAAATTGATAATGATTATCCTGAATTTGGAAAAGAAGCAAGAAACCTTCGCTTGGCATTGTCTACTGATGGAATGAACCCACACGGTGTTCAAAGTATCTCGCATAGCACATGGCCTGTGATTCTTATGATTTATAACCTACTTATGTGGCTATGTATGAAGCGTAAGTACATGATGTTATCTATGTTAATTTCTCGGCCTAAACAACCAGGAAATGACACAGACGTATATTTAGAGCCTTTAATCGAAGATTTGAAGATTTTGTGGGAGAACAGTGTGGAGGTTTATGATGGGTATAGGAAAGAAAGTTTCAACTTGAGGGTGATGTTGTTTGGAACAATTAACGATTTTCCAGCCTACGGAAATCTATCCGGGTATAACATTAAAGGTGAAAAAGTGTGTCCTATCTGTGAAGATGGAACTGATACGATGCGATTGAAACTTTGTCAGAAGAATGTCTTTCTCGGTCATCGTAGATTCTTAAATTCTAAACATCAATATCGTGGATGGAAAAAAGCGTTCAACGGAGATACCAAACAACGTAGAGCTCCGCCTGGATTGACAGGTGATCAAATATTTGAAAAGGTGAAAGATGTGAGTATTCAGTTTAGCAAGTCATTTTCACATAAAGTTGTCACAGGTGGGTGGAAGAAGAGGTCAATTTTTTTTGAATTGCCATATTGGAAATCTTTGTACGTAAGACATTTTCTTGATGTTATGCATATTGAAAAAAATGTATTTGACAGTGTTATTGGTACGTTACTCAATATAAAAGGGAAGTCTAAGGATGGCCTTAAAGCAAGGGAGGACATGGTAGAGATGGGAATAAGAACTGAATTGGGACCCGTGAAAAAAGGAAGACGAACATATCTACCACATGTTGTTTACACTCTATCCAGAAAGGAGAAAAAAATATTGTGTAAGTTCCTAAGTGAGGTTAAAGTTCCAGAAGGCTAATCATCAGATATTAGAAGACTTGTGTCTATGCAAGACCTCAAGTTAAAGAGTTTAAAGACGCATGATTGCCATGTTATAATGGAAAATTTTCTACCGATAGGTATACGTTCTATTCTTCCAGAAAAAGTAAGAAGTGTAATAACTAAACTGTGTTTTTTCTTCAAGTCAATTTGCAGCAAGGTGATCGATCCTGAGATCTTACCAACATTGCAAAAAGAAATAGTTGTTACTTTGTGTGATCTTGAAATGTATTTCCCTCCCTCGTTTTTTGACATAATGGTTCATCTTGTCGTTCATCTTGTCAAAGAGACACAACTGTGCGGACCAACTTGTATGAGATGGATGTACCCTACTGAACGTTATATGAAAATATTAAAAGGGTATGTGAAAAATCAAAGTCGACCAGAGGGTTGTATTGCTAAACGATATATTGTTGAAGAAGCGGTTGAGTTTTGTACTGAATATCTGTCAAATGTTCAATCAATTGGACTCCCCAAATCTCATGTTGTTGAAAAAAAAGAAGGTAAGAAGCTAATTGGAAATAAAGTTGTGACAGTATCAATGGTCGAACGAGATCAAGTGCATTTGTATGTTCTGCACAATGAGCTTAAAGTTGAGTCGTATGTTGAAATGCACAAGGGTGTTCTTCGAGGTTTAAATCTGAATAAAAATGAGAATTGGATTGTACGAGAGCACAATAGAAGTTTCATACCATGGTTTAAGGAACATATTTATTCAAAGTATCATTCAGATCCTGCTTCAGTAACGGAAAGATTGATATGTTTAGCATACGGTCCAAGTTTAGTTGTGTTTTCTTATAGCGCATATGCAATTAATGGATACACATTTTATACCAAAGAACAGGATGATAAAAGTACTATGCAAAATAATGGTGTCACCTTGATCGCTGAAGCAATGCATATATCAAGTGTGAAGGACTTAAACCCAAAATTTGCAAATCTATCATATTTTGGGGTTATCGAGCGCATTTGAGTGTTTGATTACGAGAAGTTTCAGATTCCTATATTTGGTTGCATGTGGGTTGAAAATAATAATGGCATACGAATGGATAAGTCAGGTTTTTTGCAAGTGGATCTTAATAGGGTGGGGTACAAAGATGAGCCTTTCATTCTAGCCTCTCAAGCTAAACAAGTGTTCTATGTCAATGATCCGACAAGTACGAAATGGTCTATAGTGCTATTATCTAACAAAGTAATTGATGAAAGAATTGGAGATCAAATTGATATTGGTGTTGACATTGAATCTTTAACCATAACTGATCAAAATGATAATGAATCATGTATTAGAAATGATCATAATGAGGGTATTTGGATCAATCCAACTGTCCGCGTTGTTAAGAGACGAGTAGAACACATTCCTACCAAGAAAAGAAATAGACCTTAGTGAAAAAGGTAATAGTATATATAATTATAGCCTATATCATTGAATAAAATTTAATTTGTCATTTCATTTTTATTTGTCATTTCATTTTTATTTGTCATTTCATTTTTATTTGTCATTTCATTTTTATATTTGTCATTTCATTTTTATTTGTTTTCATTATTACAGGTCAAATGGCTAGTAATCAAGAAAACTCACAAGATGCAAATGCTCCTGAAAATGCTCCAGAAAATACTTCAAAAAAGACTTCAGAAAAAGATATTACACGAGGTATAACTATTATGAGGGGAATCATCCGTGATAGAGATAGAGGAGTAACATATAATGTAGATTGGAATGATAATGACCAACTAATTGGGTCTAATGCTGCAAAGTTGACAAGCTACATTGGTACGCTTGTTCGTATACACATTTCGATCACCACTCCTAGATAGAAAAGAGGAGAGTTGGATGAGGGTAAAGAGAAAGTTTGGACTGAGATAAAGGTACATATATGGTTTTTGTTATTTGCTTTATCTTGACGATAATATGTGTTTAAATTGCTTTTACTAACACACTTTATGCGTTTTTTTTTTGTAGAGGTCTTTTAACATTGAAGATACCCGTAAAAAGTATATAATGGGTTTGGCTGGAAAAAGACACAGAGGGTGGAGAACAGTTTTAACAAACAAGTGTCTTAAAGATGATGAAGGAAATTTTCTTGAAGAGGATCCGGAACGTCCAAAGAAATATGAGAACTTCATTGCACCTGAAGAATGGGTTGGTTTTGTAGGCCAAAGAAGAGACGAGAATTTCAAGAAAGTGAGTGCCATCAATCGCGAGAGAGCGTCAAAACCCGCATATCCATACAAAAAAGGGTGTTTGGGATATGCTCGTTTAGAGGAAAAAATTGTAAGTAAATATAAACTCTACGATCTTATTAATTCTCTCAATGTGTTATAATTGATGATCTTAAGACTTGTGTCAATGCATAGTTAGAAGAGACGAAAAGTGACGCAACATCACTACCAGCACATTTGTTGTGGAAGGAAGCTCGTGTGGGCAAGGATCAAGTTGTTAATCCCGATATTCAACATGTCTATGATAAATGTGTAAGTATAAGATTGTGTCTTTAATTAAATCAAATGTTTATTAATATTTAAATAATTTTTTATCTCCACTAATAATTTTCGATATGTAAATGAATTACAGGAGACCTTGTCGCAATCAGTATCTCCAGGTGAGGATCAGGATACCAGGAGCGTACTAAGTCGAGCACTAAATATTGCTGAGTATTTGGGTCGGGTGAGGGGTAGAGGTCATGGTGTGACTCCAACCTCTTTGTATAAGCATCCAAGGAGAAGAAATCCTAGCAATGCAGAAGTGATGCAAACATTGCAGGATTTACAAGCTCAAGTCTGTGAATTGCAGAAGGATAAAGAGAGATATGTGGCGGAAAAGAGCAGTTCACAATTGAAAGAAACTAGTGACAAAGCTAGTATCAACTGTCAGCATAAATTTCCCGAGGTAATTTTCAATATATATATGTTATTATTATCGAATATTTTTAGTCACTTCTAACGGTTATTATTGGTTTAGGGCATTTCATCTTGCCAGCTATACCTATCATCGCCGACTTATCGACTAGTTGGCAAGGGAAAAGTCCATAACACTTTGGGAGATTTACTTCACCATAGACCGCTTTCGGATGGACACATGAAAGTATCGGTTATTATTGCTTTAGATATGGATGTGTTACTGCCGGTACCTGACATTGTTGCTGAGACCACATTGTTGCGAGATGCAATAGGATCTTTTGTTGCATGGCCATCGGACCTCATTTTCATAGATGATCAGGTATGTTGAAAACCATTATGAATCTTTAAGTCTTCAACTATCAGTTCTGACCTCAGTTATTTCCACGGTAATTATAGACTCCTACAAAACCCTCATCTAAGGGTAAAGGGATTTTGCGGCACGACGAGTCTGATGTATCACAAAAAGAGGTACGTTTAAAGTGTTAATTATATGATCCGAATAAAAAACTGCATAATTTTATAATTTAACTGAGTCTATATGATTTTTAGGTACCTTTTCAAGGGTCACAACACATGAGCCAGAAAATCATTGGCGTACCACCCAAGAAAAGGGTTCCTACTAGATTTTTCCCTCGATACCGGCAGTGTCTTGAAACAATAGTGGGAACAACAAATTTGATGGATGGTGGTATTTGTCAAATGGATATGGATCAAGGTATCTTTGGTTTTCCTTGCACCGAAATAATTGGACATGAGGATGTGGAACAGATTTTCCGTCATAAAGAATTAGGCGTCAGTATTATGCACGCATACATCCGGTAACCCCATCTTTATATTATGTAATTAGCTGGAAAAAAATTTAAACATTTTAATGAATATAGTCTAATATTAATTATGTTTTTATTTAAGGTTGTTATATGACAAATTGATGTGCGGGAATCAATTGTTAAACAGATTCCATTTCGTGTCTTCCTCCCGTGTCAGCGGAGCGACAATTGGTAGGGAACCGGATTCAGTAAGAGAGCACTTAGTCGAAAGATTCATGGCAACTGGCAGTACAGAAAGCTTATATCTTTGGGCGTATAATACTATTCCTACAGGGTTAGATTTTCATTCTAAGTTCATTTTAATATTTGTAATTTTTGCGTAGAAAATTTTCTTCTAAACTGTTGTTTTAATTTATAGACGTCACTGGTTGTTGGTTGCTATCGATCCTATAAAAGAAGTGGTCTATTATCTGAATTCGATTGACGGTGATTGGACAAATTATCCGGATATGAAGTTAATGATTGATACGTAAGTGAGATTATTCTAAATATTTGTGTGTATTTATATATTTAATTATTTATGTGACATTGTTCTAAATATATATTTTTATTTTGTTAGAGCGATACAAGTATTCCGGTGTCAAAGAGCAGCTCGGGTACGACGGTCTAAATCAAACAACATTAATTGGATCAAAGTGCAGGTATATTAATTTCCACTATTTTGCTTATAATATTTATGCTATTTGATAAAACAATACAACTAAATATTCTTATTTGTTTTTCTATGTAGTGTCCTCAACAACAAAACGGTATAGATTGCAGATACTTCGTTATGCGGTTTATCAAAGAAATCCTTCAACTGAATCAAATAGAGATTCCAGTCACGGTATGGATTTATAACTTAGGATTTGTTTTATTATTTCTCATATATTTCATATAATTTTTTACTTTTAACTAAATCATGCATATTATGTTTTGTTATGTAGTACTTCGATGAATACAAATGTGCATATTACACGAAACTTCAGTTGGAAGAAATCAAAGAGGAATTGTGTCAATGTTTTATTGAGCAGAGAATCATATAAGGTATGAATACAATATTATGTGAAAAGTGTTATGAATACGCTACATGTGTACATGGAATACCATATTGACCGTGTTATTATGTTCAAACCTCGCAGGACCAGGACCTTAATACATAATTGACCGTGTTTCTTTCATACATTAGTACTGGTTTAGTTGTTGTTAGGGTTGATTTTGTAAGACTGATTTTGAGTTACAATGCTGATAACAATGGTTTTTATATATTTTGAGGTACAAAAATGATGTATATATATTTTGGATTACAATGGTATACAATGCATTACCGTGGTTTATGAATTACAGGTTATGGCAACTGGTTTATATAAATAATATGCTGCAAACAATGCAAGTATATGAATTATATAAATTATACCTCTAAAAAAAACACCCTATGAAAGTGCTTTTTCAAGAAAAACGTTGCCTTAGGTAACCTATGAAAGCGTTTTTTCACAAAAAGCGTTGTCTAAGGTAAACATATCACAGTGCTTTTCCAGGCAAAAGCGCTGCTAAAAGACCACCTATGAAAGCGCTTTTCCAGAAAAAAGCGTTGCTAAAATCCTACCTAAGACAACGCTTTTCCAGAAAAAAGCGCTGCTAAAAGAAAACTTATGAGAGCGCTTTTCCAAAAAAAAGCGCTGCCTTAGGTAGACCTATGAAAGCGCTTCTTCATAAAAAAACGGTTGTATTAGGTAGACCTACGAAAGCGCTTTTCATTAAACAAAAAGCGCTGCTAAAACCTATAGCAGCGCCACCTACGAAAGCGCTTTTAAGCACTTTTAAAGGCCAAAAAAAGCGCTTTCGTAAGTCTTTTTTGGCGTAGTGATTAGGTCCAAATGGGCTTCTAGCTTTGCCCATTTCGTGACTTTACTCAAACATCGCCACCTCTTCGTTGTTCATACCTCCAACGTCCCATTTAAATAACAGTTGGGCCTTGGAACCCTTGGCCCATCCAAATGTCTTTGGGCACACCCCTTGTTTTACTTGAGTCAAGCCCATTTCCTTTCTTCATAATTTTATTTATTTATTTTGTTTTATTTGATTTTAATTTTGTTGTTAATTAATCATGTTGATCGATTTTATTTAGTTTAGCTAATTTTTATTGATTATTTTTATTAAATACTTTCAATTAACTTAATTAATTTTTTTATGTTAATCATTTAATTGTCTGGTTGCTTTTATTTGATTCTATCTTACACACACGAGTTTTTTGTTTCTTTCACATGATAAAATTATTTAAAAAAATAGTTAGGTTTCTCTTTCTTTTATTTTTTTATATTTTTTTATTCTTGATAACATGTCCTTTAAGTGATCCCATAAAGTAATTAATTTCCTTTTGATTGTTTTATGTCTAATTAATACCTTAAGATGAAACTTGTGCATAACCACATTAGGGTTCTTCTAGTCTCCTTCTTAAATGGCTATTTTTCTTTTTTAATTAAAATTTATCATTCACAAATAAAAAATCCAAAAATATTTAATTATTATTTGAACTTATTTTAAAACTCACAAAAACACTTAACAAATCAAAACTCCCCAAAGGGCATGTTATCTCCGTTCTACCGTAATATCGGTCGTGCCTATTGCTAGAATGCATGCCCTAACGTCGCCCACTAAAAAACACCAACAAACTAACCATTTTCTAGAGGAACTATGGTGTTCTGATTCCTTCACTTGATACGTAGACAAAGGGTCGTGAAACCCTCACGAACACAATAATAAAAAACATTTCTTTCCCCTTAAGCAAGTATAGTTATAGATAAACACAGCCTTAGATACAAACAAACAAAACGGATCCCGTTGAGTACAAAGGATGTGAGGGGTGCTAATACCTTCCCCTCGCATAACCGACTCCCTTACCCTTTCTCTTGGTCGCAAGACCATCTTATCCATCCTCTTGTAGTTTTATCGATATTCCACTTCCTTCGGGATAAATAAAGTTCGGTGGCGGCTCTGTGTTTTCTACCGGTAGCATCAAGATGATTTTCAGAACAAAGGCCCTGAAAGAGTTTCTTTTCAAAATAAACTTCTAAATGAGAATGTTAATTATATAAATAGTCGCCCCGTCCTATTTCGAGAATTGATCCATAACCTGTCTATAATTTTCTAGTAATATTTGTCTATTTCTGAACTTAACCTGAAAAGACAAAGTTAGTTTTGTGCAATGTCATGATGTATGTAGTGATGTTTGTAATGCATTTTGTCATGATGATCTCAAAATAAATGAGAATAGTATATGCGTTTCTTATGCATATCTTTTGATATTTTGTGAATGGTGTATGCATGCAATATTTTATTGGAGTGTATCGATAGCTTCATATAGTAATGTATGGCTGGGGAAAATAAATCCCTGATTATTGTTGGGGATGAAGATAGTCATTCTTCAGCTTTGTTTGGAACGCCTCTACTGGGGATTTATGCTTTCTGTTTGAGGACATTCTATTGGGGATCTTTGACTTCTGCTTGGGGATATAAGCATTCAAAGAGAGTCGGCCATTCGTTGTTCTTTTGAAGGATTTGATATTTATGTATCTTGACTGGGGATAAAAGAGATGAAACTCATATGCTGTGTTGTCTGACCAGGTTTCAGATATGAATTTTGACTCTTCTGGGGAGGACAAAATTGAATGTCATCTGGTATGAGAAGAGGTTCTTGTCGGGGAATAACAATATAAACTTTATTGGGGAAATAAACCTTGTAGACTGTGATGAGGAGATAAACTCTAGCGGGGATTAACTTATGGAAAAAAGCTCTGAGGAAACTGCTCTGTGGGAATTTATGGTCAACTTCGAAAGTTATCTCAACTCCTAGAGTCTTTCATAAATATTAATCTTGTGTTCATGCATATATTTGTAAACAGTAATCATATTCAAATTCATAAGTTCATTCAATATAATCATTGGACGTTTTTTCAAACAAGACAGAGTAAGTAAAAAAAATTGAATTAGAAATTGATTTCATTGATTTGGGAAGTTTACCTATAAACAGACAGTTTTATACAAGGAGACAGAAATCCTAGTAAGAGGAAATTGTCGTAAAAGAAAAAGTGGTACAAAGAAAAACACCTATGTGGAAATGATCCAATCTAGTTTCAACTTTGTTATTTCCCCTATGTCTTCAAGCACCTCATCCCTCGATGTTGGAAGAGGTTGAATGAACTGATCTGTACCATTTGTGAAGGGTGAGAAAACACTTAGAAGAGGGGATTGAATAATTTTTCCTTTTTCTCGCACAATAATAATGGAAGGACACTGGTATTTTTATCCTGGTTTGTTTGAAACTCAAACTACTCCAGTCCACCCGCCAAGGTGATTTCGCCTCTCTCAACGAGGACTTAATCCAGTATAACTAAACTGATTACAAATGCACAACCAAACTATTGTGACTAACAATACAATGCACAAGCCAACTACAAGTGACTAACACCTCTAAGACTTAACTAGTCCTATCCCTCTTGAGAAATCTGACCCAACTGGTCTCTCAAGGAACACTTAAAAAAGTCATCTCTTAACAGTAGTGAATCATAATGCTTCTAATAAGTTGTACCACAAACTGTGATTTATCACTAAGATTATTTGCCCAATACTTAAGAATTACCCACTATATACTATTAGTTTACAATAATGAAAATAGTGAGCTTTAGTATGTTTCTCGTGGATTAGTAACCTTTCTTTGAAACAAATGATCTTCTATATATAGCTTCTAGTCTTGACTGTTACTGCCTTGAAGAGAGTGTATGCATTAATGATGCGTGTTATCTTGGTCTTTATGTTTCCAATGTTCTCATGCGTAGTACCACTTGAGTGCGTTATCCTTCTTAGCATTAAATGACCAACAGTACTGTCAGAGCTTGTCTCTGGAAGTTTAAGAGTTTGCTTGCAGCGTTTCCACTTCAGAGTTTACTTTAACTATTTTTATATCAGAGTATTCTTCATGTTATGTTTATCAGAGTTTTCTTCAGCTTGCATTATCAGATGTTTCTTTCAGCGTGCTTCTTTCAAATCTTTGCTTCAGCTAGCTTTATCTGAGGTTTCTTAGGATTGCTTTTCATCAGAGTTTGCCTTGGAGTGCTTCCTTCAGAGTTTGCTTTAGACTTGCGTAGAATGATGTTTCTCTTTTGAGATGCATGAGTCAGAACATCATCTGAGTTAGAGAACAAGCACATCAGAGTATAAAATATATTTTACAAAATTTATTTCATTGTTATCATCAAAACTCTAAGATATGATTAGAACTAAACTTTGTTCTAACAATCTCCCCCTTTTTGATGATGACAAAACAATTCAGATTTTGATAAAAAAAATGTACAAGAGTGATAATCTCCCCCTGAGATTGATAATCTCCCCCTGAGATAGATATTTCTTCTTCTGAAAAAAATAATCAAAGAATTTAAAATCATAAGGGAAACTTCCTGAGATTTGTTCTTCAGAGCTTTGAGACATTTTCCTTTCAGAGTTTCTTTAAGAGCTCCTGATCTTTTCTTCAGAGTTTCTTTAGCAGATCTTTTCCAGATGATATTTAGAGCTTAGTCTTTCAGAGTCTTGAGGTACCTGCATATCTCTTAAATAGAAAAGAACTTTGTATTTTGTTAGGAATGTTTGAGACTTAGTCCCATAATTGTTTTCATGGATCAGATCAAAGTCATATTTTCTCCCCCTTTTTATCATAATCAAAAAGCAAAAAAAAAAAGAGATTCAAAATATTTGTATATTGAAGATTCAAAAGACAGGGGTACAAAACAAAAAATAACAAGAAAGTTAGAAAAAGAAATTAAAACTAAGATTGACGAGAGACAAGAGAAAGAAGAAGATTCTTGATTTCGTTTGAGGATTCCTCTTGTTTCATCATCCAAGTTCTGATTTCCTTGTTGGTTTCATCCTGTTTGTCCAGTCGTTCATGGATGGCTTCATTTTCCTTCTTCAGCTCATTCAGAGTATCCATCACCAGCGAAGAGGGAGCAGATGTTGAAGCAGCTTCAGAAGATACAACCTTTGGAGCAGAAGTAGCAGAGCCTAAGCCTACAACATTGGAGAGGAGGGTGCCAAGATCAATCAGAAGAGTTGGCACTTTCTCAGAGGCAGCTTGAGCAGAAGGTTGGTGATACAGAGTCATTTCCAAGGGATTTTGGTCTGACTCAGATCCATCTTCATATTCATCTTCTGAAATTTCCATGTGGTCAGCAAGTGGTAATGGAGCGTTGGTAATCTGCAGTGGAGACTTTTTATCCTAGATATTTACCACTTCAGTCTTGAAGGCATTCAGATACTGGGTGAAATTCTCAAGAACCTGAGAATAGCACAAATCTTGCATATTAAAGGATTCATCATTTAATTTCCTTTTGAATACTTCCCACAGAAAATCACATGCAGCTGGGTTTAGGTTGCTTGCACTGTTTGCCTTCAGCAGGTCTATCCACGTCTGCATTTCTGTTGTAAAATACTGGAAACATACAGTAACATCTGACTGAACAGGTTTTGGGGTTGGTTAGGGAACAATCTTTTTGGTAAATTTTATTTGCAGATAACATAGAGATTCAGGATCAACTACAGTCCTAAGAAAGTCAGAAGGTTCAGATGGTTCGGGAGGTTTTGATGAGGATGGACTAAAGGTTGGTTCTAGAGAGTGAGGTGATGAGGGTTCAGGTGAGGTAGGTGTGGGGATTTCTGGTGACGTAGGAGGTGCGATGTCAGGAGAGATGATGATGGTGGTTTGAGATGAGGAAGAAGGAATAGGTGCAGGGGATTCATGCAGAGCAAAAATGTTTTTAGAGGGAATGATGAAGGACGGAGGTTGTGTAGCCAGAGGCACCTTTATTCCAGGTAATCTCCAAGAACCATCATACCACTCAGAGGATCTTGGGGATAAAGGTCTGGTGGGGGATGTTTTAAGAGGGTTTTCAGCAGGAATATTTGGATTTTGTTGGTGGGGAGCAGAAGTAGAGATTTCAGGTTGACATAAATGTGGAGAGAGCGGTGGTTATGGTTGTGTTTGTGTAAGAGCTACATTATCAAAATTGTTTATGTCAGATAGAACCTGGTCGATTTGAGGGTTATTTTGTAGGGGTTCAGAGGGAATGGTGAGGTCTATGTCAACTTCAATATCTCCTAGAGTTTGGGGTTCAACAGATGGTGTTATACGTACAGAATCACAAACAGAGATGGTTTCAGTGGACATACCTGAAGATTTTTTTTCTTCTTCTGAGGACGAGCAGAAGGACCTTCTCCAGCTTGACTTTTATTCTGCTTCTGGAGAAAAACTTCTGGAGCAGGTACATTCCTTCCTTGAAGCCATGCTGGGTCAATGGGAATGCCACTCTCCTTGCAAGCTTCAATGAAATGCAGAATGATCTCAGGATGATCAACAGAGTTGAAGAGACGAAAATCTTCAACAAGGATTCTTCTTCTAGTGACAGCTGCTGACACATATGGAGTAGGTTCCACCAGAAGTTTGTCAATCAGCTTCCTTTTGAAAAGGTTCTTCCCAGTCAGATATTTTCCACACGTGGTATCCAATTCTCCAAGTAAGTTGGCGTCTTCTAGATGAGCTATCATACCATTCTCTGTCATAATATCTTAGATTAATATTCCTAGAGGGATCCAGTTTCTTTTTTACTTCGGGTTTTTGACCCTTTCAGCTTCCCTGGTTTCCTTCACATGCGTCCAGGGATGGTTGAACAGAAGATAGGGCATATCAATCTTCACAATTGTGCCAAGACAGAACAGAAGATATTGTTGGTCAACATTGATGTAGTCAGGAGAACTGGTTTCCTTCCTGGGTTGAATGCAGCCATGAATAATGCTTGCCCAGATTTTATATTTGTTCTTCAATTCTCTGACCTTGTTGGATGATTTCCCAGTAGTAAAAATCTCAGCATAAACTTTGGACATATCCATTCTTCCACTTGAGATTCCAGTAACACCATTTCCTTCAAATCCTAGAAGCCTCCTTATGAGATTCTCAGTGATGGAAATCTCTTTGCCCATGACGAATGATAGAATGACCTTTGGTGAAGTAATGTCATGAATCCAGAATTCCTTGACAATATGAGGGAACACTGGTCCAACTAGACGATCAAAGAAATTTTGCCACCCTTGGAACTCTACAGCCAGAAACAAATCAAACCCATTTGCTTTCATATTTTCAAAATCGACCATAAGTTCACTAACCACTTCCAAGCTATCAACAGGGATGAGTGTTATTCTCTCAAGAGTGACATATCTTTCTGCATGTTGAGAGCTGCTTGAAGAAACAGGAATGCTTTCGGAAGGGGATGAAGATGAAGCCATTTGGAACACTTAGGTTTAGGATTTTGAAAGAAAAGAGAGTTTGCACAAAAAAAAAACCAGCGGCGATTGAAATTTGAGAGAGAGAGAGAGAGTAAAAAGTAAAAGAGGGGAACTTTGCAAGGTATTTATAGTTTGAAAAAGAATTTAGAGTAATAAAACCAGTAAAGAAGTTAGAACGATTAAAAAAATTAATCATTATTAGCAATTAATGAAATTTGACATTAGGGGAGGCATGATATTTGATCAAATCTGAACAGTCACCTAGGAACGGCGTCTCAATAGCAGCGCACGCATGCGTGACCTTTCAGAGTTGAAACACGCGTTCAACTTCTGAGGATAGCGTGTGACGGCTGTTTTAATGTAATGAACTTCTGAATCATTCTTGTAATGAAACGTTAGACACATTTCAGAACATTATGGATGGTTTCTGATGTAACTCCTCTTCTCACTTATGAAGAGTAGTTAATCAGAACATTCTTTTCAGAACATTCTGAAAGCACATATAGAGAGAGAGAGAGAGAAAAATTCATTCAGGATAAAATTCCATGCTGATGTTTTTCAGAATGAATTTAAATTTATCTTCAGAAAGGGGTTTAGTAAAAATATCAGCCCATTGATGGCCTGTGTCTAAGAAGTTTAAACTTAGGATTCCTTTTTGAATATAGTCCCTTATAAAATGATGTTTAATTTCTATATGTTTTGCCTTAGAATGTAAGATGGGATTTTTTGAAAGACAAATAGCAGAGGTATTATCACAGAATATAGGAATCTTACTTTCATAGAGATGATAATATTTCAGCTGGCTCTTCATCCAGATCATCTGAGTGCTACATCCAGCAGTAGATATATATTTTGCTTCAGTTGTTGATAGTGCAATAGTGGCTTGCTTCTTGTTGTACCATGAGATAATGTTATCACCCAGAAACTGATAGCTTCCAGAGGTTCTTTTTTGTTCTATTTTATCTCTAGCAAAGTCAGCATCACAATAACCTACTAGTTTAAACTCTTTGGATCTTCTGTAACACAGTCCAAGGCTAGTAGTACCTTTCAGATACCTCAGAATTCTCTTAACAACAGTTAAGTGAGATTCTCTAGAATCTGATTGGAATCTTGCACATAAACATACACTGAATAATACATCTGGTCTAGATACAGTCAGATAGAGAAGAGATCCAATCATACCTCTGTAGAGTTTCTGATTTACTTTCTTACTTACCTCATCTTTTCCCATAATGCATGTAGGATGCATTGGTGTCTTTGCTTCTTTACTTTCTGATAGCTGGAATTTCTTTAGAAGTTCTTTAACATACTTTGTTTGATGTATGTAAGTACTTTCTGGAGTTTGATTTATTTGAATTCCCAAAAAGAATTTTAGTTATCCCATCATGCTCATCTCAAATTCAGCCTGCATAGACTCAGCAAATTCTCTTCCAAGAGAGACATTAGAAGTTCCAAAAATAATATCATCTACATATATTTGACAGATTAAAATGTCATTTTTAAATGTTTTTCTGAATAAGGTAGTGTCCACTTTCCCTCTGGTAAAATTATTTTCTAAAATAAAGTTACTTAGACATTCATACCAAGCTCTGGGAGCTTGTTTCAGACCGTGCAGAGACTTTTTCAGTTTAAAAACATGTTCTGGATATTTTGAGGTATCAAAACCCGGAGGTTGGTGGACATAAACTTCTTTTTCTATGTAACCATTTAAAAATGCACTTTTAACGTCCATTTGATATAATGAGATGTTGTGTTGAACAACAAAATAAATTAATAATCTAATTGATTCTAACCTGGCGACTGGGGCAAAGGTTTCATTATAATCAATTCCTTCTTGTTGACTATAACCTTGTGCAATCAGTCGTGCCTTGTTTCTAACAACCTCTGCTTGCTCATTCAACTTGTTTCTGAATACCCATTTTGTTCCTATGATATTGAATCCTTTAGGTTTTGGAACTAGATCCCACATATCATTTCTTGAAAATTGATTTAGTTCTTCTTGCATAGCTAGGATCCAAATGTTGTCTTACAGAGCTTCCTCTATTGAGGTTGGTTCAATCAGAGAGACCAAACCAAACAGTGATTCTTCATTTTTTCTGAAATAGGATCTTGTTCTGATGGGATCTTCTTTCTTTCCAATAATCACATTTTCTGGATGTGCTGATGTG
This sequence comes from Vicia faba, assembly GCA_948472305.1. Taxonomy (NCBI): domain Eukaryota; kingdom Viridiplantae; phylum Streptophyta; class Magnoliopsida; order Fabales; family Fabaceae; genus Vicia; species Vicia faba. Next base: position 984,998,228 of record OX451739.1, read on the forward strand.
ATTCTGGGGAATCTATTATGTGAGGTTTGTTCAGAAATTCTTAGATTTTCCAGAGCATTTTCGATAGAAGGGTCTTCTGAGTTGTCCTTTACTTCTGACTCTTCAGAGTTTGTAAGATGATCTTTTGTACCTGCAGGATTTTCATTCTGCTTTGGCTTTTGCTGGCCAAGCTTATCATCAAATCTGACTTTGATTGATTCTTCAACAATCATAGTTTATGTGTTGTATACCCTATAGCCTTTTGAGCGTTCAGAATATCCAAGCAGAAAACACTTTTGTGCCTTAGAATCAAACTTGTTCAGATTATCTTTAGTATTCAGAATATAGCAAGTACATCCAAAAGGATGGAAATATGAAATGTTGGGTTTTCTGTTTTTCCACAATTCATAAGGAGTCTTTTCGAGAATAGGTCTCATAGAGACTCTATTTTGAATATAACATGTTGTGTTTACTGCTTCTGTCTAGAAGTGTTTAGCCATATTAGTTTCATTAATCATGGTTCTGGCTATTTCTTGTAAAGTTTTATTCTTTTGTTCTACAACTCCATTTTGTTGGGGAGTTCTAGGACAAGAGAAATCATTAGAAATTCCATTTTCTTTAAAAAAAAATTCAAAATAATAATTTTCAAATTCTCCTCCATGATCACTTCTAACTTTTATGATTCTAAACTCGTTTTCATTTTGCACTTGGTTGCAGAAGTCGAAGAACACATAGTGTGACTCATCCTTGTGTTTTAAAAACTTAACCCATGTCCATCTGTTGTAGTCATCAACAATGACCAATCTATACTTCTTGCCTCTGATGGATGCAATTTTAACTGGTCCAAACAGATCAATGTGAAGAAGTTCCAATGGCCTAGAGGAAGAAACAACATTTTTTTACTTAAAATAAGGTTTTGAAAATTTTCCTTTCTGACATGCTTCGCACAGAGCTTCTGAGTTGAACTTCAGATTTGGAAGTCCCCTGACCAGATTGACGGTTTAGGGTTTAGGGTTTAGTACTAAAGAATAGAGAAGAGTCTAAAAGAGCTGAACTTGGTTGTTGTACGCTTGTTAAAGATGCATTGATGTAGTTGCAAGTGACAGTCAGCGGGATTAGAGGGCAGATCAACTATTGAACAAATTGCATAGTGATACCCATTTCCTTTGTCTCCATTGTTCATCACTGTCTACAAACACCCACCATGACTTCTCCCTATGTTCCATCTGTTCCTGCGACTAACCCTTAACACCACCAACATTCAACTCAACAACGTTCCTTCATTACCGACAACAAAACCGACGCTCGCGGTCGAAGTCTGTGTTCACTGTCTGTCATGTTGCGTAATGATTTCACCTGATTTTCCCTTTGTTATCCACCCACATATCCCATGTTTCCACCAATACACCCTTCTTTGCATATCTCCACCCATCTAACCTCCATCCTCCACTCACAATAATGGTCAACACCAATGCCAGAACAGCGTCCAAGACAAACCCTAAACTCTGGACCGCGCCCCCAAACAAAGGTTTTGAAGACAAATCGCTTGCGCTGCGACCCCCTTTTGGTATCAATGAGGTAATTGAAGTGGATATTATTGTGGTAGAGATTCCAGTTGATGATGTCGCAAAAGGTGGGAGGATCGATTACAGTTTGTTAGAGGAAGTTTGTGTAAGTGAGGAGATAAAGATTGAAGTTGGAGGAGTGAGTTCAGAGGGGTTTATTGTTGATGTTGAAGACTGTTTTAGGGAGATGAAGTGTTTGAGAGAAAGAAGATAAATTGGTCCAGAAAGCATAGAAGATATTTTTACGTTGAAGGTGGAGAGGAACAAGGAAGTATAACGGCTGATTCAGGGTTTACTCTCTTGTTTAAGTCCTTCCCCCACATTAGGTCTGAATGGGCTTCTAGCTTGGCCCATTTTGTGACTTTACTCAAACATCACCACCTCTTCGTTGTTCATACCCCCAGCGTCCCATTTAAATAACGGTTGGGCCTTGGAACCATTGGCCCATCCCAATGTCTTTAGGCACACCCCTTGTTTTACTTGAGTCAAGCCCATTTCCTTTCTTCATGATTTTATTTATTTATTTTGTTTTATTTGATTTTAATTTTGTTGTTAATTAATCATGTTGATCGATTTTATTTAGTTTAGCTAATTTTTATTGATTATTTTTATTAAATACTTTCAATTAACTTAATTAATTTTTTAATGTTAATCATTTAATTGTCTGGTTGCTTTTATTTGATTCTATCTTGCACACACACGAGTTTTTTGTTTCTTTCACATTATAAAATTATAAAAAAATAGTTAGATTTCTCTTTCTTTTATTTTTTATATTTTTTTATTCTTGATAACATGTCCTTTAAGTGATCCCATAAAGTAATTAATTTCCTTTTGATTGTTTTATGTCTAATTAAGACCTTAAGATGAAACTTGTGCATAACCACATTAGGGTTCTTCTAGTCTCTTTTTCTTAAATGGCCGTTTTTTCTTTTGTAATTAAAAATTATCATTCACAAATAAAAAATCCAAAAAAAATTAACTATTATTTGAACTTATTTTAAAACTCACAAAAACACTCAACAAATCAAAACTCCCCAAAGGGCATGTTATCTTCGTTCTACCGCAATACGGGTCGTGCCTATTGCTAGAATGCATGCCCTAACATCGCCCACTAAAAAACACCAACAAACCAACCATTTTCTAGAGGAACTATGGTGTTCTGATTCCTTCACTGGATACGTAGACAAAGGGCCATGAAACCCTCACGAACGCAATAATAAAAAACATTTCTTTCCCCTTGAGCAAGTATAGTTGTAGATAAACACACCCTTAGAGACAAACAAACAAACAAAACGGATCCCGTTGAGTACAAAGGATGTGAGGTGTGCTAATACCTTCCCCTTGCATAACCGACTCCCTTACCCTTTCTCTTGGTCGCAAGACCATCTTGTCCATCCTCTTGTAGTTTTATCGATATGTCCCCTTCCTTCGGGATAAATAAAGTTCGGTGGCGGCTCTGTGTTTTCTGTCGGTAGCATAAAGATGCTTTTCAGAACAAAGGCCCTGAAAGAGTTTCTTTTCAAAATAAACTTCTAAAGGAGAATGTTAAATATATAATTAGTCGCCCCGTCCTATTTCGAGAATTGATTCATAACCTATCTATAATTTGCTGGTAATATTTGTCTATTTGTTAACTTAACCTGAAAAGACAAAGTTAGTTTTGTGCAATGTCATGATGTATGTAGTTATGTATGTAATGCATTTTGTCATGATGATCTCAAAATAAATGAGAATAGTATATGCGTTTCATATGTATATGTTTTGATATTTTGTGAATGGTGTATGCATGCAATATTTTATTGGAGTGTATCAGTAGCTTCATATAGTAATGTATGGCTGGGGAAAATAAATCCCTGATTGTTGTTGGGGATGAAGATAGTCATTCTTCAGCTTTGTTTGGAACGCCTCTACTGGGGATTTATGCTTTCTGTTTGAGGACATTCTGTTGGGGATCTTTGACTTCTACTTGGGAATATAAGCATTCAAAGAGAGTCGGTCATTCGTTGTTCTTTTGAAGGATTTGATATTTATGTATCTTGACTGGGGATAAAAGAGATGAAACTCATCTGTTGTGTTGTCTGACTAGGTTTCAGATATGAATTTTGACTCTTCTGGGGAGGACAAAATTGAATGTCATCTGGTATGAGAAGAGGGTCTTGTCAGGGAATAACAATATAAACTCTGTTGGGGAAATAAACCTTGTAGACTGTGCTGAGGAGATAAACTCTAACGGGGATTAACTTATGGAAAAAATCTCTGAGGAAACTGCTTTGTGGGAATTTATGGTCAACTTCGAAAGTTATCTCAACTCCTAGAGTCTTTCATAAATATTAATCTTGTGTTCATGCATATATTTGTAAACAGTAATCATATTCAAATTCATATGTTCATTCAATATAATCATTGGACGTTTTCGCAAACAAGATAGAGAAAGTAAAAAAAATTGAATTAGAAATTGATTTCATTGATTTGGGAAGTTTACCTATAAACAGGCAGTTTTATACAAGGAGACAGAAATCCTAGTAAGAGGAAATTGTCGTAAAAGAAAAAGTGGTACAAAGAAAACCACCTATGTGGAAATGATCCCATCGAGTTTCAACTTTTTTATTTCCCCTATGTCTTCAAGCACCTCATCCCTCGATGTTGGAAGAGGTTGAATGAACTGATCTGTACCATTTGTGAAGGGTGAGAAAACACTTAGAAGGGGGGTTGAATAAGTTTTTCCTTTTTCTCGCACAATAATAATGGAAGGACACTGGTATTTTTATCCTGGTTCGTTTGAAACTCAAACTACTCCAGTCCACCCGCCAAGGTGATTTCTCCTCTCTCAACGAGGACTTAATCCACTATAATCAAACTGATTACAAATGCACAACCAAACTGTTGTGACTAATAATACAATGCACAAGCCAACTGCAAGTGACTAACACCTCTAAGACTCAACTTGTCCTAGCCCTCTTGAGAAATCTGACCCAACTGGTCTCTCAAGGAACACTTACAAAAGTTATCTCTTAACAGTAGTGAATCAGAATGCTTCAAATAAGTTATATCACAAACTATGATTTATCACTAAGATTATTGCCCAATACTTAATAATTACCCACTATATACTATTAGTTTACAAGAATGAAAATAGTAAGCTTTAGTATGTTTCTCGTGGATCAGTAACCTTTCTTTGAAACAAATGATCTTCTATATATAGCTTCCAGTCTTGACTGTTACTGCCTTGAAGAGAGTGTATGCATTAATGATGCGTGTTAGCTTGGTCTTTATGTTTCCAATGTTCCCGTGCTTAGTACCACTTGAGTGCATTAGCCGTCTTAGCATTAAATGACCAACGGTACTGTCAGAGCATGTCTCTGGAAGTTTAAGAGTTTGCTTGCAGCGTTTCCACTTCAGATTCTTCATTTTATGTTCATTAGAGTTTGCTTCAACTTGCAATATCAGATGTTGCTTTCAGCGTGCTTCTTTCAAATATTTGCTTCAGCTAGCTTTATCAGAGGTTGCTTAGGATTGCTTTTCATCATAGTTTGCCTTGGAGTGCTTCCTTCAGAGTTTGCTTTAGACTTGCGTAGAATGATGTTTGTCTTTTGAGATGCATGAGTGAAAATAATCACATCAGAGTATAAAATATATTTTACAAAATTTATTTCATTGTTATCATCAAAACTCTAAGATATGATTAGAACCAAACTTTGTTCTAAAAATTTGAACTTGACGTCGGTAATCATGCTGGCTATAAGTAGATGAGTGATCCAACGGGACATAGTTGTACTCTTTAATCCCTAAATTTTTCCTAGACCTCCCTTTCGGGTTTTCAATCCACCGGGATATCCTTTTTTGCCCAAACCGACTTTTCAGGTTTTCAACTTGCCAGATGTACAATATATATATATATATATATATATATATATATATATATATATATATATATATATATATATATATATATATATATATATATATATATATATATATATATATATATATATATATATATATATATATATATATATATATATATATAACCCTAATTTTTTCCCGAACCCTTTTGGTTTGTCTTGATGCCCTTATTTTTGCCTAGGCCAGTGAACCTAGCGGGTCTCTTTTATGTGTAGTATTTTTTGACTATATTTGTGTTCACAGGGTATAGGAAATATTCACCGTCCATGGTGGTAAGTATCATAGTACCGTTAGAAAATATCTTCTTGATCACAAACGACCCTTCGTATGTGGGATTCCATTTTCCCCTTTGATCACCTTGTAGTAGGATAATGCATTTTATTACTAAATCACCAGCCTGGTACACTTGTTGTTTGACTTTCTTATTAAAGGCCTTGATCATGCGCTTCTGATACATCTGACCATGACAAAAAACCGTAAGCCTTTTCTCGTCAATCAAATTTATCTGGTCGAGTCTAGTCTGAATCCACTCATTTTCATCTAAACCTGCGTCTTTCATAATCCTTAGGGGAGGAGTCTGGACTTTGACATGTAGGACAGCCTCCATATCATAGACTAGAGAGAACGAAGTTGCCCCAGTTGATGTACGTACTGAAGTGCGAGAACCATAAAGAGCAAATGGTAACATCTCATGCCAATCTTTGTATGTCACCGTCATCTTCTGCAAAATCTTCTTGATATTCTTGTTGGCGGCTTCAACTGTGCCATTCATCTTTGGTCGATATGGAGAAGAATTGTGGTGTTTAATCTTGAACTACGTGTAGAGTTTCATGATCATAGTATTGTTGAGATTGGCACCATTGTGCGTGATGATACTTTCAGGTATGCCATACGGACATATGAGGTTATGCTTAATGAACCGGGCCACACCATTCTTGGTAACGGAAGCAAACGAGTTTGCTTCAACCCACTTTGTGAAGTAATCAATAGTGACAAGGACGAAACAATGCCCATTAGAAGCGGTAGGTTTAATCTCTCCAATCATATAAATTCCCCACATCACAAACGGCTAATGAGCAGTCAAGATATTTAAGGAAACCAGAGGCACATGTACTTTGTCAACATAGATCTGGCATTTGTGACAAGTTCTAGAATGACGGTGGCAATCGGTTTCCATGGTAGACCAATAATAACCCGCTCTCAGAATTTTCTTAACCATCGTATGCCCACGGGAGTGAGTACCAAAGACTCCTTCGTGCATATCTTCCATAATTTTCTCATCTTCCTTCTTGTCTACATAGCAAAGCAAAGTCGAATAATGGTTGCGCTCGTACAAGATTCTGTTACTCAGAAAGAACTTAGCAGAGAACCTCCATAGAAATTTCTTATCATTAATAGATGCCTCTTCAAGATACACTTGAGTCTCGAGGCATCTTTTTACTTTGTGGTACCAAGGCTTGTTTTCTACTCCATCCGTATCAACTTCGTAGCAATGTGCCGATTCGTCTAGTCTCTCAATGATAATTCGAGGAGCTTCATTATCCCATATGAATTTGAACATAGATGACATGGTAGCCAATGCGTATTCCAATTGATTCTCTTCTCGTGTGTCATACCCCAAATTTGACCCATCAAATAATCACATTATGCTAGTTTCCTGTTGATCAAATTATTTATATTTATGTAATATTCTATGGAGGGTTTAAAAGTCAAGGAGAAGTGTACTGATCCAAAATGGACTATCAAAATCTGATGGCCCATTAGAGTTTCATTCATGTTTTTTGGGAGAGGTGTATTTTCATAGGGAGAGGTGCATATTTTTAAAACAATTGAGGCCCAATATAGGGCCATGTTTTTGGTAGGGCCATTTCATTTGATAGCTCACGTTTGTTTTGTTTGCTGATGTGTTACGGTTGCTTTGCCATCATGGATATCCAATCGTCATTTAAAAATGATTACTAATATTGATTGTTGTTATAATTACTTTAACATCATTATTTTAAAAAATTATTATATTATATTATACTATTATTAACAGGTGCCTATTCATAAGTATATCAGTTTTATTATTGAAAAAAAATAGAGTTAAATTAAGAAAAAAGAGACCGAAATTTAATTTGCATGGCCCAAAACCTAGGCCCAGTTCAGTTAAAAGAGAAACACTTTTGTTTCAAATCCAAAAAGACTTGCAAGCCCAAAAGCGCTTGGCCCAAGCAAACATATATTGTACGAATTCAGAATAGGGTTAATGTGCATTACTTCCTTCATCAAAGGATATATGTACTTTCATTATTCTTTAAACTAATGCAGAAACTCAATCAATCAAGTGACAGCGGAAATAGAATTAAACAGAGAAACAAAATTACTACAGGCCATAGCCAAATCGTTCCCTATTTCGGAGGCAGTATCAGTCCAGTATGGAAAAAATTTTAATTGAAAAGTGCAAATTATAAAACATACTTATTACAGAATCAAACGAAATTAATTTATTTCCTAAAGATTACAAACCTTGTACACTATAAGAAGAGAAAATTACAGAATGAGAAGAGGAGGGTATTTTTACAAACAAAAACTCAGACAGGAGAAAGAAAGAAAGGAAGAAAATTGAGGAAGGAAACACTTTGACGCCCTACTACATTCCGATTTGAAATTTAGGTTTCGAAAACCGAAACCCTAAACTTGTTTCGTCGCTGCTCCTATACCACCACCCGTCATTACCTACAAGTTGGAGAAGAAGAAGAAGATCAGAGGAGCTAGTAAAACAAATTGTGAAGCACTGAGGTGTGCGACTGCACAGAGGTAAAAAAATTCTTTAAACTTAACTCATAATTATTATTCACTGTGTTGGAATTTGGGGTTGGGTGATGCTTTTGGATGATTCGATTTGGATTTAGGTGGGGGTTCACTGTCGTCGTCGTGCCAGGGTTCAGTTTGGTAAGGCGACGGTTTTTTTCTTAGGAATGGGGAGGAAAGAACCGGGAAGGATGAAATGATGAAAGAGAAGGAAGTGAAAGGGAATAAATGGAGTAAATCAAGGGATAACAAAAAATATGAAAAGTATACTCCCTCTGTGTTCATCCGATTGGGGACACGTGGCCAACATCTGGCCACGTGATCCCGTGCCATGCCCCCATATTCCTATCATACACCCTCGCCGTTATGGCCCTTTAATCGTGATCAAGTGATCTAGATTCCATGAGATCACCTTAGCCCGTACCCCTGCACCCATGCGATCAAATGGACTCTTGTATACATTTGGGCCTAGATCCAATATCTGGATCTAAGGCCGTTTTTATTCACACCCCAGACTTAAGTTTAGCACCCCACATGCGTTTAAATAAATCAATTTATTTTTGTTAAATTTTCTTTTACTTATATTTTTGTTTTTTCTCTTTCTTATAATTTGTTATAAAATATTATTTTCAGAATTAATGAATAATTATAATAGTTTTTTATTTAAATAAAAAACCATTTTATAATAGTTTTAACATAATTATAAAATTAGCTATTTTGTTAATTAAATATTTTTATTATTTTATTATAAAATTATTATTTTTATATTTTTATATTTATATGTTAATAGTATACTTATTTATTGCTATAAATCAATTTTATTGTTTTCAAACACATACAAAATATATTTATTTATTGCATTAAAACTTATTTTTATTCATGCATTTAAATAGAATTCCTTTTTTTAAGTAATTAACATATTAAAAAGAACATCCAACCAAATACAAACTCATTTTTAAAATTAAATCAATTCAATAATCAATTTTCAAATAGGAATTGCAAAGTTATTCGAATCGACTATACGTTTAGTCTAACAATTTCCTCTATTCACGACACCTATACTAAACTTGTGGAAAATACGAATATCTTTGCAATTCATAAAAAATACAAACAAACCGCGAACTATGAAATGAGATTCTGATTCCTCATAAGAGGATACGTAGGCATACGATCAAAATCGTGGCGAGTTCCCTATTAAAAATTCAAACCTTTTTCCCTTAATTAAAATTTAAACCCTTTCCCTATAATTAACCTTAAAACCCTATTTCCTAAGCATTGTACTTCTAAACCTAGTATCCTTGCAAACAAGGTAGATAAGGGATGTCTAACACCTTCCCCTCGTCTAGAACCGAGTCCATATCTAGAATCTCTGAAACTTTTTTAGGGTTAATTCCTTTATACTCCCTTCCTTTAGGATAAAAATTAAGGGTGACGACTCTGATTTAAAAACCAGTTGCAACAGCTGACGACTCTGTTAGGGACTTAACCCTAGGTTTAGAAGCCCCTTCTTTTGGGTTTAGGGTTTTTCTTATTTCTTTTGGGTTTTTTCTTATTTAATTATTTGTTTATTTGCTTGCTTATTTTTTATGATTCATTTATATTTATATAACTGTGGTGGGATTTAAAATTTTGCAAAAAAAAAAATAATTTTTCAAAAACCCTTAGAAAGAAGGGTCGTCTATTAGCCAAGGAGATATAACATCCCTATGAGTTTATGTGACGACTTCGCCTAGAGTCGGTGGAATTCCGCAAAAGAAATATGTCTCAAGAGACATCCTCTTCAGAAGTAGGACTTTGGAATGACGCATATGGCTCTTTATATAAACCTCAAACCCAAAATCTCATGATGAGACCTTTCATGACCTTAGAGACGAAATTTTTGGTCTGCAAAGAGACTCCACTTAAGGGAGGCCCCTATGCCTTTCCCTCTAGTGTTATTCATGATACCATTAAGGAAACTGCCTTATAGGGAGGATAGAGTATCCGTAAAACCAAGCTAAGAGCCTACCTTCTAAGGGTTACTGTTCATTAAAATCCCGTCATTTAACCTTTTACTCATATATTCATGTATCTCTACATTTCACATGTTCATCATACATCGTTTGCTTTTGTTTGTCTTATTCACAGGGTTAAAAGAAATATATAAAAAAATGGAAAAGTTTTTTTGTGATTATCTTGAAATGAATGCTAAAGGAAAACAACTCGTTCGTATCAATGCTGCCAAGCCAGATGTGACCCAAATCAAAGTTATAAGTGAAAGACTATCGGAAAGGGCTATGAAGACATTTACTCGTTGCTATGGGGATATTTTGGATTTAACCAAAGTCGAAGTACAGTTGGACGTTATTTCTGCTTTAGTACAGTTTTATGATCCTCCACTGAGATGCTTCACATTTCAAGATTTTCAGTTAGCTCCGACCTTAGAGGAATTAGACAAAATTATACGGGTATTGGACAAACCGTCAATATTAAAATACTGGCCGAAGGTTTAAGAATCCCTTATCCTAAGTTTGCTATTAATTATAAAAAAGAAGGATAAGTGCGAGGAATTAAAAGGTGTTATCTGGAAAGTAAAACTCTCAATTTGGAAAATAACAAAGAATGGGAATCTTGTGTCGACTATCTTGGGCTGCTTATATTTGGTGTCGTCTTATTTATGTGCACTACAGACTATATTGGTCATGCAGCCATCAGTGTGTTTTGTGGAACAAAGACTTTAATACAGACCCCACTCCAGCTCTGCTTGCTGATATCTACTATGCCATTCATACACGATACGAGAAGAAAAGAGGTACCCTAAATTGATGTATTCCATTGTTATACTCCTGGTTCATGACTCACCTTTACAAGGAAGATTACTTGATCCAAAATTCGACAAGGTATGAATGGCTTTAGAAGTTAGGGTCTCTCACTGCTAGCTATGTGTTATGGTATGCCAGGAAGTTAGATATCAGTGATATTGTCTATAGTTGTGGGGATTATCCTAATGTCCCATTAATCAGGTCACAAGGTTGCATCAATAACAATCCCACATTGGCCTTACGACAACTAGAGTACCCTCTGGAAGAAAAACCTTCGGACGAGCAACTCTAGCAATTGATCATTCATGACATGGGTAGAAATGACCGAGAGCTACTCAATAAAATCATCCAGGCTTGGAGTAGGGTTAACAAAAGAAAAGCGGAAAGGAAAAATGTAGTGGAAAAAAACCTTATACTCAATGGGTTCTCAACAGGGTGCAAATTATTAAACTTCCTTTTGATATAGATCCTGAATATAAGTAAGAGGTCCCAATCACTCCTCATATGTCTTTAGAAGAGGTAGATAATTTCAAAAAAGCACTGAAACAAGCTCAGAGGAAGAAGGAAGATCTAGAGCTCAATCTCATTAACTTGACCAAAGAGAAAAGACAAATGCAGCACATACTCAAATCGAAAGACCAACAGATTCAAAAAGAACGCGAAGCATTTGAAAAAGAAAGTTTGAAAAGGAAACATTCAACCGAAGGGATGTTAAGTGCTACTTTCAATCTGGATTCCCATAATCAGAGGCTGGAAGATGCTGCTAATGAAATCAGAAAGTTGAAAAGATGGTATGAAAAAGTTGTGCAAGAAAAGAAGGTATTGAAGGAAGAGTTGAGGGCTCAAATCCAAAGCTTAGCCCAAGTATATTTAGATCAAGAAGAATAGTTGAAATACCTAACTACCAAGATTCAGGATAGCCAAGAGTCAGAAGTTAGAGAGCACCTTGTGAAAATGGGGGCAGAAAGACATCTGGCCCAGAAAGCTGATGAGTACGACCAAGTATGCCTCGAGCTGGAGGGCCTCCGGAAGGACTTCCTAATACAACGAAGACTCTATACGGAGCAGAGAGATGGAAAGATGTATTAGGAAGAGTAGTATACAAAGATTGCCCAAGCAGGAAGGGATAACCACAAGATAATTCCCAATCTCTACCAGGAATATCAATACTACAAAGATAAGCACGAGAAGCTCACGTTCTTGGCCAACAACCTCATCAAAGGCATTCCCAAAAGCTTAAAGGACGCAGAAAGTGTAATGGTCCCTCTCCCAGAGGACATTGACAATTTTCTCAAGCTGTGCAAGATAATGGTCGATCGTTTTAGAGAAGACCTTCGCAAATGGGCTTAGAAGATTTTTTTTCCTTTTGTTTATTTCCTTTCCAGTAAATTTACTATTTTAGAATTGTAATACTTTTTAGCATCTGAAATGTATTATCTTTTAAAGACAATTGACGTTTCAATAAAAGCATTGTGTTTCCTAGCTTGTTTGTGTATTCATTTCCCAGATACTCAACAAATAAAAAGCAAAACCTAAAAAAAAAAATACACGATATTATAAAAATAATATATATATCCAGGTGAATAAGACACGCAAAGCATAAATCTTAAAATCATGCATACATAATCATGCATTCATAAAAACATTACATCTCATATATTTGCCACTCAAAAACTCATTTTTTTCAAAAATATTCTCCAGTTGAACCATTGGTAGAACGAAACCACCACCTCCTTGGCTGCCGTATCAAACAAGAGCTCACAAACTAAGAGCCATGGAACAAATAGAAGAGAATCAAGAAGCTTTCAAAATAGATCTGGAGCAAGTTAAGAGCAACGTCGACTAAATGAGGGGAAATATGAGTTAAGTAATTCTATCTTTAAATAACATTATTGATAGACAAGAGTAGATTCCTAGAGTGGCTTTCGAAGAAATAACCCAAGCTATCGGTGCATTAAGAGGTCACTTTTGTACCCCAAAATTTTCCCTCTCACTTATCAAGAATTTCCTTACAAAATCTCTTTGACTCAAGACTGCATTAGGGTTTGACCAACTCAAGACACCTCCTCATGCACTGATGACCAAAATTAGGGTTTGAGTTTGCACAAGGATTTTTGGACTATCAATTCTTCATATGACTTTCAAGGATCATTAGGTACCCCCAAGATTACTCATGTCAAGTTTCAAGCCTTGAATCACACTTTTGATCAGTCAATTGGACAGTTGACCTAAAAATCAGTTGTATTGGGGAAAAAGTCAACCATGGCCAATTTACAGTAAAACTTCATAATTTTTGATCCACATCAAAATCTTAGACTCATATGTATCATTTGATCAAGTTTGGACAATAATTCCTCAAGAAATTTGATCAAATCATCAAAAGGGCAAAATGGTCAAAATTAGGGTTTTGACTGGGAAGGGGCAATTTCTGATTTTTGACCTAGCAAATGATAAATTGGTTTGAAGCATGATTTCAAGAGTTAAATTGTATCATTTTGACCTAATAACATGATTCAAAACATTACAAATTCATTGGATTGACAGATGAATTTTTCAGTCAACTGATCAAAAGTCAACTGTACACTGAAAAGTCAAACTTTGACTTTTTGGTCAAAATCAAGTGCCAAAGATCATAATTCATCAAAACATGTCAAAATGTGAAACTTGTTCATCAAGAAATCAAGGATTCAAGATTTTGTTTTGAAAAGTTGAAATTTCTTAACTTAGGAATTTTTCTATGTATAGGAAACTTCTTATTTTTTCTCAACTTTGAGCCAAATTTTCACCATGATGCAAGATGATTCAAAGGAAACTTCCAACATGAAAGTTGTAGATCCCCATGAAATATACAACTTTTCTTCACACAATTTCTCCTAAAAATGATTGGATATCAAGATATGATTTTGTGAATACATGCTCATGAACTAAAATAACTTAGTAAAATTTTGCCCGAGTTAGGCAAGTTTTTTACCTAACTTCATGCCAATTTTTCACATAGTTCCAAATGGAATTCTCAAAATCAATTCAAATATGAGTTGTATAGAACATTGCAAGCTTTCCAAAATGTCAAAGAACTCCTTTAGATCATTCCTGAGTAGGGAGAATCGAAGAGATGAAGTTGGTGATTTATCACTTTGATTTCAAGCCATTTCATGATGAACAAAAATTCAAATCCAAGCCTAGGCTGCATAATCTTTGCTTTGTAGGCCTTAAACTTGTTTCTCACTCCATAATTAAATGTTTATACAGTTTCTAGAGCTTTAATCCAAACACTTGAGCCTTTATCCAAGTTACAATTCCATTTTTGGCACAAAGTTGTCATTTCCATTTTGATAAAGCATTACTTTTGCAATTGTCAACTTCTTGAGCCTCTCAATTGTTTTCTCTGCATACAAGCAAAGTCAAAACCAAAAGAAACTTGTCTAAAGCCTCTACCAACTCAGATCATGCTTGTACAACACTTTGAGACTTGTCTCCTCACTTTTCTTCAAAAGCAAGTTATAGAGCCAAAAGGCTAGAACTCGGAAACCTGGAGTGAATATGATCTCTAACCTTTTCGATACATATACACAAGTGTATTGCAACATAACAGATGAATTCTAAGACTCCAAAACACTCCCAAATACTTTGCAACTCAGAATCTACCATAGCTTGACAGTTTTGAACCTTGCATAGCCATCTCCAAATCCACTCGTGTGTATTGAGTTTTAACCACCCAAACACTTAATATACATCATATCTAAATGATCCAGACCCTTGTTTCAGGACTATAGCTCCTCCTCCACCATCCACCATTTTCAAATGTCAAGCTTGCAGGTTGACTTGAGTAGAGGGGTTCAGGAACTTTCAGGATAAAATAAGGATTGGAATACACTCAAGTAGGTCAAGGCAAGCTAAACAGGTCCTCAGGCCTTCTCAAAACTTGCTCAAACTCCATTCACGATCCCAGCTGCAAGAGGTAAAAACTCAAACTTCTATCTCTTCATACAAGCATCATTTGGTCCTGATTTGTGAAAGCAAAATGTAGATATCCTTGCTCTAAAGCTAACCATGTTCATAGTTTTTTTTATATCAGCTGTGTATAGAGAATTTTGGATTTGAAATTTTTGCAAAAATTAGGTTTCAAATTAGGGCCAGTAAAATTAGATTATCTTTGACTTTTAGTTTACATAAATTATATGGTTGAACTTGTGGGAAGAAACACTATAACTTTCATGTTTGAACTTTCCATTTTATGGAGAAATGAAGAAGATACAGGTGGTCCGGCCATGGCTCAAGGTTGAAGATGAAGTTGCCTTCAGGAGGCATTTTCTAATATATATTTATGTTTGTGTTTGTATAAACGGATGTACAACCACCCCAGTGGTAAGGCAGCGCGCGTAAATGCTAGAGGTCATGGGTTTGAGCCTCAGCGCGCTGCCTTTTGCTTTTTTCTCACCTTTTCCATTTTTTTTGGTTCCTTGCAGCGCATGGGCTTCAGTTTCATGGGCCTTGTGATTTTTTCTAACATCCTACACCCTGTCTGCTTATGACACCCCTGGTCCATATCATTTTATTTATTTATTTTATTTTCATTTTATTTTCTTAAATATATTTTTTTTAATATTAAAAATCATAAAAATATAAAAAATTATAGATTTATATTTTGGATTGTTTTATTTTATTTTTCTCACATAAAATATTTTTATTTAGTTATATATTATCTATTTTTATTAAATAAACTTTGTAAATTAAATTATAACTAGTTTAATATTTATTTTTTCTTTATACCTATTAAATATTTATTTTAATATAAAAAAGGATCAAAAATACCTCATAATGCCATATATTATTTTCAAGACAAAAATACAAAAAAAAAACTTGTTTTCATAAAGAAACTTATTTTCTTTTAATCAAATAGAATTAGGGTTTATTCAAAAAACTTTTCTTAAATAATTCCTTTCCTTAATTAATTTAAGTTAATCTTGATTTACTTATTTTCTAATTAGGTTTTAGGTTAAAGCTTTTCCATATAAAAAACCAAACAAAAACCTTCTTTGTATTTACACATCTTTGCATATGTAATTCATCTTGTATACTATTTATTCCAATTATTTGTACAAATTCAATTTGGTTGTAATAGATTAATTAGGTTTATATTATTTCAATCCCCATTCATGAATTGTATATCCCCCTCCCATAAATGTTGTAATAGCGTAGTAACTTTAAATTTCGCAATTTATCGCTTTTACATAATATGCTAGTAATTAGGGTCTGTATGGAAAGAATAAAACCAATCAAATAGAAAACCCTAATTCAAGACAAAATCAAGCATGAAAATGACACACTTACACATAAGCACCCCTAGGGTTGCCCCACTTGGTTGCCTTATACAAAATGGCCATATTACGCATGTAAGGTGTCTTAGCAAAAATAAACAAAAACAAGATCATAGTCCCTCGATGACGCTATTCAAAGTTGCCTTACGAAAATGGTCTTAGTCCCTCAAAAATGCTAAGATACTTTGCAACATTGCTAATCATGGCTATACGAAGACCCACGCCCGTCCCGTTTACATCGAAAGATAGGGTTACTTACCAAATCAATGGTAAGACAAC
This sequence comes from Vicia faba, assembly GCA_948472305.1. Classification (NCBI taxonomy): domain Eukaryota; kingdom Viridiplantae; phylum Streptophyta; class Magnoliopsida; order Fabales; family Fabaceae; genus Vicia; species Vicia faba. Next base: position 985,014,866 of record OX451739.1, read on the forward strand.
AATATCAAAGGAAAATAAAATGAACAAGAAAGACATTTGAGTAGGTAGATTGCTCTTAATTACTTGCTCCATTTCAAAACAAATATCCTTGCTATTTTCAAAGCAAACACACACATTTCCAAACTTCTTACAAACATTGAAAACATTTTCAAAAAGATCAATATCTTTGTATACATTCTTACGAACGAGAATCATTACAAAGATTGCCTAAACAATGGTCTCTTTTACAAAATACTTTCAAAAACCACACAAAGCACAATTTCAAACAAAAGCACGTGATCTAGAAAATAACTAAGAGCCCATGGAAAACCATGGATGAAAAGGGTGCTAATACCTTCCCTTTTCATAATCTACCCCCCGAACTCAAGAAACAATCTCAAAGTTCTTTCCTGTGCTTTTCTACCTTTCCTTTTGGGTAAAAGAAAAGTCAGTGGCGACTCTTGCTAACCGCAACATTTGCGATCAAACGCAAAACCCTCAAGTCAGTTCTCCCACCGTATCACAGTCACCAACTGAAAAAAGGGCTGGAGACAAGGCCATAGAAATATGTCATGCCTCAACACGAGATGAGACAAGAAACTGAAGGGTTTATCCCACCTCCTCCAAAGGCAGGGGAATCCCACACGCTGCAAATTTCGATTAATCGTGCTGAAAATTACTTGGACTTACAATACAAAGATCACGATTTGGAAGATGTTAATCAGGCACCGCAGAAAGTAACCAACACCCCTGCTGTTGAAAGCCCATTGGAACTAAACCAATACAAAGCTCTAGAAGAAAGGTTGAAAGTCGTGGAAGGATATGAAAGCCCATTGGATCTCGCTCCGGATGTAATAATCCTTCCAAAATTCAAAGTACCTGACTTTGGAAGATACAAAGGGCTCACTTGTCCGAGAAAACATTTGCGCATGTACTGTAGGAAAATGCATGCTTACGCTCAAAACCAGAAGTTAATGATTCATTGCTTTTAGGACAGTTTGAGTGGGGCATCACTGGATTGGTATATGCAGTTGAAAAGGACACGTATAAAAACCTGGGCAGATCTTTCCAATGCATTCCTGAAGCAGTATAAATACAACCTGGATATGGCGCCTACCCGCACACAACTCCAGAACTTATCACAGAAGAAGGAAGAGTACTTAAAAGAGTATCCTCAAAGGTGGAGGGAGATGGCGTCTCATGTGCAACCACCACTTCTAGAGAAGGAGCTAGTCGACATGTTCATGGGAACCCTAAAAGGGGTATACTATGAAAATATGGTGGGAAGCATATCTTCAGGATTTTATGACTTAGTAACTATTGGAGAAAGGATTAAGATAGGGATAAATAACAAAAATATTCAAGGGGGTTATCAAATTCCCCTTTCAACACAAAAAGACCGGTCCCAAATTTTACAAAAAGGAAGGAAGGTGAAGTTAATTTTGTGGCTTCAGAACCAAGAGCACAACAACCATTGATGATTCCGCGAGAGCAGCAGCAACATAATAAGTTTGACAGACCTCCAAGGAAGTTTGACCCCCTCCCCCATGCCACATAGCCGGCTATTATAGCACTTGGTCAAAGCGTCTTTGGTAGAGCTCAAACCTCTAGCTCCACCAGCTGGGGCACTCCCACCAAGATATGACACCAATGCTAGATGTGAATATCATGCAAATTCTCTAGGCCATACCCTAGAGAAATGTTGGGAGTTTAGGCATAAGGTTCAAGACTTATTGGAGGCCTAAGATATCACCTTCGAAAAGTCGAACATCAAATCAAACCCCATGCCTCTGCATGGTGGACCAACAATAAATGCGGTCGAAGTAGTCACCGACTGTGGGACGGGAAAACAAGCAAAGTCACCGATAAATCTATTGAAAGAATATTTGTTGGAATGTGGATTCTTCCTTGAGCATAACGAAGCTTTTAAAAAGACCTTACAACAATTTATGGATCAGGGGATAGTCCAATTCGGACCATACCCTGAAGTTAAGTATATAGCAGCAATTGAAGGAAGTATGATGAAAACATTGGTAATTCCTTATCAAAAGACAAATCATAACAAGAAAACTCTCGTGATCCCGTGGGGAGATTCGACAGAAACCCATACAATAAAGAAAACTCTGAAAATACCAGTAGCGCCAAGGACTACGATGGTAATTAAAGGGCCATCTCCTATCCCTTACAAAAGTGACAAGGAAGTACCATGGAGCTATGATCCGGATGTGTATGTCAATGGTTCGAAACAAGAATGTGAGCCATCATCAAGTAAAGAACCTGTAATTTCAAACATAGCAGGGACAGGGGACATAACCCATAGTGGCCGGGTGTTCGGAACTAAACCATTGGAGAAGAATGATAATATGTTGAAAAACAAAAACAACTTGTTGACAAAAGAAAAAGGAAAAGCAGTAGAAGAGGTGAATCAACAACCTGCAAACAAAAGCTTCACCGACCAAGAGGCCGACGAATTCTTGAAGATAATTAAGAGAAGTAACTATAGGGTAGTTGTGATACGGTGGGAGAGAACTGACTGTTTTTTGGAATGTTGGTTCGCGTTTTGCGTTTGTTTTCGCAAAATGTCGCGGTAAGCAAGAGTCGTCACCGTCTTTTATTTTATCCAACAAGGAAAGGAAAAAAGCACAGAAAAATTCCTTTTTCGAGATGTTTCTCGGGTCCGGGGGGTAGATTATAAAAAGGGAAGGTGTTAGAACCCTTTCTATCCGTGGTTATCCACGGGCTCTTAGGTACTTGCTCAAAGTGTTTTCAAAATTTGCTTTTCTTTTGTGTTTGTGGGTTTGAAAGAAGTTTTTGTTTGAAATGTGTAAGTGCGAAAAGTTTTGTTTTTATTTGAAGAGAGCCGGTACTTAAGAGCCATCTACCTACTCGAAAAAGGAATCAATTTGTGCAAATGTCCTTTAGACAATGCTATCCCACTATGAACGAGTAGGTAGCACCGTCGTTGGAGTTTTAAGGGTCAATTCGATTAAGGGACGTGTGGTCACTAAAGTAATGTTAGGACGCCTTAGTGGTAACCCTAATGTCTTAGATCATTTTTTTCGAGGCAACCGTTTCGAGGCAACTTATGATCTTTAGACAAGAGGGCGACCTCTAAAACTTCCTATACTTAATGACCACGTTCGAAGGCAACCAAGTGAGGTGTACCCTAAGAGTGCGCATGTGCGAGTGTGTTGTTTTTCAGTTATTTATCTTTGTACATGTCAATGGTGAGCTATGTTGATTTTAGGTTAAAGATTTGATCTTGTCATGCATTCCCTATTATCAAACATCTAACAGTGTATAGTTGCAGAATTTAAATTGCGAAAATTAAATCTAAACTATTACAAGGCGTCGGGTATTTACATCGCCAAAAACAACCCTTTAATTTAAAATGCGAAAAGTAAAATAAAGCGATAAAATAAAGTCCTAATTAAAAGCTATTACATTCCGGGAAACAATTACATCAATATGATAAATGGAACGCGCGCGAAAAATTAAATCGAATGCATTTTTTAGGGTTTTGACCCTTTTTTAAAAGAAAGCATTTTTTTTGGTTTATTTTTGAATTAAAAGAAATTAAATCTAAATTAACAATTAAATTAATTAATTAATTAAAGTATTTTTGGATTTTTGGATATTTAAAGAAAATAAAATAAATTTGGTCAAAGTTAATAAAAACCTAATTTTCTACATTAATTTTAATTATTGCAAAAATATTGGAATTATACCTAATTAAAACTAAGTTAATTAAATTAATTTATTTACAAAAATAAAGTGCTGAATTTAATTTTAATAAATAAAATATGTTTTGTGTTTTATGATTTTATGAGAAAAAATTTAATTGGTTAGTTTAAATAATAAAAATAATAATTAAACAAAATAAAGAAAGAAAATAAAAAGAAATACTCAGGGGGGGTTTGGGCCTGCAAGGAGGTGAAATGGCAATTTCCAAGGCCCATTAACGTTGGCCCTCGTTGACTTCTGCAATTCCATGTGCGTTGGTTGACTGGGGAGTATGGTGGACTTGCAATCTTGGCCACCAGATCTGGCCTAGGGCCATCTGGCAGGCATATGGATAAAGATGTATGATGTTCCATATTTGCTGAGACGCGCCTGAATACCTGAAACAAAATAATAATATGCAATATGGTGGACCTGGGATTCGAACCCAGGTCCTGTTAGCCAATGCCTATGCTCCAATACCACTCAGCCAGCGCCCTTTAATTGTCAATGGAATGGATAACAATTATTATATTAGTGTAGCGGTGAAAATCGGAGATCAAGCTATTAATTAACTTGACTCGCAAAAGCAAGAGTCGCCACCGCGCTTTATTATTTCCAAGGGAAAAGGGAAAAGAGCGAAATAAAACCCTAAAATATGCAATGTAAAATAATACTTAAAAGTAATAAAAATACAATGCGTTTTTGAAAGAGATCGAGAGTTCGGGGGTTGGTTATACAATGGGAAGGTATTAGCACCCAATGCATCTGCGGTACTCCACAGAAACCTTTTGAAATATCTGTTTTTGGTTAAAATTGTTTGTTTGATTAAAATGGTTCGTTTGGCTAAAAATCAGTGTTGGAGAGATTTTGAAGAGACAGCGACCTAATGTCGAAGTTTTGACTTAAAAGGTGTGAGTTTAAAAATAGAGTCTTTTGGGAGAATTATCTTAAGTTTGGAAAAATAGTAAACGAACAAAAAAAAATGAATGAAGGGGTTCGCGCAATCGGATGAGATGTGTTTGATGACGTGAAGTCAACTGAGTTGAAAAATTTCCCTTGGAATAAGCAAAATAAAATGAACATCAAAATATAAACATTCAGAAGTTCACAAGAAGATAAATCTGACAAAAACAAATTAATGATCAAGAGGCACCGAGGAATTGAAATGACAGAAATATACAAATTAAAGGAATATAACTAATTATCTAAAGAAGTTATTCGAACTAAATTAAAAATTACTTACTAAAATAATTCTAAACTAATTACAAATTCTAAGGTTATAAAAAAAATCTAGTATTATTGAATTTGATCTAAACTAAACTAAAGTTTTAAAATTTAGTAAGTTAAATCTAGATTAAATTAAAATCCTAAGGTTACTAAATTAAATCTAAAACAAATGAAAATTCCAAAGTTACTAAACTAAATCTAAATCAAATAAAATTCTAAAACTACTAAACTAAATTTAAATCAAATAAAAACTCTAAAGTTATTAAACTAAATAAAAATTATAAACTTATTAAACTAATTCTAAATCAAATAAAAATTCTAAAGTCATTAAACTAAAACTAAACAAATAAAATTCTAAAGTTAACTAAATAAAAATCAAATAAAATTCTAAAGTCACTAAACTAAAACTAAACAAATAAAATTCTAAAGTTAACTTAAATAAAATTAAATAAAATTCTAAAGTTATTAAACTAAACTAAAACAAATAAAATTCTAAAATTATTAATTATATTCTAAATATTTTAAAGTTATAAAATAAATTTAAACTAATTAAAAATTCTAAATTAATACTAAACTAAATCTAAATATAAGATTTACTAATATTTTTTTTTATATTTTTTTTTATCAGTCAAAAGAAGTTATATTATGTTAGTTTCATGAGCTATTCTCATGTACAAACTAATTAATTTATGTTTAGAGAATTTTAACAAGGCATTCCAAGAAAGCATTTGAACAACTAGCATTAAAGTCCACATCAGTAAATATTCGGTACCAACCATGTTAGAGATATCACAAAGCCAATATTTACTTGTTCCACTAACGTCTTGGAGGCATATATTGCACATGCTTATCTGCACAAATTGCCCGCATCTCTTCTGGAAGAGCTTCTGAGACAGCAAGATGATTAAAGACAGTATAATAACATGGTATTGGTCTTATATTTAAAAAGACAATAAAAATAATGTACCAGACAGAAATCCAAAACTCCCAAACCAGTTCTAGAATAGAAAAAAACCGATCGAAAACGGTGATGACCAACGGTTGGCGGAGGAGGCGGAGTGGCCTTTTGCGAAGGAGAAGGGATTATGCTGTGCGTTTGCGTATGGCAGAGTGAGGACGGCTGATGCGAGTTCGCGGAGCTGAGCATGTGCGTCGGTGAGGTGGATCCGGTGGCGGCTTCATGGCTTGCGCGCAGCCGGTCGGAGCTTGATCAAGGATAGAGATCACGACATTGCTTTGGTTGTCGTCGGAAGAAGCTTTGCAGCGATTCTTCTTCTGTGTATGTATCTATTCTTCGTCCTCTACCCTCTTTTCAGATTTACCAAGACCTTGAAAACGAGTTGCGGTTTAACGTTGTTATGACATTTGAGGGAGAGTAAAGAGGTGCTTCAGTTTTTGTGCGGTTTTCCGATTGAAGCTGATTTGGTTTGTGAAGTTTGTGTTGTTGTTGGGTGTCGTTGCGGAATCGGAAGCAGGGTGTTTTATTGGTGATTCTGAAGTGTGTGTGATGGTGGTTATGAAGGTGGTTGTACTTTTGGGTTTATAGTGGTGTTTGGAGGTGGTAAGAGGGTGAGTTATGGTGGTCGGTTAAGTGAGTTTCGGTGGAGAGGAGTGGTTTCAAAAATGAGATAAGGGTGCTGGTAAAAGACTGAGTTGTGGTGGTTTAGTGGAATAGCGAAGAAGGGTTGTGTTTTCTGTTCTCTGAAACTCTTCTCGCGGTAGTTGAGACGAATCAAAATGGAGTGTGGTAGTGGGGAAAGTGATATGAAGTATGGTTAGAGAAAGATGCTGGTTTTGTTGTATTTTTTTTTTCTATCGATCCGCAACTCTTGCTTACAACCAATGAGAGCAAAGCAAAGTGTAACAAACATTTTTTTATGACGGAAAAGCCCTTTAATGATAAAATAACTTAAAAACCTAAAAGTATAAAATATAACTCAATTTAAAATATTTTTTTTGAATTTTTTTCTGAATTAAAAATAAAGACACAAAATGACCGAAAACGATAAAAAAACGGACGAAAATTTATCCGATAAAATAAAATGAGCACATTAAAATAAACTACATGTCACGAAGATTAAAGAAAAACAATATTCAAAAAGTCAAAAAATTAAAAATAAAATAATAATAAAAATATCAGACTAAATAGACGTTTAAGGTTAAAACGAGACTTCGAACTGTACCGAAAAATAAAGCGAGCATACCGTCATAATCTACGCGAAGCGCAGATTCATAAAATGATCGGTAAAAGGTGAAAACTTGAAATATTTTCTCGCTACTTTCCCGCATAGTGTCGAATCGCTTTTAACAGTCTGTCTATAAAACCAAAATATTTTTATTATTGACATATAAACAACTTGGAGCAATGCAACAAATGAGTAAATAGATAAAAATGCATGAAGTGAAATGTCAGGTATTTTACAACTGAAAGACGATGCAAACTTTGATTTAAACTGACTTTTTCTGGTCAACTTAAATACGACTAATGATGAAAAATGTGATGAATGAAGGTATTTACTAACGATCGTGACCAAATAACAAAATATGATATGAAAGTGCGACTAAAACATATTAGGGGCGAAATTAAGGGTGCAACGGTTGTGCCTTGATGAATCAGTCTTCGAGAATCCACAATCAACCGTACTTCGGGCTTGGGGAACTCAAAACCTTAATTGAGGCACGACACCTGATGCTCTTGATTCAGACCTGTCTCTGCACATGACACAAAAGAAAACATGAACATACACCTTTGTATGCGATTAGAAATTAGTGATGCATAGGCTAAAAATGTTCAAAACACTTGACAATCTTCACATAGTCAAAGCTCGAAGGTGAGAGGTTAAAACCGACCATATTTAGTGACCTTGACTTTTGTATAAAAATGCAAAAATGCAAGTGGGATCTTAGGTCAAAAATTGGGATACTACAGCTGCCCTTATTTAAGTTTCTTCTATCCGGAGATATGAAGATTGGGATCTTCATTTCGACGAGATTGAAGGGACTTAAATATAGAATACACAATTTTTAGCCTTAAGATACCGCGATTATGTTCATGATATGATATGAATGTAATGCTCTGAATTTTATGGGGAATGACGCCATATGAGGCAGACTATGCTGGAGAAACCAAGCACATTACAGTAATCCCACAGGAGAAGAGATTATAACTCCACTGGGGAAACAGATTCATAGACTTCAAATGAGAAACTCTTGAATGATTTACATCAGTATTGAGACTGGAAAAGGTAATGATTTACATCAGTACTGATACTGGAGAATGATTGACATCAGCACTGTGACTGGAAAAGGAAATGATGGACATCAGTATTGAGACTGGAGAATGATTGACATCAGCACTGTGACTGGAAAAGGAAATGATTGACATCAGTTCTGAGACTGGAAAATGATTGTCATCAGTACTGAGACTGGAGATAAACATCTCTGATTTCTGAATTTTACCAAGAACGGTAACACATTTCTTCTTTAACCAAGATATCGCTTGAAAAGGATAAAATAACAAACTTCCCCACGGGACTTTTCCGAAGGGATGCCATTTGCTGAGTAAGCATTATTGTTGGGGATACACAAGCTGCTCAAATAAAGAGGCCGCCACTTGCTTCCTTTCAAAGGTGTCAATAACATACAAGCTGCTCATGAAGAGACCGCCACTTGTTGTCTTCAAAGAATATTAAAGCACACAAGCTGCTCATGAAGAGTCCGCCACTTGTTGCCAAAAAACCACAAGCTGCTCATAAAGCTGCCACTTGCTGTCTTCAAAGAATATCAAAGCACACAAGCTGCTCATGAAGAGTCTGTCACTCGTTGCTAATAACCCACAAGCTGCTCACGAAGAAGCTGCCACTTGTTGTCTTCAAGGGAACAATAACACACAAGTTGCTCAAATAGATAAGCTGCCACTTACTGTCTTCCAAAAATACTAACGTACAAGCTGCTCATGAAGAAGCTGCCACTTGCCGTTTTCAAAAAAAGTGTTGATAACATACAAGTTGTCCATGAAGAGACTGCCGCTTGCTGTTTTTAAAAGTGTTGATAACATACAAGTTGTCCATGAAGAGACTGCCGCTTGCTGTTTTTTAAAAGTGTTGATAACATACAAGTTGTCCATGAAAAGACTGCCGCTTACTGTTTTTTAAAAGTGTTGATAACATACAAGTTTTCCATGAAAAGGCTGCCGCTTGCTGTTTCTTTTCAAAATTACCAATAACACACAAGTTGCTCATGAAGAGACCGCCGCTTGTTATTTTCTTTCAAGGTATCAATAACATACAAGTTGCTCATGAAGAGACCGCCGCTTGATGTTTTTCAAGAGAAAAATAACACACAAGTTGCTCATGAAGAGACCGCCGCTTGCTGTTTGTCAAGAGTATCCATAACACACAAGTTGCCTCATGAAGAGTGTAACACCCCAGTTTCAATTATTTGATTTATTTAAATTTGGGAAATTATTTTATTGGAATTAATAAAATAAAAAGGGATTATTTATTTTGAAATATGGAGGAAAATAAAAGAAATAAGAAAATGCTGAGTTTTTAAGTTATTGGGCTTGGATGTTGTTAGTAAAGAGCGGGGGTGCAAAAGAAATAAAGTTATCTTTTGGAACTCAAGTTATTTTCTCATTTTCACGATAAACAGAAGTTGGGATTTTGGGAAGCAGAGCTCTGAAGTTACGAAGAACGAAGAACATCGCTCAAGAATTCAAAGCTGCTAATTGATAAGGTAAGGGGGGCTATTACTCGATTTACCTTTGTTTATGGGTTTATGTACAGTTGATTTGGATAATCGTAGGGAAAAACCCCAATTGTTAGATGTTACTAGGAATTGATACCCTTAGGATTGAACCTTGTTAGAAAAGGGTTAGGTTCCCAATTTTTATGAATCGATTAGGAATTTTAGGTTCCAAATGGTGGATTGGGAGTATATCTGCATGATCATGAATTTACCTTAGAGGTTTAGGGATAACCTTAATGTTGTCAGAAATTCCCTAAAAAAGGACGAGTAATCACTGTTAAGGTTACTATAATAATTGTTGGTAATTATGAAATGGATGTGTTGTTTTGAGTTGTGAAATATCGATGTCGTTAGGTACCGAAATGCGCGTTTAGCCGGCATTTTTCCGCGTTTGGCTGCTGTTCTGAGCTGCTACAGGTACAGGAAAATCCTGTACGCGCTCAGCAACACGGGCCGTGTTGCACAACACGGGCACCCGTGTTGCTCTTCTGGTTTGCACAACACGGGCCGTGTTGCACAACACGGGTACCCGTGTTAGGACCCCTGTAATGAGAAAAAAAAATGTGTATTTTCTGGACGCGTTCAGCAACACGGGCCGTGTTGCACAACACGGGCACCCGTGTTGCTCTTCTGTGTTGATTTTTCTGAATTTTGTTTTTTTGTGCGTTATTGTGGATTTTATTGTCATGCTTTTAGATAATGTTATCGAGCATGAATTATGATATGACTTGATATGATTGATGTTTAAATAGTATGCTGAGTGATTACGTGCTATCCATATCCTGTTATGATTGATGTTGTTGATGTGCATGATATGTTGATTGATGTTCATAGTATGCTGAGTGTTACATACTTACATATCATGTTGCATTTGTTAATTCCCATTGTGTGGAATTAACATGGTGGCCAATATACGTGTCCGCGATTTAATGGAACGTTGAGGTGGTAGCCGTGTCCGCGATATAATGGAACAGTGAGTTATCCGTGACCCGAGATTTAATGGGGCGGTAAAGTGGTACCACATGCATGGGTGTGTTGCATTACCTTGAATATAACATGCATGGATGATTTTTCCAATGTTGTATTTGATCGTTTGTGTGCACGTATGATTGCTAAATGGTTGACGATGTTGATGATTATTTGCAAATATGAAGAGTAATATATCATGGGTATATGAATTGTAAAGGTTTTTGTAAACTATGAAATATGCTAATTATTGGGTGACGCTTATGATTTCCTGAATTGATTGTTATGAACGTATAACCAAATGTATAATTGAGATGCTCACCCTTACTGTTGAATATTTCAGATTGAGGAGCTTCGTTCAGGTGCTTGGCGAAGGCTTGTCGTTCTAGTTTATTTTCGTTTTAGTATTGTCCGGGTCATGCTCTGATAGTTGTAACTCCGGGAACGTTTGTTTGTCGAGCTGTTTTAATCAGACTCGTTTAATTCCTTATGTTTTGTTATAATATGATGTTGACATTTTCCAGATGTTAATCCCTGATGATTTTGAAAAATATTATAACATTGGTTTTATTAAATAAATTATTCCGCTGTGTAAACATGTATGGGTTACTACTAAGATTATGCATGACAGGAATTTGTTTTATTAAAAGAGAATTGTAGCATCCTCGAATTATACATGTACTCTGAAATTATGATTTTAATAATTGCGAAAATTTATTCGGGGTTTTTAGAGGGTGTTACAATAGTGGTATCAGAGCATAGTCGGTCGTTGCGACCAGAGTCTTGAGTCAGTCATCCCTTTTGTATGCGATTAGTGTAAGATAACACTGTCGATACTGTATTCTAATGTGGAGTATGTTTGAATTCTCAGGAATATGGCTGGAGGAGGTAACGGACGAAATGATGCTGCACTCGCTGAGGCTTTGGGGATGTTAGCTGGTGTACTTGCTGGAAACCCAACTGGAGGCGTGATTGGTGCTGATAGGCAATTGGGAAATTTCCAAAGGAACAATCCTCCGTTGTTCAAAGGTACACATGACCCTGAAGGTGCTCAGAAGTGGCTGAAGGAAATCGAAAGGATTTTCCGTGTGATCGATTGTGCTGAAGATCTGAAAGTCAGATATGGTACGCATATGTTGGCAGAAGAAGCCGACGACTGGTGGGTTGCAACCAGGGCTGAAATGGTTCAGGATGGAGAGGCAATGACTTGGGCTAACTTCAGAAGGGCTTTTCTGAGGAGGTACTTTCCTGAAGATGTTCGGGGAAGAAAGGAAATTGAATTTTTGGAGCTTAAGCAGGGCAATCTGACGGTTAGTGAGTATGCTACTAAGTTCACTGAGCTGGCAAAGTATTATGCACACTACAACAATGATGAGGCTGGAGAATTCTCTAAATGTATCAAATTTGAGAATGGTCTCCGAGATGAGATTAAGCAGGGAATCAGGTACCAGCGTATTCGTAGATTTTCTGATCTGGTGGATTGTAGCAGGATCTTGGAAGAAGATATTACCAAGAATAGGTCGTCTCACTCTCGTGGGGCTGTTGATAAAAGAGGAAAGCAACATATGGATCGTGGCAAGCCATATGGTAGAGATAACCAGAGATCAGGCGGTTGGAAAAGGCTTAGTGGGGGAGATTCTAAGGCTCCTATCAGATGCTACAGGTGTGGTGAGTCTGGTCATCACATTCGAGATTGCAAGAGTGATGAGAAGAAATGCTATAAATGTGGAAAGGCTGGTCATTTGTCTATTGATTGCAAAGGGAAGTCTATTACTTGTTACAATTGTGGCGAAGAAGGTCACATTCGTCCGCAGTGTCCTAAGCCTAGGAAGGATCAGTCAGGTGGAAAAGTGTTCGCTCTGTCTGGATCTGAGACTACTCCAGAGGATCGATTGATTAAAGGTACGTGTTTTATTCATGGCACACCTTTAGTTGCAATTATTGATACTAGTGCAACTCATTCTTTCATTTCTTTGGATTGTGCTGAGGGGTTGAAACTGGACATATCTGGTATGCGAGGTAGCATGGTTGTTGATACTCCTGCATCGGGTTCAGTGACAACTTCACTTGTATGTAGGAATTGTCCTATTGAGATTTTTGGTAGAGGTTTCGGTATGGATTTAGTATGCCTACCGCTTGAACAAATTGATATTATCCTTGGGATGAACTGGTTGGAATTCAACCGGGTTCATCTGAACTGCTTTGCTAAGACGGTGATTTTTTCAGAAGCAGTTGGTGTCGAGAATTTGACTATGACTGCTAGGCAGGTACAAGAAGCAATGGAAGACGGTGCTAATGTGTTTATGTTACTTGCTTCGTTAGATGCAACAGGAAAGGTCAGGAGTGGTGAATTGCCAGTGGTGTGTGATTTTCCAGAAGTCTTTCTGGATGATGTTGGTGAGTTACCTCCAGAGAGAGAAGTGGAATTTTCTATAGATTTGATTCCTGGTACGAGACCGGTGTCAATGGCGCCATATCGTATGTCTGCGTCTGAGTTGGCTGAATTGAAGAGTCAGTTGGAAGATTTACTGGAGAAGAAGTTTATTCGTCCAAGTGTTTCGCCTTGGGGTGCTCTGGTGTTGTTGGTTAAGAAGAAAGAAGGTTCTATGAGACTGTGTGTTGATTACAGGCAATTGAACAAGGTAACCATTAAGAATCGGTATCCGTTACCGAGGATTGATGATTTAATGGATCAACTAATTGGAGCCAGTGTATTCAGTAAGATTGACTTGAGATCTGGATATCATCAGATTCGTGTGAAAGCGGAAGATATTCAAAAGACTGCTTTTCGAACGAGGTATGGGCATTATGAATATTCTGTTATGCCGTTCGGAGTTACTAATGCACCTGGTGTTTTCATGGAATATATGAATAGGATTTTTCATCCGTATCTGGATAAGTTTGTTGTGGTTTTTATTGATGACATTCTGATTTATTCCAAGAATGACAAAGAGCATGCGGGACATCTCAGAATTGTGTTAGAGTTGTTGAAAGATAGGAAGTTGTATGCCAAGTTGTCCAAATGTGAGTTCTGGCTGAATGAAGTTAGTTTTCTTGGACATGTGATTTCTAAGAATGGTATTGCCGTGGATCCTACAAAAGTAGAAGCGGTATCTCAGTGGGAAGCGCCGAAGACTGTTTCTGAAATCAGAAGTTTTCTTGGTCTTGCAGGTTATTACAGAAAATTTATCGAAGGATTCTCAAAGTTAGCTTTGCCGTTGACGAAGTTGACTCGTAAAGGACAAGCGTTTATTTGGGATTCTGATTGTGAGAAGGGTTTCCAAGAATTGAAGCGGAGATTGACTAGTGCTCCTATTCTGATTTTGCCAAATCCGGTGGAATCTTTTGTGGTCTATTGTGATGCATCTCTGTTGGGTTTAGGCGGTGTTTTAATGCAGAATCAACAGGTAGTTGCGTATGCTTCGAGACAGTTGAAGGTTCATGAAAGGAACTATCCTACTCATGACTTAGAGTTGGCAGCAGTTGTGTTTATCTTGAAATTGTGGAGACATTATCTGTATGGTTCGAGATTTGAAGTGTATAGTGATCATAAGAGTTTGAAGTATCTTTTCGATCAGAAAGAGCTCAATATGAGGCAAAGAAGGTGGTTGGAATTTCTCAAAGATTATGATTTTGGTTTGAATTACCATCCTGGTAAGGCAAATGTGGTTGCGGATGCTTTGAGCAGGAAATCCTTGCATATGTCTATGATGATGGTTCGTGAATTGGATTTAATTGAACAATTCCGAGATTTGAGTTTAATTTGTGAAAGTACTCCGAAGTGTGTTCGTTTGGGTATGTTGAGACTTACTAGTGGTATTCTAGAAGAGATCAGGATCGGGCAGAAATCTGATGTTAATTTAGTTGATAAATTGACATTGATCAACCAAGGTCAAGGTGGTGAGTTTAGAATTGATGAAAATGATGTTATGAGATTTGGCGATAGAGTTTGTGTTCCTGATGTCGCAGAAATCAAGAAGAGTATATTAGAGGAAGGACATCGCAGTGGGATGAGTATTCATCTGGGTGCCACGAAAATGTATCATGATTTGAAGAAATTGTTTTGGTGGCCGGGAATGAAAAAGGAAATAGCTGAATTTGTGTATGCATGTTTAATCTGTCAGAAATCGAAGATTGAGCATCAGAAGCCGTCTGGATTTATGCAACCAATGTTTATTCCAGAATGGAAGTGGGATAGCATTTCGATGGATTTTGTATCTGGGTTGCCGAGGACTCCTATGAATTGTGAAGCGATATGGGTCGTTGTAGATAGGTTGACTAAGTCTGCTCATTTTATACCGGTGCGAATGGATTACTCAATGGAGAGATTGGCACAGTTATATATTGAGAAAATAGTGAGTTTACATGGAGTTCCTTCTAGTATTGTGTCGGATAGAGATCCGAGGTTCACTTCGAAATTTTGGGAAGGATTGCAGAAGGCTTTGGGTACTAAATTGAGGTTGAGTTCAGCTTACCATCCTCAGACTGATGGACAGACGGAGAGGACGATTCAATCGTTAGAAGATTTATTGCGTGCTTGTGTTTTAGAGCAGGGTGGAGCTTGGGATAGCTATTTGCCATTTATTGAATTTACTTATAACAATAGTTACCATTTGAGTATTGGTATGGCTCCGTTCGAAGCATTGTATGGTAGACGGTGTAGAACACCTTTGTGTTGGTATGAATCGGGAGAAAGTTCAGTAATTGGGCCAGAAATTGTTCAGCAGACTACTGAAAAGATCAAATTGATTCAAGAGAAGATGAGAGCTTCTCAGAGTCGTCAGAAAAGTTATCATGATAAGAGGAGAAAGAATTTAGAATTCAGTGCTGGAGATCATGTATTTATAAGGGTTACTCCGATGACAGGTATTGGTCGAGCGTTGAAATCTAAGAAGTTGACTCCGTGTTTTATTGGTCCGTTTCAGATTACAGAAAGAGTTGGGGAAGTTGCTTATCGTATTGCTTTACCTCCGAGACTTGCGAATTTGCACGATGTTTTTCATGTTTCTCAGCTGAGGAGATACATTCCAGACCCATCTCATGTAATCCAAATAGATGATGTACAGGTGAGAGATAACCTGACAGTAGAAACATTGCCTATGAGGATAGAAGATCGGGAAGTGAAACAGTTAAGAGGTAAAGAGATAGCATTAGTGAAGGTTGCTTGGGGAGGTCCAGCAGATGGAAATATCACTTGGGAGCTGGAGAGCCAGATGAAAGAGGCTTATCCGGAACTGTTCGTCTAAGGTATGTTTTCGAGGACGAAAACTCTTTTAGTGGGGGAGAGTTGTAACACCCCAGTTTCAATTATTTGATTTATTTAAATTTGGGAAATTATTTTATTGGAATTAATAAAATAAAAAGGGATTATTTATTTTGAAATATGGAGGAAAATAAAAGAAATAAGAAAATGCTGAGTTTTTAAGTTATTGGGCTTGGATGTTGTTAGTAAAGAGCGGGGGTGCAAAAGAAATAAAGTTATGTTTTGGAACTCAAGTTATTTTCTCATTTTCACGATAAACAGAAGTTGGGATTTTGGGAAGCAGAGCTCTGAAGTTACGAAGAACGAAGAACATCGCTCAAGAATTCAAAGCTGCTAATTGATAAGGTAAGGGGGGCTATTACTCGATTTACCTTTGTTTATGGGTTTATGTACAGTTGATTTGGATAATCGTAGGGAAAAACCCCAATTGTTAGATGTTACTAGGAATTGATACCCTTAGGATTGAACCTTGTTAGAAAAGGGTTAGGTTCCCAATTTTTATGAATCGATTAGGAATTTTAGGTTCCAAATGGTGGATTGGGAGTATATCTGCATGATCATGAATTTACCTTAGAGGTTTAGGGATAACCTTAATGTTGTCAGAAATTCCCTAAAAAAGGACGAGTAATCACTGTTAAGGTTACTATAATAATTGTTGGTAATTATGAAATGGATGTGTTGTTTTGAGTTGTGAAATATCGATGTCGTTAGGTACCGAAATGCGCGTTTAGCCGGCATTTTTCCGCGTTTGGCTGCTGTTCTGAGCTGCTACAGGTACAGGAAAATCCTGTACGCGCTCAGCAACACGGGCCGTGTTGCACAACACGGGCACCCGTGTTGCTCTTCTGGTTTGCACAACACGGGCCGTGTTGCACAACACGGGTACCCGTGTTAGGACCCCTGTAATGAGAAAAAAAATGTGTATTTTCTGGACGCGTTCAGCAACACGGGCCGTGTTGCACAACACGGGCACCCGTGTTGCTCTTCTGTGTTGATTTTTCTGAATTTTGTTTTTTTGTGCGTTATTGTGGATTTTATTGTCATGCTTTTAGATAATGTTATCGAGCATGAATTATGATATGACTTGATATGATTGATGTTTAAATAGTATGTTGAGTGATTACGTGCTATCCATATCCTGTTATGATTGATGTTGTTGATGTGCATGATATGTTGATTGATGTTCATAGTATGCTGAGTGTTACATACTTACATATCATGTTGCATTTGTTAATTCCCATTGTGTGGAATTAACATGGTGGCCAATATACGTGTCCGCGATTTAATGGAACGTTGAGGTGGTAGCCGTGTTCGCGATATAATGGAACGGTGAGTTATCCGTGACCCGAGATTTAATGGGGCGGTAAAGTGGTACCACATGCATGGGTGTGTTGCATTACCTTGAATATAACATGCATGGATGATTTTTCCAATGTTGTATTTGATCGTTTGTGTGCACGTATGATTGCTAAATGGTTGAAGATGTTGATGATTATTTGCAAATATGAAGAGTAATATATCATGGGTATATGAATTGTAAAGGTTTTTGTAAACTATGAAATATGCTAATTATTGGGTGACGCTTATGATTTCCTGAATTGATTGTTATGAACGTATAACCAAATGTATAATTGAGATGCTCACCCTTACTGTTGAATATTTCAGATTGAGGAGCTTCGTTCAGGTGCTTGGCGAAGGCTTGTCGTTCTAGTTTATTTTCGTTTTAGTATTGTCCGGGTCATGCTCTGATAGTTGTAACTCCGGGAACGTTTGTTTGTCGAGCTGTTTTAATCAGACTCGTTTAATTCCTTATGTTTTGTTATAATATGATGTTGACATTTTCCAGATGTTAATCCCTGATGATTTTGAAAAATATTATAACATTGGTTTTATTAAATAAATTATTCCGCTGTGTAAACATGTATGGGTTACTACTAAGATTATGCATGACAGGAATTTGTTTTATTAAAAGAGAATTGTAGCATCCTCGAATTATACATGTACTCTGAAATTATGATTTTAATAATTGCGAAAATTTATTCGGGGTTTTTAGAGGGTGTTACAAAGAGACCGCCGCTTGTTGTTTTCTTTCAAGGTATCAATAACATACAAGTTGCTCATGAAGAGACCGCCGCTTGATGTTTTTCAAGAGAAAAATAACACACAAGTTGCTCATGAAGAGACCGCCGCTTGCTGTTTGTCAAGAGTATCCATAACACACAAGTTGCCTCATGAAGAGACCGCCGCTTGTTGTTTCCCAAAACGATACCCATAAAATATCGTGAAGATATTGCTGGAGGTGAGAATCAATAATTTCATCGAGGATGGACAAACTGCTCATGAAGAGACCGTCATTTGTCGCAGAGAAATCAGAAATAATCAAACTGCTCAAATAAAGAGCCAGTCGCTTGTTGTCATGTCGATATTCCAGAAGAAGGTTGTGATAACACTGCTGGGGAATAAAATTCATCTTCAATGGGGAACCATGAATAAATCCCTCTTGAGGAGACCAAGTATTTACGTTGCAAAATAAATGCACTCTCCATCTAGGTTTCACAGCCTAGAGAGATCCACAGGGTATCGTTCACAAGAGACAAAGCTCAATCCAGGAATAAACTGGAGGGAAAATAGTCAAACAAGACTCCACCCAATGAGGAAACAACTCAAATGGGGATTTATCCTATCCAGAGATGGAAAAGGAAAGCTAAAGCAAGATTCTTCCACGAGAGTTAACTCAGTGGGGAATTAGAAAAGAGGCGCACTTTCTGCTTAAGTTGACACTCTATTTGGAAAGATCAAATATGTTATTTGAATAGACATAACCAAGGTATACGAACTCAATGACATCAACAAATACAAATGTGCATGCATGATGCAAGTATGAATAAATAAATGAATGTCATGTATATGCTGACAAAACAAATAAAGAAGATAGACAGAAGATGATAAGACATCCCAGTACAACCCGACACTTGGCTAATCTCAACAAGATGGGAACATTACTGGAGATAGAACACAGGCCATCATTGGAGCAAGGTCTTTTTACAAGGCTTAAATATCTCTGGAGAGGAAGATATTTTCAGGTGGAAAACCCAAAGTCCAGTCTTCCATTGTCAACAATCCATTGAAAGGATAACAACACAAACAATGTTTTAGCTGGAAAAAGCCATGCTTAACTGGAGATACTGGGAACACCACCCTCTGATAATGTGTGCAAAACATATCACATATCTTTGACAAATCTGGATTGCCCCTGGGACTAATTTTGGATGCCCCAAGTTTACTGCTGATAAGCTGCATGTTGCACGACAATTCTTGCGAATAACTTCACTTCTAAAATGCCCCAAGCTATATGGTTGGTGAGGAGAAATAATCTCAAGAGGATTTTACAAAAGACCTGGCATTCACCATGCTCTGGTGTCTTCAAAATCTTAGAGAGATCTCGACGTGATTGCCCCAAATTGACTGTAATTGGCACAACAAAGTCTTCAAATTTTGCTCCAAAAGGGTAAACAAGTTGGAGAAGCATTAACTGGGAGAAGCAACATGTTCGTGCTTACGGTCTTCAGGTGACATGCCCATGGATATGATTTTTTCTTGACGTGATCCGTCAATTACTCAACATAGTTTCAGGCCTTAAAAGAATAAACTCATCACTGGTGCTTATGTGGGCTTCCTTGATATCAAACAAATGTTTTGCAGTTAGAAAGAGTTTACAATGAGAATGAAAATTCTAATGCAACAGTTATGTAAGTCTTGAAGATTTTGAAAGATATCGCACAAATTTTGCGAGTTAAAGCACCATTTATTTTTGTATAGGAAGAACATATGATACCAACATAACTATTTAGAACATTCATGGGAGTCAGGAACACTATCTCATTGAAGTATGCTTTCAAAATAACCTTGCTTCAATTAGGACTTTTGAAGGTTGTAACGTGGTCTGGTTCATGGTTTTTAGAAAAAAGATTTTAAGGCTCAAAATATTTGGTGCCCACCCATTCTTCATGATGTTCTCCAACCCTATGTTCAGTTAATTCAACATGAGTGTTCATCTCTCAAAAGGATTTTGTGACGGTCAAGGAAACGACGAGGCTTTCGGAGTAGAAACCACCCTCGTGTCTTCGTGTTTGTAGTCACCAATTTGTTCTTTGCTGAGGACTTTTCTTTGCAGTCCTTTTCTTTGCGATTTTATTTTCCCTAACTTTTGCCTGAACTAATTCTTTTGAATTGATAGTCCAGCGGGATGCCTTAATTTTGCCTAAGTCACATGTTTTCATGTTTTTTTTTGACTTAGCAGGCTTTTCTTTTTCTTGATTTTTGACTTTTTGAACAAAATGTGTGACATTAGCTTGCATTTGCTTGTTGAGAAGATTGTGATTGCCTCGTTTCTTGATGAATGAGGGATAACATTGTGATTCCACATCTTCTAGATTCATTATACATGAAGGATAGCCCTCGTAGTTTCTCTTCAAAAAACATCTTCCTTATGAATTTTGAACACTCAGTCAGATTAACTAAAAACTACCCTGCCCCAGGTTAAAATTCAAGGTTTTTCGTATAGAAAAGAAACTTCTACTTCAAAGGCTCAAAAGGGGTTAGCAAGGGATTATCTTCCTTATATCTCCGGTGTTTAGGGATTTGAAACAATGCATGTACATCATCAGCAAGATTTTATCCAAAAGCAAACAAACAGAGATTTTGTGTTCTTTAGATCATCATCCTCCCCTCAATCTCTGCCTAGGCAAGAGAATGGGAAACAATTTGGTATCATAGTGCAAAAGGAATTTAAAATTTGAAAACAAATATGAGTGAAACGAATGAATTTCTTCAAGACAAACATACTCATTGTATTAAGATAATCATACAGATGCAAACAAGTTCTTACATGCAAACAATGTTTTGATAAACAAGAAAAATTACAAAAAGCAGAAATAAGTTAATGATCGGGGAAGGCTTTCCATCTGGACTCGAATTACCGAAAACATCCTTCAAAGATCAAAGTCACCATCAATCGTGTTTACTCTTCGGCGCATGCTTGATTTGAACTTCAAAACCAACGTCCTTGAATGACAAGATACCACTTCTGACCAACTTCGGAACCTCAATCTTCAAAGCAAAGCAACCCTCCAAGTCATGCCCAGGAGCACCTTGATGAAAGGTACAAGCCAAATCAACTTTGTAGTACCAATGTATCTTCTCAGGAACCTTCGGTGGAGGTCGGGTCTGAACCAAATTCCTCTGCATCAGGATAGGAAACAACTCTGTATAGCTAACTGGAACTGGATCAAACTGGGTTTTCCTTTGATTAGGAACTTGCTGATTCTGTTGATAAATGGGAGAAACATGATGATTCTGATGATGATTATTTCTTCCTATGGTTCTCTTCTTGGAAAAGTTATTATCAAACTTCTTCACACCATTAGCTGAGCTACCATCTTCATATGAACATCCCTTCCCAACATCCTCTTCTAGACGCACTCCCACATTCACCTTGTCAGGAAAGTCATTAGGTGCATTAACCACACCTTCTCATGAGAGAATGATTTTAGAGTTTCAGTGAATACTTTTATCATCGCTTCCTCCCTCCTAGAAGGATTGACTTGGGCGGCAACCAGAATTTCAACCAAACCAGTTAAGTGCTCCATACTAGCTTTCAAAATAGTCATCTCTCTACGGAGTTCAGAAACCTCTTGCTTGATATTCTCCATTGTCCTCTTAGCGCGAGTGTTTTACTGGTGAGACCAAAGGAAAAAATTAAGGCTTGTAAATGACCTTTGAAAGTGAAACAAAAAAATGTAGAATGATGCATGATATGCAAAAGAGAGTTTTTATTTGACTTTCAAGGAACTCGAGATATTAAGTTGTAAACATCAAAGTATGAAGATAGAAGATGAATTTTAAATTGGCTCCAAACATTGATCAAGTTATCATCAAGATCAATCATCCATTTTGGTGGATTAGGGTTTTTGCCCTATCAACACCCAAGATCCATTGAGCTTGACGAAACTTGTGATGTTTACAAAGAAAGACCTCCAAATTCCTTCAAAGTCAAGTGAAAAGGGTTTTATGGATGCATGAATGCATGGCTATGCAACAACCACAAGCAAGGTCACAAATAAAGTTAAAAGGTTCAACGTCACGAGCATGGAGTCAAGGTAAGGAACACCCCCAAGGTATGTACTAACGGTTTAATCACACCTGTAGTACAAGGTTCTAAGAGTTCCCGGAGTCTACATTCCTCCTTCGGATATTACCAACGTCTTGATTACTCAATAATCAGCAATATTCTCAAGAGAAACTCATCCGAGCGTAGCATCGCGTAACAATTACTTCCGGATTACTCCGTTATAATCTCCGTGCTACACCTAAAAGGCCAAGATGGGTTAGGGTTCTACGGTTCCCAGCTTCTCTGGCTCCCAGGTCGAAAATAATAATGTCTTCCCGATTACTCGGTAAACAAATATTACGTTCAAAAGGGCCTTCCACTGAGTGGGGGATCTCATGCCTTCTTCATCGGGATTACTCCCTCAAAGTTAACATGACTATACCGCCCGTCCTATTCCTAAGTGTAACTTAGTCCGGGTATAGGACTTGTCCTTTGTAAATATTATCAACACCCAAATAATCATAATATATACATATAATCAAACAATCAAATAATGATAAAACAGATAAAACAAATTAGGCTTAACCACTTAGGGATGGACCAGCAAGAGGTCAATCTTTCCCCAGCAGAGTCGCCAATTCTGTAGCGGTGAAAATCGGAGATCAAGCTATTAATTAACTTGACTCGCAAAAGCAAGAGTCGCCACCGCGCTTTATTATTTCTAAGGGAAAAGGGAAAAGAGCGAAATAAAACCCTAAAATATGCAATGTAAAATAATACTTAAAAGTAATAAAAATACAATGCGTTTTTGAAAGAGATCGAGAGTTCGGGGGTTGGTTATACAATGGGAAGGTATTAGCACCCAATGCATCTGCGGTACTCCACAGGAACCTTTTGAAATATCTGTTTTTGGTTAAAATTGTTTGTTTGATTAAAATGGTTCGTTTGGCTAAAAATCAGTGTTGGAGAGATTTTGAAGAGACAGCGACCTAATGTCGAAGTTTTGACTTAAAAGGTGTGAGTTTAAAAATAGAGTCTTTTGGGAGAATTATCTTAAGTTTGGAAAAATAGTAAACGAACAAAAAAAATGAATGAAGGGGTTCGCGCAATCGGATGAGATGTGTTTGATGACGTGAAGTCAACTGAGTTGAAAAATTTCCCTTGGAATAAGCAAAATAAAACGAACATCAAAATATAAACATTCAGAAGTTCACAAGAAGATAAATCTGACAAAAACAAATTAATGATCAAGAGGCACCGAGGAATTGAAATGACAGAAATATACAAATAAAAGGAATATAACTAATTATCTAAAGAAGTTATTCGAACTAAATTAAAAATTACTTACTAAAATAATTCTAAACTAATTACAAATTCTAAGGTTATAAAAAAAAATCTAGTATTATTGAATTTGATCTAAACTAAACTAAAGTTTTAAAATTTAGTAAGTTAAATCTAGATTAAATTAAAATCCTAAGGTTACTAAATTAAATCTAAAACAAATGAAAATTCTAAAGTTACTAAACTAAATCTAAATCAAATAAAATTCTAAAACTACTAAACTAAATTTAAATCAAATAAAAACTCTAAAGTTATTAAACTAAATAAAAATTATAAACTTATTAAACTAATTCTAAATCAAATAAAAATTCTAAAGTCATTAAACTAAAACTAAACAAATAAAATTCTAAAGTTAACTAAATAAAAATCAAATAAAATTCTAAAGTCACTAAACTAAAACTAAACAAATAAAATTCTAAAGTTAACTTAAATAAAATTAAATAAAATTCTAAAGTTATTAAACTAAACTAAAACAAATAAAATTCTAAAATTATTAATTATATTCTAAATATTTTAAAGTTATAAAATAAATTTAAACTAATTAAAAATTCTAAATTAATACTAAACTAAATCTAAATATAAGATTTACTAATATTTTTTTTTATATTTTTTTTTATCAGTCAAAAGAAGTTATATTATGTTAGTTTCATGAGCTATTCTCATGTACAAACTAATTAATTTATGTTTAGAGAATTTTAACAAGGCATTCCAAGAAAGCATTTGAACAACTAGCATTAAAGTCCACATCAGTAAATATTCGGTACCAACCATGTTAGAGATATCACAAAGCCAATATTTACTTGTTCCACTAACGTCTTGGAGGCATATATTGCACATGCTTATCTGCACAAATTGCCTGCATCTCTTCTGGAAGAGCTTCTGAGACAGCAAGATAATTAAAGACAGTATAATAACATGGTATTGGTCTTATATTTAAAAAGACAATAAAAATAATGTACCAGACAGAAATCCAAAACTCCCAAACCAGTTCTAGAATAGAAAAAAACCGATCGAAAACGGTGATGACCAACGGTTGGCGGAGGAGGCGGAGTGGCCTTTTGCGAAGGAGAAGGGATTATGCTGTGCGTTTGCGTATGGCAGAGTGAGGACGGCTGATGCGAGTTCGCGGAGCTGAGCATGTGCGTCGGTGAGGTGGATCCGGTGGCGGCTTCATGGCTTGTGCGCAGCCGGTCGGAGCTTGATCAAGGATAGAGATCACGACATTGCTTTGGTTGTCGTCGGAAGAAGCTTTGCAGCGATTCTTCTTCTGTGTATGTATCTATTCTTCGTCCTCCACCCTGTTTTCAGATTTACCAAGACCTTGAAAACGAGTTGCGGTTTAACGTTGTTATGACATTTGAGGGAGAGTAAAGAGGTGCTTCAGTTTTTGTGCGGTTTTCCGATTGAAGCTGATTTGGTTTGTGAAGTTTGTGTTGTTGTTGGGTGTCGTTGCAGAATCGGAAGCAGAGTGTTTTATTGGTGATTCTGAAGTGTGCGTGATGGTGGTTATGAAGGTGGTTGTACTTTTGGGTTTATAGTGGTGTTTGGAGGTGGTAATAGGGTGAGTTATGGTGGTCGGTTAAGTGAGTTTCAGTGGAGAGGAGTGGTTTCGGAAATGAGATAAGGGTGCTGGTAAAAGACTGAGTTGTGGTGGTTTAGTGGAATAGCGAAGAAGGGTTGTGTTTTCTGTTCTCTGAAACTCTTCTCGCGGTAGTTGAGACGAATCAAAATGGAGTGTGGTAGTGGGGAAAGTGATATGAAGTATGGTTAGAGAAAGATGCTGGTTTTGTTGTATTTTTTTTTTCTATCGATCCGCAACTCTTGCTTACAACCAATGAGAGCAAAGCAAAGTGTAACAAACATTTTTTTATGACGGAAAAGCCCTTTAATGATAAAATAACTTAAAAACCTAAAAGTATAAAATATAACTCAATTTAAAATAGTTTTTTTGAATTTTTTTCTGAATTAAAAATAAAGACACAAAATGACCGAAAACGATAAAAAAACGGACGAAAATTTATCCGATAAAATAAAATGAGCACATTAAAATAAACTACATGTCACGAAGATTAAAGAAATACAATATTCAAAAAGTCAAAAAATTAAAAATAAAATAATAATAAAAATATCAGACTAAATAGACGTTTAAGGTTAAAACGAGACTTCGAACTGTACCGAAAAATAAAGCGAGCATACCGTCATAATCTACCCGAAGCGCAGATTCATAAAATGATCGGTAAAAGGTGAAAACTTGAAATATTTTCTCGCTACTTTCCCGCATAGTGTCGAATCGCTTTTAACAGTCTGTCTATAAAACCAAAATATTTTTATTATTGACATATAAACAACTTGGAGCAATGCAACAAATGAGTAAATAGATAAAAATGCATGAAGTGAAATGTCAGGTATTTTACAACTGAAAGACGATGCAAACTTTGATTTAAACTGACTTTTTCTGGTCAACTTAAATACGACTAATGATGAAAAATGTGATGAATGAAGGTATTTACTAACGATCGTGACCAAATAACAAAATATGATATGAAAGTGCGACTAAAACATATTAGGGGCGAAATTAAGGGTGCAACGGTTGTGCCTTGATGAATCAGTCTTCGAGAATCCACAATCAACCGTACTTCGGGCTTGGGGAACTCAAAACCTTAATTGAGGCGCGACACCTGATGCTCTTGATTCAGACCTGTCTCTGCACATGACACAAAAGAAAACATGAACATACACCTTTGTATGCGATTAGAAATTAGTGATGCATAGGCTAAAAATGTTCAAAACACTTAACAATCTTCACATAGTCAAAGCTCGAAGGTGAGAGGTTAAAACCGACCATATTTAGTGACCTTGACTTTTGTATAAAAATGCAAAAATGCAAGTGGGATCTTAGGTCAAAAATTGGGGTACTACAATTAGAAAACAAATAAATATGCCAAAATTATAAAAACACGCGCCAAGATTCAAAATCCTCCAATAAGGAAGAGGCATGTCTTCATCTTCTCCAACGAAACCTGGTTTTTTTACCTGCGGATTTACATCGGCATCTAAATGCGTAGCTGCATCATAAAATTAATTCTAGGCTATAAAAATAAAAACTAAAACCATGGACATGTTCGTCTGGACATCCCGAGCAACCATATGTCCGTTATTGGTTCCAATTTTTCCTGCAAAGAAAATGCCCAAAAACAAACCTCCAAAACCCTAGGTTCGGGTATGGCGCTATAGGTCATATAAACACAATCAAATGATGCAGAAAGGTTCTAAATGGAACGATAAACACGATTATATAAAGATTTTGCCAAAAAAACGCATGAATATGAGAGTACGATTTCAAGTGCAGGTCGGTTTTCAGGGAGACTTACAGTGCGATTTGGGAGGTGAATGGCCTTGCTTTTGATTGCTACAGATTCAGTGGATGTCCAGCAAGAGGATAGCATTGAGGTTTTGCGTTGAAAGCACCTCTAGGATCGATTTCAGATTCAAGCTTTTTTTGCCTTTTTTCATGTTTGGTTTTTGGTGATTATGCAGCCTCTATCCTCTGATTCGTGCCTCTTTGCATTGTATAAGTATAAGGTAATGCATTAGGTCAAATATTGGGCTTTGAATCCTTGTCAATCAATGCTTGGAGATATGATTTGATCTTCCATAAAGAAGCTTCCAAATTTGTCCAAAAACCAATATTTTGTGCATGGTATGGCTTGATACGAGTTTGATCCTGTCCATGATGATAATTGAAGCCTGTATCAATCAAAAAGATACCAAGTTATCAATATTTAGATTTTATTTGGATTTAAATTGATTTAAAATGAATTAATTCAATAAAAATCAAATAAAACAGAAAAATTAATAAATGGACACAAGACTGAAGATAGGACACATGTGTGGTGTGACAAGATCGAATCAAGTGGAAAAAAGTGGGCCCTTTTGACAAAATTTGAAGTTTTGGGGATAGTTGACTTTTGGCAATTTTGGAAAAATGCCCAACTTCAACAATGCATGACTTCTTCAATTTTGAACTTTTGGAGGTGTTCTTGGACTTTTTAGAAACCTTGAGATGTCCTCTAACCAACCCTTTTTGTCTCATCTCATTTTGATATTCCATGCTCAAGTTGTAAGCTTTGGAAAAAAAGGTGTTTTTGTTGACTTTCAAAAATGACCTATAATGTCCAAATTTGTAACTTCTTGTGAGTTCATTTCTTGATCTTGGAGCGTGAAGATGGATTGTAGGAAATTTCATCCGCTTCAAAATGAGCTTTGGATGGGTCATTTCTCATAAAGTATGAGAAAGTTATGCTTGGTCAAAGTTGAGTTGACTTTTCCTACAAAACCCTAATTTAGCAAGTTTTGAATCTTGATGAATTTTGAGCAATCCTTGATGGATCATTATCAACCCTTGATCAAATGATGAATTATCCTTCAAAATGAGAATGTTGACAAAAAATATTGAGGTTTGACTATTTGTAGGTCAAAGTTGACTTTTGCCCTAGCATAGTCGATTTTTGGACCTCTTGAGCAATTGACTGACCAAACTTCCTCTGCAAGGCTTGAAATTTGACATGGATGACCTTGAGAGCATATTAGGACATTTGGGAGACTTGAGGTCATTTGGATGTAAGGACCTTGATGCAACACAAAACCCTAATTTGAGATTGACTGCCTTAGGAGATGACTTGATTGTCCAACTCTTGAGCAATCTTGAGCAACTTGGAGATTATTCTTGCAATGTCTTGAGAAATATGGGAGGGAAAATTTTGGGGTACAACAGCTGCCCCTGTTCAATTTTCTTAAACCTGAGGATATAGATTTGCTTTCGGGCCTTTCGTGATCCGAAGGTGGAAGATGATTGAACACTAGAGTGCCCAGAAATTTGCACTCGCGTGATGTAGTATCAGCATTGTGATGTCGAGAATGGGCTTAGAAATGCCATTTAGAGACTTGTTGGTAGGTGGTCTGAACTTCAACTGGAATGGCATCAGAAAAATCTTTAGGAATCGATTTAACTGGTTTTGTCTCTTTTGACTGAATTGGTATCAGAAAAATCCTTAGGAATCGATTTAACTGGTTTTGTCTCTTTTGACTGAATTGGCATCAGAAAAATCTTTAGGAATCGATTTAACTGGTCTTGTCTCTTTTGACTGAATTGGCATCAGAAAAATCTTTAGGAATCAATTTAACTGGTCTTGTCTCTTTTGACTGGATTGGCCTCAGAAAAATCTTTAGGAATCAATTTAACTGGTTTTGTCTTCTTTGACGGGATTGGCCTCATAAAAATCTTTAGGAATCGATTTAACTGGTCTTGTCTCCTTTGACTGGATTGGCCTCAGAAAAATCTTTAGGAATCAATTTAACTGGTTTTGTCTCCTTTGACTGGATTGGCCTCAGAAAAATCTTTATGAATCGGTTTAACTGGTTTTGTCTTCTTTGACGGGATTGGCCTCAGAAAAATATTTAGGAATCGATTTAACTGGTTTTGTCTTCTTTGACTGGATTGGTATCAGAAAAATCTTTAGGAATCGATTTAACTGGACCAGAGAAGGTTTTTGACATAGCTGAGAATTTAACTGGATCCTTCCTGAAAGGTAAAGGTCAGTCATATGCAATGCATGATATGGATCAAGCAATGATATTCTCAACATAAATGAGATTGTGTGGTATGATGCGTATATGCATGTATTATGATGTATGGAAATGTGATGTTTTAGCTGGGGAAAATAAATCTCGGATAGCTGCTGGAGAATAGAGTTGAATTCTTCGTTTCCGCTGGGGATGGTGAACGAAGGTGATTGTGGGAATAAACCTGCAGGAGAAGAGAACTCCGTTGGGGATAAACTGATGAGGAGATTACTCTGTGGGGGAGAGATGCTCTGCTGAGGATTTTAACGATAAACTCTGCTGGGGATTCCACTGATAAACTCCGCTGGGGATTTCAACGATAAACTCCGCTGGGGATGGATTACCGTTGCTGGTGATATTGAATCTATTGAGGATTGAATTCTAGTTTGTGAAAGGAAAGAACTCCGCTGGGGATGATCTTCAGTTGTGACTTGTCGGGGATAACCCTGTTAGACTTTTGTAGGGATAAACCTCTGAGTTCTGCTGGGAATGATACTTTGAACTTGGCTGGGAGATTTATTTTTGTACTCCGCTGGGGGTAAATTTCCAAAGCCTACTGGGGATGATGATTCAACTCTGTTGGGGAAGCTTTTTCAGACCGTGCTGGGGAAATATTGACTCCACTGGGGTATCTTGTATTCTGCCGGGGAACATTCTTATACTTCGTTGAGGAATATTAAGACTGTCGGGGATAGTCTTATACTTACTGGGGAATATTCTTATACTCCGTTGGGGAATATTAAGACCCTTTTAGTGCTGATGGTAGACCAACTGTGCTTGGGGAGAGTATTGCCGATTCATTCATAGTTGCAAGTCTCAGCTGGGGAGAGCTACCATTATTGTCTTACTTTGCGTGGAGTGAAGGTATCTTAGCCAAATTCTTCAGCTGACTCTACCTTTGTACCTGGTGGACAGAGCAACCATACAACTCGGACAATTCTTATTGCCCCTGTTTCTGATATTACCCATAATTTATCTTTTGTTTCATATGTAAATATTTATGAGTAGCAATCAATGACAAATGCATATATCAAAAATGAACATTGGACGTTCTTTGTAAAACAAAACAGATAAAAGAAAAAACAGTTTGAAATTTGTCCGAAAATGAATTGTATTGATTTTGAAGTTTGGCCTGTAAATAGGCGTTTTTTGTACAAGAGTCTGACGTCCTAGTAAGAGAACGCCACCGAACAGAATTTACACAATTTGTGAAAAGAAAACAAAACAGCTATGTGAATAATCCCACTGGGTTCCAACTCTGCTATTGCCTTTATATCCTCGAGCATCTCATCACTTTGCTACTGGTTGAAGATGAATTAGATTGATTAGTGTCGTCTGAGCTTGATAGTCGATACCGAATTCTGGATGTAAGGTGATCCGATGAGACATAGTGTTACGCTTTGATCCCTAATTTTTTCCTGGACCTCCCTTTCGGGTTTTCAGTCCACCGGGATACCCTTTTTTGCCCAAGCCGCCTTTTCAGGTTTTCGACTTGCCGGGTGTACAAATTTTCATTTTCATCCCTTATTTTTGCCCGAACCCTTTTGGTTCGCCGGGAAGCCCTTATTTTTCCCTAGGCCAGTCAACCTAGCGGGTCTTTGATTATGCGTAGTATCTTTTCACTATGTCTGCATTGACGGGGTGAGGAAGGTCGTCACCATCCATGGTGGTCAGAATCATAGCTCCTCTTGAGAAAATGTTCTTAACCACAAATGGCCCTTCGTAAGTAGGGGTCCATTTGCCCCTGGGATCACCTTGAGGTAGAATAATGCGCTTGATAACCATATCCCCAATTTGATACTCTTGTCGTCTAACTTTCTTGTTAAATGCCTTGATCATCTGTTTTTGGTACGTCTGACCATGACAAATAGCAGTAAGTGTCTTTTCGTCGATTAGGTTCAGCTGATCAAGCCGGGTCTGAATCCAGTCGTCTTCGCTGAAACCTGCATCCTTCATTATCCGAAGAGAGGGTATCTGAACTTCAATGGGTAAGACTGCCTCCATACCATATACCAAGGAGTAGGGTGTTGCCCCTGTTGACGTCCGTTTTTAGGTACGGTACCCATGAAGAGAAAATGGCAACATCTTGTGCCAGTCTTTGTATGTCACAGTCATCTTCTGCACAATCTTCTTAATGTTCTTATTAGCTGCTTCGACAGCCCCATTCATCTTCGGCCGGTAGGGAGAAGAGTTGTGATGTTGTATCTTGAATTGCTCGCAGAGCTCAGTGATCATCTTGTTGTTGAGATTAGTACCATTGTCCGTAATGATCCTCTCTGGTACACCATATCGACAGATCAGATTGTGCCGAATGAACCGTGCCACAATGTTCTTGGTTACAGTAGCAAAGGAAGCTGCTTCAACCCACTTCGTAAAGTAATCAATTGCTACCAGGATGAAACGATGCCCGTTGGATGTCGTAGGTCTGATCTCGCCGATCATATCAATGCCCCACATTGCAAAAGGCCAAGGAGCCGTCAAGACATTCAGAGGAACTGGAGGTATGTGCACCTTATCAGCATATACTTGGCATTTGTGACATGTCCGAGAATACTGATAACAATCAGCTTCCATTGTGGACCAGTAATATCCTTCCCGTAGAATTTTCTTTGCCATGGTATGTCCATTGGAATGAGTTCCTAAAGTTCCTTCATGTAACACTGCCATGATCCTTTCTGCTTCGTTCTTATCCACATAACGCAGTAAGGTTGAATCATGGTTACGCTTGTAAAGAATGCCATTGCTGATGAAGAACTTCGCCGCGATCCTTCTCAGAAACTTCTTGTCATTAACAGATGCACCCTCGGGATACTCCTGAGCTTCAAGATACCTCTTCACCTCATGATAACAGGGCTTCTGTTACCTCTTCAGTCTCAATGTCACAGCAATGCGCAGGTTCGTCCAATCTTTCAATGATAATCCGGGGAGCCTCGTTGTCCCAATTGACCTTGAACATAGAAGACATCATAGCCAGCGCGTCCGCCAACTGGTTCTCCTCTTTAGGGAAGTGTTCAAAGGTTATCTCCTCAAAATGTGGAAGCAATGTCAATACATACTTCTCGTAAGGAATAAGATTAGGGTGTTTCGTATCCCACTCACCTTTGATATGACTGATCACGAGAGCGGAATCTCCGAAGACACTCAATAACTTAATCCTTAGGTCAATCTCTGCTCGAAGACCCATGATGCACGCTTCATACTCCGCCATGTTGTTGGTGCAGTTGAAACATAGTCGGGCGGTGAATAGAGTATGAGAGCCTTTAGGAGATATGATCACGGCGCCAATTCCATTACCCAAAGCGTTTGAAGCTCCATCAAATTACATTGACCATCGGGATCCTTCCTCAGGTCCTTCATCCAGTCCAGGTGTCTCATAATCAGTTACCAACATGATATTCTCGTCCGGAAATTCAAAGTTCATAGAATGGTAATCATTCACTGCCTGATGTGCCAAATGGTCTGCCAACACACTTCCCTTGATTGCCTTTTGGGTCGTATATTGGATGTCATACTCAGTCAAGATCATCTGCCATCTTGCTATTCTTCCAGACAAGGCAGGCTTTTCGAAGATATACTTGATTGGATCCATCTTTGATATCAATAGAGTAGTGTGATTCAACATATATTGTCTCAGTCGGCGAGCAGCCCATGCCAAAGCGCAGCAAGTTTTCTCGAGCAGTGAGTATCGGGTCTCACAGTCGGTAAACTTTTTGCTAAGGTAATAAATAGCATGCTCTTTTCGGCCAGACTCGTCATGCTGACCCAGCACACACCCCATTGAGTTGTCGAGTACTTTCAAGTATAATATCAGAGGTCTCCCTTCAACTGGAGGCATTAGAATGGGTGGCTCCTGGAGATACTCTTTGATTCTTTCGAAAGCGGCCTGACATTCATCGTTCCAATGTACTACTTGGTCTTTCTTCAGTAGCTTGAAGATTGGTTCACAAGTAGCGGTCAGGTGTGAGATGAATCGGGAAATGTAATTCAGTCGTCCCAGGAAGCCTCTGACTTCTTTCTCTGTTCTGGGAGCTGGCATCTCCTGTATGGCTTTCACCTTGGCAGGATCCACTTGAATACCTTTGTCGCTCACGACGAAACCTAGCAGTTTACCAGATCTCACCCCGAAGGTGCACTTGTTCGGGTTTAACCTCAACTTGTACAACTTCAACCTGTCAAACAGCTTCTGCAGATGGTCAAGGTGTTCTTCCTCAGTCTGGGACCTTGCAATCATATCGTCGACGTATACCTCAATCTCATGATGGATCATGTCATGAAACAAAGCAACCAAGGCACGCTGATACGTTGCCCCAGCATTTTTCAGTCCAAAGGGCATGACCTTGTAGCAAAAGGTACCCCACTGAGTAACAAAGGTCGTCTTCTCCATGTCTTCGGGAGCCATTTTTAGCTGATTATAACCGGAGAAGCCATCCATAAAGGAGAAGACTTTATGCTGAGCAGTGTTGTCAACCAGAACGTCGATATGAGGTATAGGGAAGTCGTCCTTGGGGCTTGCCCTATTCAGATCCCTATACTCAACACACATTCGAACCTTACCATCCTTCTTCGGCACTGGAACCACATTCGCAACCCACTGAGGGTAAGAAGTAACTGCTAGAAAATCAGCGTCAAACTGTTTCATAACTTCAGCCTTGATTTTCTCAGACATCTCTGGGCGTATTCGGCGGACCTTCTATTTCACTGGAGGACAGTCTTCCTTGGTAGGCAGGCGATGAACCACAATATCAGTATCTAACCCAGGCATATCTTCGTAAGACCAGGCAAAGATCTCAACGTAGTCATGCAGCATTTGAATCAACCGTTGCTTCACACTAAGCTCCAGATTTGCCCCGATCTTAACCTTCTTCTTGTCTGTCTCAGTTCCCAGATTCACTGATTACACCGGCTCTTCGTGCGGCTGAATAGCCCTCTCTTCCTGGAGTAACAGTCTTGCAAGTTCACCAGGCACTTCGCAATCATCTTCACCTTCGTCTTCGGCTAAGTTGATCGGATTTTCGAAGTCATAACTGGCAGTAGCAGAGTCGTTACCAGTGAGATCCAGAGTGGATGTGGACCTGTATATGTGAGTGTGTGTAAAATAGCTGTTTTGCAATATATAATAAAGAAAAACAAGGAGCGCAAAATTTGAAATGCAAGAATGTCCAATGCTTTTATTAATGATATATGAAAATGACACACATAAAGCCCTCACCAATGAAGCCACAGTGCCCCGGGTAAGACACCGGGCCATAAAGTTTAAAACATTGTTTGTTACAAATTCAAAACAAAAAGTTTCATTACTGGGTGATAACAGAAACGGGCATAGAATCCTTCATTGTCCAGTTGCTTAATCCTCCATTGGCAGTCGGGTAAATCCCATTGTCGATATCAAACTCTTCATCATCGTCATCCCTGATAGCATTCACCCCTGCATCTTGTTTAGGCTTCTCTGGTGCTCTGAACTCAATCTCCTTCGCATCGATCAAGTCTTGTACCTTATTCCTCAAAACCCAACAATCATCCATATCATGCCCTGGGATATCAGAGTGAAAAGCACAGCGGGCATTAGGGTTGTACTTCGGTGATGTTATATTTGGATTCTTTGGGGCTTTTTTAGAATCACCAGATTGGTCTTCAGCAACTGTAGCAGAATCTGTGACAAAGTCATACTGAGACAGGTGAATTTCCTTCGAGGTCTCTCGTCCTTCTGTTGATTGTTGTACTGAGGAGCACCAACAGGTTTTGAAATAACAACCACATTAACAGCTTGGCGGTGTTCAGGTCTATTCTGTCTTCTCGTACTGTACACAGCATTGGACTCTTTCTTAAAGGGCTTCTTCTCGGTGCTCGATGAGGCACCCTTTTGTATCTTACCAGCCTTAATACCAGCCTCAATCCTTTCACCGGTCACGATCAGCTCTGTAAACCCAGACGAAGAGCTTCCGATCAGATGGTTGAAAAATGGACCAGATAGGGTCCCCAGAAACATTTCAACTAGCTCCTGATCAACCAAGGGTGGTTGTACTCTTCCGGCGAGGTCCCTCCACTTCTGAGCATAATCTTTGAAACCTTCACCCATTCCTATTGACATAACCTGGAGTTGGGTACGCGTAGGAGCGAGGTCGGAGTTGTACTGATACTGCCTGTAGAAAGTAGTAGCCAAATCTTCCCAACTGCGGATACTGGCTCCGTCTAACTGATAAAACCACTCAAGCTGAGTCCCTGAGAGACTG
Organism: Vicia faba; assembly: GCA_948472305.1. Classification (NCBI taxonomy): domain Eukaryota; kingdom Viridiplantae; phylum Streptophyta; class Magnoliopsida; order Fabales; family Fabaceae; genus Vicia; species Vicia faba. The sequence continues at coordinate 985,050,075 of OX451739.1, forward strand.
TCTTGGAAGAAGTGGATCCATAGGTTTTTATCAGCGGTGTAAGGCTGAATCTTCCTTACATATGACCAGAGGTACAGCTTCGGACAAGAAATTCTGTCATACTTAGCAAAGGCTGGTGCCTTGAATTTGTGGGGAATCACTACCCCAGATGATAGACCTAGATCACCAAAGTCCAGACTAGGCACTTTCTGAACTTCCATAGCATTCAACCGGTCTTCCAGTTGCTTGTATCTGTCCTCAGCCGGAGGATACTACTCTTCGTCGATGTCTGTCTCGTTGTCGGAGACCACAGGGCTAGGAGCCCTCCTTTCTTCCTGACTATCCCTCCAGATGAGGTGGTCAAATCAACTTCATTCTGAAGTCTGTTTCCAAACCTGTGCCCTGTGTTAAACAGGATTGTCCTCTTCTTCTTCTTCTTCTCTTTCAGAATCAGGGTCTTCAAATCTTGCTGACCCTTAGCTAGGTTCATGAACAGCTCTTGAAATTGGGCATTCTGGGCCTGGAGGGCCTTGATGGCTTGCTCAGTTGAAGGTTCAGCAGACATGATGCTGAAATAAACAGCGAAGAAGATAAGAGACCTGTAATGGGTACCTGTTATGGAGTGTATGGGATGCAATGCGTATGACATGATTTCAAAGACAATCGGGAGATTCAAATTTGTAAACCAAAAAGGAAACACACTTTATTAGATAAACTTTAGAATTCAAATTGTTCAACTGATGCCATTAAGGCGTTACATGAAAGAAAATACTGAAAAGTAAATAAAAACTGGAAAGGAAATCATCAAAGGCAAATCAGTGCTCCCATGGTCTCTTCTTGTCGGTGCGGACATAGTCGTTGAGAATCCGCTCGTTCTCCAACTGCCTAGTCAACTTCTGGATCTTCTGCTCTTGCTCGTTGAACTTCTCTCGGTAAGAATCCCGTTCCTCTCTCAGCTGCATCCAAGACCTTTTCAGTGCCCCAATGTCAGTGGGCATATAAGGATGGAGGATGGTTGGAATAACCCCTTCTTCATTAGCAACTTCAAGGGTGACAGGCCGGACGGCTTCATAAGGCATACCCAGCTTTTGGGCACCGATACGGACCCATCTGAGATATGGATCCATCGGAAGTGAAGTCTTTGGGCCCAGCTCATGTGGATCAGATTGGTGAACTCTATCCCAAGCCCTTATGAATCTACGACGTTGCTCATCGCTATCCCCTTGAAAATCAAAGATAATGTTAGGCATTAACAGCTCATGAGGTCCTTCTATTCTGGCTCTCCCAAACTGACGTAAGGCCAAGCATGGGTTGTAAGAAATTCCTCCATGGGTTCCTATCAGTGGAACATTGGGATACTCCCCACAATGATCAATGATAGTCACCTCGTCCATACCCTTGAGAGTCCAGATGTTGTCATTATGAGATAGAGACATAACCCTATAGGCCCAGCCCATGCCTTCTTTGTTCTTCAACACTGACTTGGGAAGGTGCAAAATAAACCACCTTTCCAATAAAGGAGCACAGCATATCAAGGTTCCCCGCTTTCGGGCAGTACGAGCATAAAGCTGATGAAGAATGTCACCCAAGAGAGTGGGTACGGGATTGCGAGAGATAAAGATCTTTATCGCATTCACATCAACAAAGGAGTCAGAATTCGGAAACAATACCAAGCCGTATAACAGAAGAGCCCGAATATCCTCTAATGCCTTGAAGTCTAGACTATCCCAGAAATAGTTAGCCTTACTAACCAAGAACTTAGTCAGAAAGCCCTTTGCTCCACTTCTAGTCTCCCAATTAGCCATTACCTCCTCCTTGGTCATGTGAAGGGCTGCAGCAATCTCTTCGGGCCTAAGAATCTTCTCCCAACCAGTAAACGGGGTTTGTTCCATAACAGATATACTGAGCAGCTGAGAGAACTCTTCTAGGGTTGGAACCAGCTGGTAGTCCTGGAAAGTAAAGCAATGGTATAATAGATCATAGAATTGGACCAGAACACTCATCATCTGCTCTTCCAATTTAAAGGTGACCAAACTGAGAAGATAACCATGCCTCCTGGTGAAGGAAGTAGTGTCAGGCATCTTGGAAACCAACTCTTTAAGCAAGGTGGGAACCTGGACAAAGTTGATGCGGATTGTATTCTTACGCATGGGCATCATGATGACCTACAAAACAGAACAAAGATGAATCCCTCCTGTCTTTGAAATAGGTTAGTCCAATGCGAGATGTATGCAATGTTATGATGTCATGATGTCATGATAGTAAGCACACCACAAGTATCCACAAACAGCAAACATGGTAAAGGCACACAAGTCACACAGAGATCCCTTAGATTTCAGGCTGGAAAGGAGCTTAGGTACTACCCTCTTTCAGTTCAGTTGGTTTAAACCTGTCCTAAAAATAGTAACCGGGTTCTAGAGGATCTCAATATCACTGACTACCCTCGATCGGTCATAATTCCAGTTTAACAACCTTTTCTTGCGGTCGAAATCATCGCGAGAGTTTAGTCTCAATGAGTGTAGCATACTGCTACTGTTCTATGTCCAAGTTGGTCAATTTAAAGGTTCTAAGGTCAGTTGGTGCTTAATGACCCCTTAGATGACCCATATTCTCCTCGTTCCAACACAAGGGATATCGGTACAATCTAAAGTGCCACACCAACGTAGCTACTGCTTCAACCATATCGGTCTACGCCGTACAGTTCCCTCACAGTTTATTGCTACTTACCTAAAGGGTATCCCCCAGATCCAGGTTAGGATCTATAGTAACTCTGATACAAGCCCACAAACATAAAGCATACAAAGCATATAATTGAAAACACAATGATCTAATCCTAAGGTACACCCCACTTATATATATTCCCCAGCAGAGTCGCTAGTTCTGTGATACGGTGGGAGAGAACTGACTGTTTTTTGGAATGCTGGTTCGCGTTTTGCGTTTGTTTTTGCAAAATGTCGCGGTAAGCAAGAGTCGCCACCGTCTTTTATTTTATCCAACAAGGAAAGGAAAAAAGCACAAAAAAAATTCCTTTTTCGAGATGTTTCTCGGGTCCGGGGGGTAGCTTATAGAAAAGGAAGGTGTTAGCACCCTTTCTATCTGTGGTTATCCACGGGCTCTAAGGTACTTGCTCAAAGTGTTTTCAAAATTTTCTTTTCTTTTGTGTTTGTGGGTTTGAAAGAAGTTTTTGTTTGAAATGTGTAAGTGCGAAAAGTTTTGTTTTGTTTTGAAGAGAGCCAGTACTTAAGAGCCATCTACCTACTCGAAAAAGGAATCAATCTGTGCAAATGTCCTTTAGACAATGCTATCCCACTATGAACGAGTAGGTAGCACCGTCGTTGGAGTTTTAAGGGTCAATTCGATTAAGGGACGTGTGGTCACTAAAGCAATGTTAGGACGCCTTAGTGGTAACCCTAATGTCTTAGATCATTTTTTCTGAGGCAACCGTTTCGAGGCAACTTATGATCTTTAGACAAGAGGGCAACCTCTAAAACTTCCTATACTTAATGACCACGTTCGAAGGCAACCAAGTGAGGTGTACGCTAAGAGTGCGCATGTACGAGTGTGTTGTTTTTCAGTTATTTATCTTTGTACATGTCAATGGTGAGCTATGTTGATTTTAGGTTAAAGATTTGATCTTGTCATGCATTCTCTATTATCAAACATCTAACAGTGTATAGTTGCGGAATTTAAATTGCGGAAATTAAATCTAAACTATTACAAGGCGTCGGGTATTTACATCGCCAAAAACAACCCTTTAATTTAAAATGCGAAAAGTAAAATAAAGCGATAAAATAAAGTCCTAATTAAAAGCTATTACATTCCGGGAAACAATTACATCAATATGATAAATGGAACGCGCGCGAAAAATTAAATCGAATGCATTTTTTAGGGTTTTGACCCTTTTTTAAAATAAAGCATTTTTTTGGTTTATTTTTGAATTAAAAGAAATTAAATCTAAATTAACAATTAAATTAATTAATTAATTAAAGTATTTTTGGATTTTTGGATATTTAAAGAAAATAAAATAAATTTGGTCAAAGTTAATAAAAACCTAATTTTCAACATTAATTTTAATTATTGCAAAAATATTGGAATTATACCTAATTAAAACTAAGTTAATTAAATTAATTTATTTACAAAAATAAAGTGCTGAATTTAATTTTAATAAATAAAATATTTTTTGTGTTTTTTGATTTTATGAGAAAAAATTTAATTGGTTAGTTTAAATAATAAAAATAATAATTAAACAAAATAAAGAAAGAAAATAAAAAGAAATACTCAGGGGGGTTTTAGGCCTGCAAGGAGGTGAAACTGGCAATTTCCAAGGCCCATTAACGTTGGCCCTCGTTGACTTCTGCAATTCCATGTGCGTTGGTTGACTAGGGAGTATGGTGGACTTGCAATCTTGGCCACCAGATTTGGCCTAGGGCCATCTGGCAGGCATCTGGATGAAGATGTATGATGTGCCATATTTGTTGAGACGCGCCTGAATACCTGAAACAAAATAATAATATGCAATATGGTGGACCTGGGATTCGAACCCAGGTCCTGTTAGCCAATGCATATGCTCCACTACCACTCAGCCGACGCCATTTAATTGTCAATGGAATGGATAATAATTATTATATTAGAAAACAAATAAATATGCCAGAATTATAAAAACACGCGCCAAGATTCAAAATAATCGAATAAGGAAGAGGCACGTCTTCATCTTCTCCTACGAAACCTGGTTTTTTTACCTGCGGATTTACATCCGCAGCTAAATGCGTAGCTGCATCATAAAATTAACTCTAGGCTATAAAAATAAAAACTAAAACCATGGACATGTTCGTCTGGACATCCCGAGCAAGCCTATGTCCGTTATTGGTTCCAATTTTTCCTGCAAAGAAAACGCCCAAAAACAAACCTCCAAAACCCTAGGTTCGGGTATGGTGTTATAGGTCATATAAACACAATCAAATGATGTAGAAAGGTTCTAAATGGAACGATAAACACGATTGTATAAAGATTTTGCCAAAAAAACGCATGAATATGAGAGTATCATTTCAAGTGTAGGTCGGTTTTCAGGGAGACTTACAGTGCAATTAGGGAGGTGAATGGCCTTGCTTTTGATTGCTACAGATTCAGTGGATGTCCAGTAAGAGGATAGCGTTGAGGTTTTGCGTTGAAAGCACCTCTAGGGTCGATTTCAGATTCAAGTTTTTTGCCTTTTTTTCAAGTTTGGTTTTTGGTGATTATGCAGCCTCTATCCTCTGATTCGTGCCTCTTTGCATTGTATAAGTATAAGGCAATGCATTAGGTCAAATATTGGGCTTTGAATCCTTGTCAATCAATGCTTGGAGATATGATTTGATCTTCCATAAAGAAGCTTCCAAATTTGTCCAAAAAACAACATTTTGTGCATGATATGGCTTGATACGAGTTTGATCCTGTCCATGATGATAATTGAGACCTGTATCAATCAAAAAGATACCAAGTTATCAATATTTAGATTTTATTTGGATTTAAATTGATTTAAAATGAATTAATTCAATAAAAATCAAATAAAATAGAAAAATTAATAAATGGACACAAGACTGAAGATAGGACACGTGTGTGGTGTGACAAGATCGAATCAAGTGGAAAAAGTGGGCCCTTTTGACAAAATTTGAAGTTTTGGGGATAGTTGACTTTTGGCAATTTTGGAAAAATGCCCAACTTCAACAATGCATAACATCTTCAATTTTGAACTTTTGGAGGTGTTCTTTGACTTTTTAGAAACCTTGAGATGTCCTTTAACCAACCCTTTTTGTCTTATCTTATTTTGATATTCCATGCTCAAGTTGTAAGCTTTGTAAAAAAAGGTGTTTTTATTGACTTTCGAAAATGACCTATAATGTCCAAATTTGTAACTTCTTGTGAGTGCATTTCTTGATCTTGGGGCGTGAAGATGGATTGTAGGAAATTGTATTCTCTTCAAAATTAGCTCTGGATGGGTCATTTCTAATAAAGTATGAGAAAGTTATGCTTGGTCAAAGTTGAGTTGACTTTTCCTACAAAACCCTAATTTAGCAACTTTTGAATCTTGATGAATTTTGAGCAATCCTTGATGATCATAATCAAACCTTGATCAAATGATGAATTATCCTTCAAAATGAGAATGTTGACAAAAAATATTGAGTTTTGACTATTTGTAGGTCAAAGTTGACTTTTGCCCTAGCACAGTCGATTTTTGGACCTCTTGAGCAATTGACTGACCAAACTTCCTCTGCAAGGCTTGAAATTTGACATGGATGACCTTGAGAGCATATTAGGACATTGGGAGAACTTGAGGTCATTTGGATGTAAGGACCTTGATGCAACAAAAAACCTTAATTTGAGATTGACTGCCTTAGGAGATGACTTGATTGTCCAACTCTTGAGCAATCTTGAGCAACTTGGAGATTATTCTTGCAATGTCTTGAGAAATATGGGAGGGAAAATTTTGGGGTACAACAGTAGTGGACCAACTTCACCAGACTCTAGCCAAGATTTTATACTCTCGTTGCTCATTAATTCAGAAGCGCATCGGGATTCTTTGATGAAAGTCTTAAGTTCTGCTCATGTTGTAGAAGAAATCACTGTGAACCAATTTGATAATGTGGTAGAAAATCTGACGTCTGGATCTTATTTGGGTTTCAACAATAATGAGTTACCTCCACAAGGCCGAGCTCACAATCAAGAACTACACATTTCAATACAGATAGTTACTACGAGTCTATCCAGGGTACTTACTGATACCAGTTCTGCCCTCAATATGTTACCCAAATCTAGCCTGATGAAGTTAACACTAGATGATGTTGTGATAAGACCTAGTTCCACAATAGTCAAAGCTTTCGATGGTTCTCAGATTACAGTATTCGGAGAAGTAGACCTTCCTGTCAATATTGGTCCGCGCATGTTCTATATCACCTTTGAAGTCATGGATATAGAACCGGCGTATACATGTTTACTCGGACGACCTTGGATCCATGCAGCGGACGCAGTCACTTCGACTTTACATAAAAAATTGAAGTTCTTTGTTGAAGGAAGATTGGTCATAATTGGTGGAGAGGAAGACATCTTTGTAAGTCACATTGAGTCCTACAGGTATATCAGTGTTGATGAAGATTGTGTAGCCACACTGTTTCAAGTATTGGAGGTTGCTTCAACAATAACCTTATAGGTAGAAAAGGTCAAAAATCCTACTATGACCTCTTGGAGAGACTTATAAATAGCAGTGGAGAATGGTGACTTGAAAGGCTGAGGAAAGCTCCCTGAAACATCTGAGAAGAAGAACCATTTTTGCTTTGGTTATGAATCATCGAAGGCTACTCTAAAAGGGAAAGCACGGTTTCCACCTGTTGTACCCAAAAATTTGCCCTCTCATATTTCTCAAAACATTGCAAGAAAATCTCCAAGTGGCTCAAGGTTGCTCAAGAGTTGGACATACAAGCTATCTCCTAAGGCAGTCAACCCCAAATTAGGGTTTTGTGTTGCATCAATATCTTTGATTCAAAATGACCTTAAGTGCTCCCCAATGTCCTAATATGTTCTCAAGGTCATCTATGTCAAGTTTCAAGCCTTGCAGAGGAAGTTTGCTCAGTCAATTGCTCAAGGGTCCAAATATCGATTGTGCTAGGGCAAAAGTCAACTGTGACCTACAAATAGTCAAACTTCAAGATTTTTTGTCAACATTCTCATTTTGAAGGATATTTCATCATTTGATCAAGGGTTGATCATGATTCATCAAGGATTTCTCAAAATTCATCAAGATGCAAAAGTTGCTAAATTAGGGTTTTGTAGGAAAAGTCAACTCAACTTTGACCAAGCATAACTTTCTCATACTTTATGATAAATGGCCCATCCAAATCTCGTTTTGAAGAGGATGAAATTTACTACAATCCATCTTCATACCCCAAGATCAAAAAAGGCACTCACAAGAAGTTATAAATTTGGACATTATAGGTCATTTTTGAAAGTAAAAAAAAACACCTTTTTTTCCAAAGCTTATAACTTGAGAATGGAACATAAAAATGCTATGAGACCAAAAGGGTTGGTTATAGGACATCTCAATCTTTCTAAAAAGTCAAATAACTCTTCCAAAAGTTCAAAATTGAAGAAGTTATGCATTGTTGAAGTTGGGAATTTTTGCAAAATTGCCAAAAGTCAACTATCCCCAAAACTTCAATTTTTTTCAAATGGGACCATTCTTTTCCACTTGATTTGAGCTTGCATAGTTTCCTACGTGTTCTAGCTTCATCCATGAGCCCATATCTCTTTTTTATTATTTTATTTGATTTTTTATTGAATTTATTCATTTTAAATCAAATTAAATCATATAAAATCCAAACTTTGATTACCTAAGATCTTTTTGGTTGTTTCAGGTCTTAATTATCATCATGATCATCATCAAACTCGAATCATACAATATCATGTGCAAAAAGATGGAGATTTGGCAAATTTGGAAAGGTTTAAAGGGTGAATCAAATCAAATCATAAGGCATTGATGGGAGAAGATTCAGGCCATAATTGTTACCCTAACACATTATGCAATACATAAGGAGGCCAAAGGAATCGAAACAAGGGTGGGAAACTGTTGAAAGGGGCAGAACAGAAATTGAAAAAAAAAAGCATAAAAAACTTGAGATTGAAATCAAGCTTGGAGGCACTTTCAGGACTTGGCAAGCATCACAATCGCTTCCTGGCAATTCTCAGAAGCAAAACCAATCAGAATCACGCATTTTCCAACCTCCTAGAGCGCTGTAAGTGGTTCACGAGTCCGCTCCATTCTTGAAATCTATTTATGTTATTCTTGCATCCATTGTAAAAAATAATTACATATTCTGATTCACCACATCATTTACTAGCTTTCTGCAATAACCAATTTCATTCTTATGCTTTATATCGTGGATCACCATTGTAGGGTTTTCTAGGTTTTTTTTAGGGCTTTTTATTACAGGAATAATTGGCTTACGTGAAGGGTACCATCTTGTTCAGGGGAACAAGACGAGCTCAACCATGGTGCTACCTTTCATTTATATGGCCTATGCAAGATTTTGGAATGGACATGGTTTATAGCGACGGACCTTTGTCTGTTGGTATAGGTGTTCTGATCTTTAGCCACGGTCCAACAACAGGGATGATGGCGTGTCGCTTCCTCATTCGCCCATTCAAACATGGCGCGCATATTTTTGTCTTGCTGGCACATTAACTCGTTTTGTTTTATTATATTTTTCTTGTATATTATTAACAAATAAACAATTCAGCGTAGTGGCAAGGCAGGTGTCCAATATCCATCAGGACCTGGGTTCGAATCCCAGGTCCCCCCACTTTCTTTGATAATTTTGCTTTTCAGGTGATTACGTACATATGCCTAGCTACAGCTCATCATACATCCTCATGCATCCAAGGGACAGATGGCCAATGGCCAGATCTGATGGATGGGGATGGAAGGACCACCAAGGCTTTGGTCAACGCGTGCACACAAGATCACCAAGAGTCAAACAAGGCCAGCACTAATGGGCCTCAGAATTGCTTTCTGCACCATGGAAACAGGCCCAAACCTCTTCTCTTTATTTATTTTATTTAGTATTTGTTTTATTGATTTAATTGCTTTATTTAATTACTAACCAATCAATTAAAATCCTTTTCTTTATAAAATAAAATCACAAAAATATTTTCTTTATCAAATTAAAATTTTATTTTTATTTTATTAATAAATACTAATAAATTAATTTAGGTATTAATTAGAATAACTTTAAACCATTTTTGTAAATAATTAAAATTAACTAGACTTAATTAGGTTTTACTAATTCAATTAATTTTTATTTTCTTTCTTAAAATACCAAAAACCCAAAAATAATTTATTTTCATTAATTAGTTTATTTAATTTAATAATTAACTTAGATCAATTTCTTTCATAAAATAAAAGAACAAAAAAAGATTTTTTCTTTAACAAAAAGGGTCAAAACCCTAGAACTTTGTGCTCAATTTAATTTCCCGCACGCGATTTATCTTTTTATCCAATATTGTACTTGCCTCCGGTTTGTAATAGCTTAATAGGATTTTTATTTATTTATCGCTTTATTTATTTTTAAAAGGGTTTATCTTTGGCGATGTAAATACCCGACGCCTTGTAATTTAAATTCCGCATTTTATTTTCCGCAAATATAAATTGTTAGATGTTTGATAATTGGATGGCATGACAAGACTGAATGTTTTAACCTAAAATCAACTTAGATCACCATTAATATGTACAAAGATAAAATTAACTGAAAACGACACACTCGCACATGTGCACTCTTAGGGTACACCCCCACTTGGTTGCCTTCATACGCGGTCATTGAGTATAGGTCACTTTAGAGGTCGCCCTCTTGTCCAAAGATCATAGTCGCCTCGAAATGGTTGCCTCGGATATTGTTGCCTCAAAACAAATGATCTAAGATATTAGGGTTACCGCTAAGGCGTCCTACCATTGCTTTGGTGATCGTAAGTCCCGCATTCGAATTGACCCTTAAAACTCCAACGACGGTGCTACCTACTCATCAATAGTAGGATAGCATTGTCTAAAGGAAATTAGCATAGAACGATTCCTTTTTCCGAGTAGGTAGATGGTTCTTAGATACTTGCTCTTTCAAAAACAAAAACTTTTCACACTTACACTCCTTTTCGAACAAAGTTTTCAAAACACTTCATTACACTCTTGAGGACAGAAGCAAGAGTTAAATCGAAGTTTCAAATAAAAAACTTTTTTCAAACCCACAAGCACAAAGAAAGCAATTTTGAAAACAATATGAGCAAGTACCTAAGAGCCCGTGGATAACCACGGATAGAAAGGGTGCTAACACCTTCCCTTTCTATAATCTACCCCCCAAACCCGAGAAAAATATCGAAAAAGGAATTTTTCTATGCTTTTTTCCTTTCCTTGTTGGATAAAATAAAAGTCGGTGGCGACTCTTGCTTACCGCGACATTTTGCAAACAAAAAAAAACGCAAAACGCAAACCAGCATTCCAAAAAACAGTCAGTTCTTCCCACCGTATCACACCACCAATCCAGGAGACCTTCATCAGCAAAGGGGTAGAACATGGCGAACAAGTGAAAATGATGTCCCACAAAAACAACATCAAAAGGACATCAGATTTCATCCGGGAATGCGCCCCGGGCGAAGAGTTGAAGAACTGGACAGTTGTGGAGATTCCTGAAATTTTCTTTCCAAAGTAATTTTCTTTGTTTTTGAAAGAACATATGCCAAGCCCGAGGAATAGGGGTTGTTTATAAGGGTCCCCGTGTGTTTCAATAAATATTCATGATTAATAAAAATGTGTTTCGTATTCAATTAAGATCCTTGTTTTTATTTTTGCATTTATACTATATATTTTAAAAATGGCAATAGTTTCTCTCATATGCATTTTCCAAATTCACGTACTACACAAAAACTGCACCAAAACATGATAAATGTTCAGATCCATGCCAAAAATCACCGATGATGTTACTGCTACTATCCGATATGATTTTGATAATCCCGTCAACCAAGCTGGAGAGGAAGATGTTGAGGATCTTCAACTTTCTGAAGAACTGACAAGAAACATAGAACAAAAGGATGACAACATACAACCATATTAAGAGCCTATTGAGACCATTAATCTCAGCACAATAGAGGATCCAAAAGAGATCAAGGTAGGGGAAACGTTAGAAGAAAGCGTCAAAGAAAGACTGATCAAGTTATTACACGAGTATGTGGATATATTCGCATGGTCCTACAAGGACATGCCAGGGTTGGATGCAGACATTGTAGTACACAGATTACCTCTCAAAGAAGGTTGTCCTCTGGTCAGGCAAAAGTTTAGGAGAACTCATCCAGATATGTCCAGCAAAATTCGGGAAGAGGTTCTTAAACAATTCAACGCAGGGTTCTTAGCAGTGGTAGACTATTTATCTTGGATAGCTAACATTGTGTCAATACCCAAGAAGATGGTAAAGTACGCATGTGTGTAGATTATCGAGATCTAAATAGGGCGAGTCCTAAAGATGATTTCCCGCTACCTCACGTATATGTTCTAGTGGACAACACGGCTCAAGCTTCAGTATTCTCATTCATGGACGGCTTCTCAGGTTATAATCAGATCCAAATGGCACCCAAAGACATGGAGATGACTACCTTCATGACACCTTGGGGAACTTTATGCTACAAAGTAATTCCATTTGGTTTTAAGAACACAGGGGAAACCTATAACTGAGCAATGGTGACACTGTTCCGCGATATGATTTACAAGGAGGTTGAGGTGTACGTAGATGATATGATCGCCAAATCTCATATAGAGAAGGACCATATTATTCATTTACAGATGTTATTTGACTGACTGCAAAGTTTTAAATTAAGATTGAACCCAAACAAGTGTACCTTTAGTGTTAGGTCAGGCAAGTTATTGGGTTTTATCGTAAGCCAGCGTGGTATCAAAGTGGACCCCGCCAAAGTAAAAGCTATACAAGAAATGACAGCGCCAAATATAGAAAAAGAGGTTTTTGGTTTCTTAGGATGACTGAACTACATTTCAAGGTTCATATCACACCTAACTGCCACATGCGAGCCTATATTCAACTTGCAACATGGAATGAGGATTGCCAGACAGCTTTTGAGACGATAAAGCAATATTTTCAAGAGCCACCAATATTGATGCCACCAGTCCCTGGGAGACCTCTTATTATGTACCTAACAGTACTTGAAGGATCGATGGGATGTGTATTGGACCAACAAGACGAAACAAGTAGAAAAGAACATGCAATCTATTACCTCAGTAAGAAATTCACTGACTCCGAAACCAGGTACTCGCTCCTCAAGAAAACTTGTTCTGTATTGGCTTGGGATACTAAAAGATTGAGACAATACATGTTAACATACACCACGTGGCTAATAGCAAGTATGGATCCTTTAAAATATGTGTTCCAGAAACCAGCTCTTACATGGATAATTGCTCAATGGAAGGTGTTATTATCGGAGCACGACATACTATATGTTACCCAAAAGGCCATCAAAGGTAGTGTACTATCTGATCATCTAGCTCATTAACCATTGCCAGAGTATCAGCCTATGAAACTTGACTTTCCAGATGAAGATGTTATGGCTATAGATGACTATGAAACACCAGGACCCGATGAAGAACCTGAACCAGGGGCACGTTGGACACTCATGTTTGATGGAGCTTCAAATGCATTGGGACATGGTATCAGGACAGTCATAACTTCTCCAAAGAACTATCACAAACCTTATACCTCAAGGTTATGTTTCGACTACACCAACAATATCACCAAATATGAAGTTTGCATCCTAGGTATGGAAGCTGCCAATCGATCTGAGAATCAAATACCTTGAAGTATTTGGAGACTCCGTATTGGTCATACGCCAAGTCAAGGGTGAATGGGACACCAAACACCCAAACTTGATTCAGTATCGGGATGATGTCTTAAAGCTAGCTACGGAATTCACTGAAATTACTTTCAACCATATCCCGTGAGAAGAAAATCAAATGGTAGATGCTCTAGCAAACTTGTCAGCTATGTTTAAAGAAACCTGGCCCAACCACGAGCCGCGCATCACCATCAGACATTTTGAAGAGTCAACACACTGCCTCACTATTAAAGAGGGACCGAATGACAAGCCTTAGTACTACGACATCTAGAGATATCTTGAAAAGAAAGAATACCCTAAAAATGCCTCTATCATCGACAAACGAACTATATGAAGGCTAGCATCAAAATTATTTCTGAGTGGTAATGTACTGTACAAAAGAAACTATGATATGGTGCTACTCAGGTGTGTGGAGAAACAGGAAGCGGACATGCTTATGAGGGAAATCCATGAAGGCACTTTCGGAACCCATACAAATGGGCATGCTATGGCAAGACAAATTCTACGGGCCGGGTATTAATTGTTAACAATGGAATCAGATTTCTATCATTATATAAAAACCTGTCACAAATGTCAAATCTACGCTGACAAAATAAATGTACCACCTACTCTTCTGAATGTCATGAGCTCTCCTTGGCCGTCCTCAATGTGGAGAATTGATATGATAGGTATGATCGAACGAAGACATGTAACAGACACCGATTTATACTAGTCGCCATCGATTACTTCACCAAATGGGTGGAGGCGGCATCATACGCAAATTTGACAAGCCAAGTGGTCACTCGTTTCATCAAACAAAATCTCATATGCAGATATGGGGTTCCAAACCGGATCATAACTGATAAAGGGTCTGATCTGAATAACAAAATGATGAAAGAATCACGCAACGATTTCAGGATCGAGCATCATAATTCGTCACCATATCGACCCAAGATAAACGGGGCCTTCGAAGCTGCAAACAAGAATATCAAGAAAATCATTAAGAAGATGGAAAAGACATACAGAGATTGGCACGAAATGTTTCCCTTTGCTTTACATGGCTATCGTACCTCTGTACGCACATCAACATGTGCAACTCCTTTTTCTCTAGTATACGACATGGAGGCGGTACTCCCAGTTGAGATAGAAATTCCATCACTCGAGTGCTAATGGAAACAAAGCTCGAAGAAGCCGAGTGGGTTCAAACACGACTTGATCAACTTAACCTCATTGAAGAGAAGTGTTTGACAGTTGTGTGCCATGGTCAATTATATCAGAAAAGGATGAAGAAAGCCTTCAACAATAAAGTCTGTCCTTGCGTATTCAAAGAAGGGGATCTAGTCCTAAAAAAGATCATGTTACCTCGTCTGGATTCACGTAGGAAATGGACACCAAACTACGAGGTTCCATTTGTGGTAAATACGACATTCTCTGGTGGTGGTCTTATCCTCACAAAAATGGATGTGGAAGAATTACCACATCTGGTAAATACAGACGCAGTCAAAAAATACTATGTATAAGAAAGCTCGCTAAACTCGACCCCCAAAAAAGGGCGACTTAGGAAAAAAGGAGCGTCCCAGTGGATTGAAAACCCTAAAAGGGCGATCCAAGCAAAAATTAGGTACATACCAAAATAATTATCCCAGTGGATTGAAAACACGAAAGGGCAATCCAGGAAAAAATTAGGGATTTCATTCAAAGAAATAAAGAACAAAAAGATTACGATCTAAGAACCACGACTACGAACCACGAAGGAAGGGATTGGTCTAAATCATCCGACTCAAAAGCAAAGAAGATTGGATCTATCAAGAGAATATTGGGGAAAATAGCAGTAGCAATCATCATTTTCATTGCCATTTACAGCTTTCTAGAAAACATTTCTGTAATTACCTCCTTCTAGGGATTGTATCTTGTACACTTGCCTGTTCAGAGGCATATTTATCAATAAAAACATTGAAGTCTTCTTCAAATATTTCAATTGCGTTCCTTTCTTTTTAGACTTGTTTGCAAAATACTGCAATTATTTCTTGTGAATATTGTTTGAAATCATTTTTGGGGAGTTGACATACTAATAAAAGCATTTGATAAAATATCGACAAGCATACGCCTGTGTCCATGTCCACGCCTATCTCTATGCATACGCCTATGTTTGCGACTATGTCAATATCTGCCCTAATGTCCACGTACTACGTCCACGCATACGCCTACGCCTACGATACATACATCAAGACCTCATTGACATCTTTCACCAAATTCAAATCAAATCGGAGATATAACAATTGGCAATAAACAACATTGGGGAGTTGGTGACTCAGAAATAATGGTTTAAAAGGAAAGAGTATCAAAAGTATTTTTCATAACATTTTTGGGGCATATACCCCCCCCCCATTTCATACATATACATACATTTGGGGCATATACATATATTTAAGGCATATACAAGCATGTGGGGTATACACATACATTTGGGGGCATACACATACAAACATTTGGGGTATACATCACACTAGGATAGCACATCAATTTAAGGGATTATGCATGCATGGCATCTTACAAAGCTACTTTGGTTAAAATTACAAATTCTCTTGGGGTTCATCTTTAGCAGGCTTATCTGTGTCAACTATATAGTTCAAACTTTAAAGCAGTTTGGGGTATTTTATTCATGTTGATAGTTTTGGTTGAGGACGACTCAACCGACATCATCATAAATTTGGTGTTCTTCATGTTGATAGTTGTGGCTGAGGACGACACAACCGACATCGCCATGAATTTGGTGTTCTTCATATTGATAGTCGTGGTTGAGGATGACACAACCGAAATCATCATGAATTTGGTGTTCTTCATGTTTATATTTGTGGTTGAGGACAACACAACCGACATCACCGTGAATTTGGTGTTCTTCATGTTGATAGTTATGGTTGAGGACGACACAACCGACTTCATCATGAACTTGGTGTTCTTCATATTGATAGTTATGGTTGAGGACGACACAACCGACTTCATCGTGAATTTTGGGGTATATTTGCTTCACGTTGATAGTTATGGTTGAGAACGACACAACCAACTTCATCGTGAATTTGGTGCTTATTTTCTTCATGTTGATAGTTGTGGTTGAGGGCGACATAATCGACTTCATCGTGAATTTGGGGTATTTTTTTCATGTTAATAGTCATGGTTGAGGACGACACAACCGACTTCAGCAATGAATTTTAGGGTTTACTTCTTTCTGTTGATAGTCATGGTTGAGGACGACACAACCGACTTCAGAAATGAATTTTAGGGTTTACTTCTTCCTGTTGATAGTCATGGTTGAGGACGACACAACCGACACCATCAGGAAACTTTGGGTTCCATCGCTTCAAATCTATAATATTTCATTTAGTTATAAGGTCTTGGTTGAGGGATGACACAAACGATATCATCTTTCCAAGTTCCAAGTATTTGGTTTCAAGCTCGTAATGTCTATCCTCTAGACTATGGTAGGTATGCGAAAATCTTTGGCTCATTGCGTTAGTCTCGAAGCAACAGTAAGTTATCTTTCTCAACGACATAATTCATTGTGTTAGTCTACATGCGACAATGTATTGTCAAGCTCTGTGTTATTCATCCCAAGGGTTGCGTTGAATATACAAAATATGCATCAGAAACTTACTATATTAGTCCCTAAGAATTAGTAAGTTAGATTTTCAATCTTATATCGTTTATCTCCTAGGTTACGGAAAATATCCAAAATTTATAAATCTTTTTTAGATACTGACGAGTCATCTGCGTCATCAGGTCTAAGTTAAAACAAACTTTGGTTTGAACGTTGGTAAGATGATACATCATCATCTATTCCAACTCTTCATATTCATGGGAATGCTGTACAACTTATCCTCATAATCAGTCGGACAAATTTTGGGGGTCTTCCAATATTTAATAAACTTCTGATCAGAACATGTGAGACCTACGTATTCTCGCACTATTCAGTCGAAAGGTAATTAAATAGGGGCAGCTGTCATATCCAAAATTTGACCCATCAAATAATCACATTATGTTAGTTTCCTGTTGATCAAATTATTTATATTTATGTAATATTCTATGGGGGGTTTAAACTCAAGGAGAGGTGTATTGGTCCAAAATGGACCATCAATATCTGATGGCCCATTAGGATTTCATTCATTTTTTGGGAGAGGTGTATTTTCATAGAGAGAGGTGCATATTTTTGAAACAATTGAGGCCCAATATAGGGCCATGTTTTTGGTAGGGCCATTTCATTTGATAGCTCACGTTTGTTTTGTTTGCTGATTTGTTACGGTTGCTTTGCCATCATGGCTATCCAATCATCATTTAAAAATGATTACTAATACTGATTGTTGTTATGATTACTTTAACATCATTATTTTAATAAATTATTTTATTATATTATACTATTATTAACAGGTGCCTATTCATATAGTTTTATTATTGAACAAAATAGAGTTTAATTAAGAAAAAAGAGACCGAAATTTAAGTCGCATGGCCCAAAACCTAGGCCCAGTTCAGTTAAAAGAGAAACACTTTTGTTTCAAATCCAAAAAGACTTGCAAACCCAAAATCACTTGGCCCAAGAAAACATGTAATGTGCGAATTCAGAATAGGGTTAATGTGTATTACTGCCTTCATCAAAGGATATATGTACTTTTATTGTTCTTTAAACTAATGCAGAAACTCAATCAATACAGTGACAGTGGAAATAGAATTAAATAGAGAAACGAAATTACTACAGGCCATAGAAAAATCGTTCCCTATTTCGGAGGTAGTTCAGCTCAGTATGGAAACTTTTTGAATTGAAAAACATAAATTATAAAAAATACTTATTACAGAATCAAACGAAATTAATTTATTTCCTAAAGATTATGAACCTCTTACACTATAAGAAGATAGAATTACAGAGTGAGAAATGGAGGGTTTTTTTACAAACAAAAACTCAGACAGAAGAAAGAAAGAAAGGAAAAAAATTGAGGAAGGAAACACTTTGATGCCCTACTACGTTCCGATTTGAGATTTGGGTTTCGAAAACCGAAACCCTAAATATGTTTCGTCACTGCCGCTATACCACCACCTGCTGTTACCTACAAGTTGGAGAAGAAGAAGAAGATCAGAGGAGCTAGTAAAAAAAACTATGAAGCACTGAGGTTCGCGACTGCACAAAGGTAAAAAAAATCTTTAAACTTAACTCTAAATTGTTGTTCTCTGTGTTGGAATTTGGGTTTGGGTGATGCTTTTGGGTGATTGGATTTGGATTTAGGTGGGGGTTGGCAGTCGCCGCCGCACTAGGGTTCAGTTTGGTAGGGCGGTGATTTTGTTCTTAGGAAAGTGGAAGAAAGAATCGGGAAGGATGAAATGATGAGAGAGAAGGAAGAGAAAGGGAATAAATGGAGTAAATGAAAGGATAACAAAAAATATGAAAATTATACTCCCTCCGTGTTCATCCGATGGGGGACACGTGGCCAACATCTGGCCATGTGATCCCATGCCATGCCCCCATATTCCTATCGTACACCCTCGCCGTTATGGCCCTTTGATCGTGATCAAGTGATCTAGATTCTCTGAGATCACCTTAGCCCGTACCCCAGCACCCATGCAATCAAATGGACTCCTATATACATTTGGGCCTAGATCCAATATATGGATCTAACGCCCTTATTATTCACACCCCAGACTTAAGTTTAGCACCCCACCTGCATTTAAATAAATCAATTTATTTTCGTTATATTTTCTTTTACTTATATTTTTGTTTCTCTCTTTCTTATAATTTGTTATAAAGAATTATTTTCAGAATTAATGAATAATTATAATAGTTTTTTATATAAATAAAAAACCCTTTTATAATAGTTTTAACATAATTATAAAATTAGCTATTTTGTCAATTAAATCTTTTTATTATTTTATTATAAAATTATTATTTTATATTTATATATTTATATGTTAATAGTATACTTATTTATTTCTATAAATCAATTTTATTTTTTTTCAAACTCATCCAAAATATATTTATTTATTGCATTAAAACTTATTTTTATTCATGCATTTAAATATAATTCCTTTTTTAAATAATTAACATATTAAAAAAAAACATCCAACCAACTACAAACTCATTTTTAAAATTAAATCAATTCAATAATCAATTTTCAAAATGGAATTGCAAACTTATTCGAATCGACTGTACGTTTAGTCTAACAATTTCCGTTATTCTCGATACGTAGACTAAATGTGTGGGAAATACGAATATCTTTGCAATCCATAAAAAATATAAACAAACAGCGAACTAAGAAATGGGACTTTGATTCCTCATAAGAGAATACGTAGGCATACAATCAAAATCGTGGCGAGTCCCCTATGAAAAATTCAAACCATTTTCCCTTAATAAAAATTTAAACCCTTTCCCTCTAATTAACCTTAAAACCCTATTTCCTAAGCATTGTGCTTCTAAACCTAGTATCCTTGCAAACAAGGTAGATAAGGTATTCCTAACACCTTCCCCTCGTCTAGAATCGATTCCATATCTAGAATCTTTGAAAAATTTTTAGGGTTATTCCTTTATACTCCCTTCCTTTAGGATAAAAATTAAGGGTGGTGACTCTGATTTAAAAACCAGTTGCAACATTGTGGAATATGTTCAAAAGTGATTTCTTTGAAGTGCGGAATTAATGTCAACACATGCTCTCGATAAGGAACGAGATTTGGATGTTTTGTATCCCATTCTCCCTTAATCAGAATGGTCATAGGGCTAAGTCCCCATATACATTTAGGAATTTAATTCTCATATCGATAGCAGCCTTGATACCCATGACGCATGCTTCATACTCTGCCATGTTGTCGGTAAAGTCAAAACATAATCTAGCGGTGAAGGGCGTATGGAAACCCTTGGGAGAGACAATCACAATACCAATCCAATTACCAAGCACGTTGGAAGCTCCATCAAAAACCATAGTCCATCGGGATCCCGACTCAGGTCCTTCATACGATCCATGTTCTTCATAATCAGTAATTAGCATAATATTCTCATCCGGGAACTCAAAACTCATAGACTGATAGTCATCTACTATTTGATGAGCCAAACTATCTACCAATACACTTCCTTTGATTGCCTTCTGAGTAGTGTATTGAATGTCATATTCTGTCAAGACCATTTGCCATCTTGCTATTCTTCCGGAGAGAGTGGGTTTCTCGAATATGTATTTCATTGGATCTATATTAGAGATCAATAGGGTAGTATGAGTCAACATATATTGTCTTATTCGGCGAGCAACCCATGCCAAAGCACAACAATTTTTCTCGAGCAAGGAGTATCTTATTTCACAGTCGATAAACTTTTTACTAAGGTAGTATATTTCATGCTCTTTTCGACAAGACTCGTCATGTTGCCCCAATACACACCCCGTTGAGTTCTCTAACACTGTTAGGTACATAATCAGAGGTCTTCCTTCAATCGGTGGCATCATAATTTGAGGTTCCTGAAGAAATTCTTTGATTTTTTCAAATGCTATCTAACAATCGTCATTCCAGTTCATTACTTGATCTTTCTTTATTAATTTGAAGATCGGCTTAAAAGTAGCAGTCAAATGGGAAATAAATCTGGCAATGCAGTTCAATCACCGTAGGAAACCTCTGACTTCTTTCTCAGTACGGGGAGCTTGCATCTCTTGAATAGCTTTAACCTTGGCGTGATCATTTTCAATACCTTTACCACTGATGATGAAACCTACGAGTTTATTGGATCTTACCCCAAAGGTGCACT
This sequence comes from Vicia faba, assembly GCA_948472305.1. Lineage (NCBI taxonomy): Eukaryota > Viridiplantae > Streptophyta > Magnoliopsida > Fabales > Fabaceae > Vicia > Vicia faba. Next base: position 985,071,202 of record OX451739.1, read on the forward strand.
TATTTGGATTCAACCTCAACTTGTATTTCTATAATTTCTCAAATAACTTATGCAGGTGGTCGACATGTTCTTCTTAAGTCTGAGATATGGCTATCATGTCATCAACGTAAACCTCTATCTCATGATGGATCATATCATGGAATAAAGCTACCATAGCACGCTGATACGTTGCACCAGCGATGTTCAAACCAAAAGGCATAACTTTGTAACAGAAAGTTCCCCACTGTGTGACAAAAGTGGTCTTCTCCATGTCTTTAGGTGCCATCTTGATTTGATTATAACCGGAGAAACCATCCATGAAGGAAAATACTTTATGTTTAGCAATTTTGTCAACTAGAACATCAATATGTGGAAGTGAAAAGTCATCTTTGGGGCTTGCCCTATTTAGATCCCTGTATTCTATACACATGCGCACCTTACTATCCTTCTTAGGTACTGACACCACATTTGCAACCCACTGCAGATAGGATGTAACAGCTAAGAAACCTGCGTTGAACTGTTTCATAATCTCAACTTTGATATTTTCAGACATCTCAGGATGCATACGACTAACCTTCTTCTTTATAGGAGGACAACCTTACTTCATCGATAGATGGTGAACCACAATATCAGTATCAAGCTCTGGCATGTCTTCGTACGACCAAGCAAAGATCTCAACATAGTCATGCAACATCTGGATTAATCTATTTTTGACACTGTCCTCTAGGTTGGCACCTATCTTGATTTCTTTCTTGTCATCTTTAATACCCAAGTTCACAACCTCGACTGTATTTTCATGTGGTTGTATGGCTCTTTCTTCTTGCATTAACAGCCTAGCTAGCTCTCCAGGTTTTTCATAATCGTCCTCACCTTCATCCTCGGCTTGGTAGATCGGATTTTTGAAATCATAATTCACAATAGTAGAATTGTTATCAATGGGATCCAGGGTGGATATGGATCTTCAATTTGTAGTGTGGATGTGTGTAAGAACACATAGCTATCTTGAAAACAATAAAGTAAAAGAAAAAAAGTGAGCACAAAATTTGAATGCAAACGCCCAATGATTTATTAAATGAAAATCTGCTAATGAATAATGACAACCCTAACAAATTGACTGTTGTGCCCCGAGTAAGGCACAAGGCTTAAAGTTTACTTTTTAAATTACATAACCAAAAATACTTTAAAGCAAGAAAACAAAAAATAACATTTACTCCTGACTAAAGGAGATGGGTATAAAGTCTTCAACCTTCCAATTGTTGAGCTCATTATTGGTAGTAGGGAAGTTCCAACTGTATATGTCGTAATCGCTACTAGTTTCTTCCACAGTAGAAATATCATCAATAGCATGAACACACTTGTCATACTTAGGAATGAGTGCATTAATCACATTAGGAATCTCAGGAGGATCAAATTCAATTTCCTTATCTTCAATCATGTCTTGGATCTTATTCTTCTGAACCCAACAGTTACTAGTATCATGCCCGGGACTGTCGGAGTGATATGCACACCTTGCATTGGGATTGTAGCGGGGGGAGGAAGTGTTAGGATTCTGAGGAGGTTCTCTCAATGTAACCATCCTGACCTTCAACATGTGTTGCAATGCTTGAGCCAATGGCATGTTAATTTTTGTCAACTGTCTCATGGGTGCATCCTACCTACGCTGATGATTATGTTGTTGTTATTGCACTGGAACATGATTATAGATCAGAACTACCCCCACAAATTGATTGCGGTCACTCTTATTATGACCCTTCTGGCCGTACACACCATTGAATTCTCTCTTACAATTATAAGCCTTCTTCACATTAATTGAAGATGCAACCACCTAAATTTTACCACTTTTGATTCCATTCTATACATGTTCCCCTGTCAATATCAGTTCAGTGAAGGAAGCCGAAGAACTTCCGAGTAGGTGATTATAGAAAGGACCTGTCAGCATACTCATAAACATGTCAACCAATTATCTATCATCCAAAGGAGGTTGAAATCTGCCTACAAGATATCTCCATTTATGTGCATACTATTTGAAACCTTCCTCATAACCCATGGACATACTCTGCAATTGCATGCAGGTTGGTGCCAGATCAAAATTATATTGATATTGTTTATAGAAGGTTGCAGCCAAATCTTCCGAGGTATGAATATTAGTCCCCTCTAGATGATAGAACCATTCCAACAGTGTTCCAAACAGACTCTCTTGAAAGAAATAAACCCACAGCTTCTTGTCAGTAGTGTGCAGTTGGATTTTCTGAACATAAGAGCTCAAATGCAGTTGTGGGAAAGAAACTCCATCATACATAACGAAGATAGGAGTTTTGAATTTAGGAGGAATGACAATTCCTAAAACCAGACCCAAATAATCAAAGTTCAATCCAGGCACCTTCTGAATCTCCATAGCTCTCAGACGCTCTTCCAGTAACTTATACTTCTCTTTAGCAGGGGGATATTGCTCATCCAAATAATCATCTTCCTCTTCATCAGGAAATTTGTCAGAACCAGGACTGTTTCTCTCAGTTTTCACATTCTTACCATCTTCATCATGTTTGTCATCTTGATCTGATGGGATATTAAGATCTCGAGCTTACTTGATTGGACCTCTAAACCTTCTTCCCATGTTAAGGATGCCAATTGGTTTCTTTGTCTTCTTCTTTTTCTCACTGGTGACAGGTGCCTTCAATTCTTCTTGCCCTTTGGCTAATTTCAGGAACATCTACTGAAATTAGGCATTCTAAGCTTGGAGATCTTTGGCCATCTGTTCAAGAGCCATTTTTTTCTGCTGAAATAAATAGCAAGAGGGTGATAAAACTTGTCTTGAGAACACCTGTTATATAATGATATGCATGACATGTAGATGCATATGAAATGTTTTCAAGGATCTCGCGGGATTTAAAATATTGGAAAAAGAACCTGGTTACAGCTTTGACTTGAAGAACTTTGAGTCTTCATCTTTGAACGTCCTTCTATAAGAATCAAGCTCACCACATCAAGTAGGTCCTAGCCTCTGACTCAAGTGAATTTACTTTTGATCTTGACGGCCTCTGGTTAGAGGAAAAATAAATCCTCTTGCCCCTTTCTAAAAATCCAGCTCATGATAATATTGCACAAAACATCCCTAAGATCCTTGAAATGGTTAGTAAAAATGCCATGTCATGATGATATGATCTTATGATGTCATGTTCATGTTAGATAGATAGCAAACACAAACAAGTCATACAAGAGCCCTAGGTTTAAAGACCTGTATGAAGTCCATAGGCAAGTACCCTTCCCCATTAAAGTTTAGTTGGCTCAACCTGTCCTGAAAATAGTAACTGGGCTCTAGGGATCTCATATCACCGATCTTTCTCGCAGGCTTTATTTTAGCACGGCAACTGGTTTTCCACCAAAACATCCCAAAAGTCGAATATCAATGAGCGTAGTATCGAGTATCAACCAACCTTTGACTGCACCAAAGTCGTCCATCTCACTACTTTCTAATGGCCAAGTTGGGTCAATTAAGATTCTAAAAGTAAGTTAGTACTAATGACACCACGCGGAAGCCTAGTGTTATCCTTAACTTACTCAAGGGACATTAATACAAACCAAAGTGTCGCACTAACTGTAGCCACTAGTTCAACCACATCGGTCTATATCGTATAGTCTTCATGATCTATTGCTACTTACCTAAGGCATCCCTAGATCCGGGTGTAGGATATTTCAAGTAAATAACCAAACAAAAACCCTTAAAGTAAATCAAGAATAACACTCAATTAAAGAAAATAAAGTGATATATCCCTAAGGTAACCCCTCTTTTTTAAGAAGTCCCCAGCAGAGTCGCTAATTCTGTAATACGGTGGGAGAACTGACTTTTTTTAGTTTTATCCAATTGTGCGGATAGCAAGAGTCGCCACTGACTTTTCTTTTATCCAATAAGAAAAGGGTGAAAACAATAGGAAAGACCTTAATAAATTTTGAGTTTGGGGGGTAAGTTTTGAAAAGGGAAGGTGTTAGCATCCTTTTCTTCCGTAGTTATCTACGAGCTCTTAATCGTTAGCTCACTTTAAAAATTTGCTTTGTGTATGTGATTTGTTTGAAAATGTTTTTGAAAAGCCAAAGTACGACCAACATTGTAATGATTCTTATATCAGTCCTCAAGAACGCGTACAAAGTGTTTGAAAATATTTTGTTTAAAAAGTGGGATGTGTAAAAAGGTTTTTTAGAAAAAAGTTGTGAGCAAGCGATTAAGAGTTCCTTACCCACTAAAGGTCATTCTTATTCTTTTCCTTCTCCTTTAGAGATAGTACTATCCATACCATTAGTTGGTAGGTAGTTCTATCTATTGGATGTGAAGGGACAGGCGAAGGGTCATTGTATGGTAATTAAAGGCAACAAATAGAGATACTTTAGCAATTGTATCATAGGGACTAGATCATTTTTCATATGCAACATCAAAGAGTCATCGAGGGACTATGATCTTTATTCGGGTCTTTTTCTAAAGTATTCCTATTTTCGAGGGACATGGCCATTATTTTCGAAGGCAACAAAGAGAGGTTACCCTAGAGGTGTGAGTGTGAAAAGTGTATTCAGTTCAATTATATTATCTTGTATTAGGGTTTTCTAACGTCTTGTTTTAGATCTTACCATACATGCCTAGTTACTAGCAGTATAAAATATATAGAAAGTTAAAGTGCAGAAAGTAAATACCTAAGCTTTGGGGCAGTTACATAAGAAAATGCAAGAAATTAAAATGTGGAATTTAAACCTAAGCTATTACATCCTGTGAGCAGTTACATAATAGAAAAAATACGGAAAAATAAATCTAAGCTATTATAAGAATTGTACGACCTATACATTCGTCTAAGAATTTAAAAGAAATAAGAAAGTGTTATGAAAAGCGTTTGAATGTTTGTTTATGTTTTTCTTAGAAAATAATTTGATGTTAATTAAATAGTTAAAACCCTAAGTCTAATTAATTTTAATTAATAAAAATACCTAAAGTCTAATTAGTTTTAATATTAAGAAAATGTTAATTAACCTAATTAATTAGTAAATAAAAAAAATGTCAAAAATTAATTATTGATTAAAATAACTAAACCTAATTTATTAGGGTTTTAAAAAAGGATTAAAATTGGTTAATGGTTGATTAAGAAAATAATTAAGAAAAAAGGAAAACTTAGGGTTAGTTTAATAAAAAGAAAAGGAAAATAAATTAGCCAAAAAATTGGGAAAAGGGATTTGCATGGGATGGGAGTTGAATCCATGTCCTCCTGCTTCACAGCTGCACTTCTTTCCACTAGGCCAAGCGCTTGTTTGTGTTTGAAAACAGGCGGTGCATGATATATAGGAAACCTGCATAAATTATGAAAAATAACAAAAAAAAAATGTGAAGGGCAAGGATCAAATCCACGCCCTTACGTTCATAAACCTTCGCCTTGACTAGCGGTGCTATGCTCTCATCCATTTATCAAATGAAACAAGTTAAATATATTATAAAACTAGTGGATCAGAGAGGAGTCGGAGCCCTAGCTCCGATCGTCTTCTTCGACGAGGTGATTTTTGTAACCTGCAAAACAACAAACGTTATTGAACAAGAATGACCCTCCCCCCTAAATCGACCCCTACGAATCCAACAGTGGCCTTATTTTTTGCTAATTCATCCTACACAGAGAGATATGATAAAAACAAAGTAAATCGGTGTAACAATGGTGATGAGGTGTTATGGCGTTATGGGCCTCATGCAAGGGGTCAATATTGTACTATTTCATCTCAGGAACACGTTAGAATCGTTAGTTTCAATCAAAGCATTGTGAAAATCAAAAGATGAAATTCATAAAAATATGAAAACCGGCCATGCTTGGAATGCTCGTTTTAGGAACTTTTGATCATCAAGAATGATCCCAACTTACTCTATGGCACCTCAGGAATCGATTGGGATGATTGCTTGGCCTTGAGGATGGCTGGAAGTTGATTTCGAGTTTTCCCTATTTTTTGACAAATTTGGAGATTTTGAGAGGGTGTTTTTTAGCAGCTTTTCTTCATTTTTCTTTTCTCTGAATATGAAGGGTATATATATAAGAGAATAGATTAGGTTAATGCATGGATTTGGATCTTGTACAACATATCTTTGATTTTGTTTGAAAATAGATTGGAATAATACAAAACCATGAAAATCTGTTTTGCAAATAGGCCCACACAATTTGCAATGTGACCTTGGGCCTCCAAAAGATTTGGAATCAAAAGCCTTTATGCTTTATACCTCCACTTAATATTTATTTAATTTAATTTTGAATTTAAATGAATAAAAATAAAAATAAATGAAATAAAAATTAAAATGGTGCATCAATGGACTTAGAGGTCCATTATGAGGTCAAGAACACGTTTGGACTTTAAAATACAAGCCCATTAGCCCAAACATTCAAGTTTTCTCAAAGTGGACTTCATGCATTTCTCAAAAATTTCCCAACTTGCACAAAGCATAACTCTCTCAATTGTTGTTATATGAAGGTGATTTTTAACTTTTTGGAAAGCTCGAGATGTCTCCTACAACTCCCATGTTGGTAATTTTTCCATTTGAAGATTTTAACTTTATGTAAATTGCTTTTTCAAAAAGTGTCTTTTTGTTGGCTTTTAAAATGACATGTAATGTTTTGGCCCATATCTCTCAAATGGAGCATTTTTTGACCTTGAGCTTAGAGAGACAAAGTTGTAGAGAATTGAATTTCCATCAAAATAGGCTTTGGTTAGGAATTTTCTGATGAAAAATGTGAAAGTTATGTTTGGTCAAAATTTAGTTGACTTCTCCTAAAGAAAACCCTAATTTAGCAACTTTTGACTTTTGATGAATCTTGAGTTTTCTTGATGAATCATGATCAACCCTTGTTAAAATGATGAATGTGAGTTCAAAATGTTGATTTTGACCAAAACTCTTGAAGTTTGATTGTATGTTGACCATAATTGACTTTTTGTTCAATATAGTTGGTTTTCAATCATCTGACTAATTGATTGAGCAAACTTGTGCTACAGGGCTTGAAACTTGGCATGAGGATACCTTGAAGCATATTAGAAACCATGAAGTCCATTTGAGGCATTAGAAGTCTAATTTCCCTTGGAAAAAACAAAACTCTAGTTGTAGATTAATGCTTAAGATGAGGGTTTGTCTGATCAATCTTTGAGTGGTCTTGAGTACTTGAGAACTTTAGGAGCATGAGAAGGTATCTTAAATGATGGGAGGGAAAATTTTTGGGTACAATAGATGGTAATCTATACGTAATGGGAGACAATTTTTTTTTTATATTTGGTTTACTCTGATGGATGGTAGTCTCTTTGTTATGGGAGATAGTTCGTTGTTGAGGTTGGTTGTACTCCAATGATAGAGATGGTTCATTGGAAGATTCTTACAACAGTTTATTACCCTTTTCAAGTGATATCTTAATCAAAGAAGAAATTGTTACCGTTCTCGAAGAAATCCAAAAGCTGGTAAAATTTGTTATCCTTTTTAAGAGACATCTTGATTAAAGAAGAGATTGTTACCGTTCTTGGTGAAATCCAGAAGTTGGTAAAGTTTGTTACCCTTTCCAAGAAGAATACCTTGGTTAATGAAGAAGTTGAGACCCATTGTATGTGGAATGCCATAATTTTGGGAAACTTGTTATTATTAATATATATCTCTACCTTCAATGAAAGTTGGTAGCTCACCTTCAGTAAAAGTTAGTGTATCCTTTTCTTATTACCTTCAATGAAATTTGGTGCATCTGTTATCTTTACCTTCATTGGTGGTCGGTATTTCACCTTCAGTGAAAGTTGGTGTATCCTTTGTTTGCTACTTTTAATGGAAGTTAGTAGCTCACCTTCAATAAACTTTGGTGTATCTTTTGAATCTCTACCTTCAATAGAAGTTGGTAGCTCACCTTCATTCAAAGTTGGTGCATCTGTTATCTCTACCTTCAGTGGAAATTAGAAGTGCACCGTCAGTAAAATTCAGTGTACCCTTCGATCGTACACTACCATTAGTCTATCAGACCTTTGATAGTATGGTGTTCAGTTTGTTTCTTGTTGTTTACCATCTTTAGTCTATCAGATCTTTGATATTATGGTATTAAATGTTATACCCTTCATTCATTCACCATCGTTAGTCTATCATACCTTTGATAGTATGGTGTCCAGTCTGTTTCTTGTTATTTACCATTATTAGTCTATTAGATCTTTGATAGTATGGTATTCAATCTTATATCTTTCAGTCGTTCACCATCGTTAGTCTATCAGACCTTTGATAGTATGGTGTTCAGTCTGTTTCTTCTTATTTACCATCGTTAGTCTATTAGTCCTTTGATAGTATGGTATTCAATCTTATGTACCCTTCGATCGTTTTTGTCGTTAGTCTATCAGACCTTTGATAGTATGGTGTTCAGTTTGTTTCTTGTTTTTTACGATCGTTAGACTATCAGACCTTTGATAGTATGGTATTCATTCTTGTATCCTTCAGTCGTTCACTATCATTAGTCTATTAGACCTTTAATAACATGGTGTTCAGTCTATTTCTTGTTGTTTACCATCGTTAGTCTATCAAATCTTTGATAGTATGGTATTCAATCTTATGTCCTTGTGGTCATTCATCATTGTTAGTCTATCATACCTTTGATAGTATGGTGTTTAGTCCACTTCTTATTGTTTACCATCATTAGTCTATTAGACCTTTGATAGTATGTTATTCACCTCTTGTGACATATACTACCCGTTTAGGCTTCTGTCCTTAATAGGGTTTGAATTACCTTATCCTCATTGGACTTTACCTCAATAGAGTTGAGCTTTTACAAGTCACAATACTTATGTGAATCATTTATTTCTCCAATCTCAGTACTTATGTTTACCATTATCCCTGAGTTGGTATTATTTTGTCTTTTCTACCTTCAACCCTGAGTTGGTAGTCTATCGTCATCTTTGAGTCGGTATTATCTTACTTTTCTACCTTCAACCCTTAGTTGGTAGCTTATTGACATCTTTGAGTCGGTACCGTCTGATTTTCTACCTTCAACCCAGAGTTGGTAGTTTACTATCCATTATAAGTCGATATTGCTCTCTTTTTTCTACCTCCTCTGTGAGTGAGTAGTTCATCGTTATCTATCAGTCGTTGTTATCCATTGCTTTTTCCTCATTTATTGAGTTGATGTTACTTTGTCCCCTTTTTAGGCTTTACCCCAATAGAGTTGAGTCCTCCTTTTCCCAGTGGAGTTGATATTCCTCCAATGGAGTCGAGTTTCTTTCCCCAGTCGAGTTGGGAACCCTTTCTTAAATATTACCTCCTTGTTGGCTTGCTGCTTGCATTATTAAGGATTCCCCCATTAAAATTCTTATTTTGCATTTGGTTACTTAAATTGTGATATTGGCTTTGCCTATTCATAGTTATCCCTAGAGTCATTTTGTTCCTTGGTGATTTATTTTCCTGGTCGAACACCCTTTTTAGCCTGTTTGTATTATTTTTGCTTCCCAAGTGGTGTCTTGTTTCACCTGTGTGAAGTTTATCTTTTACATTCATAATCAAAATCATTCATGGAATCTTATTTCCAGAAATAGGGTTTGATTTATATTTAAGTATCTTCAATCGCGTCGAAACGAAGATTTTAACCTTCGTATCTCTGGATAGAAGACACTTAAATAAAGGAAGTTGTTATGCCCCAATTTTTGCCCCAAAGATCCTCTTTCATCTCATAGCATCACAATGCATTAAGATCACGATGTCTTCAAGCTTCGTTCAGTATGGTTAAGGCGATTTCGGTTGCTTGATTCTCAAGACTCTTCGAGATAGGATCATGTGTTTATTTCTATACCTTTTTCGATGAGTAATCTAAAAATTTGACAAGTGTGAACATAATTTAATCAGAATTTCACCATCTCAAGTGTTCCGCCAGGCAGTAACAAAGTAGAAACTTAGGGTTTTCAGGATTTAAGTGCACGCCACATATTTTTTGAGCTTCATGATAATTGATTCATCATATCATCATCATGCCAATCTCTCATGTGTTCCATCATGCTTTGAATTGCAAAGAAAATCAAGTGTTTTAGTTGATTTGGGACAGTTTGAACAAAAAATCAATATTTCACAATGCAACTTCAAAAATTCATAACTTGAGACCTAGAAATGATCTAAGAATGTTTCTTCAAACATTAGAACCATCTTGATATCTTCTCCAATTCATCTGCTCAGGTTGGAGGCTAATTTTGTAAGGAAGATCTCCAAATGTGCAAAATACTTGAAATCATGTTATAAAGTGGATTTGCTGGTCATTTGTTTGTTCGGATATTCAAAAATTCATAACTTCTGATCGAATATTTATTTTTGGTGGTTCTTTGGGTGTTGGATTCCCCCTGATGTCCTTTCCATTTCATATGTTCGGGTCGAGAGCTAATTCTTGGAGGAGGATCTCTGAACATGAAAATACCATGAAATTTGGATTTACTGGTCCATTGTTTCTTGGGTGTTCAAAAGTTCATAACTTCTAACTCGAAAATAATTTATGAGTGGTTCTTCAGGCATCTAAACCTTATCAATATCTTTTTCATTTCTTGTGTTCTGGTCAGAAGCTGATTCAGTGAAGAAGATCTTCATATTTGCAAAAACTCTTAGACTGGTACCCTGAAACAATGTGTTGATCCACTGTTTATCAGATGTTCAAAAATTCATAACCTTCTTCCGGTTCGACGTTTTTGAATAATTCTTTGGGATTAAAATCCATCTTGATATTGTCCTCATTTCTTGTGTTTGGATCAGAAGTTAATTTTGTGCAGAAGATCTCCGAAAGTGTGAATTACCTGAGAAAATTGCACCCTGAAGTGGCTTTCTACCCAATTGTTTTTCGATATTGAAAAAATCGTAACTTTCTAGATTTTTATCGGTTTAGAATGATTCTCAAAGCATGAGATAAAATTTTTTGTTAGCTACAACTTTTCTTCAGGTCCCAAGTTCAGATTGTGCTCTGAAGGTTTTGGTTTATGGCTTGCTTCCTAAAGTGTGCATGGAAATAAGCTGAAAAAGCGGTGCGACCTGAAACTGTGGGTTTTCTGTGCCAAATTTCTCACTATTCAAAAAATCGTAACTCTCTCGATTTTTATTATATCTGGGAGATTCTTTCGGCACGACGTCACAAATTTCATCATCAAAGATTTTGTTTCAGGTTTCGCGTCAGGATTATGCACTGAATGTTATGAGCTTGTGGTTTGTTTATCTAACATGACACAAAATAAGTTTAAAAAATCTGCACACCCCAAAAACACCGAGTTTCTCGCCATTCGAAGAATCATAACACTCAATTTTTATTGTATCAGGGTGATTCTTTTGGCACGACGTCACAAATTTCGTCATCGACGACTTTGTTTCAGGTTTCACGTCAGGATTATGCACCGAAAGTCATGAGATTGTGGTTTGTTTATTAAACATTATACAAAATAAGCTAAAAACATTTGTACAACCCAAAAAAACACCGAGTTTCTCATCATTCAAAGAATCATAACTCACTCAATTTTCATTGTATCGAGGTGATTCTTTCGGCACGACGTCACAAATTTCGTCATCGACAATTTTGTTTCAGGTTTTGCGTCAGGATTATGCACCGAAAGTCATGAGTTTATGGTTTGTTCTCGAGCCGTACACCGAAATAAGCTGAAAGTTCTGCATTAGTTAAATACTCACTTGTAAAACAAGACTTAGGGGCTTGCCTATATATTTTTGAAATTCAAATCATAACACTTTTGCTCATCATTCAAAATCACACAAAAGAGTTCTCTATTCTATCTCAATTTCTCTCAAGAGTTTGCTCAAGAACACAAAAGAAATTCAAAAGTTGCTATTATACTCTCCCTCTCTCACTATCTGGAACTCCCTCTCTACTTCCTCTGACCACCGCGCACCGCCAACACCTCCGACGAACTCCCTCCGCCCACGCATAACCGCCACCAGTCACCCTCCTGGCCAGAACTCACTATGTTTCTCCCTCCCTCTAACGCATATTCGTCGACACTAATCCGACCACCTCAGTCTCGTTTGCGGATGCTCCCTCTAATCGTCATCCACATTTCTTTAATTTGTTACTTCGGTAATATTTCTTGATTCCATTGCTTGATTTAATTGATTCATGAGATTTAATTGGTGAACTTCAGAATTATTTGATTTGTTCATGAGTTGATTTTTGGATCTTAAATTATTGTTGATGATAATGATAGAAACATGTGGAATCAGATTAATTATTGTTGAATTATTGTGGATTTTCAGAATCTGATTATTAATTGTGAATGCATTTTTGTGTCAAATTATGGATCAAAGTGCTTGATTATTGAATGTGGATTTTAAATTCGATTATTGATTGATAACGGTTCATGAAATGATGCTTCCCGAAAAGTGAAAACACATTGTAAATTTCTCTTTAATTGTTGTTTAATGCATATTTTGAGCATAATTATGCATTTGTTGGACATTGATGTTGAGATTTATCGTTTTCGACGCGATTTTTTGAGCGGTTCATGTAATGCGGAAGATGCTGCCTGGATATGGTAAGTATGCATAAACGCATGATTTAATTATTGGTTAATGCATGGGTAAACTTTATTTGGTATTTGTTTGGAATTTCCGTTGAGTTTTGACGATTTTAGATCGACTTTTTATGCGGTTCATGAGATAATGATTTTGCTTCCCGGTTTTTAAGTTCCATATTCCAATGCTTATTTGGACTTTATTTATTTGCAATTCAATATCATTTTTGAGTTGGGAATTGATGCTTGAGTTTTTTTTATGTTTCTTTGTTTTTTACTAACTCGTTTTGTGACTTTTGCAAGTTTCCGAAGGCGTTGTTACGCGACATGCGATGTTTGGATTATTTTTTGGTTTCATAGACTTGTTTTGTGCAGGGCCATAGCATGATGCTTGTTCCTCATGTGATTTATTTTCACATTTCCATGTTCTGATTCTTATCTCGTGCCTCAGATTTCTGATTGCTTTTGTTTTCTTGGTGAAGATTTCAAGAAGACTGTCAGGTTTCTTTGCTTTGATATCACTTTGCTACAAACATTATTGTTTGTGTGGTATTGCTTCTAATTCTGTTTACATTCCGCATTGTATTTTCAATTCCTTTCGATGAGAAGTTGGAATAGAGATGTATGTCTGGGATTCCCTACTTTAGGTGGGAAATTATGTTTAAAGTCCTCAAAGGAGACAATGTTTGTGTTTGTTTAAATACTTCAAAATGAGACAATGTTTGTGAATTTTTAAAGACCTCAAAAGGGGGATATTTTGCTAAAATCCTCAAAGAAGGAAATTTCCCTCCCCTTTTACTTTCTGCTTGCTATCGAGTCGATAAGTAGAACAATATGGCTCACAATTGGCCCCCATATTTTCTAGTATGTGTCATTCTTAGCTCACATCATATGTTGATGCTTTGAATCGTCTGTCTCTTGTCCTCATGTCAAATAAAAGTGGAAGGGGATCATAATCACCCCACACTCTGTCATTTGCTTCGACGATGTTAGATCATGTTTCTTTAAACCTTGACACTTCGAGTTTTTACTCAATATCGGTACTTGAGCAAATCAAGTGGAAAGAGGATTATTAGTCCCACTTTGAAATCTATTGGATTCATTGTTTGTTGCTAGCTTGCACTTGATTTTTCTTTTTGGTTTTGGTTCGACTTTGTTTGATTGCACTTGTGTTTGTGCTTTTCTTCAGACTTTTGTATGTTCCCTTAGGGCCACTTGTCTCATTTTCGATTCAAGTTAGGCATTAGGATTATTAACTATGCATGCTAACTTAGGTAAATACTCCCCTTTATTATCCAAACTTTAGGACCATCATTGTATTATAACACTAGGGATAGAATTATGTTAGTCTCATTTAGACTTCTTCTCTTTCCTTTTTTCATCATTAAAACTAAAACTCTTTTTTTAAGAAAACTTCAAAACACTCTAACATTACTCAAAAAAAAATTTTAAGGTAAAAAGCATCAACCAATACAAACTTTTTTCTCTTCAGACCTTTTTTCTTTTAAAATCTTTTTCGGGTAAGAACATGTTAATTTCTTTCTACTACAATGCGTGAGTCTCCAATGGTCGAGCTGCGGTAGAATGCAAAATTAGCATTGTTCATAAAAAATACACAACACATCAATTTTTTTGAGGTGAACTACGAGTGTCTTGATCTCTCATTGCACGAAGAGGATACATAGGCACAAATATTCATAATCGAGGCATACACGACTAATAAAACCTTTTTGTTTGTATTTATATTATGCATTCATGCATTTTTCTTTTAACTCGAAAGCTTTAGATAGAGCACGCCCTTTGATTAGAACAACAAGAGTGGATCCCGTGGAGTACCACAAACGTGAGGGTTGCTAATACTTTCCCCTTGCATAATCGACTCCCGTACCCAATCTTTCGGTCGTAAGATCATGATTTCTCCCTTCTCGGGTTTTTCTTTGATGATTTTCCTTTCCCTTCCCGTGGGATAAATGAATACTCGATGGCTACTTTATTGATTTTCTCTCGATGATTTTCTGTCGGTTCCTTCAGCTGCCTCTGAATCCCATGTCCTTGTCGACTAGCTCTTCTGGTCGACATTCATTCACTCGATCGACACATCCTGTTGTTTTCTATAAACTCATGTCTTTTTAGCCAAATAAATCTTACAGCTTAAAGGCTTATTTCCCTAGTAAAAAATTGCTTGTCAACAATATTTCTCTATTTATAAGGCCAAAAGACTATGCCAAATAGGTATCATTACTAAGTCACATGGTTTCACCTACTAGTGGGTAGTGGGACACCTACGAGGCATATGAGACGAGAATGGATCCTTTCCAATTTTTTCCATTCAGTTCATATTCTGCTCTAAATACAATGGTTGTTAAGCAAGAAAGTATTAATGATATAGGAGAGAGATAGGCACAAAATATAATCTAAAGGTTACAACTATGGATGAATAAATGCCATGAGGGAAAATGCTGTAGATGATCCATATCTATGTGATACATATTCGGGTAAATCAATGGCCCATAATAAATGTGTCTTCCCAAGAAAAAACTCATCATTCCAATAAACATTAAATACTACACGTACTTCTCTGAATAATGCTTAAAGGACACACCCTCTAAGCTAAGCTTGAGGGACTCTCCATTTGACCAACGTTTGAGGAACTCGCCTTCTAAGTAGTGCTTAAGGGACTCACCATTGGACTTCGCCTCATAGACTCATCCTCTGAACTACTCTTCATGAACTCGTATCTTTAGATAGAAGTCATCGTCTACTGAACTTAAATCACTCCACTATTCTCTAAGTATCGTTCTTGAGAGATTATAGACTAGAATAACTTTGATTGAGTTCTAGGAAAGTACTGTTGGAGCACAAGGAAGATAAAAGGCAAAATGAATATTTACTGATAGCTTCAAAAATAAGGATTTACAATGAATTACAATAACCTACTCCACTAGGTTATTTATACACACAGATTAAATCTAAAATATATCTTCTACAAAGATATAAAAAGATCTAAGATATATATCTTCTAACAAAGATATAAACAATCTAAAAGATATTCCTAAATATAAACTAATATCTAATTAAATCTAAATTAATTCTAATACCATCCCTTAATTTATATTTACCCAAAACTGACAACACCAATTCCATCCCTTAAACCAAGAAATTGATCAGTTTTGATAGCCTTTATCAGAACATCTTCCAGCTGCTTCTGAGTGCTACAATGCACAACCTCTATTATTCAATTCTGAACTTGATTCCTCAAAAAATGATACTTGGTCTCAATATCATTGCTTCTCCCATACAACACTGGATTCTTAGCAAGATTGATTGCAGACTTGTTATTAATCATCAGCTTCAGAGGTTTATTCACCTCAATCTTCATATCTTTCAGCAAGTTCAGAATCCACACAGCTTGACACACAGTCAGAGCACCTGCAATATATTCAGCTTCATAGGTTGACAGAGCAACAACAGGTTGCTTCTTGGAACACCAAGAAATAGGATCTCCCAGAAATTTGAATAAGTACCCAGAAGTACTTCTTCTTTCAACTATATCTCTGCACCAATCAGAATCAGAATAACTTAGAAGTTCTGATTCGATCTTTCTTCCAGACGGAAATAACACTCCATATTTCAGAATTCCCTTCACATACCTCAGAATCCTGACTGCAGCTTGGTAATGGGACCACTTTGGTTTGCTCATAAATCTGATAACCATTCCAACTGCATAGCAAATATCAGGTCTGGTATTACACAAATACCTTAGATAACTAACCATCTGTTTGAAGGTTGTAGCATCCACATCCTCTCCATCAGAATCAGAATCCAACTTCTGATTCATATCAGCAGGTGTGATAGCAACCTTGTAATTTTCTAGCTCAAATCTCTTCAGAAGCTCTAGTTCATATTTCATCTAATGTAAAATGATTCCTTTCTCAGAGTATATAAATTTCATCCCTAGAAAGAAACTCATTTTTCCAAGATCTGTCATCTCAAACGCATTCATCAGAACTTTCTTGAACTCAACTATCTCTTGTTCAGAACTTCCTGTGAGTAATATGTCATCAACATACAAACAAATCAGAATCATATTACCTTCTGAAGTGTGCTGAACATAAACACCATACTACATCTCACACTTCTGAAATCCTTGTTCCTTAAAAAATGAATCAATTTTCAAGTTCCAAGCTTTGGGTGCTTGCTTCAATCCATACAATGTTTTGTGTAATTTTAACACCATCCCTTCCTGATTCTTTTTCTCAAATCCAGGAGGTTGTGAAACGTACACCTCTTCTTGTAATAGACCATTCAGAAATACAGATTTTACATCTAAATGCATCAGAGGCCAATTCCTGTTAGTAGCTATTGCAATCACTAGTATGATTGTTTCATGTCTCGCTACAGGTGCAAACACTTCAAAGTAATTCAGCCCAGGCTTCTGTAGGAAGCCTCTTTCTACTAATCTCTCTTTGTGTTTGCCAATTGATCCATCTGGATTTAGCTTCTGCTTGAAAACCCATCTGACGCTGATGGCTTTCTTGCCTTTTGGAAGTTCTGTCAGCTTCCAAGTCTTGTTTCTCTCTATAGCATCAAGTTCTTCTTTCATGGCCTGTAACCAAACTTGGTGCTTAAGAGCCTCTTTCATACTCACGGGTTCAGAGTCTACTAATATTGCACACTGAATAACTTCTCCTTCAGAGTTTACTTCAGTGTCTAGCAACATGCCAAACTCTGCAAATCTTCTTGGGATGCTTCTGACTCTTTGTTGCCTCTGAACTGGACCTTCAGAACTTTGGACACCAGAACTTTCCCCTTCAGAAGCACTTGCTTCAGCAATTGGACTTTCTCCAGAACTTTCTCCTTCAGAAGCACTTTCTTCAGAAATTGGACTTTCTCTAGAACCTTGACTATCTTCAGAGTCTAGATCACCATCGGAGTCAGATTCAGAATCATCTTTTCCTTCTGTATCTTCTTCAGAGTCAGAGTCTTTACTAGCTTCAAAAACATGTATTTCTGAACTTTCTTCAGAAGTTCTGTCATCAGAGTCAGGACGAGACTTTTCCCAATTCAAAACTTCTGATTCCTCTACAATGACGTCTCTGCTGAACTCAACTTTGTTAGTTTATGGACAATAAAGTTTGTACGAATATGTACTGTGATACCCCACCAGCAACATCACTTTACTTCTATCATCCAGCTTCTATCTTCTGGCTTCTGGGACATGTTTGTAACATACAGAACCAAATAACTTCAGATGACTAACACTCTGCTTATCTCTAGTCCACTTCTGAATAAAAACTATTTCCTTTAATTTCTTTGTTGGACATCTGTTGAGCACATAACATGTAGTTGCAACAGCTTCTCCTCACAGAGTATGAGGAAGCTTCTTCTCTTTCAGCATGCTTCTCACCATATCTAGCAAAGTATGATTTCTTCTTTCAGCAAGATCATTATGTTGAGGAGTATATGGAGCAGTAACCTCATGCTCAATTCCATTCTCCTCACAGAAACTTTTGAATTTTGTGGAGTTATACTCACCACCACCATCAGTTCTAAGAATTTTCAGAGTCTGACCACTCTGATTCTCAGCCTTCAGTCTGAACCTTTTGAATTCAGCAAACACCTCGTGTTTGAACTTTATGAGAGAGATACCCATGTCATTCCAGTGAACTCATCAACAAATGACACAAAATATTTATTACCTCCAGTCGATGCTACTGGAAACGGACCACACACATCAGAATGTACTACTCCCAAGGCATGTTTTGCTCTTGGAGCTACTTCTGATGCAAAGGGTAATCTTGGTTGCTTCCCTTTCATGCACACCTTGCATGACTTTTTAGGCTTCTTGATTGTAGGAATTCCATGTATCAGATTCTTTGATTTCAGATGCCCTAAACTTCTGAAATTCAGATGACCAAATCTTCTGTGCCACAACTCACTCTCCTTGACAACACTTGTTGCACTAAGAAATTCAGAGTCTGCAGTTCTAACATTCACCTTGAATATTCTGTTCCTTCCCTGTTCTGACTCCATAATCAACTTCTGATTACAGTCATACAGCTTCAGAAGATTGTCCTTCATGGTAACTGAAAAACCTTTCTCAACCAGTTGTCCCACACTCATCAGATTGCTTTTCATGCCAGGTACATACCAAACATTCTGGATCACAGCTGCTTTCCCATTGTTTAGAATGATTCTGACATTTCTCATACCTTCTGCATTGAGGTATTTGTCATCAGCACATCTGATCTTTGTACTCTTCCCAGAGTCAAAGTCAACCAACCACTTCTTGTTTCTAATAAGATGGTTTGAACACCGTGTGTCCATATACCACCATTCTGATGAATTCAGATCATCAGGTTCATAAGCCAATAATAGCACAGGTTCATCATCAGAGTCTCCACTTGCTATATTTGCTTCTTCTGAATTTCTTTCTTTGTTGGACCAACAATCTCTGGCATAGTGACCAAAGTTCTTACAACAGTAACACTAAACATTCTTCTTGTCAGACTTCTCCTTTCCCTTCTGGATATTCTTTTGCCTATCAGAGTTTGAAGCTTATGACTTTTGACCACCATTAGTTCTTTTCCTGGCTTCTGACCAGGTCTGCTTCTGATGCTTCTTATCAGAAGTTACTTTCAGAGCCTGCTGCTCTACTTCCCTCTTAGAAGTTCTTGCAGTCATACGCAACTCATGCGCCTCTAGACTACTTTGCAACTCTTCAACTCTCATGGTGCTCAGATCTTTGGAATGTTCAATGACTACAATAATGTAATCAAACTGAGAAGTTAAAGATCTCAAGATCTTCTCAATAATTATTTGTTCAGACATAGTTTCTCCACAAGCTTTCATCTCATTAGTAATCAGAATCACTCTAGAGATGTATTCAGAAACCTTCTCGTTGTCCTTCATGTTGAGATTCTCATATTGCTTTCTGAGAGACTGAAGCTTCACCTTCTTCACTGATGCGTCACCACCGTAACATCTTACCAGTGTGTCCCACGCAGCCTTTGCTGTTTCAGAATCAGCAATCTTCTCAAACACATTCACATCCACACATTGATGGATGTAGAATAATGTTTTCTGATCTTTCTTCTCCAGAGCCTTCTGTGCTATCTTCTGGGCCTCTGTTGCGTCTGCTTCTAACAGATTATAGCCATCAGTGACAAGATCTAACACATCTTGAGAACCAAATAACACGCGCATCTGGATCTTCCAATGATTCCAATTTTTGCCATCAAATACTGGAAGCTTGGAATGAATATCGTCGTTTCCGTTCATCTTCTACCTTGTGCAATTTACGCAGAAACTCAATGAAAAATCAATGTTTCCCAAATTTCAGAATTTCTAACCAAGAGCTCTGATACCAATTGTTGGAGCACAAGGAAGATAAAAGACAAAAAGAATATTTACTAATAGCTTCAAAAATAAAGATTTGCAATGAATTACAATAACCTACTTCACTAGGCTATTTACACACAAATTAAATTTAAAATATATCTTCTACAAAGATATAAGAAGATCTAAGATATATATTCTCTAACAAAAATATAAACAATCTAAAAGATATTCCTAAATATAAATTAATATTTAATTAAATTTAAATTAATTATAACAAGTCCCACCCACAAGTCAATTAACCCAAAAAAATAACACACAAGAATATTAAATTTTCCGATGGGTCTTAGGCTGCCCGTTCCGACCTATTGTGCCCATGGGGCAAGTCGTCCAACCCATTTGCATATTCTTTCGACGATAACTGAATGATTATATGTCAAACCACTACTTGTAATCATCCTCGTGAGAAATTTCCCCGTCATTATATTTTCACAAGGGTATTATCCATTCAAAAAGTTGTTTTGAGTTAAATACTCCAAACATTCAAAAAGTTGTTTTGAGTTAAATACTCGAAACATTCAAAGTTTAAATTATTAAAATAATAATAAAATATAATAAATCGAAGTGGCATTCTATGATTGAGTGTTGGACTCAACTCTTTACACTTTTGAATGATTGCACCGAAACTTAAGAAATAATTTAAAACTAAAAGTATCATGATTTTATTCTTCAAAATTTAGTATTATTTATAAGAGATGAATTTTACACTAAGACGGTGCGTCAAGCTTATGGTACACTATAAAATACTCACTTGTTTTTTGTTCCATCACTTTGTTTAATTTTATTTGGGGTGAGAAACTCTTGTCATATAATTAGTTGATTAGTTACTACCCAGAATCATTGCAGTTTGATCTTGGTTAGTTGGCTTGCATCGCAATTATAGTGGATAATTGGACTTTAGTGTTCCTATTTTCCTTCTAAATGATGAACAAAACATGTACCGACAAGTTAATACGTGTTGATAAAACTGTGATTAACTAGGTGAGTAGCCACGTAGGATGAAATATCAAAGAGATATAATACAAAATTATTGAAGAATATAATCATATCAAATCGTCATCTTATGTAGGGCATGTGGAGGCTGTTAACACCACTTGGCATTGACACATTGCATGTGGAAATAACATGCATCATCTTCTTGATTCACAAGTATAACAAAGTGTAGTGATCTGGGTTAGGTCTTTCTGTTTGATTTGTTTTGTTTCATTGTCAATAATGAAATGAAATGAACATTATTGGAGGTAGCGATGGGGTGGGTCCACTATCAGCCACATGAAAAAGGAAACACTTTTGGACCACGTCATATGTAATTTGATTTAAGTAGTACTATGATTAAAACTCGTGAAATGTCCACATAACTCAATTCAGTTCATAGTTTTAGTGGTATTTGATTGCAAATATGTAAATTTGAATCAAGTATTTTAATAGTTAAAAAATGTACTTGTGACACATATGCAATGTTTGGTGGTGGTGTCGGCAATTATCTTTAATTTAATCAGTTATTATGAGTCATTTATATAGTTAAAATGTGACAAGTGGCATAAATGATAGAACTGTGTGACTCACCATGTTACATAGATTTGTCATCGAATAATTCGTCAACTAGTACAATCAGTGGAGGAATGTCTCAATTAGACCCTCGTGCATGTATTGAGGACATTGTTATTTTTTAGTGAAAATAATGCAATTGCACACAATTATTATTTTATCTTATTCACAATAATGTACATTATTATTTTAGAAAATTGTAACACTTTTCTTTTGAACAAAAACCACCTCTTGTACAAGTAAGTCTTAATAATGACACTTTCATTTTTTTTATTTTGTGAAGTTTGACGCTCACCTTTATAAATAAATAAATAAATAAAAATCAAAGTTTGAAGTTTAGTGATATTGACTTTCAAATCAAATAAGTTATTTGAATGAGATATAGGAGTGTCTTTTAATTTAATGGGTGGTCATGCGTTTAAATATAGTTATTTATACGTATGGATAGTTTTGTTGTTAATTGTGATCCTTCACAATTAAGGAATTTGTATTTGCAATTGCGCATATAGAATATTTGATTTATATCAAGAAAGTAAGTTTAAGTTTGTTGTTGTCGTACACAATTTAATGTTTAATCAATCATACAAGTGATTTACTGAATAATCGTCAATTAATTTAATTATTTGATATTTTTAATCTTTAAGTGTTAGAAACCATACTAAACTTATTGAGTTTTGATTGAACTCGTTCTTTTCAAGTAATTGTTTATGTAATATTTTGTCAATTGATTTAACATTATTCATTAAATTGTGATTCTTATTTTGATTTGGGAAACAATCCATAAGATCGGTCCAATCACATGGTCTTAATCTCTTTAAGGTGTCGTGCACACATACATATGGACCTTCTTCACATGTCATCACACACAAACATGCATCCCTTTTAACTTTGAGTTATTGAATCACCATCCAACGGCCACCAACCCTCCATGCTAAACAATCAAATGTAGTTACAACGATCTCTCATATATAAGCATGGCCCTGAGACGTGCCCATGTACGATTCATTACACAGTTGCAAAGTTCCACCTTAATATCTTACTAACTTAAGCAACAGTGTGTTAATCTTTTATGCAGGTACCTTCTTCGATCATCGGAGAACCATCTCCAATGTGTCATAAGCTTTCCACAATGAGCTTCACTACTACGAAACACGTTTTTTTACCTTGATTTGGTGGATGAGGTAACCCATGGTGTAATGGAAAGTTCTCCATTTTCCCCCTTAGTTGACTTTTAAACCAAGATGAAATCAACAATTTTCCTCAGTTAATTTTTCCACTGAGGTGAAATCAGCAATTACAAAATTATTCTACAAGATGGATTGCAAGAGCATAGAAATGTTTTGATCAAGATTGATTCTTTACTATAATCTCTTCTCTTGTAATTGCTATAATTATTTGCTTTAATATATATTTGTAAAAATGATTTTATGTTGTTAGGTAAGCATGAATGTAATTGTTATTGTTGAGTTTTAATATTTCTAACAACAACTAACATTGTTAAGTTACATTCATATTTTTCTAACTAACATCAAACATTTTTAACAAGCATTCATTTAAGAAAATAATTTTAGAAACTACAAGAGAAGATACAATAAGGAATAAAGCTTGAGATATTTCTTGACTCTGCAACTCATCCTAGGGAATGGTGTTGTACTTAATGAAATACTTTCATTATCAGTGTGTTTTTATTATCAGTGTGTTTTTATAATCAGTGTTTATGCACTCTACATTTCAAGACAAATGGTTTTATTCATTAGGTTCTAATATATCAATTAGTGTGGGTTTTAGGCTAGGTTTTAGGCAGATCATTGATGTTTCATGTGGATTAATGAGTTGGTAATGTCTTGAATGTTGTTACTTTATAAATGGATGACAAAGGTTCGTTAGTTATATAAACAAAAAGACAATATTCCTTTTGTTTCCAGCACAATCGAGGAAATATGTATTAAATAAAATTTTAAAATTTTAAAATATTTTGCCTCAATTGCCAATCCAATTGAGGAATAAGTCATAAATAGAAATTTTAAAAAATAAAATAAAATATGCTTAAATATAGTTGTAGGGATTCAAAAAGGGGGTTGATCATAACATTTCCCCTCCGTTGCTAACACAACATAGGAAATATGTAGTTTTTTTAAAATAATTAAAATAAGGTGCACCTATGTCTTACACCTTGGTTGTTCGTTAACTGGGTTGAATGCTTTGTCATTAAATATATTATTTATAACATGTATCATCTTGAACCAGTTACCCTCTTCTTTAAGTTGGGACATTGGTGTCATTTGTTGGAATATTTCTCTCTAATTCTCTTGAATCTCGTAATCATAACTAATTTTAATTGTATCTCAATTGTTGGTTCAAAGTCAACTCATGGCCAAAAAATCACCAACAAAAATCTTTGATTATCAATTCAAATCCTCCAAGAATTTGTTGTAACTCTCTCTCTCTCTCTCTCTCTCTCTCTCTCTCTCTCTCTCTCTCCTCTCTCTCTCTCTCCTCTCTCTCTCATCTCTCTCTCTCTCTCTCTCTCTCTCTCTCTCTCTCTCTCTCTCTCTCTCTCTCTCTCCTCTCTCTCTCTCTCTCTCTCTCTCTCTCTCTCTCTCTCTCTCTCTCCCTCTCTCTTTGTGTGTGTGTGTATGTGTGTGATATCCTCTTCTACAACAAAATCCATAAGCTTCAACAACAAACCTTCACCCCTAAGTATTGGTCCAAAATCTTTCACTCCAAAAGAATATACTTTTACCATTGCATGCTTAGTTTTCTCCATCAGATGCTTTGACTCCACCACGGGTACACGTCTTTCAATACTCTCATTCTATTTTGGTGCTTCAAGCACACACGATATTTTGATGAACATTCTTACTCTAATGCATCAAAGATCCCAATAAGTGCGAAAAGACCAATCCAAGCCAAAATGAACTAAACCAGATAAACTCGATGTTATTTTCCTATAAAAGTTATGATTATAAAGTAAGGAGAGGAATCATACACAAGAATCTGATGAAAATAAGAGATATTAAAAAAAGGAAGAAATGCATCACACTCATCCGCTAGAGTGACACGATTGATGTATGAAAAGAACAAAACTAACATATGAAGAAAGAGCTTAACATCAATGGTAACACATAGAAATTTTGAGCAACTAGAAATATCGTGTCACTTTCATAAAGAAAGAGTGGTGTGTTTAAGGAAATCATTTACTTCCATTTCAAACACATTGTAAAAAGTGTGATGTGAATATAGACATGGCGGCATGATTCTCCAATATCATAACTTTTCTTTATATTGAAAAACATACTTAGCCATTATGGAGAATTGAAGAGTTAGAAGGAAGGAATTATTAAGGAGTCGTCCCTAATCGTTTGTAAGGTTTAATTACTTTCTTCATATTGTATTGACCATGAATCTCTTAAGGATAAGTGGCTAGTTTCTTTGGTTAAGTCCATCTTAAATAAAGTTTTCCCCAATAATATGAAAAAGGTGATCCTCTTAGATTTTATCTCTTTAAAGATGAACTTCTTATAGTTATTCAATTTTATTTTGTGTTTAATTATGTTTTAATCTATAGAATTAAGAGGGTCGATCTAGATAGAAATTGAGAACTAATCGTAAAAAATTTCTATTCTAACTAAATCATATTAGGAGGCTATTTATGATTTATAGACATAGGAAATACTCAGTCGTGACATAGGTATTTTACACTCGATCAAACCTTTGTCGGCGATAGGCCACAAATGTACGATGATATTAACATAGTAAAATATTTTTCCCCTGGGGACTATTTGGATTGTCGATTTTTGTGTATTCAATTATCAACTAATATAAATTAGTAAGCAATATAAAATAACTTGAAATTATTTGTTGATTAAAAGTATTGCATCAGAGTTTTGCTCCAATGGAGTTTTTGGAAGTAAAAATGATGAGAAAATTATATGAAGTGAAAGGTGCACAAATGTAATAGAATATGAGAGAGTTCAATTGATGTTTATAACATGATTATATAGCTTATAACCCATTTTGATGAGAAATAATTCGTAATTAGGCCTTGGCTCATTAGTGTGTAATAGACGGGAACCATAAAAACCAAAAAAAGATAAAAGTAAAGAAGAAATATCATAAGAGCCGTTGGGGCCATTACGGCCTGAATTCCCATTATGGTTGGGTCGTAATGGCCACTTCTTTGCTCCAAAATTGCAACATTATAAAGTGGAAAAGTTTGGGCATAAAACAGATTTATGCCCATTACGGCCTGGCCATAATGCCTTCAAGTTCGTGCTAAAATATCTTCTTTCTTGCTCAGACTTCCCATGACACTTAGGAATCATTCTACTTTAACTTTTATTTCACTTATATGTTTCCTTAATCCTTTAATTATCTTCAAACTCCGGAAGCATAAGTAAAATGGAAACAAAACAAAACAAAAGTAGATAAAAATGATAGATTTAAATGACTAGAAACGACACAAACATCACTTATCAATGGGTTGTGAATTCACCCGAGACATTAGGGGATTGTAATTGGAAGAATTATATTACACGGTGTGAAATTTTGGGCAACTTTGTAAAATAGTCATGTTGTGATACGGTGGCAGAACCGACTATTGTACCCCAATTTTGCCACTAAGATCACTTCATCATACCATATTGATTCAATCACAACAAGATCACATTAGGGTTTTTGGTTCTCCTCCATATCTTTAGCTTTGCTCTTTGAGGAATCACCAAGCACCTTGACTTGTTTTTCTTTTGTGATAATGCATGTTTTTTTTACTTTCCTTTTCATTAATAAAATGCAATATTGGTTTGTCTTACTCGTTAATAATGTAGGTAAAGGCAATGTGGCTTAGCAAGTTGATCCATGGGTTCATGAGTTTATTTTCATGCCCTAGTCAATAAAGCTTGAGAAATTCAAATCTCACCATTGAAGTTGTTTTGGAAGAAATGGCATGGAAAGGTTTATTTTGGTTCACCACATTTCAAAGTTATCAAGATTGATTAAAAAGTACAAGGGGTTGATTGAAGAAGTTGTCATGGTTGGACAAGGCCTTGTTCCCATTGGTCACAAGTGCATATTTCTCTCAATTCTCAAGATATGGAAGTGGTTTTGGTTGCTACGAGTTATCATTATCATCTTTAACAACTTATATCTACAAAGCAAAGGTGTTGGTACAAGAAGGTTGTTTAAAATTGTCAAAGTTCCTCAAAGTATTTTCTTGATCTAGGAGTTAGGGTTTTGAACTTCAAAGAAGTGTATCTTTCTCATCTTTTGGTATTTTTGAGTGATTCCAAAAACACCCTTCTCTTTAAAGGGTATTAACAAATCACGTCAAAATTTTCAAGGAGTTTTCATGTGGAAGAAACTTGATGATAAAGAAAGATTACAGGTCCTCCAGATGTACCCCCAACTTCCCATGTGTGACTTCAAATGATCATAACTTTATCAATTTTTATCACCTTGAGCCCACTATTTTTCCAAAATGATCTTGAGGTTGTAAAATTTATTCCTTATTTTATTTGCAAAGTGGTAAAATGGATGTAGGATGTCTTAAGGATACAAAAGATTATAGGTCATTTCATGATTTTTTTGCCAACTTCAACATTTCATAACTCTCTCAATTTTTGGAGATTTTGAATGGTTCAAGTTTCAAAATGTCATTTAAGAGGTCTATTTCATACCATATTTTTTGGTCAAGAGCAAATTCCAAGTGATTATAGGTCACTTTTGAAGAAAAACTTGAAATATTTCTAAGTATGGAAAGTCAACCTCTTTTTCCCAACTTTGACTCATTGCCACTTTCAGCTCAAACATCCATTTGATTTTATTATTTTTCCTTTGCAAAGCTTGTAATCTCATCTTTATAAATCATCAAGAACCATGCTCTAAGACACCTTGAGCTGAGAATGCCATTGTTTCAAAAGTGGTAACTCGGAGTTGAGGTTTCTCCAAAAGTCAGAATTTAAAATCCTTAATTTGGCTTCTAAACACAAAATTGCTGCACATTTTTGCTTCTAAACATGTCTAGTGAACTTCCAGAAGTGATTAGCATAGCAAAACGCAAGGTTTGGATGAGTTTTGATTAAAATAGAAGTCACACTTTTCTTGTTTGCAATTTCACACGATTTCCCTCCAAACTTCATCATTTCATATGCTTGGACGTTCCATCAGCTTCCCTATAAATAGAGGATCATTCCCCATTCATTTCCTTAAGCTTTGAGAGCCAAAAATACTCTGCCAAAACTTCACACGAACCCATCTTTTTGAAATCAGTTTCTGAGATTTAAGCTTCTTTCTCCAAAATTCTTTGCACATTCATCATCCTTAAGCATCATACAAACTCTCCAACACTTAAATCAAGCAAAACGAGCCATAATTCAAGCTACATAAGTCCAGTTTCAGAGCTTCTTTCTTGAACTTCGAAAAGGTAGAATTCTCCACCATTTGGTTCCAAATAAAGCACCAACCTATTCTACTCCTTATCCTGATTCTTGTGCTTCTTACAATTTTTAAATCCATTGAGAATTGAGAGAGAAATCTCAAATTGAAGGTGCTCTCTATTTTCTGGGTTTTTGATTCATATCTCTTTGCATACCTTATATAAATTTGGCGCGATGGTGATATTAGGATCGTCTTGAAGAGACGAATCCAATGATACTAGTCTGGGATCCTAATTTTTCCATTTGAAGGATCTCACAAAATCTCCATTGCAGGGCGTCTGGAGGTTGAAGACGATGACATGTCTCGTCTCAGCCAATGATAGCGTGCCAAACATTTTAATTTCACTGGTTGCCTTTTTCTAATCTTATGTGTATCTCACTAAGGTCCATATCAAGCACAGCGCGTCTGGTCCATTGGATCAGCTTACTAACGCATTTTACTATAATATGATGGCCCACATCTTTTTTGTTTTATTTTATATTTTATTTGATTTAATTTTCAAAAATTCATAACTCTTTTATTTTTTATCCAAAAATTATGAAAAAATCCACAAAAATACTTTGAATTATTTATGATCTCATGAATTTTTTTTTCACATTTTTATTTTGACATTTGATATTTTTATATTTTTTACGTTATTTACTTTCTTTTAATTACTTTAAAAATACTTTCTGATATTTTTTTATTCTAAAAAATTCATAAATATAATTTTATATATTTCTGACTTTTTAAAAACTTTATGGAATTTTATATTGATTTTTACTATTTTTTGATCTATTTTCTATTTGTTTGAACAATTTTAATTAGTTTAAAAATAGTTTCTGACTTTAAAAAAATTACCAAAAATTTTATAAAAATATTTGAGTCTATTTCTGATTTTTGTATGACCTTATTTCTTTTTTATGAATCTATTTGAATATAGTTGATATTTTTTTTTACTTTATTTTCATTTTTATTCATTTTTAAACCCTTTTCAACACACACACATATATATATATATATATATATATATATATAATATATATTATATATATATATATATATATATATATATATATATATTATATATATATATATATATATATATATATATATATATATATATATATATATATAATATATATATATATATATATATATATATATATATATATATATATATATATATATATATATATATATATATATATATATATATATATATATATTAAATGTAATATTATTTTGTGATGATTTTCTGGCTGATCTTGGGTTGAATTTTTGATCATGAACTTTGTTAATATCATTGGATCCATGGTGTTAAGTCTAACTCCATAAAAATGGATGAATGATTTTAATAATAGTTTGATTAAAATTTAATTCAAATATGGTTTATATATTCTTTCCCACCCTTCTTAATCCCATCCCTTTCTTATTGTACTAAGTGTTATTGGAGCATGATCTCTATATCATGTCTCAAAACAAATGGTACATAGATTTCTATTGACTGGCCTCAAAATTGGTGTGAATTCTATATAAATCCACTTACGATTGCTTAACATAGCGCTAAAGTTTGTCCCAATTAGAGAAAATGATCATTCATGGCCCAAACTTATGATTGCAAGCCCAAGATGTTAATTTGAACCCTTTGATCCAATAACCTTGAGATTCATTGTATAGAGGCTTTGGTTCTACCAATCTTTTGATGGATCTTCATCAATTTTGGTCAAAGCGGATCACTTAAACATCATTGATCATTATATGTTACATTGAGGATTCTTAAATGGATGATATACTTGACATAAAGCAAATGCAATTCATTGTGTAGAGGCTTTGGTTCTACCAATCCTCTAATGAATTCCAAATGCAAGATTCAAGATGGTCATCCAACTAACCACTAATTATTGATGTTGTACCCCAAAATTTTCCCTCTCATTTATCAAGATTTTCTCACAAGATCTCTTTGACTAGAGACTGGATTGGGGTTTGATCAACTCAAGACATCTCATCTTACACTGATGACCCAGAACTAGGGTTTGAGTTTGCCCAAGGATTTTTGGACTATCAATGTTTCATATGACTTTCAAACATCATTATGGATCCCTAAGATTACTCAAGACAAGTTTTAAGCCTTGAACCACATTTTTGATCAGTCAATTGGACAGTTGACCTAAAAATCAGCTGTATTGGGGAAAAAGTCAACCATGGCCAATTTACAGTCAAACTTCATAATTTTTGAACCACATCAACATTCTATACTCATATGTATCATTTGATCAAGTTTGGACCATAATTCCTCAAGAAATTTGATCAAATCATCAAAAGGGCAAAATGGTCAAAATTAGGGTTTTGACTGAGAAAGGGCAATTTCAGATTTTTGACCTGGAAAATGACCAATTGATTTGAAGCATGATTTCAAGGATTCAATTGTATCATATTGACCTAATGACACGGTTCAAAACATTGCAATTTCATTGGATTGACAGATGAAATTTGTAGTCAATTGATCAAAAATCAACTGTATATTGAAAAGTCAAACTTTGACTTTTTGGTCAAAATCAAGTGCCAAGGATCACAATTCATCAAAACATGTCAAAATGTGAAACTTGTTCATCAAGAAACCAAAGATTGAATATTTGATTTTGAAATTTGAAAATTTTCTTAACTTAGAAATTTTTCTAAGTATAGAAAATTTCTTATTTTTTCTCAACTTTAAGCCATTTTTTCACCATGATACAAGATGATTCAAAGAAGATTCCCAACATGAAAGTTGTAGATCTTCATGAAATCTACAACTTTTCTTCACACATTTTTCCTTAAAGATGCCTGGATCTCAAGATATAATTTTGTGAATACATGCCCATGAACTAAAATAACTTAGTGAAATTTTGCCCTAATTTAGGCAGGTTTTTGACCCAACTTCATGACAATTTTTCACCTAGTTCCAAGAGGAATCTTGAAATGCATTTTAAAGATGAGTTATAGAGCACATTGCAAGCTTTAAAAAATATCCAAGAACTCCTTGATATCATTTTTGAGTAGGGATAATCGAAGAGATGAAGTTGGCAATTTCTCACTTTGATTTCAAGCCATTTCATGAAGAACAAAGTTCAAATCCTCAAGCATGTTGTACAATCTTCACTTTTCAGGCCTCAAACTCGTTTGTCACTCCAGCATTAATGGATTGCACAAGATTTAATGCCCTAAAGCCAAGCATTCAATGCATTGTACAAGAAAATAACCATTTATGGAAGAAATGCAACATTGCCATTTTGGAAAATCATGCTTTATGCATTTTTTTCATTTCTTGAGCCTTGGACTTGTTCTTTCTGCACAAAACAAGCCTCTAAGCCTGAACAAAACATGTTTAAAGCTTCACACTACCCTACAAGATCAGAACCATGCATTAAGAAGTCATTTCTCACACTTGCTTCAAAAACAAGAAATGTAGCAAGACATGTGATCTTGTACTTCTGAGCAAGCACGAGTCCTCCAATCTTTTGCTCTATATAAAGCTATCACTTTGCAACTAAAAGCACGAATGCCCAAGCCTTGAAACACCATAGAATCAGAAATTTCATACCAAGCTTCCATACTTGCCATTTCTGACTTGTGAATTGAATCTTCCATTCCACTCGTGCGTTTTCAGGCCTTTTGCTTCCCTAAGCTTCCTTACCTTACAAGAAAACCATCCCACACCCTGAAACATCACTGTAACTCCATCTTCCACATTGTTGAAATTCAAAAACATAGTAACACAGGTGGACTTCTATAGATCATTCCAGCCACCCTCAAGACAAGCTAAGCATTGCATTAGCTTCCTAGAGGTTCAAGGAAGCTAACCTTATCATCACAGCATCCTAAAGCAGGCTCATTTCCAAAACACGATTTCCATTTCCAAGGTGAGTTTTCTATTTTTCCAACTCTTGATACATGCATAGTTAGCTTTCCATTTGTGAATATACAATGTAGACATCATTGCTACGAAGCTGTACATATCCATAACTTGCATTTATTAGGCCCGAGTTGAGAGAATTTTGAGTTTGAAGTTTCTGAAAAAATTAGGTTAAGAACTAGGGCCATTAAAATTCTCTTTAATCTTGGACTTATAGTTTTAGTTATGCACATGGTTAGAATCGTGAGATAAAATGCTATAACATTCATGTTATCAATTTCCATTTTTGTTGAGAGATGAAAGAGTTACAGGAGGTCCGACTAGCTAGAGGAAGAAGACGAAGTACAGTGCCAAGGAAGCTTTTTGTATTATGTTTTTTTTTTGTTTCACATAAACTAACGGATGTACAGCCACCCCAGTGGCAAGGCAGCGCACTGAGAATGCCAAGGTCATGGGTTCGAGCCTTGGTGCTTGCCTTTTGCATATTTTCTCATTTTTTGCTATTCTCTCACTTTTTTGCAGCGCTGGGCTTTGTCCTTTGGGCTTACTTTTTTTTCTAATGCTTACATGCTATTTACTCAGGATACCCCCTGGCCCATCATTTTATTTATTTGTTTTATTTTCTTTTTTCATTTTATTAAATATTTTCTTAAATACATAAAATCATGAAAAATATAAAACATGATAAATTTTGCATTTTATTTATTTTATTTTATTTTCACATGAAAAATATTTTTATTAAACTATATATTAATTATTTATTTCTTAAATAAACTTGTAAATATAAAAAATAGAATTAGGTTAACTATTTTATTCCTTTTCATTCATAGTTGTAAATATTTATTTTTGATATGTAAAAAGACTAAACATTTTCATAAAATATTATTTATTATTTTCAATACAAAAAATACACAAAAATAATAGTTAAAGAACTTTATTTTCTTTTAAATTAGAAATTAGGGTTAACTATTTCTCAAGAATTAATCTCCTTTTCGTAAGTTATTAGGTTTAGCTCAAAACTCCTTTTCACATAAAAAACAAAACAAAATCTTTTTCTTGCATATACATAATATTGCATATTTAAATATTGTATTTGTTTATTCCAATATTTGCACAAATTCGATTTGGTTGTAATAGCGTAATTAGATTTACATTATTGCAAATTCCCATTCACAATTTGTATTTCCCCTCCCATAAAATGTTGTAATAGCGTAGTAATCTTTAAATTACGCAATTTACCGCTTTCACATACCATGCTAGTAATTAGGGTTTGAATGGCAAGATAAAAACAAATCAAATAGAAAACCCTAAATTCAAAATCAAAGCATGAAAATAACACACTTGTACACAAGCATCCTTAGGGTTTCTCCACTTGGTTGCCTTATACAAAAATGGTCATATTACGCATGCGAAGTATCTTGGCAAAACAAACAAATATAAGATAATAGTCCCTCGATGACGCTATTCAAAGTTGCCTTACAAAATGATCTTGGTCCCTCAAAAATGCTAAGATACTTTGCAACATTGCTAATCATGGTTATACGATGACCCACGCCCGTCCCGTTTACATCCAAAGATAGGGTTTCTTACCAAATCAATGGTAAGACAACAATGTCAAAGGAATAAAAAATGAACAAGAAAGACATTTGAGTAGGGAGATTGCTTCTAGTTACTTGCTATATTTTCAAACAACTATCATTGCTATCTTCAAAACAAAACACACATATTTCCAAAACATTTTACAAACATTGAAAACATTTTCAAAAAGACAAACATCTTTGTATACATTCTTACGAACGAGAATCATTACAAAGATTGCCTAAACAATGACCTCTTTTACAAAATTCTTTCAAAACCACACAAAGCACAATTTCAAAACAACAAAAGCAAGTGATCTAGCAAGTAACTAAGAGCCCATGGAAAACCATGGATGAAAAAGGTGCTAATACCTTCCCTTTTCATAATCTACCCCCTGAACTCAAGAAACAATCTCAAAGGTCTTTCATGAGATTTTTCACCTTTCCTTTTGGATAAATGAAAAGTCGGTGGCAACTATTACTAACCACAACATTTGCGATAAAATGTAAAACCCTCAAGTCAGTTCTCCCACCGTATCACAGAACTGACGACTCTGCTGGGGACTTTTATAAAAGTGGGGTTACCTTAGGGCTAGATCACATTTATTTGCTTACAATGTTTGGCTTGTTTGCTTTACATTATGGTTCTTTGTTTGGGTTTGAATCCTCTACCCGAATTTGAGATACATTATAGGTAAATAGCAATACGTTGTGGAAACTGTGCAGGGTATACCGACACGGTCTAAGCAATAGCTATGTTAGTGCGATATATTTGTGGGTACCGATAGCCTTTGAGTCAATCAAAGAGAATACGGTGCCGCTGAGTGATGCCATAAAGCACTAATGAACTTCTAGAACCCTTTACTTGACCAACTTGGCCTTTAGGATGTAGTGAGATGACCGGCTTTGGTGCAGTTCGAAGTTGGTAGATACTCGATACTACACTCATTGAGGGTTGGTTTCTTGGGATATTTTGGTCGCCATTAAAGAGGCTTGAGTTGAAACATTGACCAAGGAAACAATCCGGTGATATTGAGCTCCTTAGAACCCGGTTACCATTACTAGGACAGGTTTAAGCAAACTAAACTTCAAGAGGGTACTTACCTATAAAACCCCATGCAAGCCTAAACTAAGAAATTGTTTGTTTTTCTTGTATATGCATACTTGTACATAACATCATGGACATCATGAGCATCGTATGCATTCACTAACCATTTCAAGGATTTTGGAGATTCATCTTTGTTCTTGTTTTGTAGGATATGGATTCACTTTGCAGGAAAACTATCCAAGTCAACCTTGTAAGAATTCCTCCATAACTCAAGGAGCTAGCTTCAAGGATCCCTGAGAACTCTCCATTCACCGAGAGGCATGGTCGTCTACTCAACTTGGTCACCTCCAACGCAGATGAAGATATGATGAAGGTGCTCTTCCAGTTCTTTGATCCTTTGCACCATTGCTTCACATTTCCCGACTATCAGCTTGTGTCTACTTTGGAAGAATTCTCTCAACTCTTGAGGATTACCATTCTCAATTAACTACCTTTCAAAGGTATGGAAAGAGACCCAAAGCCAGAAGAGATTGCTCAAGCTCTGCACTTGCACTCATCTAATGTCACAACTCATTGGGAAACTAGAAGTGGTGTCAAAGGCTTCTTAGTAAAGTTCCTGTTTGAGAAAGCCCAAAGCTGTTGGAATTCCTTAGACTTGAAGGCTTTTGAGGAAATTGTGGCTCTCCTCATCTATGGGATGGTTTTGTTTCCCAATCCTGACCAACTTATAGATGTGAGTGCCGTTAAAATCTTCATGTCACGCAATCCGGTGCCTACATTGCTAGGGGATATCCTACACTCTTTTCACACTCGCACAACGAGGAAAAGAGGTGTCCTTATGTGTTGCACTCCTCTCCTGGAAAGATGGTTTATTTCTCATCTTCCCCAATCAGTCTTAAAGAATGAGCAAGGATTAAGGTGGTCACAAAGGTTAATGACGCTCAAACATTCAGATATTCATTGGTGCTCTCGATCCAAAGAGAATGTTATCATTGTTGACCATTGTGGGGAATTCCGTAATGTCCCTATACTTGGCATTAGGGGAGGCATCACCTATAACCCATGCTTAGCTCTAAGACAGTTTGGTTATGCTCGAAGGGATGGCCCGCATGATATGTTGATTCAAGGCTTGATATTCGACTACGACAACGACGATCAAGGTCTTCGCCAGAGATTCATCCGAGCATGGAGGATGCTAAACAAGGTGGATAGCAAGACTTTGGGACACAAGAATTCCATCCCTCTTGAGCCTTACCTCAAGTGGGTACAAACCCGCGCTCAAAGTCTTATGATGCCTTATCCTTCCATTCTCCCGTTGATCATTGAGCCTGTTAAGAAAGGAGAAGTTCCATACACTATCCTACATCCTGACATGCCCACATCTCTTGAAGACCTACAAAGTGATTGAATACAGCTCAAAGGAGAGCGAGATACTTTCGAAGCCCAATTCTACGCAAGCGAGAAGAAGGTTTTGGAACTTACTAGGCTACTTCATGAGGAGAAGACTCTAAATGCCTACATAGCACCAAAGAGGATGCGCACTACTTTTTTATCTTAGAGTTTTGTATTATTTTTCCCAAGAGGCATTGATGTACTCAAACTTTATCTTATTAATATAACGTGTGTTTCCTTTTTTTGTCTAAAACAAACTTGAATCTTTAAAATCCTTGAAAACATTGCATATTCACATATCATTCATCATAACATAAACAGTTCTTTTGCAACGAGTTTCCTCATCTCTCTACTGTTTATTTCAGTAAGATGGATCTCGAACAGACAGTCAAAGATCTTCAAGTTCAAAACACGCAGTTTCAACAGTTACTCATGACCCTAGCCAAGGGGAAAGAAGAGTTGAAGACTCTGTTAGCTGAAGAAAGAAAGAAGAAAACAAAGAAGGTCACCGGGGTTTTGAACATGGGGAGAAGGTTTCAGGGACAGACTAGAAGAACCTTGAATTTTGCAACCACTTCCGGGGAAGGAGAATGGAAAGGAAAAGAAACAGCGGTTCCGTCAGAATCTGAAGAGGAGGAAGAAGAGGAAGACTACTCCGAGGAACAGTATCCTCCAGCAGATGATAAGTACAGACATCTTGAAGAGCGTTTGAGCGTTATGGAAATACAAAAGGTGCCATGTCTAGACTTTGAAGAATTGGGACTAGTGTCGGGAATTGTGATCCCACCGAAGTTCAAAGTGTCGTTGTTTGCAAAATATGATGGGATGTCATGTCCTAAGATGCACCTCTGATCTTATGTGAGAAAGATCCAGCCGCACTTCGCCGATAAAGACCTGTGGGTGCATTTTTTCCAAGATAGCCTATCTGGAACACAACTCGATTGGTTTTACCAATTGGAAAGTGCCAACGTCTACAACTGGGAAGATCTTGCTGCAGCTTTCTATAAGCAATACCAATATAATGCAGATTTGGCGCCTACCCATACTCAACTTTAGAGTATGGCCATGGCTTCCAATGAGGGTTTCAAGGATTACATGCAAAAGTGGAGAGATCTAGCTGGGTGATTTCAACTCCCTTTGTCTGAAAGGGAGTTGGTGGGTATGTTCTTAGGCACTCTATCGGGCCCTTTCTTCAACTATCTGATTGGAAGCTCATCTGCAGGATTTACTAAGTTAATACTGACCGGAGAAAGGGTGGAAGCTGGCATAAAAAGTGGAAAGATTCAGAAGGATTCATCTGCCTCTACAGCTGTGAGGAAACCTTTCATTGGGAAGAAGGAGGTATCTGATGTTTATCCACAAAGGAACCAAGGGAGAGTCGAGCGCCGACTAATGGTGGGGTTGTCATGATCCCAAAGCCTATATCTGATCAACCAAGAAGTAATCAACCGAGGGTGGAGAGGCCAGTCCAAAAATTCACCAGAATCAATATGACTCTAGCCCAGGTTTTACCGCACCTTCTGAAATCTAATTTGACAACTTTGAAAGAAGCTCCAAAGAACCCCAACACAGCGTCCCCTCATTATCACCCAAATGCCATATGCGCATATCATTCCGAAAGTCCGGCTCATGACACTAACAACTGTTGGGCCTTGAAAAACAAAATTCAAGACCTTATAGACGCAAAAGAGATTGAGTTTGATGCACCCGAGAAGCCGAACGTCATTTCTGCTCCTATGCCTAGACATGGTCACCACACTAATGCTGTTGAAGAAGATTTGTTTGTTACCACAATTGATGAACTCTTGACTCCACTCCCAATCATCAAGATAAATTTATTAAAAGCCGATGTATTCCTGGGTTGTAATGAAGACTGTCATATTTTCTTATCCTCACCAATTGTTTGCCCTTTGTTGAAAATAGGCATTCAATGCTTGATAGACAACAAAGAGATTCTGTTTGAAAGTACTCCTGTTTCACCTGTTCCTGTTGAAGACATTTCAATCATAACCATCTCTATCAATTCTTCCAGGGTCCCCAAAAGACCCGTTAGAATTACATCGATTCCAAAAACTACTCCTCTTATAATCACAATGCCTGGGCCAGTCCCGTATGAATCAGACAAAACTGTACTGTGGAATTACGGTGGGGACATCTACTACCATGGCATCAAACAAGATGGGTTGGCCGTCAAAGAGATGAGCTCCAAAGAAGAAGACTCCGACATTAGAAATATTGCCGGAACCAGTAAGATTACCCGAAGTGGTAGAATTTTCTCTCCAGAAATTTCCCCCCCAAAGGCAGTTTTTGGACCCGTGGCTGCTCCAAAGGTTACCTCTGTACCAATAATCATATTTGCAAGTGCTCCTATTGACAAAGACGACACAACCCCTGCTGTTATCCCTACCAACACTCCTACTGCTGAAACTCAAGGGAAAAGTATTCAAGAAGATCCTGTTCGAACGAAGGCTCAACCACTGACTATCCCCGAAACCTCTAAGAAGGAAATGGAGGAGATCCTGAGAATAATAAAGAAGAGCGACTACGACGTAGTTGAACAGTTGGGGCAAACTCCCTCCAAAATATCCATACTGGCATTGTTGCTGTGTTCCGAGGCACGTGCGAAAGCTCTGGTAAAGTTCCTAAAGACAGCCCATGTGCCTCCAGAGACATCGGCTGACCAATTTCAAGATTGCATGGCCAGCTTGGCGGCGGATAACGGCCTAGGATTCTCGGATGCTGATCTGACACCAAGGGGAAGAAAGCACAATGAGGCATTGCATGTCTCTGTGGAATATAGAGGAACAACTCTGGCCCATGTCTTGGTGGACACTAGTTCATCTTTGAATGTTTTACCGAAGAAAGCTCTTGACAGACTAGACTGCGAAGAACTAACATTGAAACCCAGTAGCATAGTCGTGAGAGCATTTGATGGCTCAAAGAGGATGGTGCACGAGGAGGTGGATATCCCCATAAAGGTTGGGACTTAAACTTTCAACTCAACCTTCTATGTAATGGACATCTGCCCCTCTTACTCATGTCTGCTAGGACGGCCGTGGATCCATAATGTCGGCGCTGTCACCTCTACACTGCACCAGATGTTGAAATATCCGGTCCAGGGAAAGATTATCACTGTCCACGGAGAGGAAGAATATATGATTAGCCACCTCAATTCCTTCAGGTATGTGGAATTGGACGGCGAGTTCATTGAAACTCCTTTTCAACATTTCGAAGAAGTCCCCTAAGAGGTAGCAGTAACCAAGATTGTGTCCCGTATTCCCAAGATTACAAGACCTCAACTCCGGATGTCATCTCTGAAGGACGCCAAGGCAGTAGTAGAGGAGGGTGGATGCACCATCTGGGGGAAACTTCTGGATATTCCGTATAAATCTGACAAGTTTGGTTTATGGTTCACTTCAAGTGCTCAGAAGGTTGTACGACGTGCCCGTGCTGGTGGACCCCCTTGAAGATTAGCAACCGAGAGGTGAATGCAGTAGAAGACGGTGAAGAGGATTGCATCTTGGAGGATTGGATCTTTCCTACTGTCAATGGAGGACTTTGCAATTGGGAGGCCAGAGACTTTGTCCCAATAACTTTCATCCCTCAGTAATTTATCTTTACATTTCTGTTGGACTAGTAATATTCACAAACAATTCACACATTTAAAACCTTGTGCCTTGCCCGAGGCACAATGGTCCATTTGTAAGGGTTTTTATTTCATCTTCATATGACATTCAATGAATCATGGACGTTTTTTCACATACAAACTTTTGTGCTCATTGTTTTTCTTTTACATTTTTTTTAAAGGATGGATATACCCTTACACATACCCACACTCACAAATGCAGGTACCCCTCCATTCCAGATCCCATGGGTAACGATACTGCTATGGCCTTTTGTGACTCTGAGGATCTAATCTACCAATCCGAAGACGAAGGTGAGGAAGATTGTAAAGTACCAGGTGAACTGGCCAGACTACTACAACAAGAGGAACGAGCCATTCAGCCTCACGAGGAACCTGTGGATACAATCAATCTAGGTACCGAGGAAGATAAAAAAGAGGTCAAGGTGGGTGCCAATTTGGAGCCCAGTGTCAAGGAGCGTCTGATTCAGCTGTTGCATGATTATGTTGAGATCTTTGCCTGGTCATATGAAGACATGCCAGGACTTGATACAGACATCGTGGTACATCGTCTGCCAACAAGAGAAGACTGTCCACCAGTAAAACAAGCAGTCCACCGCATGAGACCTGATATGTCACAGAAGATCAAAGCAGAAGTCATGAAACAATTCAATGCTGGATTCTTGGCTGTCACTTCCTATCTCTAATGGGTTGCCAACATTGTTCCCGTGCCTAAAAAGGACGACAAAGTACGAATGCGCATGGACTATAGAGATTTGAATAGGGCCAGCCCTAAAGATGATTTTCCACTCCCCCACATAGATATCCTGGTTGACAATATGGCCCAACACAAAGTGTTTTCCTTCATGGACAGATTCTCAGGTTACAACCAAATCAAAATAGCACCTGAGGACATGGAGAAAACAACATTTGTTACACAGTGGGGCACATTCTGCTACAAAGTGATGCCATTCGGACTGAAGAATGCTGGGGCAACCTATCAGCACGCCATGGTAGCTTTGTTTCATGACATGATACATCATGAAATATAGGTCTACATAGACGATATAATATCCCGATCGCAAACGGAAGAAGAGCACCTTGATCACTTGCAAAAGCTGTTTGAGAGATTGAAGGAGTACAAGTTAAGGTTGAATCCAAACAAGTGCACATTCGGAGTACGGTCCGGTAAACTTTTAGGTTTTGTCGTCAGTGTGATACGGTGGCCAGAACCGGGACGTGTTTCCCTTTTTAAGGAATGCTGGTTTGCATTTTGCGTTTGTGTTCGCAAAATGTCGCGGTAAACAAGAGTCGCCACCGACTTTTATTTTATCCAACAAGGAAAGGAAAAAAGCACTGAAAAATTCCTTTTTCGAGATATTTCTGAGTACGGGGGGTAGATTATAGAAAGGGAAGGTATTAGCACCCTTTCTATCCGTAGTTATCTACGGGCTCTTAGGTACTTGCTCATCATTTTCAAAATTGTTTTCTTTGTGTTTGTGTGCTTTGAAAAGTTTTTGTTTTGGCTTCGATTTAACTCTTTCTTCTATCTTCAAGAGTGTAATGAAGTGTTTTTGAAAACTTGTTTGTAAAGGAGTGTAAGTGTGAAAAGTTTGTTTTGATTGAGCAAGAACTTAAGAACTAATCTACCTACTCGAAAAAAGAATCGTCCTATGTTTGTTTCCTTTAGACAATGCTATCCCACTATTAGTGAGTAGATAGCACCGTCGTTCGAGTTTTGAGGGTCAATTTGAAAGGGACGTACGGTCACTAAAGCAAAGTTAGGACGTCTTAATAATAACCCTAATGTCTTAGATCAATTATCCGAGGCAACAATATCCGAGGTAACCTTTCCGAGGCAACTTTGATCTTTGGACAAAAGGACGACCACTAAAGCATCATATACTCAATGACCGTTTACCG
Organism: Vicia faba; assembly: GCA_948472305.1. NCBI lineage: Eukaryota > Viridiplantae > Streptophyta > Magnoliopsida > Fabales > Fabaceae > Vicia > Vicia faba. Next base: position 985,112,493 of record OX451739.1, read on the forward strand.
AAGGAAGCCAAGTGGGAGTGTACCCTATAAGTGCGCATGTGCGAGTAATTCAATTTCAGATTATTTATCTTTGCACATGTTAAGGTTATCTAACTGTTTTAAAGTTTTTCACATACATTCTTATCATGCATCCTAATATCATACATCTAACAGTTAAATATTTGCGAAATTTAAAATGCGGAAATTAAACTAAGCTATTACAAGGCTTCGGGTATTTACATAGCCAAAAACAAACCCTTTGAAAATAAAGCGATGAATGAAAAGTAAAAGTCTTAATTAAAACTATTACACCTTATAAGTAGTTACAATAATGGGATAAAAATAATAATAACGCGCGCGATGAAATTTAGATCGGGAGAAAATTAGGGTTTTGACCCTTCTAACCTAATCAAAAGAAAAACTGTTTTTGTTGTTTTTAATAAAAGAATTAAGTTTTCTAAATTAAGAATGAAAATTAATTAGTGATTAAATTAATTAATAAAAATAATTACATGACCTATTTTTGGTTTTTTTGGTTATTTTTTAGGAAAAAAGAAAATGTAGTTAAATTAGAGATAAAACCTAATTGTTCTAATTAGTTTTAATTAAAAAAGAAATTAAAGTTTTACCTAAAATTAAAATCTAATTAAATTAATAAATTTATTGATAAAAAATATACCTAAGTCTAATTGGTGAAAAATATTTTTATGATTTTTTTATAGAAGAAAATAATTAATTTGTTATTAAAGTAAATTAAATTAATTAATTAAAATAAAATGTAAAAAAGAAAAAAAAGGATAAGAAATGGGGCCTGCAAAAGCAAATTGGAGGGTGCAAAAATCAGAATTCTGGGCCCAAAGATGGAAGTCCACGTTGACTTCCTGAATTCAGTGTGCTGTGTTGACTAGGCTTCATGATGCACCTTCAGATGATGGCCATCAGATTTGGCCATATGGAGATCTAAGGACTAGATCATGAGAGTCTATGGTAGTCCTTTGGCTTGTAAACGCGTTGGATCCTGAAAAGAAAAATAACATGGAGGAATTGGGGGACTTGGGATTCGAACCCAGGTCCTGAAGCTCTTTCCACGCCCTCACTACCACTGCACCACTAGTGTTCGTTTGTACATAATGTAAACAACAAATATTATAAAATAAATAAGTGAATGAAAGAGATAATGCACGTGAATTTTCAAACGGACGAGTGAGGTGATGCCACGCCATCATCCCTGTCCTTGGTCTATTGGTAAAAAGTCCCAGACTTTTACCTACGGACGTTGGTCCGTCGCTATAAGCCTGCACATTCTCAAAATCAATTATAGGCAAGATAAATCAAAACTAAAGCCATGAATGATTTCGTTTGGACCTACTGAGTTCAATGATGGCCCTTTCATGGCCTAATTTTTCCTGTAAACGAAGATCCCAATTTGAAACAAGGAACCCTAATAATGGTGAAATCCACTACATGCCATATAAATGCAATTAAACAATACAGAAAGCTTGCATATGTCTTAAGGATCAAGAATATACCATTAGTTCATGCTATCAATGCCTAAATCATGGAATTCGATTTCAAGAAAAGTTAGGTATCGTGATTGACTTACATCGTGATATAGGGCCTAAAAATGCTTGATTTCGATTGCTTTTGCTTGCTAGGGATCCCAGGAATCAATTGGAATGGGAAAAGAGTCTTGAATTGGCCTGGAACAATTAAATCGTGTTTGCACTTTTTCCTGATTTTTTCCAGTTCTGTTCTTGATGCTGCGCCCCCTTCTCTAGCCTCCTTTGGTCTGCCTCACTTCTATATGTATCAAGGAATGGATTAGGGTTGATAGAATGTACTCAATCTTCTTCCATTATTGAATTTGATTGTGATTTGATTCTCTTGAATATCATTCCAAAATTAGCCTAAAATCAATCTTTTTGTCCATCCCAATGCCTTGCACGATTTCAAATACTTTCCAACTGGATTTGTGACCTGAAACAAGTATAAAATCTTGAGTTTTCAATGCTTTAGATTTTCTCATGATTTATTTTGATTAAAATTGATTTAAATCAAATAAAAATCAAAATAAATAATAAAAACATGATAATGACAAGTGGAAAGGGCTAGAGCTCGTGGACTATGTTGCCAACTTAAAACAAGTGAAAAAGATTGGGCCCATTTGGCAAAAATTGAAGTTTTAGGCATAGTTGACTTTTGGCAATTTTGCAAAAAGGGTCAACTTCACCAATGCATAACTTCCTCAATTTTGACTCTTTGAAGGTGTTATTTGACTTTTTAGAAAGCTTGATATGTCCTATAATCAACCCTTTTTTTATCATCTCAATTTGATATTCCATGCTCATGTATGAAGCTTTGACAAAAAAGGTGTTTTTGTTGACTTTTCAAAATGACCTATAATGTCCAAATTCATAACTTCTTGTGAGTGCATATTTTGAACTTGTGATATGAATATAGATTGTAGAGAATTGTATCCTATTCAAAATGAGCTTTGGATGGGTCATTTCTAATAAAGTATGAGAAAGTTATGCTTGGTCAAAGTTGAGTTGACTTTTCCTACAAAACCCTAATTTAGCAACTTTTGAGTCTTGATGGATTATGAGCAATCCTTGATGAATCATGATCAACCCTTGATCAAAAGATGAAATATCCTTCAAAATGAGAATGTTGACTAAAAATATTGAAGTTTGACTGTATGTGAGCCACAATTGACTTTTGCCCTAACACAGTCGATTTTCAGGTCTTTGAGCAATTGACTGAGCAAACTTTCTCTGCAAGGATTGAAACTTGACATGGATGATCTTGATAACATATTAAGACATTGGTTAGAATTTGGGTTCCCTTGGACTCAAATATCTTGATGCAACATGAAACCCTAATTTGAGGTAGACTGTCTTAGGAGAGAGCTTGTCTGGCCAACCCTTGGACTACCTTGAGCAACTTGGGGATCTTTCTTAAGATGTTTTGAGAGATATGGGAGGGCAAGTTTTAGGGTAAAACAGCTGCCCCTGTTCAATCTTCTTAAACCTGAGGATGTAGATTGGCTTTCGTGCCTTTCGTGATCTGAAGGTGGAAGATGATTGAACACTTGAGTGCCCAGAAGTTTGCACTCGCATAAAGTGGTAATTGTCTTGTGATGTCGGGAATGGGTTTATTGATGCCATTTGGAGACTGATGACGGGAGATGGGCTTAAAGATGCCATCCGAAGGAGTGTCGATCGCATAAGAGATTCCTTAGCGAGAGCTTGTATACCTGTCGTTGAGGAAGATTCCGCTGGGGAAGGCTGATCTTTGTTGAGAGAAGTAGAATTTTAGGAGCTTCGGTCATCCGTTATTCTGCTGGTGAGTCGTCTCTGTTTGAATTTTAGGAACTTCGGTCATCTGTATTCTACTGAGGAATCATCTCTGTTGAATTTTAGGAACTTCGGTCGTCCGTATTCTACTAAGGAATTATCTCTGTTGAATTTTATGAACTTCGGTCGTCCGTATTCTACTGAGGAATCACCTCTGTTGAATTTTAGGAACTTCGGTCGTCCGTATTCTACTGAGGAATCATCTCTGTTGAATTTTAGGAACTTCGGTCGTCCGTATTCTACTGAGGAATCATCTCTATTGAATTTTAGGAACTTCGGTCGTCCGTATTCTACCGAGGAATCATCTCTGTTGAATTTTAGGAACTTCGGTCGTCTGTATTCTACTGAGGAATCATCTCTGTGGAATTTTAGAAACTTCGGTCGCCCGTTATTCAACTAAGGAATCATCTCTGTTGACATTTAGGAACTTCAGTCGTCCGTTATTCAACTGAGGAATCATCTCTATTGGAAAGGAAAGTTGAATTTTAGGAGCTTCGGTCGTCCGTTATTCAACTGGGGATTAAACTATTATACAGTCGTACCCGGGCTTCACAGCTTGAATTTTGTGAGAACTTGATTGTATCCTTCCTGAAAGGTAAAGGTTAGCTGTATGTAATGCATGATATGTATCAAGCAATGATGTTCTCAAAATAAATGAGACTGTGTTGTATGATGCGTATGCATGTCATGATGTATGGAAATGTGATGTTTTTAGTTGGGGAAAATAAATCTTGGATTGCTGCTGGAGAAAAGAGTTGAATTCTTCGTTTCTGCTGGGGATAATGAATGAAGATGATTATGAGAATAAACCTGCAGGAGAGGATAACTCCGCTGGGGAATAAACTGATGAGGAAATGACTTTGTGGAGAGAACATATTCTGCTAGAGGACCCGTTGATTTGGAAGAATAACCTCAGTCGGGGATGAATTACCGTTGTTGGCGATAATGAAACTCTTTTGGGAATTGAGTTTCTGTTTGTGAAAGGAGTGAACTCCGCTGGGGATGATTTTCCAGTTGCGATTTCACTGGGGATAACCTTTTAGGCTCTACTGGGGACAATCCTCCAGCCTCTACTGGGGATAATTCTCCAAACTCCACTGGGGATAATTTTCTAGTGCTGATGATGGATAAACTCTGCTTGGGGAGAATTTTATCGGCTCATTCGCGGTTGTGAGCCTCAGCTGGGGAGAGTTAACACTACTGTCTTTTTCTTACTCTGCGGGGAGTGAATGTACCTTAGTCATATTCTTCAGCTAAATCTATCCCTGTACCTGGTGGACAAAGCAACTGTAAGGTCTGGACAATTCTTATTTGCCCCTGTTCCTGATATTACGAGTAATCGTCCTTTGTTTCGCATGTAAATATTTATGAGCAACAATTATTGTCAAATGTATATATAATGAACCATTGGACGTTCTTGCAAAACAAAAACAGAAAAAGAAAATAATTTTGAAATTTCTTTGTGGAAATGAATTGTATTGATTTTGGAGTCAGCTTGTAAATAGGCATTTTTTGTACAAGAGGCTGACGTCCTAGTAAGAGAACACCGTCGAACAATAGAGTTTATACAATTTATGTAAAAGAAAGAAAAACAACTATATGAATAATCCCACTGAGTTCCAACTCTGCTAATGCCTTTATATCCTCGTGCGTCTCATCACTTTGCTACTTGGTGGAAGGTAGATCAGATTGATTAGTGCCGTCTGAGCTTGATAATTGATACCGAAGTCTGGTTACAAGGTGATCCAATGAGACATAGTGTTACGCTTTAATCCCTAATTTTTGCCTGGACTGCCCTTTCGGGTTTTCAGTCCACCGGGATACCCTTTTTTGCCCAAGCCGCCTTTTCAGGTTTTCGACTTGCCGAGTGTACAAATTTTTACATTTTCATCCCTTATTTTTGCCCGAACCCTTTTGGTTCGCTGGGAAGCCCTTATTTTTGCCTAGGCCAGTCGACCTAGCGGGTCTTTGATTATGCGTAGTATTTTTTTCACTATGTCTGCATTGACGGGGTGAGGAAGGTCGTCACCATCCATGGTGGTTAGAGTCATAGCTCCTCCCGAGAAAATGTTCTTAACCACAAATGGCCCTTCGTACGTAGGAGTCCATTTGCCCCTGGGATCACCTTGTGGTAGGATGATGCGTTTGATCACCAGATCCCCAACTTGATACCCTTGCCGTCTGACTTTCTTGTTAAATGCCTTGATCATTCGCTTTTGATACGTTTGACCATGAAAAATAGCAGTAAGTCTCTTTTCATCAATTAAGTTCAGCTGAGCAAGCCGGGTCTGGATCCAGTCATCTTCACTCAAACCTGCATCCTTCATAATCCGAAGAGAGGGTATCTGAACTTCAATGGGTAAGACGTCCTCCATGCCATATACCAAGGAATAGGGTGTTGCCTCTGTTGACGTCTGCGCTGAGGTGCGGTACCCATAAAGAGAAAATGGTAACATCTCGTGCCAGTCTTTGTATATCACTGTCATCTTCTGCACAATCTTCTTGATGTTCTTATTAGCCGCTTCAACATCCTCATTCATCTTCCGCCGATAAGGAGAAGAGTTATGATGCTGTATCTTGAACTGCTTGCAGAGCTCGGTGATCATCTTATTGTTGAGATTTGTACCATTGTCCGTAACGATCCTCTCTGGTACACCATTTCAACAGATCAGATTGTGCTGAATGAACTGTGCCACGACGTTCTTGGTTACAGTAGCAAATAAAGCTGCCTCAACCCACTTCGTAAAGTAATCAATTGCTACCAGGATGAAACGATGCCCGTTAGACGCAGTAGGTCTGATCTCACCTATCATATCAATGCCCCACATTGCAAAAGGCCAAGGAGCTGTCAAGACATTCAGAGGAACTGGAGGTATGTGCACCTTATCAACATAGACTTGGCATTTATGACAGGTTCGAGAATGCTGATAACAGTTGGCTTCCATGGTAGACCAATAATATCCTGCCCGTGGGATCTTCTTTGCCATGGTGTGTCCACTGGAATAAGTTCCGAAAGTACCTTCATGTAACTCTGCCATGATCCTTTCTACCTCCCTCTTATCCACACATCTCAGTAAGGTCGAATCATGGTTACACTTGTAAAGGATACCATTACTGATGAAGAACTTCGCCGCGAACCTCCTCAGAAACTTCTTATCATTAACAGATGCACCCTCGGGGTATTCCTGAGCCTCAAGATACCTCTTTACCTCATGAAACCAGGATTTATCTGCCACCTCTTCAGTCTCAATGTCACAGCAATGTGCGGGTTCATCTAACCTTTCAATGGTAATCTGGGGAGCCTCGTTGTCCCACCTGACCTTGAACATAGAAGACATCGTAGCTAGCGCATCCGCTAACTGATTCTCCTCTCTAGGGAAGTGTTCAAAGGTTATCTTCTCAAAATGTGGAAGCAGCGTCAATACATACTCTTTGTAAGGAATGAGATTTGGGTGCTTCGTATCCCACTCGCCTTTGATCTGACTGATCACGAGAGCGGAATCTCCGAATACACTCAGAAACTTTATCCTTAGGTCAATAGCTGCTCGAAGGCCCATGATACATGCTTCATACTCCGCCATGTTGTTGGTGCGGTTAAAACATAATCGGGCGATAAACGGAGTATGAGAGCCTTCAGAAGATATGATCACAGCGCCAATGCCATTACCCAAAGCGTTTGAAGCTCCATAAAAGTACATAGACCATCGGGATCCCTCCTTAGGTCCTTCATCTGGTCCAGGTGTCTCACAGTCAATCACCAACATGATATTCTCATCCGGGAACTCGAAGTTTATAGACTGGTAATCATCTACGGCCTGATGTGCCAAGTGATCTGCCAACTCACTCCCCTTGATTGCCTTTTGGGTCGTGTATTGGATGTCATACTCAGTCAAGATCATCTGCCATCTCGCTATTCTTCTGGACAAGGCAGGCTTTTCGAAGATATACTTGATTGGATCCATCTTTGATATCAACAGAGTAGTGTGAGTCAGCATATACTGTCTCAGCCGGCGAGCAGCCCATGCCAAAGCACAGAAAATTTTCTCAAGCAATGAGTATCGGGTCTTGTAGTCGGTAAACTTTTTGCTAAGGTAATAAATAGCATGCTCTTTTCGGCCAGACTCGTCATGCTGCCCCAACACGCACCCTATTGAATTGTCGAGTACTGTCAAGTATAGGATCAAGGGTCTTCCCTCAATTGGAGGCATCAGAATAGGTGGCTCTTATAGATATTCTTTGATCCTTTTGAAAGCGGCTTGACATTCATCATTCCATCTTACCACTTGATCTTTCTTCAACAGCTTGAAGATTGGCTCACAAGTAGCAGTCAAATGTGAAATGAATCGGGCAATGTAATTTAACCGTCCTAAAAAGCCTCTGACTTCTTTTTCTTTTCGGGGAGCTGGAATTTCCTGTATAGCCTTCACCTTTGCAGGATCCACTTTGAAATTCTGGAAACAGATACTTAATGTCACAGTGAATGTTATGACACCGTATCTGACAAACTTGTACACACTCCAAACAGTAAATTAAAATACAGTAAAGAACACAATCAATTGTTAACCCAGTTCAGTGTGTAACAACACCTACTCTGGGGGCTACCAAGCCAGGGAGGAAGTTCACTATAAGAGGTATTAATTTAGGAATAAACCAACCAGTTTATCTCCTTCACTTAAGACCTACCCAATGCAACTTCAATCTAAGTCCTACTTAAAACTGAGTTCCTACTCACTCCCCCTCAATCACAGTAGTGATACTAATCTATTGATTAATGAGATTATGAAGACATTCTTCAATACACACACTTGATTTTGCTTCAAAGCTTTAATCAAGAGACACAACACTCGTGCTTCAAAGCTTTGAGTGATAAACAACCCTTAAAACCAAATCCTACTCCAAGTCACTTATCACAACGATAATTGCTTGGCTCACAGTAGTTACAACTATACAATGCCTTATTGATCTTCTGTCAAAAAGTGCTTCCCTCCATTAGGCTTCGTGAGAAATATATAAGCAGACTATTCTTCTTTTAGGGCTTCCACAAAAATAGCTAGGGTTAACTAAAGTTAGCCTAAAGACTTGATCTTGGGCTTTCATCCTAACAGATTAGGGTTAAGCAAGGTTAACCTAATGTCCACGTGAGCAACTGATCTGGACAATATTCTTCAACTCAGAGTAGCACACCAGATTCCTAAAAATTCTCAGGAATAATAAATCTGCACAACAACTTGATCAGTACAGGATGTCTTAACATTGGTTATGACATCATGTATCTTGCTCACTGATTTTGGTAGAATTCAGTACATATGATCATAGCTTAATGATCAAGATATTCACTCATACTGAGTAGTTCCTATAGAACATTCCTTCTGCAGAATGTACCTTTATCCCAGAATGTTATGAAATCAGTCATGACATTCGCAAATCTGGTTTTACCAAAAAATAATGCCAACAAACAAACACTTACAAACTCCCCCTTTGGCAAATTTTTGGCTAAAACCCCTAAACAATCAGAGATTAGAATGCAGCAGAATTTTTTAATAACAACTACCAATATCTAATTCTACCAAAATTACCACAATTTCTTCTCCCCCTTTTTAGCCATAAAGAGGCCAAAGGTACTAGTACTTTAAGTTATACAGTCATCCAAAAGGAAATTCAAAAAAAACCCAGAAACAAAGAAAAGATATCAAATAGCAGCAACAGGTTCCAGCATCAATCTTTTCAACTCAGCAAACACAGACCTTCAGGTACTGTCATCCCCTGAGGAAGCACTATTTTCAGCAGCTTTTTCTGGTGAGCTTCTTGCAGAACCATCACGGTGTTCTTCATCAGCATTCTCTTCCCTCATTCGTTCTTCATTCTCCTCCTGTTCCAGACTAGCAATCAGCTCTTCAAGAGTCCTTTTTCTTGCATCAAGCTCTCTGCAGGTTTCTTTTAGAACAACTATAAGATCAGCTTTCTTGGAATGAGCTTTGACATTTGATGTCTCAGCAGATGTCATAACAATGTCAGGGACATGAGTTCCCTGAAACAGCTTATAGTGAAAACCAAGTGCAGGAGCTCTTTTGCACACGGAGTCCTTTTTAACCAGAATATCAGGATACTGATCAATGATTATACCATACAAGAGAGAGGGAAAGGCAATAGGGCCTTTAATAGCACAACTCTCAGCATGTTTCAATGTTTGATCAAAGATGTAGTTGCCATAATCAAAGTTTGTTCTGGTTCCAACAGCATAGATAAATCTTCCCAAACCTGTGGAAATGGTGGATTTGTGGTTGGTGGTGTTGGTGTAAGCCCTAGAGGCTAATACTTTTGGTACTTGTATCGAATTATTTATTAATAATAAAAGGCATTTCTTTATTATGTTTGCTTTCCAAAATAATAAAGTCCCTAGAATGGTTTATTTGTTTAATGAAATGTTAAGTGTGACTTAATCATGAGATCCCATTAAACATAAGACACTATTCTTAGAGTATCTGTAGTCAAGCTTTAATGTGAAGTGGGATAGCATTAAAGCATTAAGATTATTATGAAGATAGATTGATGATCACATCTCATGGATCATAGATAAGGAGTTATCAAGTCTTGACATAGGTATGAATATTAGGAGTAATATTTATACTGGATTGACCCGCTATGAGAATACTACATAGAATGTTATGCAAAGTGTCATAAGTTATTCTCATGATGATAATGGTGTATACCACCCTTCGACCTGAAACCACTATGGACCCTAGATGTAGAGTCAAGTACTTTATTGCTGATCAAACGTCATCCGTAACTGGATGACTGTAAAGACGGTTGATGGGTACTTCACAAAGCATGCTAAGGGACATGAGTGACCTAGATGGAATTTGCTCATCCTGCATAACAGGATAAATGTCTAAGGGCCCAATATTAAACTGGACAAGGGTGACACAGTGTATGCCTTGTGTTCAATATAGACATGAGGGTAAAAGGGTAATTGTACAACACAAATATTATCACGGAAAAGGTTTGGTCAGATCACATGACATTTTCGTGACTTTGGTAACAGTGATGTGTTGCTAGATACCGCTCACTGTTTATTATATTTAAATGTGTGATTTAATATAATTGCCAACGTCGCGAAAACCTACAGGGTCACACACATAAGGACAGGTTGATGAGAGATAGAATAAATAAGGAACACCGTAAGGTACAATGCACTTAAGTGTAATACGGAAAGTGGTAAGGTACCACGTGGATAAGTGATATATGGTACGTCATAAGGTATGATGTCCATAAGCTTAATTGGGCTTTTAGCTTATAGCCTTAATTGGGCTTTTAGCTTGTAGCCCACACGAGTGATTCTATAAATAGATCCCTTGTGATGAAGCAATTTCACTTGATGCAATTTCGTTTTTGATTCTCTCTCTCACTCAAAGTTTCCGTTCGTGATCAGCTAGCACTGTGACCGGAAGCGATCTGTTCGTGTGGACTGAGTAGAGGCGTTGTTCTTCATCAACGCTCGTGATCACAACATCAAAGGTCTGAATCGCCACAAGAGGTAAATGTTTCTATCACTGACCATGCTCATTCGTAAGGATCGCTAAAGGAAATTTTTAAATTCCGCTGCGCTTTTTATCGCAATTTCCTTTCAGGTGGGAACCCAGTTAGCTGCACCAATTTTGTGCAGTATGGAAAACTTCATACTCAGCTTGCTGGCAGTTAGCTTCCCTTTCAATGGACAATGCTTGACTTGCTTGGCAGTGATGGTTTGACAAACCTGGTTGTCAGTAACTTCAAGCTCAGGTTGAGCATCATCAGGCCTTCCTAGGTATTTGTTTATCACAGTAGGAGAGAAATTTACCTTCCTTCCTCTCACATAAACACTCTCAAAATCAGCTGACTTTCCATCAGCACAACCACCAGACAAATTTACTATGAATTCTTTGACAAGAATCTCATAGCAGTTGGAAAACTTAGCCACTGTTTTCATCAGGCCAGCATCTTTGATTAGATCCATGACTTCCTTACACTCAATAGCACTTCTGTTCAGCTCCCTCTCCAAGGAAATCCTTTTCAGAAACACATACTTCCACCTGCTTGCATTTTCTGGATGGTGAAAGGAGATGTTGTCAATGGCAACTTCAGGAACCTTAGGCAGTTTGCTAGAAGAGGGTTTCTTCCTGAGAGGAATGTCTGGAACATTGCTCTCAACATAAAAATCAAAGTCTGATTCTTCATCAGATTCAAAGGGTTCAGGAGCCTTTCTTTTCTTGGCTATAGGTTGTCTCAAGGGTTTTGAGAGACTACCAACAGATACCCTAGCTTTTACCTTCCCTTTACCTTTCGAAGTTCCAGCTTTTTGATCCTTCTCAGCCTTGTTCTCAGGCCTTGTCTTCTCATGAACAACTTCAGTAGCCTTCTCTTTGGAGGGGCTTTGGTCATCATTCTGCTTCTCTTTTCTACTCATCATCCTTCTAGCTATGCTAGGGTTGATATTTGCAATTAAATAATTGTCAGAGAATTCTTCAACAACATCAATGACAGGAGGTTCAACAGCCTTGTCAGTAGGGGTCTGGTGATCATCAGGTTTTTCTGGAGATTTCTCAATGTTGTCATCAGGTGTCTCAACATTCTGAGTGACATTGGGATCCCTTTCTACATTAGGGCTAGCATTTTCTTGGTTCAATGGTACAGATATTCCAGGAAAAGAGTAATTCTCATTAAGAATCCTAGTGACTAGTCTGGAAATAGCTTGATGCATATAAGCATAACCTTCCCTATTAGCTATCTCTGGAGGAACAGAAGATGGTGGTTGAGAAGATTTACCAGATGGAGAAGCTTGTGATCTTCTTGCATGTCTGGTTCGCAGCTTCTTGACCTTAGTAGGATCAGCTACCATTTCACGAAGTGGAGTTATCTCAAGAACATCAACATCCATGCAGTTTACGATTTCCCTAGGTTCGGTGTCAGTGGGTGAGGAAGATGCAGTTGCCTTTGATGAAGATCATGACACAGATTGTTGAGACATCTCGAGAGATTAAGAAAATAAGTGACAACAAGTGTGAAATCTTCGTTTGAGGGAATGGAGAGTGGTGCAGCAGAATGAGAAGAGAGAGATAAAAATATGTCTATTCCTCTTCTTAAACTTTCGGAAAGAAGGAGGGAAACAAATGATTATCCCAAACAGAATAGACTCGATTAACATATCTCTTTCAACCCTTGTTTTAAGCAAAATTAATTTCTACATCTCTTCATATTGGCAAATACCCAGCTTGCCCCTTAAATTTTCAAACTGACTGGCATCAAGTGCCTTGGTAAAAATGTTAGCCAGTTGTAGTTCAGTGGCAACATGTTCCAGCTTAATCACCTTCTCCTCCACAAGATCTCTGATGAAGTGATGTCTAATGTCAATATGCTTAGTCCTGCTGTGTTAAATAGGATTCTTGGATATGTTAATAGTACTCAAATTGTCACAGTATAATGTCATGACATCTTGTGTGACATTATACTCAGTCAGCATCTGTTTCATCCAGATCATTTGAGAACAGCTGCTACCAGCTGCTATATATTCAGCTTCAACAGTAGATAGAGACACACAGTTTTGTTTCTTGCTGAACCAAAAGACAAGATTATTTCCCAAAAAGAAGCATCATCCAGAGGTGCTCTTTCTATCATCAGCACTACCAGCCCAATCAGCATCACAGTAACCAGACAGAATTGGTTCACATCCATGAGAGTACATCATGCCATAACTGTAAGTTCCACTCACATACTTCAGAATTCTTTTCACCTGGTTGATGTGACTTACTTTGGGTTCAGCCTGGTATCTTGCACATACTCCAACTGCAAAGGCAATGTCAGGTCTGCTGGTTGTTAAGTATAGCAGACTTCCTATCATGCTTTTGTACAAGCTTTGATCCACATTTTCCCCACTTGTGTCTTTGGACAACTTTAAATGAGTAGGTGCAGGAGTCCTTTTATGACTGGCATTTTCCATTCCAAACTTCTTGACAATATTCTTTGCATACTTGCTTTGAGACAGAAAAATTGAGTCTTCCATCTGTGTAACTTGCAGTCCAAGAAAGTAGGTCAATTCTCCCATGAGGCTCATTTCAAATTCAGCTTGCATCTGGTTAGCAAAATGTTTAACCATTTTATCTGACATCCTCCAAACACTATGTCATAAACATAAATTTAAGCTACCATTATCTTTCCTCCTTCATTCTTGACAAAAAGAGTTTTATCCAAACCTCCTTTCCTGTATCCTTTGTCAGTGAGGAACTTTGTCAACCTGTCATACCAAGCTCTAGGAGATTGTTTCAGACCATATAAATCTTTCCTCAATTTGTAGACATGATCACGACAATTTGGATCCACAAATCCTTTAGGCTGTTCCACATATACTTCCTCATTTAAGTACCCATTTAGGAAGGCAATCTTTACATCCATCTGAAATAGCTTGAGCTTAAGGAGACAAGCAACTCCTAATAGAAGTCTGATTGATTCCAGTCTGGCTACAGGAGTAAAAGTATCATCAAAATCAACCCCTTCAACTTGAGTGTATTCTTGAGCAACAAGCATTGCCTTATTCCTGGTGACAACTCCTTCAGCATCTGATTTGTTCTTGTAGATCCACTTTGTGCCAATGATGTTTGTTCCTTCTGGTCTAGGAACTAACCCCCATACTTCATGTTGCTTGAATTGGTTCAATTCATATTGCATTGCTCCAATCCAGTATTCATCAGTAAAAGCCTCTTTAACATTTTTTGGTTCAATCTTAGACACAAAGCAATGTTTGTGATGATTTCTCTAGATCTTGTAATGACTCCACTGTTAGGATCTCCTATGATGAGCTCCTTAGGATGATCTTTCTGAATTCTGATGGAAGGATATTTGTTAGCTTCCTTTGATTCAGACTCTGATGGAGTAGGATTAGGCACATCATCCTTTTTAGACACTTGTGTTGAAGTCTCAAAGAATGTCTCAACATCATATGGGACATTTGTTTCCTCATGGTGATCATCAACTATGACATTTATAGACTCCATCATAACTCTGGTCCTGGAATTGAATACCCTATATGCTCTGCTGTTGGTAGAGTATCCTAGGAATATCCCTTCATCACTTTTAGGGTCCATCTTTCTCCTTTGTTCACGATTTGTCAGAATATAGAATTTGCTCCCAAAGACATGGAAGTACTTCACTGTAGGCTTTCTTCCTTTCCATAGTTCATAAATGGTGGATGATGTTCCCTTTCTCAAGGAGACCCTGTTATGAACATAACAGGCTGTATTCATAGCTTCAGCCCAAAAATGAATAGGAAGCCTTTTGGCATGTATCATTGCTCTGGCAGATTCCTGTATAGTCCTGTTTTTCCTTTCCACAACTCCATTTTGTTGAGGAGTTATAGGTGAAGAGAACTCATGATTGATTCCTTCTGAGGAACATAACTCATCAAACTTACTATTTTCAAATTCCTTACCATGATCACTTCTGATTCTGACAATGCATCCTTCTTTTTCTCTTTGAATTCTTCTGCACAATTCCTTAAATACATCAAATACATCAGACTTTTCCCTAATAAAATTTATCCAGGTGAATCTGGAAAAATCATCCACAACAACATAGGCATATCTCTTTCCACCAAGACTTTCCACCTGCATTGGACCCATCAGATCCATATGTAGAAGTTCTAGCACCTTAGAGGTGGTCAGATGTCTTGTCTTAGGATGTGACATTCTAGTTTGATTTCCAACCTGACATTCACCACAGACTCTCCCTTCATCAATCTGAAGCCTTGGAATCCCTCTGACTGCCTCCATGGATATGATCTTTTTCATCCCTCTTAGATGTAAATGACCAAGTTTTTGGTGCCACAGTTTCACTTCCTTTTCTTCTTTGGCTATAGAGCATACAGAAGAGTAGTTAGTGTTCTCAGACTCCCATAAGTAACAGTTGTCTTTTGATCTGACTCCTTTCATTACAACTTCTTGTTTTTCATTTGTTACAAGACATTCAGACTTGGTGAAGTTGACCTTGAATCCTAGATCACATAATTGACTGATACTTATGAGATTAGCAGTCAAACCATTTACCAGCAACACTTCATTTAGGTTTGGAACTCCAGGGCATTCCAAGTTTCCAACTCCTTTGATTTCTCCTCTAGCACCATCTCTAAAAGTGACATAACTAGTAGTATGAGGTTTGACATCATTCAGCAGATTCTTGATTCCAGTCATGTGTTTAGAGCATCCACTGTCAAAGTACCAGTCTTCCTTGGTAGAAACTCTAAGGGAGGTGTGAGCTATCAGGGCTGCAGTCTTTTTCTTCCATTGTTGAGTATATGGTGCCATGTTAGTCTTAGGTTTGACATATGGGGTCTGATTAGGATATCCATATAATCTGAAGCAGAATGGCTTTATGTGACCAAACCTTCCACCATGATGACATCTCCATCTTTGATACTTTTTATTCATATTTCTCTATTCTTGATGTTGAGTGCTATGTTGTGACATCTGCTTTGACATTTGTTTATCAGGCATGGTCTTCTTCTTGTCAACAACAGATTTCTTTGTAGCCACAAATCCTAGACCAGACATGTTTCCGGCATTTTGTCCAGCCTGAAGGATTTCTTCCAACTTGTCAGTTCCATTTGTCAACATCTTGACAGACTTAGTCATCTGATCAAGTTTGGAGTTCAGCATTTGAACTTCACCTTCGAGATGGCTTATAGTAGCAGTGTCTGCCTTCTTCTCAGCCTCCAACTTCACTATGAGTTTTTTCTGTTTCTCATTTTGTTGACAGACTTCAGCACTTCTGATACATAGCTTCTTGTAGGAGTCAGCAAGTTCTCAAATGTTACTTCCTCATCACTAGAGTCACTATCAGAGTTACAAATACCAGATAGTGCAGTAACTAGTTTAGCAGATTCTTCTTCAGAGTTACTTTCTGAGTCACAATCAGACCAAGTAACAGACATTCCTTTCTTTTGTTTTTTAAGAAAGGTAGGACATTAAGCTCGAATGTGCCCATATCCTTCACATCCATGGCATTGAATTCCTCAGCTTTGATTTCCCTTTTCTTCAGACTTAGTTCTTCTGCTGGAGTCATAGGATCTGCTAATGTCAGAGGGAATGTTCTTGACATTTGACCTTGACTTTGGATCCATTCTCTTGATGAGTTTGTTGAACTGCCTTCCAAGCATAGCTATAGCTTCTGAAATATTCTCTTCATCACTCTCCTTGCTTTCATCTTCAGTATTGGATACAAAGGCTATGCTCTTGTTTTTCTTGTCAACATTGTCACTGATCCCCATCTCAAATGTCTGAAGTGACCCAATGAGTTCATCAACCTTTAAGTTGCAGATATCCTGAGCTTCCTCTATAGCAGTCACTTTCATTGCAAATCTTTTAGGCAAGGATCTGAGAATCTTTCTCACCAGCTTTTCTTCTGACATCTTTTCTCCAAATGCTCCTGAGGTGTTGGCAATTTCCAAGATGTTCATGTGAAACTCATGAATGGTCTCATCTTCCATCATCCTTAGGTTCTCAAATTTGGTAGTGAGCATCTGAAGTCTTGACATTTTTACTTTGGATGTACCCTCATGGGTGGTTTTGAGAGTGTCCCAAACATCCTTGGCCAGTTCACATTGATGTACTAGTCTGAATATGTTTCTATCAATTCCATTGAACAAGGCATTTAATGCTTTAGAGTTACCCAGGGCTAACTCATCTTCTTCTTTGCTCCATTCTTCCTCAGGTTTCAGACTAGTCGTCCCATCTTTCCCAGTTATGGTGGGATGGTTCCATCCTTTGTCAGCAGCTCTCCAAGCCTTTTTGTCCAGTGACTTCAAGAAGGAAATCATACGAGGTTTCCAGTAGTCATAATTTGATCCATCCAAAATAGGTGGTCTGTTCCCAAATCCTCCTTCCTTGTCCATAGCGCCAGAAAATAATATCCCTAGATCTCACCCAGAAAGACAGGCAGGGTGCCTGCTCTAATGCCAATTGAAATTCTAGCAACAGATACTTAATGTCACAGTGAATGTTATGACACCGTATCTGACAAACTTGTACACACTCCAAACAGTAAATTAAAATACAGTAAAGAACACAATCAATTGTTAACCCAGTTCAGTGTGTAACAACACCTACTCTGGGGGATACCAAGCTAGGGAGGAAATTCACTATAAGAGGTATTAATTTAGGAATAAACCAACCAGTTTATCTCCTTCACTTAAGACCTACCCAATGCAACTTCAATCTAAGTCCTACTTAAACCTGAGTTCTTACTCACTCCCCTCAATCACAGCAGTGATACTAATCTATTGATTAATGAGATTATGAAGATATTCTTCAATACACATACTTGATTTTGCTTCAAAGCTTTAATCAAGAGACACAACACTCGTGCTTCAAAGCTTTGAGTGATAAACAACCCTTAAAACCAAATCCTACTCCAAGTCACTTATCACAATGATAATTGCTTGGCTCACAGTAGTTACAACTATACAATGCCTTATTGATCTTCTGTCAAAAAGTGCTTCCCTCCATTAGGCTTCGTGAGAAATATATAAGCAGACTATTCTTCTTTTAGGGCTTCCACAAAAATATCTAGGGTTAACTAAAGTTAGCCTAAAGACTTGGTCTTGGGCTTTCATCATAACAGATTAGGGTTAAGCAAGGTTAACCTAATGTCCACGTGAGCAACTGATCTGGACAATATTCTTCGACTCAGAGTAGCACACCAGATTCTTGAAAATTCTCAGGAATAATAAATCTGCACAACAACTTGATCAGTACAGGATGTCTTAACATTGGTTATGACATCATATATCTTGCTCACTGATTTTGGTAGAATTCAGTACATATGATCATAGCTTAATGATCAAGATATTCACTCATACTGAGTAGTTCCTATAGAACATTCCTTCTGCAGAATGTACCTTTATCCCAGAATGTTATGACATCATTCATGACATTCGAAAATCTGGTTTTACCAAAAAATAATGCCAACAAACAAACACTTACACACTTGAATACCTTTATCACTAACGATGAAACCCAGCAGCTTACCAGACCTCACTCCGAAGGTGCACTTGTTCGGATTTAGCCTCAGTCTGTACAACTTCAACCTGTCAAATAGCTTGTGCAGGTGGTCGAGGTGTTCCTCCTTAGTTTGGGACCTCACAATCATGTCATCAACGTATACCTTAATCTCATGATGAATCATGTCGTGGAACAAAGTGACCATGGCGCGCTGATACGTTGCCCCAACATTCATCAACCTGAAAGACATGACTTTGTAGCAAAAGGTACCCCACTGTGTAACGAACGTTGTCTTTCCATATCCTCGGGAGCCATCTTAATCTGATTGTAACCAGAAAAACCATCCATAAAGGAGAAGGCCTTATGTTGTGCGGTGTTGTCAACCAGAACGTCGATATGAGGCAGAGGGAAATCATCCTTGGGGCTCGCCCTGTTTAGATCCCTATAGTCAACACACATTTGAACCTTACTGTTGTACCCCAAAATTTTCCCTCTCATTTTATCAAGATTCTCATCACAAGACTTCTTGGACTCAAGACCAGATTAGGGTTTGCTCAGCTCAAGACCTCATCTTGCACTGATGACCTGAAATTAGGGTTTGAGTTTGCAGAGGGATTTTTTGACTTCCAATGCCTCATGTGACTTTCATACTTCATATTGAACTCCTAAGATTGCTCATACCAAGTTTCAAGCTTTAAATCAAATTTTTGGCCAGTCAATTGGACAGTTGACCTAAAAATCAGCTGTATCAGGGAAAAAGTCAACCATGGCTAATTTAAAGTCAAACTTCATAATTTTTGATCCACATTATAGACTCATATGAACCATTTGATCAAGTTTCGACCACAACTCCTCAAGAAATTTGATCAGATCATCAAAAGGGCAAAATTGTCAAAATTAGGGTTTTGACAATATAAGGGAAATTTCTGATTTTTCACCTAGCCAATGAACAATTGGGTTCAAACATGGTTTCAAGGACTCAATGGCATCATCTTTACCTAATCACAAGGTTCAAAAGATCTCAAAAGCATTGGATTGACAGATGAATTTTCCAATCAACTGATCAAAAATCAACTGTACACTGAAAAGTCAAACTTTGACTTTTTGGTCAAAATCAAGTGCCAAGGGTCATATTTCATAAAGATATGTAAAAACATGAAACTTATTCACCAATAAACCTAATTTTGAAAATTAGGGTTTAAGTTTGAAATTTTTCATAACTTAGAATTTTTCTAAGTTATGAAAATTTCTTATTTTTTCCCAACTTTTTCATCATGATGCAATTGGATTCAAAGAAAACTTCCAACATGAAAGTTGTATTCCTCCACAAAATCTACAACTTTGATTCACAAAGTTTTCCCAAAAGATTCTTGTATCTCAAGTTATGATTTTGTGAATAAGGGTCCATAAAACTTTTAACTTAGTGAAATTTTGCCCTAGTTTAGGCAGATTTTTTACCTAACTTCATGGCAACTTTTCACCTAGTTCCAAGAGGAATATCAAAATTCATTTCAAATATGGATTGTATAGAATGTTACAAGATTTCCAAAATGTCCAAGAACTCTCCAAGATCATTTGTGGTTAGGGAGAATCGAAGAAAAGAAAATGACAATTTCTCACTTTTGTCCATGGCATTTTTCACATTGTTACAAGTTGCAAATTTGTCCTAAGCATGCTTGTACTTGTTTTACAGGTCTTAATCCTTTCCACACTCCTTAATTTAATGCAAATACATTGGACAATGGCTTTGTTCTGAGCTATGGAACTTTGCACAATGAATTAACCCATTTATGGCATAAAGGTAACAATACCATTTCCATAAAGCTTGCTTTTTTGCAACTTTGTATTCCTTGAGCATTGAACCTGATCTTTGGCTACAAACAAGATCCACAAACTTGAGGCAAAGTACACCAACTATGTTCATACCTCAAGCTAGCCTGTACAGGCTTTGAGCTTTGTCAACTCAACTTTTCTTCAAAAACAAGCCAACTTGCAAAAGTCAGCATATCTCTTCTATCTGATAAAAACCAAGCTTTGCTACCATTTAAAACAACTTCAGCATATTATAACAAGTCAATACATGAGCTCATAGCATTGCAAACACCCTAAAACACAAAAAACCCCATTTTTTCCCAAAACAGGGCAACTTCTGCAAACCCCAAGCCACTTCCATATCCCCTCGTGCGTTTTGCCTTGAACCACTTCAAACACATTCCATATAACACACCCGAACTATCCAGGCCCTTGTCCAACAATTGTAACCTCATTTTCACACTTCACCATTTTCATTTTCTGAGTTTGCAGGTTGACTTCTACAAAGATATTCAGGCAACTTCAAAGCAAGCTAAGCATTGGGAAAGGTTGAGGGAACTTCAAGCAAGCTCAAAAGAACTTCAGGCCTCACTCAAAGTTGCTACATTGCCATATCCAAACTCAACTGAACAAGGTAATTTTCAAAGTTCTATCTCTTTATTTAGGCATCATTAGGCTTAGGTTTGTGAAGCAAAAATGTAGTCTTTAATGTGCTTGAGTTGTACATATGCATAGCTTCCATTTACATTGACTGAGCTAGGAGTATTTGATAGTTCAAGTTGCTGAAAATTTTAGGTCAGAAATTAGGGGTGATAAAATTCTCTCTGATCTTTGAGAGTTAGGTCAAGTTTTTTATATCATTGTAATTGTGACTTAACATGCTACAAGTTTCATGTTGTAAGTTTTGGATTTCATGCAAGCATGAGCAAGAACAGATTTGAAAGGCAGCGCGCGTGTTTGGTTCTGTCTAGAGGTCAGGGATGAAGATGGTTGGGCCTGGCGCTTGGGCTTGTTTCTTTTGACACCCCCCTTTTACTTTCTACACCCCCTTTTTGCATTTTCTTATATATTTTATATTTTCTTGCATATTTTATAATTTCTGATTTTATTTATTTTTTCTAAACATTTAAAATCACAAAAAATATTTTCTTTATTTTTTGCATTTTATCATATTTTTTTATTTTATTTTTTGCATAATAAATAAATTATTAGGTTAATATACTTTTATTTTCTTAAATAAACTTGTAAATAATATAAAAATATTATACATTTTTATTTTTATTATTTATACACTTGAAATAATATTTTCACACATATTTTATTTTTTAACATTTTTGTATATATTTTTATTTATTTTCTTATACATAAATGAAATAAATAATAATAGAATGTATATTTTCTTTTAACCAAAAAATTAGGGTTTCCACCCCTTTCAAAAAATAACCATTTTATTTTCTTATTTTTAAGACTTAAATAAATTCATTTTTACATACATAAAAATTAATACAAAACATTTTTTTTGCATATTTACATTTTATTGCATATTTAAATATTTGCTTATTTATTTATTTGTACAATAAATTCAATTTGGTTGTAATAATTTTAGGGTTTTATTTTTGAGCAATATCCCCCTATTCAAAACTTGTATCCCCCTCCCCATAATAATGTTGTAATAGTCTAGATTTACTTTACGCATTTTATCACTTTCATATACCATGATAGTAAACTAGGGTTTTGTATGCAAAGACCAAAAATCAAACAAATAGTATGACTTAATGCAAGACAAAAATGCATGAAAAATGACAACAGATTGCACACAAGCACCCCTAGGGTTTCATCCACTTTGTTGCCTTAAAATGGCCATGGTATGCATGCTTGATATCTTGGCAAAATCAATGCAAAAACAAAAAGATCATAGTCCCTCGATGACGCTATTAAAATGTTGCCTAAAAACAAATGATCTTAGTCCTTAAAACTTGCTAAGATACTTGGCACCATTGCTATCATGGTCATACGATGACCCACGCCCGTCCCGTTTAACATCCAAAGATAAGGTTGTTTACCAAATGCAATGGTAAAACAACAATGTCAAAGGGTTAAAAATATGTAGGAAAGACTTTTGAGTAGGTAGATAAGCTTCTAGTTACTTGATCAATTTGCAAACCATCCTTGCTATTTTCAAACAAACACACACATTTCAAAACAATTTCCAAACAACTTTCAAACATTGAAACATTTTTCAAAAGACAAACATCTTTGTATACATTCTTCAAACAAGAATCATTACAAAGATTTCCAAAACGATGGCCTCTTTTCAAAATACTTTCAAAACCGCACAAAGCACCATTTCAAACAATTGGAAACGAAAAGCAAGTGATCTAAACAAGTAACTAAGAGCCCATGGATAACCATGGATGAAAAGGGTGCTTGCACCTTCCATTTTCATAATCTACCCCCCTAACTCAAGAAAACATCTCAAAGGTATTTCCTGTGCTTTTTGACCTTTCCTTTGGATAAAATAAAAAGTCGGTGGCAACTCTTGCTAAACCGAAACATTTGCGAACACAAACGCAAAACCTCAAGTCAGTTCTCCCACTGTATCACAGAACTGGCGACTCTGCTGAGGAAAAATTTAAAAGTGGGGTTACCTTAGGGTTTTAGATCATCTTTACATGCTTATCTTGCTTTACTTGTATGCTTTACACTTTGGTTCTATTGTTTGGGTTTGAATCCTCTACCTAGATTTGGGAAACATTCATAGGTAAATAGCAATACATTGTGGAAACTGTGCGGGGTATACCGACATGGTCTAAGCAATAGCTATATTAGTGCGACATATTTGTGGGTACCAGTAGCCTTTGAGTCAATCAAAGAGAATACGGGGCCGTTGAGTGATGTCATGAAACACTAATGGACTTTTAGAACCTTTTACTTGACCAACTTGGCCTTTTAGGATGTAGTGAGATGACCGGCTTTGGTGTAGTCCAAAGTTGGTAGATACTCGATACTACACTCATTGAGGGTTGTTTTCTTGGAATATTTCGGTCGCCAGTAAAGTGGCTAAACTGAAACAATGAACACAGAAAACAATCCAGTGATATTGAGCTCCTTAGAACCCGATTACTATTTCTAAGACAGGTTGAGCCAACTAAACTTCAAGAGGGTACTTACCTATGAAACCCCGTGCAAGCCTAAACTAGGAACTTGTGTGATTTGTTTGTACATATATACTTGTGCATAACATCATGGACATCATGAAGCATCATGTTCATCCACTAACCATTTCAAGGATTTTGGATCTTCATTTTTGTTCCTGTTTTGTAGGTTATGGAATCACTTCGCAGGAAAACTATCCAAGTCAACCTTGTAAGAATTCCTCCACAACTCAAGGAGCTTGCTTCCAAGATTCCAGAGTATTATCCACTCATCGAGAGGCATGGTCGTCTTCTCAACTTGGTCAACTCTAACACAGAGGAAGACATGGTTAAAGTTATCTTCCAGTTCTTTGACCCCCTACACCACTGCTTCACATTTCCTGATTACCAACTTGTGCCTAATTTGGAGGAATTTCCTCAACTCTTGAGGATTCCTATTCTTCATCAACTACCCTTCAACGATACTGAAAGAGATCCAAAGCCTGAAGATGTTTCTCAAGCCCTGCACTTGCAACCATCAGATGTCACAAGTCATTGGGAAACCAGAAGTGGTGTCAAAGGCTTCTTGTCAAAGTTTCTGTTTGAGAAAGCTCAAGAATGATGGAATTCTCTAGACCTGCAAGATTTTGAGGAGATTGTAGCCCTTCTCATCTATGGGTTGGTATTGTTCCCAAACCCTGACCAGCTTATAGATTTCAATGCTGTCAAAATCTTCATGGCTCGCAACCCGGTGCCTACTTTGCTTGGGGATATCCTCCACTATTTTCACACTCAAACAATGAGGAAAAGAGGAGTTCTCATGTGTTGCACTCCTCTACTGGCAAGATGGTTTATTTCTCATCTTCCTCAATCAGTCTTGAAGAATGAGCAAGGCTTTAGGTGGTCACAACGGTTGATGACCCTTACACATTCAGGTGTTCATTAGTGTTCTCGATCCAGAGAAAATGTTATTATCATCGACCGTTATGGGGAATTCCCTAATGTCCCTCTACTTGGCATTAGGGGAGGAATAACATACAACCCCTGCTTGGCTCTGAGACAGTTTGGGTATGCCTGAAGGGATGGCCTACATGACATGCTGATTCCAGGCTTAGTTTTTGACTTCGACAACGACGATCAAGGACTTCGACAAAGGTTTATCCGAGCTTGAAGAATGCCCAACAAGGTGGACAGTAAGACCTTGGGACACAAGAATTCCATCCCCCTTGAGCCTTACCTCAAGTGGGTACGAACCCGCGCCCAAAGTCTTATGATGCCTTACCCCTCCATTCTCCCTGTGATTATAGAGCCTATTATGGAAGGAGAGGTTCCATACACCCTCCTACATCCTGACATGGCAACATCACTTGAAGATTTGAAAAGGAGTTGGATACAGCTCAAGGAAGAACGTGATACTTTTGAAGCCCAATTCTACGCAAGCGAGAAGAAGGTTTTGGAACTCACTCGTCAAATTCACGAAGAGAAGACTCTCAACACCTACATTGCACCAAAGAGGATGCGCAACGTCTTTTTACCTTAGAATTTTGTATTATTTTGCCCATGGGGCATTGATGTACTAACAAATTATATCTTATTAATATGACGTCTGTTCCTTTTTGTTTAAAACAAATTTGAATTTATGAATCCTTGAATGCATTACATGAATACATATCATTCATCATATGCATAAACATGTCTTCACACCAAGTTTCCTCATCTCTCTGCTGTTTATTTCAGCAAGATGGATATTGAACAAACGGTCAAAGATTTGCAAGCCCAGAATTCACATTTCCAACAGCTACTCATGACCTTGTCTAAGGGCCAGGAGGAGCTCAAAACTCTGTTAGAGAAGGAAAAAGAGAAAAAGAAGAAGAAGAGAGTTGGTGTGGCTACCTTGGGCAGAAGATATGAAGGTCAAGCCAGAAGGGTCCTAGATTTCCCATCAACATCTGAAGAGGGTAAAGGAGCGGCAGTGCCATCTGAATCTGAAGCTGAAGAAGAGGAAGATGAGGATTACTCTGAACAACAGTATCCTCCTGCAGATGACAAATACAAGAACTTGGAAGAGCGTCTAGCTGCCATGGAGGTATAGAGAGTGTCTGGGCTGGATTTTGAGGAGTTAGGTTTGGTTTCTGGAATTGTAATCCCTCCTAAATTCAAAGTCCCACTGTTTGTTAAGTACGATGGGGTGTCTTGCCCAAAGATACACCTACGATCTTATGTCAGAAAAATTCAACCACATTCTTCTGACAAGGACCTGTGGGTCCACTTTTTCCAGGACAGTCTTTCAGGAACGCAGCTGGATTGGTTCTACCAATTGGAGAGGTCTGATGTGCATAATTGGGAGGATTTGGCAGCTGCATTCTATAAGCAGTATCAATACAATGCGGATTTAGCACCAACCCGTAATCAATTACATATTATGGGCATGGTCTCAAATGAAGGTTTCAAAGAGTATGCCCAGAAATGGAGAGACATGGCAGGACGAGTACAACCACCTCTATCTGAGAGGGAGCTTGTGGATATGTTCTTGGGGACGCTGTCAGGTCCTTTCTTTAATCACCTGATAGAAAGCTCTTATGCGGGATTCACTGAATTGATTCTAACCGGTGAGAGAGTTGAAGCCAGCATAAAAAGCGACAAAATTCAGAAAGATGCATCTGCTTCCGCTGCCATCAAAAAGACTTTTCCAGCAAAGAAAGAAGTCTGAGCTGTCTACTCCCAAAGAGGTCAAGGAAGAGTTGAGCGCCGGCCAGCGGTGGGGGCTGTAATGATTCAGAAGTCAGCAGCTGATCAGCCCAGAAACAATCAACCCAGAACTAACCAAACAAGGGTTGAAAGGCCTGTACGACAATTCACCCCGATAAACATGACTCCTGCTCAAGTTCTACCCCATCTCTTGAAGTTAAACCTTGCCAGTCTGAAAGAGGCCCCGAAGAATCCGAATACAACTTCTCCTTACTACCATTCGAACGCCAAGTGTGCTTATCATTCAGGGAGTATAGGGCACGACACCAACAATTTTTGGGCCCTCAAGAATAAGATTCAGGATTTGATAGACGTTAAAGAATTTGAGTTCGACGCCCCTGAAAAGTCGAATGTAATCTCTTCTCCAATGCCAAGGCATGGCCACAATGCCCATGTTGTTGAAGAAGATCTTTTTGTTGCTACTGTTGATGATTTGATGACTCCGCTACCGATAATCAAGTTGAATTTACTAAAGGTTGGGATTTTCCCAAGTTGTGAAGAAGATTGCTGCCTTTGTTCATCCTTACCAACCGACTGTCCATTGTTGAAGTTAGGCATCCAACGCCTAATGGATAACCAAGAAATCCTTTTTGAAAAGACTCCTGTTACACCGACTCCTAACAATGATGTTTCAATAATAACCATATTCGCCAATCTTTCTAAGGTCTCCAAAAGACCTGTTAAGATTACATCCGCTCCGAAGACTGTACCTTTGAAGATAACTATGCCCGGGCCCGTCCCATATAAGTCTGACAAATCAATACCGTGGAACTATGGTAGAGAAATCTACTACCACGGTGTTAAACAAATTGAATCAACTGAAGAGAGTTCTGATGAAGAGACTTCCGACATTGGAAATATTGCTGGAACAAGCAAAATCACCTGCAGTGGAAGAATTTTCTCTCCAGATATTACCCTTCCAAAGGCAATCTTTGGACCCTCAGCTGCTCCTAAGGTTACCCCTGCACCGGTAAACATATCTGCGAGAACTCCAATTATTGAAGAATTTGTAACTCCTGTGGTTGTCCCCTCTGCTGTTGCTGATGATAGAGGGAAAGGGGTCCAAGAAGATCCTGTCAGGATGAAGGCTCGGCCATTGGTCATCCCTGAGACCTCTCAAAAAGAAATGGAAGAGATTTTGAAAATAATCAAGAAAAGCGATTATGATGTTGTGGAACAACTGGGGCAAACCCCCTCAAAGATATCTATGTTGGCTCTGCTGCTTTGTTCAGAGGCTCATGCTAAATCTTTGATAAGATTCTTGAAGACGGCCCACGTGCCACAGGAAACCTCCGCGGATCAGTTCCAGGAATGTGTATCTAGCTTAACAGCTGGCAATGGTCTAGGATTCTCCGATGCTGATTTAACTTCAAAAGGGAGAAAACATAATGACGTTTTGCATGTCTCGGTGGAATGCAGAGGGACAACCCTAGCACACGTTCTGGTAGACACTGGTTCGTCTTTAAATGTTTTGCTGAAGAAAGCCTTGGATAGGTTGGACTGTGAAGGCTTAACCCTGAAACCCAACAATATCATTGTCAGAGCCTTTGATGGTTCTAAAAGGATGGTCGACGGGGAGGTGGACATCCCGATTAAAGTGGGAACTGAAACCTTCAACTCCACATTCTATGTGATGGACATCCGTCCTTCCTATTCTTGCTTGTTGGGAAGACCCTGGATTCATAATGCTGGAGCCGCCACTTCCTCTCTGCATCAAATGCTCAAGTACCCAGTCTAGAGGAAAATTATAACTGTTCATGGTGAAGAGGAATACATAATAATCCATCTAAATTCTTTCCGCTATGTGGAGTTAGATGGCGAATTCATAGAGACCCCTTTCCAACACTTTGAAGAGGTTTCTCCTGAAGTAGCAGCGACCAAGACAGTGTCCCCTGTACCTTCAATTACCAGACCCCCGCCTCGGATGTCGTCTCTCAAAGATGCAAAGGTTGTGATTGAAGAAGGAGGAAGCACAATCCGGGGGAAACTTCCAGACTTTCCTTTCAAATCAGACAAATTTGGCTTGGGGTTCACTTCGGCTAGTCAGAAGGTTGTGCGCCGCTCCCGTGCTGGAGGGCCACCAGTGAAGATCACCCATCATGGAGTCAATGCTTTAGAGGATAGTGAAGAGGAGAGCAGTCTGGAAGACTGGATTTTCCCTACTATTGACGGAGGACTGTGCAACTGGGAAGAAAAAGACTTTGTTCCAATTACTTTCATACCGCAGTAATTTAGCTTTCAAACATTTCTGTTGGTTTGTAATAATTCTCAAACAATTCGTACACTTTTTAACCTTGTGCCTTACCTGAGGCACATAGGTCCATTTGTAAGGGTTTGATTTTTTCATCTTCATATGCCATTTTAATGAATCATGGACGTTTTCACATATAAACTTTTGTGTTCATTATCATTATTTTTACATTTTATTTGTTTAAAGGTGGCTATCCCTTACACACACACACACTCACAAATGCAGGTACCCTTCCATTCCGGATTCCATGGGTAACAATTCTGCTCTGGCCTTTAGTGACTCTGAAGATCTGGCTCACCATGCCGAATACAAAGGTGATGAAGATTGTGAGGTGTCGGGAGAATTGGCTAGGCTGCTACAACAGGAAGAAAGGGCTATTCTACCTCATGAAGAGTTGTTAGAGACAATCAACTTGGGTACTGAGGAAGACAGAAAAGAAGTCAGAGTGGGTGCCAACCTAGAGCCAAGTGTCAAGGAGCGCTTAATTCAGTTGTTAAATGAATATGTTGAGATCTTCGCCTGGTCTTACGAAGACATGTCGGGACTCGATACATATATTATGGTTCACCGTCTGCCCACAAGAGAAGACTGTCCACCAATTAAACAAAAAGTCTGTCGCACGAGGCCCGACATGTCTGAAAAGATAAAAGCCGAAGTTATGAAGCAGTTCAATGCTGGATTTATGGATGTTACTTCCTATCCATAATGGGTTGCTAACATTGTGCCTGTGCCCAAGAAGGACAACAAAGTGAGAATGTGTGTGGATTACAGAGACTTAAACAGGGCCAGCCATAAAGATGACTTTCCACTTCCGCACATTGACATCTTGGTTGACAACACAGCTCAACACAAGGTATTTTCTTTCATGGACGGATTTTCAGGTTACAACCAGATCAAAATGGCACCTGAAGACATGGAGAAAACTACTTTTGTTACACAGTGGGGTACGTTCTGCTACAAAGTGATGCCATTCGGACTGAAGAATGTCGGGGCAACCTATCAACGCGCCATGGTAGCTTTGTTTCATGATATGATACATCATGAGATAGAGGTCTACGTCGATGACATGATAGCCCGATCACAAACGGAAGAAGAACACCTCAACCATTTGCAAAAGTTGTTTGTCAGGTTGAAGGAGTACAAGCTAAGGTTAAACCCTAACAAGTGCACCTTTGGGGTCCGGTTCGGTAAACTCTTGGGTTTCATTGTCAGCAACAAAGGCATTGAGGTTGATCCCGCCAAAGTCAAAGCTATATAAGAAATGCCTGCTCCTCGCACTGAGAAGGAGGTCAGAGGTTTCTTGGGACGCCTAAACTACATTGCTAGGTTCATTTCCCACCTAACATCTACCTGTGAGCCAATCTTCAAGCTGTTGAAGAAAGATCAGGTAGTTAAATGGAATGATGACTATCAGATTGCTTTCGATAAAATCAAGGAGTATTTTCTAGAACCTCCCATCTTGATGCCTCCCGTCGAAGGAAGACCGCTAATCATGTATCTGACCGTCCTAGAGAATTCAATGGGGTGCGTACTGGGCCAACATGACGAGTCTGGCCGAAAAGAGAATGCCATTTATTACCTTAGCAAAAAGTTTACCGACTGTGAGACCCGATACTCACTGCTCGAGAAAACTTGTTGCGCTTTGGTATGGGTTGCTCGCCGGCTAAGGCAGTATATGTTGACTCATACCACTTTGTTGATATCTAAGATGGATCCAATCAAGTACATCTTTGAAAAGCCTGTTTTGTCCGGAGGAATAGCTAGATGGCAGATGATCCTGACAGAATACAATATACAGTACACGACCTAAAAAGCTATAAAGGTGAGTGTGCTAGCTGACCATCTGGCTCATCAAGCTGTCGGAGATTACCAATCCATGAAGTTTGACTTCCCTGACGAAGACGTTATGACATTGGACAACATTGGAGATAACAGACCATATGATGGACCTGAACAAGGATCCCGATGGACCATGTACTTTGATGGGGCCTCCAATGCACTTGGCAACGGTATCGGCGCGGTACTCATCTCTCCGGAAGGATTCCATACTCCTTTCACCGTCATACTTTGCTTCAATTGCACCAACAACATGGCCGAGTATGAAGCTTGTATCTTTGGGCTCAAGGCTGCTATAGACCTGGGAATCAAATCTTTGATTGTGTTTGGAGACTCAGCTTTGGTCATCAGTCAGATCAAAGGAGAGTGGGATACCAAGCATACAAACCTCATCCCTTACAAAGAACATGTCCTGACATTGTTACCACATTTCGAGCAGATTACCTTCGAGCACTTCCCGCGAGAAGAAAATCAGCTAGCGGATGCTCTAGCTACAATGTCATCCATGTTTAAACTTAACTGGGATAATGAGGCTCCCCAAATCACAATTGAACGGATGGACGAACCTGCACACTGTCACGAGATTAATACCGAAGAAGTAGTGAACCGACCTTGGTTTCAAGAAGTCAAAAGGTATCTCGAGGCTCAAGAATATCCTGAAGGAGCTTCAGTCAACGACAAAAAGTTCTTGAGGAGATTCTTCGCCAAGTTCTTCCTGAGCAATGGTATTCTGTACAAGCGCAATCATGATTGCATTCTGCTCCGTTGTGTGGACAAGATTGAAGCTGAGCAAATCATGGTTGAACTGCATAATGGTACCTTTGGCACTCACTCTAGCGGGCATATGATTGCTAAGAAGATCCTACGGGCAGGCTATTACTGGTCTACCATGGAAGCTGACTGCCATCAACATGCCAGGACTTGTCACAAATGTCAAATCTATGCGGACAAGGTACATATACCTCCAGTTCATCTCAATGTCTTAACAGCTCCTTGGCCATTCGCTATGTGGGGAATCGACATGATTGGAGAGATTAAGCCTACAACATCCAATAGACACCGCTTTATTCTAGTGGCCATTGATTACTTCACCAAGTGGGTCAAAGCAGATTCCTTCGTATCTGTAACAAAGAATGTTGTTGCCCGCTTCATCAAGAAGAACCTCATTTGTCGATACGGCATCCCCGAAAGGATCATTACTGACAATGGTACAAACCTTAACAACACTATGATCACCGCCTTGTGCGAGCAGTTCCAGATTCAACATCACAATTCATCTCCCTATCGGCCAAAGATGAACGGTGTTGTCGAAGCTGCAAACAAAAATATCAAGAAGATCATACAAAAGATGACAGTCACCTACAAGGACTGGCATGAGATGTTACCGTTTTCTCTCCACGGGTACCGTACCATGGCACGCACGTCGACTGGGGCAACACCCTATTCTCTGGTATATGGCATGGAGGTTGTTTTACCTATCGAGGTTCAGATTCCCTCCTTGAGAATCATGAAAGATGCTGGTTTGAGTGAAGACGATTGGATTCAGACCCGACTTGATCAACTTAACCTGATTGATGAAAAGAGGCTTGTTGT
Source organism: Vicia faba (assembly GCA_948472305.1). Classification (NCBI taxonomy): domain Eukaryota; kingdom Viridiplantae; phylum Streptophyta; class Magnoliopsida; order Fabales; family Fabaceae; genus Vicia; species Vicia faba. Next base: position 985,144,225 of record OX451739.1, read on the forward strand.
TGTTTGCCATGGTCAGACGTATCAAAAATGGATGATCAAGGCTTTCAACAAGAAAGTCAGACGCCTGGTATATCAAGTCGGGGATCTTGTAATCAAGTGGATCATCTTGCCGCAAAGTGATCCCAGGGGCAACTGGACTCCTACCTACGAAGGACCATTTGTGATCAAAAACATTTTTTCTGGTGGGGCAATGATATTAACCACCATGGACGGCGATGACCTACCGCACCCTGCGAACGCAAACATAGTCAAAAGATACTACGCATAAATGACCCGCTAGGTTGACACACCTAGGCAAAAAAAGGGCATCCCGGTGAATCGAAAACCCGAAAGGGTGGTTCAGGCAAAAATTAGGGATAAAACAAAAAAATCTGTAAACCCGGCAAGTTGAAAACCCGAAAGGGCGACTTGGGCAAAAAAGGGTTTCCCGGTGGATCGAAAACCCGAAAGGGCGGTCCAGGAAAAAGTTAGGGAACTAAAGCGTATGACTATGTCTCATCGGATCACCTTAAGGACAATCTCTTCATAGACAAGCTCCGGGCTTCTGATCAACTCAATCATCTTCGGACGAAGCAATGAATGGACAAGATATTCAGAGTTACGAAGGCTATAGCAGAATGGGAACCCCGTGGAATTTTCACACATAACCATCTTTCTTTGTATAAATTTTTCTCATTTTTTATGACAACGTTCTCTTACTAGGATGTCTGTCTCCTTTGTACAAAATACTTACACAAATTTAATACAAAGATACTTCAAAGTGCAGAAAACTATTTGCCTTTTCTTCTTTTCACACTTGTGTTTTTATTTGAAAACGTCCAATGATTTATTAATGAGCATGTGCATTTGAATATAATCACTGCTTACAAATAAACGAAATGAGAAATAATAATTACTGACAGGTTGAAAGTATAGGAAAACTTCTTTGGACTATTCCAAGAGAAATCCCCTGCAGTACATCATCTAGATCCCCAGCGGAGCTAAAACCTTAAAATACACATCCCCAACGGAGTTAAATTTCAAATCCTTAATTCCCATCAGAGTTAAAACTTCAAACTCCCAATCCCCAGCGGAGTAAAACTTTGAACTACAGACCCTCAGCAAAGATGAAACCTTCTTCCCTAGTCAAGTCAAGATTTCCAACTATCAATCCCCAATAGGAACCATTCAGTTTTCCCCAATTTTCCCAACAAGTTTATCTCAAAGCCTGGAAACCAACCAGATAACAGTTAACTTTTATCCCCAACCTAGGATAACTCCCCAGTAGATTGGCATACAACCCAAACTCCTGATCTCCCCCAGCAGGATAGCTACTCCCCAATAGTATAGCTACTCCCCACAGAGTTTTTACTCCTCAGCAGAATGAAGATTCTCATTCTTGATTCCCTAGTAAAATTGCCAGGGTCTTCATTACTCCCCAGCATGATGTCACCAAAGTTTTCATTACTCCTCAACAGAATGAAGATTCTCATTCCCCGCAGAAATCATCAGAGTTTTCCCTATTCCCCAGCCGAGTAAGGATTCCCATTGTGTAACCCCTAGTAGAAGTCTTCAAAGTTCTCTGGATTTCCCAAGCAGTTTTCTCAAGAAGTTTGATATTACTCTCACAACAGATTTTGTCAATACTCCAACTTCAAGACGTGAAGAATTCTCACATCCCCACAGAAGTTGTCAAGGATCTTTAATCCCCAAGCAGTCAGCAAGGATTTCTCATCCTTAGCAATCAAAGATTTTGAATCTCCAGCAGCAGTCAAGGATTTATTTTCCCCGACAGCAGTCAAGGATTTCATTATCCCCAGCTGTCAAGGATTTATTTTCCTCGGCAATACAGCTAATCAGCTTACATGCGCATACTTTACACTCATATATCATAAACATTGATAAAACACATTTTATTGAATCATACATTACATACAACATAACTCTATTTCAGCTAACATTTTACCCTTTTTAGGATAAGATTAACAGCTATCTTTAACAAATATTCAAATATTTCAGATACAGTACAGATACACTCCAGACATGGAAGTCATTATGCTACTCATTCAGATATCTTATTCATATACAGTACAGATACAGTCCAGACGTGGAAGTCATTCTGTTACTCATTCAGATCTCTTATTCAGATACAGTATGGATACACTCCAGACGCGGAAGTCATTCTGTTACTCATTCAGATCTCTTATTCAGATACAGTACGGATACACTCCAGACACGGAAGTCATTTTGTTCCTAATTCAGAATTCAAAGTCAAGATACAGTACGGATACGCTCCAGACACGGATGCCATTCTATCACTCATTCATACTTCAACAATCATGACACAGATTAGATATGCTCTAGATACAGAAGCCATTCTATTTCTCATTCAGATTCAACTATCAATTTTAAGTTCAGATACACTCCAGACACGGAAGTCATTCTGTCACTTATTCAGATCCCAGTTACAGTTCAGATACACTCCAAACACGGAAGTCATTCTGCTACTCATATAGATCTCAACTTCAGATACAGTCCAGATACGCTCCATACACGGTTGCCATTCTGTCACTTATTCTGACTTTTTCCCCATCTCAGAGATGCTCCAGACACGAATGCTATTCTGTCGCTTATTCAGATTTCAGATACAGATACACTCTAGAAACGAAAGTCATTCTGTTATTCATTCAGATTCAAATACAGTTACAGCTCGGATACGCTCCAGACACGGACGCCATTCCATTGCTCATACAAATTCAGTCTCTAGATACAGTACATATACGTTCCAGACACGGATACCGTTCTGATACTCATTCTTTTGACTTACAACTTACAACTCATTAGACATTCTTGGATGGCATCTTTAAGCCCATCTCCAACAAGATTCTATCACATCTCCAAATGGCATCTTTAAGCCTATTACCCCAACTACATTCTGACGAGTGCAAATTTACGGGCACTCTAGTGTCCAATCATCTTTTACCTTCGAGTCACGAATGGCAAAACTCGCCAATCTAACTCTTCAAGTTCAAGAAGATTGAACAGGGGAAGCTGTTGTACCCCAAAATTTCCCCTCTCATTTTATCAAGATTCTCATCACAAGACTTCTTGGACTCAAGACCAGATTAATGTTTGCTCAGCTCAAGACCTCATCTTGCACTGATGACCTGAAATTAGGGTTTGAGTTTGCACATGGATTTTTGGACTTCCAATGCCTCATGTGACTTTCATACTTCATATTGGACTCCTAAGATTTCTCATACCAAGTTTCAAGCTTTGAATCAAATTTTTGCCCAGTCAATTGGACAGTTGACCTAAAAATCAGCTATATCGGGGAAAAAGTCAACCATGGCCAATTTACAGTCAAACTTCATAATTTTTAATCCACATTATAGACTCATATGAACCATTTGATCAAGTTTGGACCACAACTCCTCAAGAAATTTGATCAGGTCATCAAAAGGGCAAAATGGTCAAAATTAGGGTTTTGACTGTAGAAGGGCAATTTCTGATTTTTCACCTAGCCAATGACCAATTGGGTTCAAACATGGTTTCAAGGACTCAATGGAATCATCTTGACCTAATCACAAGGTTCGAAAGATCTCAAAAGCATTGGATTGACAGATGAATTTTCCAGTCAACTGATCAAAAATCAACTTTACACTGAAAAGTCAAACTTTGACTTTTTGGTCAAAACCAAGTGCCAAGGGTCATATTTCATCAAGATGTGTCAAAACATGAAACTTATTCACCAAGAAACCTAATTTTGAAAATTAGGGTTTAAGTTTGAAAATTTTCATAACTTAGAATTTTTCTAAGTTATGAAAATTTCTTATTTTTTCCCAAATTTTCCCAACTTTTTCACCATGATGCAATTGGGTTCAAAGAAAACTTACAACATGAAAGTTGTAGTCCTCCACAAAATCTACAACTTTTAATCACAAAGTTTTCCCAAAAGATGCTTGTATCTCAAGTTATGATTTTGTGAATAAGGGTCCATAAAACTTTTAACTTAGTGAAATTTTGCCCTAGTTTAGGCAGATTTTTGACCTAACTTCATGGCAACTTTTCACCTAGTTCCAAGATGAATCTCAAAATGAATTTCAAAGATAAATTGTAGAGCATGTTACAAGCTTTCCAAAATGTCATAGAACTCTCCAAGATCATTTGTGGTTAGGGAGAATCGAAGAAAAGAAAATGACAATTTCTCACTTTTGTCCATGGCATTTTCACATTGTTACAAGTTGCAAATCTGTCCTAAGCATGCTTGTACTTGTTTTTCAGGTCTTAATACTTTCCACACCCCTTAATTTAATGAAAATACATTGGACAATGGCTTAGTTCTGAGCTATGGAACTTTGCACAATGAATTAACCCATTTATGGCATAAAGGTAACAATACCATTTCCAGAAAGCTTGCTTTTTTGCAACTTTGTATTCCTTGAGCATTGAACTTGATCTTTGGCTACAAAAAAGATCCACAAACTTGAGGCAAAGTACACCAACTATGTTCAGACCTCAAGCTAGCCTGTACAGGCTTTGAGCTTTGTCAACTCAACTTTTCTACAAAAATAAGCCAACTTGCAAAAGTCAGCATATCTCTTCTATCTGATAAAAACTAAGCTTTGCTACCATTTGAAACAACTTCAGCATATTGTAACAAGTCAATACACGAGCTCATAGCATTGCAAACACCCTAAAACACAAAAAATCCCATTTCTGCCCAAAACAGGGCAACTTCTGCAAACACCAAGCCACTTCCATATTCCCTCGTGCGTTTTGCCTTGAACCACTTCAAACACATTCCATACAACACACCTGAACTATCCAGGCCCTTGTCCAGCAACTGTAACCTCATTTTCACACTTCACCATTTTCATTTTCTGAGTTTGCAGGTTGACTTCTACAAAGATATTCAGGCAACTTCAAAGCAAGCTAAGCATTGGGAAAGGTTGAGGGAACTTCAAGCAAGCTCAAAAGAACTTCAGGCCTCACTCAAAGTTGCTACATTGCCATATCCAAACTCAACTGAACAAGGTAATTTTTAAAGTTCTATCTCCTTATTTAGGCATCATTAGGCTTAGGTTTGTGAAGCAAAAATGTAGTCTTTAATGTGCTTGAGATGTACATATGCATAGCTTCCATTTATATTGACTGAGCTAGGAGTATTTGATAGTTCAAGTTGCTGAAAATTTTAGGTCAGAAATTAGGGGTGATAAAATTCTCTCTGATCTTTGAGAGTTAGGTCAAGTTTTTTATATCATTGTAATTGTGACTTAACATGCTACAAGTTTCATGTTGTAAGTTTTGGATTTCATGCAAGCATGAGCAAGAACAGATTTGAAAGGCAGCGCGCGTGTTTGGTTCTGTCTAGAGGTCAGGGATGAAGATGGTTGGGCCTGGCGCTTGGGCTTGTTTCTTTTGACACCCCCATTTTACTTTCTACACCCCCTTTTTGCATTTTCTTATATATTTTATATTTTCTTGCATATTTTATAATTTCTGATTTTATTTATTTTTTCTAAACATTTAAAATCACAAAAAATATTTTCTTTATTTTTTGCATTTTATCATATTTTTTTATTTTATTTTTTGCATAATAAATAAATTATTAGGTTAATATACTTTTATTTTCTTAAATAAACTTGTAAATAATATAAAAATATTATACATTTTTATTTTTATTATTTATACACTTGAAATAATATTTTCACACATATTTTATTTTTTAACATTTTTGTATATATTTTTATTTATTTTCTTATACATAAATGAAATAAATAATAATAGAATGTATATTTTTCTTTTAACCAAAAAATTAGGGTTTCCACCCCTTTCAAAAAATAACCATTTTATTTTCTTATTTTTTAAGACTTAAATAAATTCATTTTTACATACATAAAAATTAATACAAAACATTTTTTTGCATATTTACATTTTATTGCATATTTAAATATTTGCTTATTTATTTATTTGTACAATAAATTCAATTTGGTTGTAATAATTTTTGGGTTTTATTTTTGAGCAATATCCCCCGATTCAAAACTTGTATCCCCTCCCCATAATAATGTTGTAATAGTCTAGATTTACTTTACGCATTTTATCGCTTTCATATACCATGATAGTAAACTAGGGTTTTGTATGCAAAGACCAAAAATCAAACAAATAGTATGACTTAATGCAAGACAAAAATGCATGAAAAATGACAACAGATTGCACACAAGCACCCCTAGGGTTTCATCCACTTTGTTGCCTTAAAATGGCCATGGTATGCATGCTTGATATCTTGGCAAAATCAATGCAAAAACAAAAAGATCATAGTCCCTCGATGACGCTATTAAAATGTTGCCTAAAAACAAATGATCTTAGTCCTTAAAACTTGCTAAGATACTTGGCACCATTGCTATCATGGTCATACGATGACCCACGCCCGTCCCGTTTAACATCCAAAGATAAGGTTGTTTACCAAATGCAATGGTAAAACAACAATGTCAAAGGGTTAAAAATGTGTAGGAAAGACTTTTGAGTAGGTAGATAAGCTTCTAGTTACTTGATCAATTTTCAAACCATCCTTGTTATTTTCAAACAAACACACACATTTCAAAACAATTTCCAAACAACTTTCAAACATTGAAACATTTTTCAAAAGACAAACATCTTTGTATACATTCTTCAAACAAGAATCATTACAAAGATTTCCAAAATGATGACCTCTTTTCAAAATACTTTCAAAACCACACAAAGCACCATTTAAAACAATTGGAAAAGCAAAGCAAGTGATCTAAACAAGTAACTAAGAGCCCATGGATAACCATGGATGAAAATGGTGATTGCACCTTCCCTTTTCATAATCTACCCCCCGAACTCAAGAAAACATCTCAAAGGTCTTTCCTGTGCTTTTTGACCTTTCCTTTTGATAAAATAAAAAGCCGGTGGCGACTCTTGCTAAACCGAAACATTTACGAACACAAACGCAAAACCTCAAGTCAGTTCTCCCACTGTATCACACTTACCATCTTTCTTCGGCACTGGAACCACGTTGGCCACCCACTGCGTGTAAGAAGTAACTGCTAGAAAACCGGCATCAAACTGTTTCATAACCTCAACCTTGATTTTCTCAGACATTTCTGGGCGCATACGATGCACTTTCTGTTTTACCGGAGGACAGTCTTCTTTAGTCGGCAAGCGGTGAACCACAATATCAGTATCCAACCCAGGCATATCTTCATAAGACCAGGCAAAGATCTCAACATAGTCACGCAACATCTGTATTAACCGTTGCTTGACACTAGGCTCTAAATTTGCACCGATCCTGACCTCTTTCTTGTCTACCTCTGTACCCAGATTTACTGTTTCCGCTGGCTCTTCATGCGGCTGAATGGCCCTCTCTTCCTGAAGTAACAGTCTAGTAAGTTCCCCAGGCACTTCACAATCATCCTCACCTTCGTCCTCGACTTGGTTGATCGGACTTTCGAAGTCATAACTGGCAGTAGCAGAGTCGTTATCAGTGGGATCCAGAGTGGATGTGGACCTGTATTATGATATGTGAGTGTGTGTAAGACAATAGTTGTTTTGCAAGATAGAAAAGAAAAACAAGGAGCGCAAAATTCGTAATGCAAGAAAACATCCAATGCTTTTATTGATGATATATGGAAATGACACATAATAAGCCCTCACAAACAAAGCCACGGTGTCTCGAGCAAGGCACCGGACCGTAAAATTTTCAAATTGTCTGTTACAAATCTCAAAACAAAAGTCTTATTACTGTGTAATAAAAGAAATGGGTACGAAGTCCTTTGCTGTCCAATTGCTTAATCTGTCGTCGATAGTCGGGTAAATCCAGCTGTCGAAATCTGACTCTTCATCATCATCTCCAATTGCATTTACTCCCACGTCATGTTTTGGCATAGGAGCCATTATGACATTGGGTTTCTCCGGAGTTTCAAACTCAATCTCCTTAGCTTCAATCAGATCCTGCACTTTATTCTTCAAAGCCCAGTAGTTGTTTGTATCATGCCCTGGGCTATCAGAGTGATAAGCGCAGCGGGCGTTCGGATTATACAGCGGTGATGTAGTAATGGGATTCTTTGGAGCCTCCCTCAGAGTCACCAAGTTGGTCTTCAACAATTGCAGTAGAATTTGAGATAGGGTCATACTAAGCCGAGTATACTGCCTTTGCGGTCTCTCCACTCTTTGCTGAGTGTTGCGTTGTGGGGCAACAACAGGTCTTGATATAACTACCGTATTAACTGCTTGGCGGCGCTCAGGTCGGTTTTGGCTTCTCGAGCTGTAAACTGCACTAGACTCCTTCTTGAAAGGCTTCTTCTCTGTACTTGAAGAATCACCTTTCTGTATCTTGCCGCTCTTGATACCGGCCTCAATTCTCTCCCCAGTCATAATCAATTCAGTGAACCCAGACGATGAACTTCCGATCAAATGATTGAAATACGGACCCGACAAAGTCCAAAGAAACATATCCACCAACTCCCTATCAGATAGAGGGGGTTGTACTCTTCCCGCTAGATCTCTCCACTTCTGAGCGTAGTCCTTAAAACCTTCGCTCGCACCCATAGACATACCCTGCAGTTGGGTACGCATGGGAGCAAGGTCGGCATTATACTGGTATTGCTTGTAAAAAGCAGCAGCAAGGTCCTCCCAGTTGCGGATGTTAGCTCCTTCTAGCTGATAGAACCATTCAAGTTGAGTCCCTGACAGACTATCTTGAAAGAAATGAACCCACAGGTTCCTATCAGCAGTATATGGTTGAATCTTTCTGACATACGAGCGGAGGTGTAGCTTCGGACAAGATACTCCATCGTACTTAGCAAAGACAGGAGCTTTAAGCTTGTGGGGGATCACCACCCCAGATGCCAAACCCAAATCTCTGAAGTCTAGCCCAGGTATCTTCTGGATCTCCATTGCGCTCAATCGGTCTTCGAGTTGCTTATACCTATCCTCAGCAGGAGGATACTGGTCTTCATCAAAATCAGTGTCATTGTCATAAACCACAGGGCTATGACCCTTTCTTTCCTCTTGATTCTCTCCCCTCCAGATGAATGGGACAAATCAGTTTCCTGTCGCAAATTGTTCCTGAATCTGCGACCCATGTTCAGCAAGACCACCTTCTTCTTCTTCTTCTTCTTCTTGTCCTTCAAGATGAGAGTCTTCAAATCTTGTTGACCTTTGGCTAAGTTCAAGAACATCTCCTGGAACTGAGCATTTTGAGCTTGAAGAGCCTTAATAGCTTGATCAGTAGGTGTTTCAGAAGACATGATTGCTGAAATAAACAGCGAAGAAGATGAGAAACCTGTAATGGTACCTGTAATGAGGTGCATGGGAATGGAATGCGTATGAAATGATTTCAAAGACTTAGGGAGATTCAAATTTGTAAACCAAAACAAAACACACTTTATTAGATTAAAACTTGAAACAATGTTTAACAAATGCCTTTAAGGCGTTACAAAAGAAATACTGAAAAGAAAATCTAAACTAGAAACAATAAAAGACATCAGAATTCCCATGGTCGTTTTCCCTTCGTGCTGACATAATCGTTGATTGTCCTCTCATTCTCCAGCTGCCTTGTAAGCTTCAGGATCTTCCATTCCTGCTCGTGATACTTCTCTCTGTAGGTGTCCCTTTCTTCCCTTAACTGGATCCAATACCTCTTCAATTCCCCTAGATCAGTAGGCATATAGGGATGGAGGATCGTATAAGGAACACCTTCTTCATCAGTATGCTCCACAATTACCGGCAAAACAGCTTCATATGGCATCCCCAGCTTTTGAGCACGGGCTCGAACCCATTGGAGATACGGTTGCATCGAGAGAGAAGTCTTCATTCCTAGCTCATGTGGATCAGACCTGTTCACCCTGTCCCAGGCTCGTATAAATCTGCGGCGATGTCCCTCAACATCCCCCTTGAAGTCAAAGACAATGTCTGGAAGCAGCAGCTTATGAGGACCGTCCCTTCGAGCTCGTCCAAACTGTCGTAAGGCCAAACAAGGATTATATGTTATTCCTCCTCTAATTCCCAGCAATGGAACATTGGGGTATTCCCCACAGCGATCAACGACAGCTACTTTTTCCATATCTTTAGTACTCCAAAGGATATCCGTATGAGCAAGGGATATGATTCTGTAAGCCCAACCCATACCTTCCTCATTCTTCAATACAGATTTGGGGAGGTGAGAAATAAACCACCTCGCCAGCAGCGGTGTACAGTACATGAGAGTTCCCTTTCTCCGAACAGTACGGGTATAAAGAGCATGTAGAATATCACCAAGAGTGTAGGCACTGGGTTACAAGACATGAATATCTTGACTGCGTTCACATCGACAAAAGAATCTGAATTTGGGAACTGTTGAGCTTGATCAATCAAAAACTTAGCCAAGAAACCTTTAACCCCACTCTGAGTCTCCCAGTTAGATATTACATCAGCCATTGTTAGATGTAGGGCTGAAGCAATATCCTCTGGCCTAGGAGATATCTCCAAACCTGTAAAGGGTGTCTGCTCTAGAATAGATATGCCAAGTAAATCAAAAAACTCCTCCAAAGTAGGGACTAGCTGATAGTCCGGGGAGGTGAAATAGTGATGCAACGGGTCAAAGAACTGGAACAAGGCGCTCATCATTTGCTCATCCAACTTAGAAGTTACCAGGCTAAGGAGATGACCATGTCTTCTAACAAAGGAATAAGTATCAGGAACTTTTGAAACCAACTCTCTGAGCTGAGCAGGGATTTGCACGAAGCTGACTCGAATGGTATTTCTGCACATAGAGGCCATGATCTGCAAAACAGAACAAAGATGAATCCCCTCGGTCTTTGAAATGGTTAGTCTAATGAAATATGCATGCGATGTCATGATGCATGATGTCATGATAAAAACACACCACAGGTATCACAGATAGCAAACATGGTAAGGGCAAACAAGTCACACAATAGCCCTTAAATTTTAGGCTGGCATGGAGTTTAGGTACTACCCTCTTGCAGTTTAGTTGGTTCAACCTGTCCTAATAATAGTAATCGGGTTCTAGAGGTTCTCAATATCACTGACCATCCTCCATCGGTCATAATTCCAGTCACGCAATCTTTTCTTGCAGCCGGAACCATCTCGAGAGTATGGTCTCAATGAGTGTAGCATACTGCTACTTTCTATGGCCAAGTTGGTCAATTATAGGTTCTAAGGTCAGTGGATGCTTAATGACCCATTAGTAGCCCCATACTCTCCTTGTTCCTCCACAAGGGATATCGGTACCAACTAATGTGTCACACTAACGTAGCCACTACTTCAACCGTATCGGTCTACGCCGTACAGTTCCCTCACAGTCTATTGCTACTTACCTAAAAGGTATCCCCAGATCCAGGTTAGGATCTATAGTAACTCCGATATAAAAACCCACAAAGATAAAGCAAACAAATCAGACAATAGAAAACAATATGATGAACTAATCTTAAGGTACACCCCACTTATTAACTTCCCCAGCAGAGTCGCCAGTTCTGTGATACGGTGGCCAGAACCGGGACGTGTTTCCCTTTTTAAGGAATGATGGTTTGCATTTTGCGTTTGTGTTTGCAAAATGTCGCGGTAAGAAAGAGTCGCCACCGACTTTTATTTTATCCAACAAGGAAAGGAAAAAAGCACAGAAAAATTCCTTTTTCGAGATATTTCTGAGTACGGGGGGTAGATTATAGAAAGGGAAGGTATTAGCACCCTTTCTATCCGTAGTTATCTACGGGCTCTTAGGTACTTGCTCATCATTTTCAAAATTGTTTTCTTTGTGTTTGTTTGCTTTGAAAAGTTTTTGTTTTGGCTTCGATTTAACTCTTGCTTCTGTCTTCAAGAGTGTAATGAAGTGTTTTTGAAAACTTGTTTGTAAAGGAGTGTAAGTGTGAAAAGTTTGTTTTGATTGAGCAAGTTTTTAAGAACTAATCTACCTACTCGAAAAAAGAATTGTTCTATGTTTGTTTCCTTTAGACAGTGTTATCCCACTATTAGTGAGTAGGTAGCACCGTCGTTGGAGTTTTGAGGGTCAATTCGAAAGGGACGTACGGTCACTAAAGGAACGTTAGGACGTCTTAGTAATAACCCTAATATCTTAGATCAATTATCCGAGGCAACAATATCTGAGGCAACCTTTCCGAGGCAACTTTGATCTTTGGACAAAAGGACGACCACTAAAGCATCCTATACTCAATGACCGTTTACCGAAGGCAACCAAGTGGGAGTGTACCCTAGGAGTGCGCATGTGCGAGTGATTCAATTTCAGATTATTTATCTTTGCACCTGTTAGGGTTATCTAACTGTTTTAAAGTTTTTCACATACATTCTTGTCATGCATCCTAATATCATACATCTAACAGTTAAATATTTGCAGAATTTAAAATGCGGAAATTAAACTAAGCTATTACAAGGCTTCGGGTATTTACATAGCCAAAAACAAACCCTTTGAAAATAAAGCGATGAATGAAAAGTAAAAGTCCTAATTAAAGCTGTTGTACCCCAAATTTTGACCTAAGATACCATCTCCCATCTGCATCATTACATTGCAAGCGTTTTGATCTATTGATTTTTAAATTCATAACTTTTTCAAGTCGAGAGCTGTTTATTTGTTGAACGCTAAATTTATTAATCGATCAATGCTAAAACAATGTTTATTAATTATTTATTATCTTAAATTTAAATAATTGGAATTTGTTTTCAGTTACTATATAATTTAAAGATTTATAAATAATGAAATAAACATTTGAAAAGGAGTTTATTAATTGATCAAGCAATGTTTATTTAATTATTTATTGTTCTAAGTTTAAATAGTTGAAATTTTATTTTGAGTTATTATAATTTAGAAGAATTAAAATAATGAAATAAATAATTGAAGTTATTAATTGATCAATGATGTTTATTTGTTTGTTTATTATTCTGAATTTAAGTAATTGAAATTGATTTTCAGTTATTATATAATTTAAAGAATTATAAACGATAAATAAATAATTGGAAAGAAGAAAATAATTAACTGGGGAATAATAGAATTTTTATTCATCTTTATTCTAATTATTACAATTGTTGTTTAAATACTATTGTACAAAGTATTTATAATGACAATTACATAAAAAGTTTAAAGTAAAATAAAAACTATTTTCTAATATTCTAAATCTTCATCTTCTATCCAATTGCTCATTTGATTTTTTTTACCTGCAAAGAATTAAAAGAAAAAGTCAGAAATAAATAAATAATTAAAAGCAGAAAATTAATCTTAAGCGTTCATCATTAAAAGCAAACGGCTGGAATCAGTTTTACCCTTTTTGCAAATCACGGGATCTCTCCCGGTTCACAAAAAGGGATGAATTTTATTGATAAAAATGAATGCACAAATTAAAAGCATGCACAAATTCATTTTTTGGTCAAAATTGCATTTTATTGTAAACTGCATGTTTCAAATCCAATGCATATTTCAAAATCAACATACAATGCATAATACAAAACATCATATGTATTTTCACAAGACAACATTCCAACGTAAACATGCAAAGATGTGGGAAGAGGCCAAACATAGGCTCCCATGCAAAGACAAAGAAGTGTGCAGTTTAAACCAATTTGCAAGCAAAGTTTATTTTCCATTCTCATCATTTTCCAGCATATTGCTTTTTCAGAACAGTCAGTACATATCACATTTTAATGTATCAAATTGTACTAAGAGAGAGAAGAGAGGAAGAACTGGTTTTTACAGGTTTTGGCTTAGGCAGAAAAGGATAACAAACAAACTGCAGCAGCATGCAGTAAGAAAAGAGAAAGCATGAAAAAGAATAGAGACAAACTGATGGAGCAGTAAGATGTGCAGAGGCATCCCAAGAATATAATTAAATATATTCAAAACCTGAATTGTCCAAGACCTCAAGGCCAAGCAAACCGTTATAACAACAAACAATCCCTTCAAAAAGAAATAGATATCAAAACCTGTCTTCAAGTTGAAAACACTCCAAAAAACTGTCAAAACAAATACAAAAAATACAGAACCAAGTCTCAAAGCCAAAGCCTTGTTTCAAAGAACCTGTAATACCAAAAGAGCCATAATAACCATTTCAAAATATGGCCTAAACCATTAACCTGCATAATCATCACCAAACCTGTACTATCCAAAACCTTGGCCTAAAACCACAAAAAAACAGTTCAAATGCCAAAATTGCAAAACCAGTAAACCTTGGCCTAAAACCATACACCACCAGTTCTAAAGCCAAAAAACCAGTGTACCCAAAACCTGAAGCGAAACCAACATAAACCTCAAGGCCTAAACTCAAGCAAGGCAACCAAATTCAAACATCCAAATGAAGGCAAGGTCAAGCATCAGGCCTCAGAAGTTATCATCATTGGCCAACAAAAAAAAGCATACAGAAGCATAGCTGAGAAGAAGAGAAAAAAAGCATCAACACTGTCAAGCCAAATCAAAACAATGTTCCAACGACAAACATTCAAGGCAACACAAAGGCCTCAGATTACATCATCATAGGTAAATACCAAAGCAAACAGCAAGCTAGCAAGAAGAGGAAAAAGACAAACTAGGGCCAAAGCAAATATAACAGCGTCATTGCCTTCCATGCCCCGGCCTCCTACGCGTTTCCCCCAACCTCCCTCCTCCGTCTCCAGGTAACGCTTCTTTTTTCCTCTCTTTCTTTTGTACACCTCATGTAACAACAAATAACTTGAAGTTAGAATCAATGGACTAGACAATCACAACATGCAAAAATCGTAACAAAACCCTAATGAAATAGATAAAAATTGTACCGTGAATCCGTCGATCGCCTTAACTTTCGTTGGAGGGAAGAAGAAGATTGAAGAATGCTGGTGGCTGTTGGGACAAGGGAGAACTCAGGCGAGGGCATGTGAATCACGCGAAGAAGACGAAGACAAAGAGAGAACGGCGCTGTAAACCTTTTGCTAACCCTAACATAAACTAAAACCAAATTATGTTAACCCTAAAACAATTGTGAGGTGTGAATGGGCCGGACCTATTTCCCTTTTTACGCCTAACCCCCACAAATTCCATAAAACCCCTCTTTTCTGCTTGTTTCTAATTGGCCCCCTTTAAAAACCCTTGGCCCATGCTATTTGCTTATCCACCCCCTTTGTTTTTGATACACCTTTGCTTATTTTTCTCTTTTAGTTTTTTAGAATTATTGTTAATTTATTTAATTAATAACTTAATCCAAAAGAGATGTAATTTAATTAAAACAATTCTAATATTAGACCAATCTTTATTAATTTCACTTTAGAATTAATTTAGAAATTTTAATATTATTTTCATTAGGTTTAATCAATAACTTTTAAGTTTTACTTTAGTTTAGAGTTATTTTAATAAATCTTAAAATAATACCATATATTAATATAAATAAAAACATATAAAATAAAAACTTAAAAAAAATTTTATTTCTCTTGATTAATTCTCTTGCGTTATACCTATTAAACAAAAATCTAAAAAATACATGTTCACACCATTTAGCCTTTTATTTAGTTGTTATATATCATTATCCGCATAATTTTCTATTTGATTATTTCATCGTACTTGTTTATTCCGTTTACGTCTAAATCCGAGGGAAAAACGATTAAATTTCTTGACTTCATGTCCTCAAATCCAATCATGCGAACATTTGCATTTCATTAAAACTTAAGACAATTTTTCCCCAAATATCCAATCTTTTCAAAACTTATACCTTTTAAGTCAAAACTTCGACATCAGGTCGTCGTATCTTCAAAAACCCGTCCGTACCCCTTTTAGGCCAAAACAATTTATTTCGATCAAACAAACGAATTTTTATAAACAGATATTTCAAAAGGTTCCTATATAGTACTATAGATACATTGGGTGCTAATACCTTCCCACTGTATAACCAACCCCCGAGCCATAGATCTCTTTTCAAAAAACGCCTTGTATTTTTATTACTTTTAAAGTATTATTTTACATTGCATATTTAGGGTTTTATTTCGCTCTTTTCCCTTTTCCCTTGGAAATAATAAAGCGCGGTGGTGACTCTTGCTTTTGTGAGACGAATTAATCAATAATTCGATCTCCGATTTACCCCGCTACATTTTTTATCGCTACAGAATTTGCGACTCTGCTGGGGAAAGATTGACCTCTTGCTGGTCCATCCCTAAGTCGGTTAAGCCTAATTTGTCTTATCTATTTTATTATTATTTGATTTGTTTGATTACGTGTTTAAATTGGGGTTGTTTGGGTTTTTTTCAAAGGACAAATCCTATACCCGGATTAAGTTACACTTAAGAATAGGACGTGCGGTATAGTCATGTTAACTTTGAGGGAGTAATCCCGAAGAAGGAGGCATGAGATCCCCCACTCAATGGAAGGCCCTCTTGAACTTAATATTTATTTACCGAGTAATCGGGAAGACATTATTATTTTCGACCTAGGAGCCAGAGAAATTGAGAACCGTAGAACCCTAACCCATCTTGGCCTTTTTAGGTGTAGCGCGGAGACTATAACGGAGTAATTCGGAAGTAGTTGTTACGCGATGCTACGCTCGGACGAGTTTCTCTTGAGAATATTGCTAATTATTGAGTAATCAAGACGTTGGTAATATCCGAAGGAGGAATGTAGACTCTGGGAACTTTTAGAACCTTGTCTTACAGGTGTGATTGAACCGTAGTACATACCTTGGGGTGGGCTTTACCCTTGACTCCATGCACAAACGTTGAACCTTTGAACCCCATGTTTGTGGACTTGTGTGTGACTGTTGCATTATCATTCATTCATGCATTCATCAACATTTTTGTAAAAAACTTGTTTTTCAAGGAACTTGGGAATGATTTTTCAAGACATCTCAGGTACTATGGAATTTGGAAGGAGAAACACTCGAAGTTTTAGTTTTAAGGAGCCCGAGATTGAAGAACTGAAGAGTTTGATTCCTAAGATCGAGAACCCGACGGATTTTCAGAAAAAGTATGGGTCCATTATACCTCTCATGAAGCGCAAGATGAAAGAAGGCATCCTTAATACGTTGGTCCAATTCTACGATCCTTTGTACCGTTGCTTCACCTTTCCGGATTACCAGTTGATGCCCACCTTAGAGGAGTACTCCTACATACTTGGTTTGCCGATCACCGACTGTGTTCCTTTTTCTGGCTTAGAAGAGGAGCTCAAATCTCACGAGATAGCGACCATCACCCACTTGAAGAAGTCAGAGATAGAGGAGAACATGACTACAAAAGGGGGAATCCGAGGTTTGTCTGCGCAGTTTTTGTTGAGGAAAGCTCGCCATTTCGCTGAGATAAAAGATACTTTTGCCTTTGAAGACGTCTTTGCTTTACTTGCTTATGGTTTATTCCTGTTCCCTAACGTTGATAAGTTTGTGGACATCAACGCCATCAGAATCTTCTTGATTGGAAATCCGGTCCCTACGCTGCTAGGAGATACCTACTACTCCATCCATCTTCGAAACTCTTATCAAGGAGGGATGATTATTTGTTGTGCACCGTTGCTGTATCAGTGGTATGTTTCGCATCTACCTGGGTCTGATGTTTTCTGGGATCTCGAGAAGGAGCCGCGTTGGGCGCCAAAGATTATGGCTCTCACTCATTTCGATATTGATTGGTATAATCGAGTTTACTACGACGTGAAGATCATCGATAGCTGTGGTGCTTTTCCTAACGTACCTCTTCTTGGTACAAAAGGTGGAATTAACTATAACCCTGTTCTCGCGCGCCGTCAGTTTGGATACCCGATGAGGGACAAGCCAAACAACATCCATGTGAGTGGTTTCTTTCTACAGGAAGGACAAGATCATCAGGCAGCTAAGGGGGAGATCGAAGGAGCTTGGCGCCACATCCATAGGAAAGGGAGAGATATGTTAGGATATAGGGGTGCCGTTTTTTTGGAGCCTTACCTACAATGGGTCTGCGCTAGGGCTTGTGCTCTCAAGATGCCCTATAAACCTGAGAAACCTTTATTCCCCACTGTTGCATCGTCATCTGTTGATATCCCTATCGAGAATATGGGAGAATACCAAGGAAACCTGGCTAGGATGAAGTCCGAGAGAGATGCTTGGAAAGAAAAGTATAATATGTCTGAATATGAGAATCAGGTCCTGACTCGACAGCTAAAGGAAAAGGAGGATTTACTCTTTATTCAAGACGGCTGGTTCGTTGATCATGATGAGAAACTTCGTCAAAAGGATGCTTTACTGAAGAAGTATGCTAGTGAAAGGAAGAGAAAGAAGGAAGGTTCAGTAAGCGTTGCTCTTGTTCCTAATCCGCAAAAGGAAATCGTTGATCGACTGGTAGCTGAGAAGAAAGAGATGGAAGACTTGTATGAAGAGAAGATCAAGAAGCTCCGGTTACAGTTGGCATTTGGTCCTTCATCTGATGATTCTGAGTGATCTTTAGCTTTTAGTTTTATTTTATTGATGTCATTTTGTAAAACTTTGTAAAAGGGCTTCATGTTCCGAAATTGTAATTTACTGCTTTATTATGGACTTCATGTTCCAAAATTGTAATTTACTGCTTTATTATGGACTTCATGTTCCAAAGTTGTAATTTGCTGCTTTATTATGGGCTTCATGTTCCAAAGTTGTAATTTACCGCTTTTGATTAATGGATGAGTTTTGTTGTTCCAAATTCCTTTACCATTGATGTGTGCAAAATTATTGAAGGTCCTTGAAAAACTATTAAAATGAATCATCATTTGCATCACATATCATGCATCATCCAACATTCCACTTCACATGTTTTCTAGAGTCTTATCCTTGTTTCTTTTTCCACTCCAAAGGTTGTCAAGCTGTCTCATCGATACGATACTCGAGCTAATCGTCAGAGCAAGATGGAAGATCTGGAACAGGAAAACCACGAGCTTTGTGAGGAGGTCGCTACCCTTCGTGTCGGTATGGAAAAGTTAACTGCGTTAGTGGAAAGTTTGGTGGCTGTTCAGAATCAGCCATCGACTACAGCTGCTGAGATTCAGACTTCAACTACAGTGGTTTCCGAGATTGTCACCGTTCCAACATCTGCGACTCAAATCAACTCTCCGCTTCAACATCAGATGCCGAAAGGTTTTCCGTGGGGAATTCCTTACAACTTTGTGCCAGAGGGGTATCAGCCTGTCGTACAACCTTTGTTTCAACCTGCTTTGTCTCTTCCTCAACCAGAGACAACTGCCATGCCGCTAGTAATCCCGTCTGTAACACCTTTTCCGCAACCAGTAATGACAACTGTCGCTCCTGTGGTTCACTCCGTGCCATACTTGAATGAACCTACTTATCCTGCCGAGCCTACTGAAAGTTTGGGTCTTTTTGATAGAATGGAAGAATTTCAAGATCAGTTCCAAGAAATGCAAAAGGAGCTTAGAGCGTTAAAGGGGAAGGATTTGTTTGGGAAGAACACACATGACCTTTGTTTAGTTCCGAATGTCAAGATTCCAGCAAAATTCAAAGTGCCAGACTTTGAGAGATATAAGGGTGATTCGTGTCCTCGAAGTCATTTGACTATGTACGTGAGAAAGATGTCTATGTATTCCGATGATCATGACTTGTTGATTCATTATTTTCAGGACAGTTTGACGGGTGCTGCTCTAAAGTGGTATATGGGTTTAGACAGTATTCGGACCCGCAACTTCAACGATCTTAGCGAAGCCTTTGTTCACCAGTATAAGTACAACGTTGACATGGCACCGGACAGGGATCAACTCCGGGCGATGTCGCAGAGAGACAGAGAATCTTTTAAGGAATACGCCCAGAGGTGGCGTGAAATTGCTGCTCAAATCTATCCACCTCTTGAGGAGAAAGAGATGACGAAGATATTCTTGAAGACGTTAGGTTCCTTTTACTATGAAAGAATGATCGCCAACGCACCCAGTGACTTCACCGAAATGGTAAGCATGGGCATGCGGTTAGAGGAAGGGATTCGGGAAGGATGTTTGGTTAAAGAAAGAAGTCCGTCTAGCAGTACTAAGAAGTTTGGAAGTGTTTTCCCGAAAAGAAAAGAGCAGGATGTCAGCGCATTGTTCCCAGGGAGACCAAGGAGAGGTTACTCTCACGTTGCGGCAGTCACTCCGGCTGTCCGCCCAGCTTTGATGACCCCAGCTCATCAAACCCCACCAACTCAACAACGGCCATTTCAGCAGCAGCCTCGACAACAGGCTTATCCATTTAACAACCAGAATCGTTCACCCAGAAAACCGCAGTTCGATGCCATTCCTATGACTTATACTAAATTGTTCCCTGCTCTTATCAGAAAGAATCTCATAACGACGAAGCCTCCTCCTGTCGCACCGAACAGTACTTCTCCGTGGTACAAGGCGAATCAGTTTTGTGAATATCATCAGGGGTCGCCGGGGCACAACCTTGAGAATTGTTTTGCTCTAAAGGCGGATGTGCAGAGGTTGATTAAGAATGGTATCTTGTCTTTCAAGGATGTTAATCCAAATTTTAGAGATAATCCTTTGCCTCGACATGGGGCAGCTTCAGTGAATATGGTGGAAGGTTGTCCGGGAAAGTTTCAAGTTTTTCAAGTTGAATACATAAGAGAGTCGTTGATCAGGTTACATCAGAGTTTGAGAAGACTTGCCTTTGTTAGGCATCAGCATGATTATGATGTTTGTGAATTTTGTTCAAGAGAGGTTGATTGCCCTATTGTGAAGGAGGATATTCAAAAGTTGTTAGACCAGAGAGTTATCACTATTACATATGACAGAAATCCGGAGGATGAAGTGAATGTTATAATACCACAATTCAATTTGCCTGAATCAGTAGAGATCGTTTACGACAGTCAGACTGCACCTGTTGATCCTTTGACCATTTATCCACCTGGTCCTGTGCCTTACAACTCAGACCAAGCTGTACCGTATAAGTATAATGCCACGATGATTGAGAATGGGGTAGAAGTCCCTATACCAACAAGACCGTCTTTTGTTAACATTGCTGATGTGAGTAGAGTTACGAGAAGTGGACGTGTATTTGCAGCAGTACCTTTGAAGAGACCAGAAGTTCAAGTCGGGAGGCCCATACCGGCAGAAATTCCAGTGAGAAATGTTGAACCGAGGGTTGAGATAGGCCGATCCAATGAACCTATCCCTCGTCCTGAGGATGATGAGATTCTGAAGCTTATCAAGAGAAGTGAATATAAGATTGTGGACCAACTATTGCAAACTCCTTCCAAGATTTCTTTGCTTGCTTTACTGAGAGATTCTAGTGCCCATAGAGAAGCTTTGATGAAGGTCTTGGACCAGGCGTTCGTGGATCATGATGTGACGGTTGATCAATTTGATGGAATTGTGGGAAATATTACTTCGTGTAACAATCTTGGTTTCAGTGATGAAGAGCTTCCGGAGGAGGGAAGGAACCATAATATGGCTTTGCATATCTCAATAAGTTATGGAAACGATACTTTATCAAGCGTGTTGGTAGATACAGGTTCGTCGTTGAATGTAATGCCCAAAACTACATTATCTCGACTCTCATATCAAGGTGCTCCCATGAGACCCAGTGGGGTAATTGTCAAAGCGTTTGATGGTTCTAGGAAGACTGTCATTGGTGAAGTGGATCTTCCTATAGTAATTGGTCCTCATACTTTTCAGATCACTTTTCAAGTAATGGTTATTCGTGCTGCCTACAGTTGCCTATTGGGTCGTCCATGGATCCATGATGCAGGGGCAGTCACTTCCATGCTCCATCAGAGATTGAAGTTTGTGAGGCATGGAAAGCTGGTAATGATTGGTGGAGAGCAGGCTATGGTGGTAAGCCATTTGTCATCTTTCTCTTTTATTGATGCTGATGAGGATGTTGGAACCCAATTCCAAGCTCTGTATGTTGCCAAGAATGAAGTGAAGAAGCAAGGGGCGTCTATTTCTTCTTTTGAGGATGCGCAACGTGTGGTTAAAAGTGGTTCGGCTGAAGGTTGGGGCCAGGTGCTGACTTTGCCCGAGAACAAGTCTGGGGAAGGTCTTGGTTTTCATCCCGTGTCTGCAAGAACCAAGCAAGAAGTGGTTACTCGTCCGATTCAAGAGGTTTTCCGAAGCGCAGGTTTTATCCATCCGACTCCTCCTGAGGTTGATGCTATCGTAGAAGACGATTCCGAGGAGGATTTACCCGATTTTGTGACGCATGGAGTGGTTTGCCAAAACTGGATTGCTGTTGATGTTCCTGTTGTGATGCACATTTCTGAGTAATGTTTTGTCTTTATTTTTTGAAAAAAATTCGCTCTGCCCAAGGAGAAAAGTATTTTGTGTCGGGCTATGATAAAAATAAATCCTTTTGCTCTGCCCAAGGCAAAAGAGAAATGTCTGGGCTCTCTGTTTCAAGTATTTCCCTTCAATGAATAAAATTGTTATTTTGTCCACTACTGTTTTATTTTTCACTTTTTCTGGGAAATAGTAATGAAAATTAATTGGTAGTAATAGGAAAATATAATAACCTTTTGTTTCATTTGTACAACATTCATATTAATCGATTTCTAAAATAAAGCATAATCATATGTGCAGATTAATCCGTGACTTAACCATTGAAAACAATGATCCTATGCCCTCTCCCAACTTTGAATTCCCTGTGTTCAGAGCCGAAGAAGAGGATAATGAAGAGATTCCTGTTGAAATTTCCCGTTTGCTTGAGTATGATGAAAAGACTATTCAGCCGTTTGAAGAACCTGTAGAGTTGGTCAATTTGGGTGATGAAGAAGATAGAAAGGAAGTTAAGGTCGGAGCTTTGCTTATCCCAGAGGTTAAAGAGAAAATGTTGGAGCTTCTCAAGGAGTATGTTGATGTGTTTGCTTGGTCCTACCAAGATATGCCAGGTTTGGACAATGATATTGTGGAGCATCGTTTACCGTTGAGACCTGAGTGTCCGCCGATTAAGCAGAAGTTGAGAAGGACTCGTCCCGATATGGCTGATAAGATCAAAGAAGAAGTTCAGAAACAGATTAATGCAGGTTTCCTTGTTACATCGGTCTATCCTCAATGGTTAGCCAATATAGTGCCTGTTGCTAAGAAAGATGGCAAAGTTCAGATGTGTGTAGACTATAGAGATCTGAATAGAGCTAGTCCAAAGGATGACTTCCCATTACCGCACATTGACGTATTGGTCGACAGTACCGCAAAGTTCAAAGTCTTTTCTTTCATGGATGGCTTCTCTGGTTACAATCAAATCAAGATGGCACCAGAAGATATGGAGAAGACAGCTTTCATTACACCTTGGGGAACATTTTGCTATCAGGTTATGCCGTTTGGTTTGAGGAATGCTGGTGCAACATACCAAAGAGCCATGACTGCTTTGTTCCATGACATGATGCATAAAGAGATAGAAGTGTATGTAGATGACATGATTTCCAAATCACAGACTGAAGAAGATCATTTGGAACATTTGTTGAAGTTATTCCAGCGTTTGAGAAAGTATAAACTCCGTCTGAATCCCAACAAGTGCACTTTTGGTGTTCGTTCTGGAAGACTTCTGGGTTTCATTGTCAGTCAGAAAGGTATTGAGGTAGATCCCGATAAAGTCAAAGCTATTCGGGAAATGCCCGCACCCAAGATGGAAAAACAAGTAAGAGGATTCCTTGGGAGACTGAACTATATTTCTAGGTTTATATCTCATATGACTGCTACCTGTGGGCCGATTTTCAAGCTTCTCTGAAAGAACCAAGGATGTGTGTGGACAGAAGATTGTCAGAGAGCTTTTGATAGCATCAAAGAATATTTGCTTGAACCTCCCATTTTGATTCCTCCGGTGGAAGGAAGACCTTTGATTATGTACCTGACTATATTGGAAGATTCCATGGGATGTGTGCTTGGTCAACAAGATGAGACTAGAAGAAAGGAACATGCCGTATATTACCTGAGTAAGAAATTCACAGACTGTGAGTCTCGATACTCATTGCTTGAGAAAACCTGTTGTGCTTTAGCTTGGGCTGCTCGTCGTCTGCGCCAGTATATGATTAACCACACCACTTGGTTGATCTCCAAAATGGATCCGATCAAGTATATCTTTGAGAAGCCTGCCTTGTCTGGAAGAATAGCCCGTTGGCAGATGTTGTTATCTCAATATGACATTGAGTATCACACTCAGAAAGCAATCAAAGGGAGTATTTTAGCCGATCATTTGGCTCACCAACCAATTGACGATTATCAATCCATCAAGTTTGATTTCCCAGATGAAGATGTTATGTACTTGAAAGCTAAAGATTGTGAAGAGCCGTTACCTGAAGAAGGACCTGATCCCGAATCCCATTGGGGTTTGATATTTGACGAAGCTGTGAATTCTTATGGAAATGGAATTGGGGCAATCATCGTCACTCCCCGAGGTACTCATATCCCGTTCACGGCGAGATTGAAGTTTGACTGCACGAACAACATGGCTGAATATGAGGCATGTATTATGGGCCTCGAAGAAGCAGTGGATCTAAGTGTTGTACCCCAAAATTTGCCCTCCCATATTCTTCAAGATTTGCAAAAAGCATGCTTCAAAATCTCCCAAGGGTTGCACAGTTCAAGGGCCTCCTAACAGTCAAAAATTAGGGTTTTGGTTCTGGCAAAGAAATTGAAGTTTTCAAGGGTCCAATCAAGTCCCACATGCCTATAAACAAGGTCAAGCATCCATATGCCAAGTTTCAAGACTTATAGCACAAAATTGCACAGTCAAATGCCCTAATTGCTCAGCAGTCAACTGTAGGGGTAAAATGGTCATTTGACAGTCAAAAGTTCAAATTTTTGGTCAACATCTTATTTTGAAGCCACAAACATCATTGGATCAATTCTTGATCATGATTTTCAAGGCATGGCTCAAAAAGTCTCAAGATGCAAAAGTTTCCATATTTGGACAGTTGAAAAAGTCAACTGTAACTTGACCAGGGCATAACTTCCACATGGTTCATCAGAAAAACTCCATCCAAAGCTCATTTTGAAGAGAATGACATTTCCTACAACTCCTCTTCACACTTCAAGTCTAAGAAATGCTCTCACAAAAAGTTAACAACCTCAACATTATAGGTCATTTTCAAAAGTCAACAAAAAGGGACTTTAAGTCAAAGACCATAACTTGAGATTGGTAAATCAAAATGACATGGGACCAAAGGCATTGGTTAGAGGACTTCAAGACCTTTCCAAAATGTCCAAGAACATGATCAAAGCTTAAAAATTGAGCAAGATATGCCTTGTGCAAGTTGGGAAATTTTTGGGAATTTTGAAAAGTCAACTTTGCTTCAAATGCCTCAAAATTGCTAATGGGCCACATTTTCTTCCAAGAATCATTATCCAAAGGCTATGCACGACCATTTGACCCAAAGGGGATTTATTTCATCATTTTTTATTATTTATTTGAATTTTTATCACCATTAATTCATTTAATTAAATAAAATATGACAAAAATACTAAACAAATGTTTTTGAATCCTTTTATGCAACATATGCCCTCATTATTCACTCAAGATCTCGTGCACATCAAAAAAGGAAAGATTTTGTGCAAATTGGCATGTTTTTCATGAGGAAAAGATTGGGAAAGATTCCATGGAAATCAAATATTTGATTCATCAATGCAAAGGTTTATGGACTCAAATTCTTACCCTAATCCATTCCCATACATAAACAGAAGGCAACCCTAATGCATAGAACCTTCAAGCTGCGCCCAAACCTGAATACAAACTTGGCATTTTTTGTGAAAAAGTTCAAAACTTAAAACGCACTTAGAGTTGGTTTCAAAGCGAAATAAGCATTCCAATAGCGTGCCAAGGCATCAAGGAAACTTTCTGAATCCTTTTCCACGCTTCTAACCTCGGGAATTGGTATATAGAAGTCAAACTTTCTCAAACTTTTTGCATAATCGTGTCTCATAATTCATGCCATATTTTTGATTTCTAATGCTTGATTTGTACTAATTGAATCATTCTAAAGCTAACAGTATTATTCAATTGAGTTTTTAAGGCCTATGCACGAATCCACCATGGGAGCCCTTTAGGGTTGCAGAGACTTTAAAAGAGGGCTTTGCTCCTCTGGAAAAATTAGGCTATAAGACTGGTACCGTTGAATTCACGACATTCATACGAACACAACAAACACATCGCGCCCTTTTTATATGCTTGTATGGCCTAATCGCTATTTTCCAGTTTCAGGATTAGTGGGGGTTTAAAACCCCCGCTATCTATCTCATATTTGCAGGTAAAACGAAGCAACCATGAAGGAGACGCTGAGTTGTCTCAACGTGATAGGGCCATTCAAATTTCAGCGCGTTTTTTCGTTGGACATCACTAACCCTTATTTTTTTATCATATTAATTGTTGTCCATTATTATTACAAAGTGGCTAAACAGCTCAGTTGGTGGAAAGCGTTGTTGGCAAGCCTTGGGACCTGGGTTCGATTCCCAGGTCCCCCATATTTCTCAATGTGTTTTGTTTTAATGTGATTCTATGCAGTACACGCCCAGAATTCCACCATGCATCCACTATCAAAGCTTGCCACATGGCCCAGGAGACGAATCTGAAGGTCAGGATGAGAGGTCCATCATACACCTCCGTTGACCATGCCACACGCGCGCTGAGAAAGTCAACCAAGGGCCTGAATATGGTGGGCCAAATTGCTCAATTTACCTCTAAAAGGGCCAACAAACCCCCCATGTTTGCATTGTTCTCTCTTTTTATTTTTTCTCTTATTCATTTTAATTACATTATTTGTTTTATTTTAATTCTTTAAATTAATTTTTTCTTTAACATAAAAAAATACCAAAAAATCAGAAAAGACAAAAAATAAAAATATATTTTATTTAAATGTTTTTGTAAATAAATACGCCATGTAAATAATTAATGTAAATTAGGTCAAACTAAAAATATTTTTTTAATAAATTAAAAACAATTTAGAACTAGGGTTAATTAACTTTTTTAATTCCAATTTAATTTTCTCATTCGACTCCATAAATACAAAAAACTCCAAAAATAAATTCTTTCTTTTATTTAACTTAATTAAGTTATTAATTGTAATTTAATTTCTTTAAAAGGGTCCAACGCCCTCGCTTTCGATTATAATTTCATTTCACGCGTTTATTTTATTTCTTTTCTTATAAATTTCATGTAATTACCCCAAAGCCTTGTAATAGATTAATTAGGATATTTATTTTTCCGCATTTTTATTTTATTCAAATCGGGTCTTGGATTAATTTGGCGATGTAGACCCGCGTCGTTGTAATAGCGTAGGACTTTTAATTCCGCATCTTTTAACTGTTAATAATTTGCATGAAAGAATGAATGCCAAAAATAAAAACAAAGCGTAGATCACCAATGCACGAACAAGACAAATATAACTGAAAATGACACACAAATCACACACCACCCCTAGGGTACGCCTCACTGTTGCCTTGCCCCTCGAAAGGTGGTCGTCGAGTAGAGGATGTTTTAGTAAGTCCTCATGTCCATGAACATGGCATGAGGGTAGCTTCTAAGGTGTCTTCCTATTGCTTCGGTGATCACCATGTCCCAAACCCTCGAGTTGACCCGAACACCTCCAACGGTGGTGCTACCTACCTCTCAATGGTGGGATGGCACTACTTTAAGGACATTTACACAGACGAATTCCTTAGGGTAGGTAGATGACTCATAGATACTTGCTCTAATTCAAAAACAAATCAAAAACTCTTTTCACACCGACACTTTTCAAAAAGATTTCAAAACAACTTTTCAAACACTCTTGAGGACTGATACAAGAGTCGAACTGAAATTTCCAAAGAAACTTTTCAAACCCACTCACCTTGAAAAGAAAACAAACATTTTGAAAACACAATGAGCAAGTATCTAAGAGCCCATGGATAACCATAGATAGAAAGGGTGCTAACACCTTCCCTTTCTATAAATCTACCTCCCGAACCGAGAGCAAACTCAATAAGGAATTTTTCTGTGCTCTTGTCCTTTCCATTTGGAGAAAATAAAAGACGGTGGCAACTCTTGCTTCCGCGACATTTCGCGAACCAGCGTTAAACAGTCAGTTCCAGATCCACCGATCACTGAACTGGCGACTCTGCTGGGGAATATTTTAAAGTGAGGTGTACCTTAGGACTAAGATCACTGTGTTTTCAATTGTTTTGACTTGTTTGCTTTAAAATTGTGGGTTGCATGGGAGTTACATAGATCCTAACCTGGATCTAGGGATACCCTGTTTAGGTAGCATAAGCTGTGAGGGACCTGTCCGGCGTAGACCGACATGGGTGAAGTAGTGGCTACGTTGGTGTGGCACCTTGGTCTGTACCGATATCCCTTGTGTTGCAACGAGGAGAATATGGGTCTTCTGAGGAGTCAATAAGCACCAACAGACCTTAGAACCTTAAATGACACGACTTGGCCATTAGAACAGTAGCAGTATGCTACGCCCATTGAGGCTAAACTCTCGTGATGGTTCTGGCCGCAAGAAAAGATTGCGATGCTGGAGTTATGACCGATTGAGGGTAGTCAATGATATTGGGATCCTCTAAGAACCCGATTACTTTGATAGGACAGGCATGAACCAACAAACTGAAAGAGGGTAATACCTAGACCTCATGCTGGCCTAAACTTTAAGGGCTTGTCTTGTGTGACTTGTGTGCCTTATCATGTTTGCCTTTGTAAATATTTGTGGTGTGCTTTATCATAACATCATAACATCATGAGCATTGCATGCATCCTGCATAAGGACTGACCATTTCAAAGACAAGAGGGTTTCACCTTTGCTCTGTTTTGTAGGATATCATGATGCCTGTGCGAAGGAATACTATCCGGTTCAACTTTGTTCACCCACCTGAGTTGCTTGAAGAGTTGGTTAGCAGAATTCCAAACACCACTCCCTTCATCCAGAGGCATGGTTCTCTTCTCAGTTTAGTCACTGCAAAGAGGGATCAACAGTTGATGAGTGTCCTGACCCAGTTCTATGACCCTCTTTACCAGTGCTTCACCTTTCAAGACTTCCAGCTGGTCCCTACCCTGGAAGAGTTCTCTGATTTGCTTGGTATCCCTATCTTGGATCATACTCCCTTCACTGGTTGGGAAAAGACCCTCAGGTTTGAGGAGGTTGCTGCAGCTCTTCCCTTGACACATCAAGAAGTAATGGACAACTGGGTGACTAGAAGCGGAGTTAAGGGTTTCTTGGCCAAGTTTCTGGTTGGTAAAGCTAACAGTTTCTGGAATGACTTGGACTTTAGGGCATATGAAGACATTTTGGCTCTCTTAATCTATGGGCTAGTCTTGTTTCCTAATCCTGACAACTTCATCAATGTCACTGCCATAAGGATCTTCATGTCTCAGAATCCTGTGCCCACTCTCCTGGGTGACATCCTGCAACAACTTTATGCTCGTACTGCCCGAAGACGAGGAACCCTATGGTGTTGTATCCCTTTGTTGGTGAGGTGGTTTATTTCGCACCTCCCTAAGTTCGTACTGAAAAACCAAGAAGGAAGAGGTTGGGCTCATAGGTTAATGTCTCTCACTGATAAGGACATCATTTGGACTTTCAGAGGTTTGGATGAGATAACTGTCATTGATCGTTGCGGAGAATACCCTAATGTTCCTTTGATTGGTACTCAAGGAGGAATCTCTTACAATCCATGTCTAGCGCTCCGTCAGTTTGGAAGAGCCAGAAGAGCAGGGCCTCATGAGATGTTGGTGCCTCACATTAGTTTTGAGTTTCAAGTGGATAGTGACGAGCTGCGTCGTAGGTTCATCAAGGCTTGGGACAGAGTTCATAAAGCTGACCCACAAGAGTTGGGGCCAAAGACTTCTCTACCTATGGAAGCCTACTACAAATGGGTCCGCATCCGTGCTCAGAAGTTAGGTATGCCATATGAAGCTGTCAGACCCATCATTCTTGAGTATCCTGACAAAGAGGGGGCCCCTCCAACTGTCCTCCCTCCTCAGATACCTACTGATTATGAGACATTAAAGAGGTCTTGGTCGCAACTGCGAGAAGAACGGGATTCTTATCGGGAAAAGTTCAACGAGCAGGAATTGAAGATCCAGAAGCTGACAAAGCAGTTGAAGAATGAGCGAGCTCTGAATGACTACATCCGTACTAAGAAGAGGAGACCATGGGATTAATAAGGAGCTCTGGATGTTCTTTTACAGTTTTATTTCCTTTTTCAGTATTTCCCTTTCTATGTAACGCCTAAGGGCAACCTGTTGAACAAATTAAGTTTCAAAGTTGAATCTAATGAAGTGTGTTCCTTTTTGTTTACAAAGTTGATTCCCGATTGTCTTTGAAAACATAAATCATACGCATTCCATTCATCATGTGTATAGCAGGTATTCTTCTTTTCAGGTTGCTTACTGTTCTTCGCTGTTTATTTCAGCATCATGAACCCTGACTCATCATCAACTGAGATGTCTATCAAGGCCCTTCAGCCGCAGAACGCGCAATTTCAGGAGCTGATCATGGGTTTGGCTCAAGGCCAAGAAGAGCTGAAGGCTTTACTCCTGAAGAAGGAGAAGAAGAAGAAGAAGAGAACTGTTCTTTTCAACTCGGGCCGAAGGTTTGGCAATACTCTGCAGAATGAGGAAGTTGGTTCTTCTATAGGCAAGAGCAGTCCCCAAGGGGGAAAAGGTCCTAGTCCGGTAGTCTCTGACAACGAGACTGACTTTAATGAGGAACAGTATCCTCCTGCTGAAGACCGGTATAAGCAGTTGGAAGACAGACTGAATGCAATGGAGATCCAACAAGTGCCTGGGCTGGATTTCGGAGACTTGGGCTTATCTACTGGTGTGATTATTCCTCACAAGTTTAAGGCACCATCTTTCACCAAGTATGACGAGGCGTCTTGTCCCAAGCTACACCTCAGATCTTATGTGTGGAAGATTCAACCGTACACAGTGGACAAGAATTTGTGGATCCACTTCTTCCAGGAGAGTCTTTCAGGGACTCATCTCGAATGGTTCTATCAGCTGGATGGGACCAAGGTTCGTAACTGGGAGGAGTTGGCTACTGCTTTTTATAAGCAGTATCAATATAATGCCGACCTTGCTCCTACACGTACCCAACTCCAGGGTATGTCGCTAGGATCAAGCGAAGGTTTTAAAGAGTATGCACAGAAGTGGAGGGATCTGGCTGGCAGGGTGCAGCCTCCGTTAACAGATCGTGAGCTGGTGGATATGTTCTTGGGGACCCTATCTGGGCCATTTTTCAATCATCTGATCGGTAATTCGTCTGCAGGGTTCACTGATCTTATTCTGACTGGGGAGAGAATAGAGGCTGGAATGAAGTCCGGAAAAATTCAGAAGGGTGCATCTGCAAGTTCTGAAAAGAAACCCTTTAAAAAGGAGGCCAGTGTTGTACATGGGTCTAGAAGACATGATAAACCTGAGCGCCGCCAATCTGTCAACACGGTAATGATTGCTAAACCTGCTGCCGCCCCTCGGCAAACCAATCCACAAAGGGCTGAAAGACCCAGAAGAGAGTTTACCCGTCTGAGTATGACTCTATCGCAAATCTTTCCGCAGTTGCTATCCACCAATTTGGTGACTGTTAGAGAGGCCCTGAAGGTTGTGAATACGGCTTCTCCCAAGTATAATCCAAATGCCCGCTGTGCTTATCACTCCGATAGCCCGGGGCATTCTACTGATGACTGTTGGGCCCTGAGGAATAAGGTGCAAGACCTTATTGATGCAAAGGAGGTACAGTTTGAGGCACCTGAGAAGCCCAATGTAGTGACAGCTCCACTGCCTGCTCATGGAGTGAATGCTATCAGGGATGATGACGAAGTGGAAGAATCTGAGTTCGACAGCTGGATTTATCCGACGGCCGACAGTGGACCTAGCAATTGGACTGCAAAGGACAACCTACCTGTTACTTTTGTTACGGAGTAATGAATTCCTTTGTTTTTGTTATTTGTAATAAACAATGAATTGAAACTCTATGGCCCGGTGTCTTACCCGGGGCACCGTGGCTTCATTTGTGATGGCATATTAATTGTCATTTCATATATCATGAATAAAGACCTTGGACATTTTCTCGCACTTCAAATCTTATGCTCCTTTTCTTTCTTTCTTTTCTTTATATATTGCAAAACAACTGTATTTACACACACTCACTCATACAGGTTTCAATCCACTCTGGATCTCACTGGTAACGACTCTGCTACTGCCAGTTATGACTTCGAAAATCCGATCAACTTAGCCGAAGACGAAGGTGAAGATGATTGCGAAGTGCCTGGCGAACTTGCAAGACTGTTACTCCAGGAAGAGAGGGAAATTCAACCACATGAAGAGCCGGTGGAAACGATAAATCTGGGTACTGAGGCAGATAGGAAGGAGGTCAAGATTGGTGCCAACCTAGAGCTCAGCGTGAAGCAACGGTTGACTCAGATGTTACATGATTATGTGGAGATCTTTGCCTGGTCCTACGAAGACATGCCTGGGTTGGATACCGACATCGTGGTCCATCATTTGCCTACCAAGGAAGACTGCCCTCCGGTCAAGCAAAAGGTCCGCCATATGCGTCCAGAGATGTCTGAGAAGATCAAAGCCGAGGTTATCAAACAGTTCGATGCCGGTTTCCTTGCAGTGACTTCTTACCCTCAGTGGGTTGCTAATGTGGTTCCGGTACCAAAGAAAGATGGTAAGGTCAGAATGTGCGTTGACTACAGGGATCTAAACAGGGCCAGCCCTAAAGATGACTTCCCCCTACCTCACATTGATGTCCTTGTTGATAATACTGCTCAGCATAAGGTGTTCTCTTTCATGGATGGTTTTTCGGGCTATAATCAGATCAAGATGGCACCTGAAGACATGGAGAAGACTACTTTTGTCACTCAGTGGGGGACCTTCTGCTACAAGGTCATGCCTTTTGGACTGAAAAATGCTGGGGCAACCTACCAACGTGCCATGGTTGCTTTATTTCATGACATGATCCATCATGAGATAGAAGTGTATGTTGATGACTTGATTGCAAGGTCCCAAACTGAGGAAGAACACCTTGATCATCTGCAGAAATTGTTTGACCGTCTGAAGTTGTACAAGCTGAGGTTGAACCCGAATAAGTGCACCTTCGGGGTAAGATCTGGAAAGTTGCTAGGCTTCGTTGTAAGTGACAAGGGTATTCAAGTGGACCCTGCCAAGGTTAAAGCTATTCAAGAGATGCCAGTCCCTAAGACAGAGAAAGAGGTCAGAGGCTTTTTAGGACGCCTGAATTATATTGCCCGATTCATCTCACACCTAACCGCTACTTGTGAACCAATCTTCAAGCTGCTGAAGAAAGATCAGGTAGTACGTTGGAATGATGAATGTCAGGCTTCTTTTGACAGAATCAAAGAGTATCTCTAAGAACCACCCATTCTTATGCCACCGGTTGAAGGGAGACCTCTGATACTATACCTGACAGTACTTGATAACTCAATGGGGTGTGTGCTGGGGCAGCATGACGAGTTTGGCCGAAAAGAGCATGCCATTTATTACCTTAGCAAAAAGTTTACCGACTGTGAGACCCAATACTCACTGCTCGAGAAAACTTGATGCGCTTTGGTATGGGCTGCTCGCCGGCTGAGACAGTACATGCTGACTCACAGTACCTTGTTGATCTCAAAGGTGGATCCTATAAAGTACATATTTGAAAAGCCTGCTCTGTCTGGGAGAATAGCAAGATGGCAAATGATCTTGACAGAATACGACATCCAGTACACAACTCAGAAAGCCATCAAGGGAAGTGTATTGGCAGATCATTCAGAACATCAGGCAGTAGACGACTATCAGTCAATGAACTTCGAGTTTCCAGACAAAAGTATCATGATAGTGACTGATTGTGAAGTACCTGGACCGAATGAAGGTCCTGAGGAAGGATCCCGATGGTCTATGCACTTTGACGGAGCCTCCAATGCTTTGGGTAACGGTATCAGCGCTGTGATAATATCTCCTCAAGGCACTCATACTCCACTCACTGCCCGGCTATGTTTCAACTGCACCAACAACATGGCGGAGTATGAGGCGTGCATCATGGGTCTCCAAGCTGCGATCGACTTAAGGATCAAGTTTTTGTGTGTCTTCGGAGATTCCACTCTCGTGATCAATCAGATCAAAGGAGAGTGGGATACGAAACATCCGAATCTTATTCCTTACAGAGAATGTGTATTGACATTGATCCCCCACTTCACAGAGATAACCTTTGAACACTTTCCGAGAGAGGAGAATTAGTTAGCGGACATGTTATCTACGATGTCCTCCATGTTCAAAGTCAAATGGGACAATGAGGCTCCCTGGATCATCATCTGGAAACTGGACGAACCAGCATACTGTTGTGATCTCGAGACTGAATTGGTGACCGAAAAGCCTTGGTACCATGAGGTGAAGAGATACTTGGAAGCTCAGGAATACCCTGAAGGTGCATCTGTCAACGATAAGAAGTTTCTGAGAAGGTTCGCAGCGAAGTTCTTCCTTAGCAACGACATTCTGTATAAGCGAAACCATGATTCGACCTTACTGCGTTGTGTGGACAAGACAGAAGCAGAAAGGATCATGGAAGAGCTACATGAAGGGACCTTCGGAACACATTCCAGTGGACACACTATGGCAAAGAAAATCCTTCGGGCATGGTATTTCTGGTCCACAATGGAAGCCGACTGTTACCAACACTCTCGGACATGCCATAAATGCCAGATATATGCAGACAAGGTGCATGTTCCTCCAGTTCCTCTAAATGTTCTGACTGCGCCTTGGCCGTTTGCAATGTGGGGCATAGATATGATCGGTGAGATCAAACCTACGGCATCCAATGGGCATCGCTTCATCCTGGTAGCGATTAATTACTTCACGAAGTGGGTTGAAGCAGCTTCCTACGCTACGGTAACCAAGACTGTTGTGGCACGGTTCATTCGGCACAACCTGATCTGTCGATACGGCGTCCCACAAAGAATTATTACTGACAACGGTACCAATCTCAATAACAAGATGATCACTGAGCTCTGCGAGCAGTTTAAGATACAGCACCACAACTCTTCTCCTTATCGGTCGAAGATGAACGGGGCTGTAGAAGCAGCGAATAAGAACATTAAGAAAATCGTGCAGAAGATGACAGTGACCTACAAAGATTGGCACGAGATGTTACCGTTCGCTCTACATGGGTACTGTACCTCAGCCAGGACGTCAACCGGGGCAACTCCTTTTTCCTTGGTTTACGGTATGGAGGCAGTCTTACCGATCGAAGTGCAGATACCCTCTCTCCGGATAATGAAGGATGCAGATCTGAATGAAGATGATTGGATCCAGACACGACTTGATCAGCTAAACTTAATTGATGAAAAGAGACTTGCTGCCATTTGTCATGGTCAGACGTATCAAAAACGAATGATCAGGGCATTTAACAAAAAGGTCATACCACAAGAATATCAAGTTGGGGATTTGGTAATCAAGCGTATCATCCTTCCTCAGAGTGATCCAAGGGGCAAATGGACCCCTACATACGAAGGGCCATTTGTGGTTAAACATGTGTTCTCAGGAGGAGCCATGATTCTAACCAACATGGATGGTGACGACCTTCCTCACCCCGCCAATGCAGACATAGTGAAAAGATACTACGCATAATAAAGACCCGCTAGGTTGACATACCTAGGCAAAAATTAGGGCTTCCCGGCGAACCAAAAGGGTTCGGGCAAAATGAAGGGATGAAATGAAAAATCTGTACACCCGGCAAGTCGAAAACCTGAAAAGGCGGCTTGGGCAAAAATGGGTATCCCGGTGGACTGAAAACCCGAAAGGGCGGTCTAGGCAAAAGTTAGGGATAAAGCGTAATACTATGTCTCATCGAATCACCTTGCATCCAGAATCCGGTATCAACATCAAGTTCAAACGGCATCGATCGATCAGCTTCATCTTCAACTAGGTCATCAAGTGATGAGACGCTCGAAGATATAAAGGCAATAGCAGAGATGGAACCCAGTGGGATCATTCTATTCACACAGCTGTTTTATTTTCCTTTGTACAAATTTGCATAAATTCTTTTGTTCGGCGGCGTTCTCTTACTAGGACGTCAGCCTCTTGTACATAAACGCCTATTTTACAGGCAAATTCAAAAATCAATACAAAAATCACTTTTCAGTTAAAATTGCCAATTGTTTTTCCTTTTCTGTTTTGTTTTGAGAAGAACGTCCAAGGTTCAATTTGTGATATATGCATTGACACTAATTGCTAACTCATAAATATTTGCATACGAAACAAAGGATCAATTACAGGTAACAGTAGAAACAGGGGCAATAAAGAGTTGTCTAAGCAATCTAATTGTTCTGTCCTCCAAGGTACCAAGGCGAGTTCGGCTGAAGAACATAACCAGCATATCTTAATTCCCCAGAGAGTGCGTCAGCAAGTCAATACACTCTCCCCAAGCAAATTTACAGTCAACCTTAAGGAAGTTGGATATCCTCCAGCAGATCTCAACATTCCCCAGCAATATACAGATATTCTTAACAAGCATCCCCGGCAGTCTTGACCTAAAGATTATTCCCCGGCGGTATATCAAACATTCGATGGAGTCACTTCCCCGATACAGTTCAAAATTCCCCCAGGAGAGTCCAATTCAGGAAAGTTTGAATCCATCTCCCCAACAGTAAGCTTATCCCCAGTAGATTCTGGAAGCTTATCCCCGCAGAGCATGAGCGCGTCCCCCAGCTTTATTCAAAGGTTATTTCCCTACCAGGATATAACTGGGTTATCCTTAGCCAAAATCCACGGAAAGATCGTTCTCGGCGAAGTCTTCTTATCCCCAGCGAAGTCTATTAACACTTCCAACATATCAATGGTATCCCCAGCGAAGTTACCATCAACATTCCAGCAAAGTACCTCTCTCCCCACAGAGTGTTGTTCCCCAGCAAGATCGCTAGATTAATTTTCTCCCCGCAGAGTAATCCATTCGCCAAGTTTATTCCCCAACGGAGTTATCTTCTCCTACCGGTATTCTTGCAACTATCATCCCCAGCGGAAGCAAAGATCTATTCTTCAACATCAGCCCAGGAGTGACTTCCCGGCACCCATCAAAGGATTTATTTTTCTAAGACAAAAAGATACATCCATAAACATCACATTTTCATACATTATAGCATGCATATACGCACCATATCTTACAAATCTCATTTATGTCGAGAACATCATCGTTTGATTCATATCATGCCTTGCATATGACTGACCTTTACCTTTCAGGAAAGATCCAGTTAAGTTCTCAGCTATATTTCAAGACTTTAGTCTGGTTCAGTTAAATCGACCCTAAGATTTTCTTGATTCTTATCCAGTCAAAGGCCTTCTCTGGTTCAGTCAGAT
The DNA here is from genome assembly GCA_948472305.1 of Vicia faba. Lineage (NCBI taxonomy): Eukaryota > Viridiplantae > Streptophyta > Magnoliopsida > Fabales > Fabaceae > Vicia > Vicia faba. The sequence continues at coordinate 985,181,418 of OX451739.1, forward strand.
CGACCCTAAGATCTCCCTGATTCTTGTCCAGTTGAAGATATTTCAAGACCTTGTCCGATTCAGTTAAATCGACCCTAAGATTTTCCTGATTCTTATCCAGTCAAAGGCCTTCTCTGGTTCAGTCAGATCGACCCTAAGATCTCCCTGATTCTTATCCAGTTGAAGATATTCCAAGACCTTGTCTGGTTCAGTTAAATCGACCCTAAGATTTTCCTGATTCTTATCCAGTCAAAGGCCTTCTCTGGTTCAGTCAGATCGACCCTAAGATCTCCCTGATTCTTATCCAGTTGAAGATATTCCAAGACCTTGCCCGGTTCAGTTAAATCGACCCTAAGATTTTCCTGATTCTTATCCAGTCAAAGGCCTTCTCTGGTTCAGTCAGATCGACCCTAAGACCTCCCTGATTCTTATCCAGTTGAAGATATTCCAAGACTTAGCCTGGTTCAGTTAAATCGACCCTAAGATTTTCCTGATTCTTATCCAGTCAAAGGCCTTCTCAGGTTCAGTCAGATCGACCCTAAGATCCCCCTGATTCTTATCCCAGTAGAAGACATCCAAGATTCTCTCAGCATTCCTATTGAGGTAGTAATCGTCCAAGGTTCTCTCAGCGTTCCTGTTGAGGTAGTAATCACCCAAGGTTCTCTCAGCGTTCCCGTTGAGGTAGTAATCACCCGGGGTTCTCCCAGTGTTCCGGTTGAGATAGTAATCGCCCAAGATTCTCTCAGCGTTCCTGTTGAGGTAGTAATCATCCAAGATTCTCTCAGCGTACCTGTTGAGGTAGTAATCGCCCGAGGTTCTCTCACCGTCCCGTTGAGGTAGTAACCATCCCTGGTTCATTCATAACCTTTTGAAGCTCCAGACCCAATTCCTGTAACCATTCAGGGCACATCTACATAAGAGCTTGAAGACCAACTCCTGTAACAGGTCAGGTAATCATTTTCTTTTTCAGGTACGCAACTTCTCGCTAAGGAATCTCTTACGCGATCAACATCCAGATGGCATTTATAAGCCCATCCACCTATCCATCACCTCTCAGCATGGCATATATAAGCCCATCATCCTATCCATCAGTCTCCAAATGGCATCTATAAGCCCATTCCCACCATCACTCTACTATGTGAGCGCAAATTTTTGGGCACTCTAGTGTTCAATCATCTTCCACCTTCGGATTACGAAAGGCATGTCAGCCAATCTGCATCCTCAGGTCTAAGAAGATTGAACAGGGGCAACTGTTGTACCCCAAAATTTTTCCTCCCATATTCTTCAAGATTTGCAAAAAGCATGCTTCAAAATCTCCCAAGGGTTGCACAGTTCAAGGGCCTCCTAACAGTCAAAAATTAGGGTTTTGGTTCTGGCAAAGAAATTGAAGTTTTAAAGGGTCCAATCAAGTCCCACATGCCTATAAACATGGTCAAGCATCCATATGCCAAGTTTCAAGACTTACAGCACAAAATTGCACAGTCAAATGCCCTAATTGCTCAGCAGTCAACTGTAGGGGTAAAATGGTCATTTGACAGTCAAAAGTTCAAATTTTTGGTCAACATCTTATTTTGAAGCCACAAACATCATTGGATAATTTCTTGATCATGATTTTCAAGGCATGGCTCAAAAAGTCTCAAGATGCAAAAGTTTCCATATTTGGACAGTTGAAAAAGTCAACTGTAACTTGACCAGGGCATAACTTCCACATGGTTCATCAGAAAAACTCCATCCAAAACTCATTTTGAAGAGAATGACATTTCCTACAACTCCTCTTCACACTTCAAGTCCAAGAAATGCTCTCACAAAAAGTTATCAACCTCAACATTATAGGTCATTTTCAAAAGTCAACAAAAAGGGACTTTAAGTCAAAGACCATAACTTGAGATTGGTAAATCAAACTGACATGGGACCAAAGGCATTGGTTAGAGGACTTCAAGACCTTTCCAAAATGTCCAAGAACGTGATCAAAGCTGAAAAATTGAGCAAGATATGCCTTGTGGAAGTTGGGAAATGTTTGGGAATTTTGAAAAGTCAACTTTGCTTCAAATGCCTCAAAATTGCTAATGGGCCACATTTTCTTCCAAGAATCATTATCCAAAGGCTATGCACGACCATTTGACCCAAAGGGGATTTATTTCATCATTTTTTATTATTTATTTGAATTTTTATCACCATTAATTCATTTAATTAAATAAAATATGACAAAAATACTAAACAAATGTTTTTGAATCCTTTTATGCAGCATATGCCCTCATTATTCACTCAAGATCTCGTGCACATCAAAAAAGGAAAGATTTTGTGCAAATTGGCATGTTCTTCATGAGGAAAAGATTGGAAAAGATTCCATGGAAATCAAATATTTGATTCATCAATGCAAAGGTTTATGGACTCAAATTCTTACCCTAATCCATTCCCATACATAAACAGAAGGCAACCCTAATGCATAGAACCTTCAAGCTGCGCCCAAACCTGAATACAAACTTGGCATTTTTTGTGAAAAAGTTCAAAACTGAAAATGCACTTAGAGTTGGTTTCAAAGCGAAAAAAGCATTCCAATAGCGTGCCAAGGCATCAAGGAAACTTTCTGAATCCTTTTCCACACTTCTAACCTCAGGAATTGGTATATAGAAGTCAAACTTTCTCAAACTTTTTGCATAATCGTGTCTCATAATTCATGCCATATTTTTGACTTCTAATGCTTGATTTGTACTAATTGAATCATTCTAAAGCTAACAGTATTATTCAATTGAGTTTTTAAGGCCTATGCACGAATCCACCATGGGAGCCCTTTAGGGTTGCAGAGACTTTAAAAGAGGGCTTTGCTCCTCTGGAAAAATTAGGCTATAAGACTGGTACCGTTGAATTCACGACATTCATACGAACACAACAAACACATCGCGCCCTTTTTATATGCTTGTATGGCCTAATCGCTATTTTCCAGTTTCAGGATTAGTGGGGGTTTAAAACCCCCGCTATCTATCTCATATTTGCAGGTAAAACGAAGTAACCATGAAGGAGACGCTGAGTTGTCTCAACGTGATAGGGCCATTCAAATTTCTAGCGCGTTTTTTCGTTGGACATCACTAACCCTTATTTTTTTATCATATTAATTGTTGTCCATTATTATTACAAAGTGGCTAAACAGCTCAGTTGGTGGAAAGCGTTGTTGGCAAGCCTTAGGACCTGGGTTCAATTCCCAGGTCCCCCATATTTCTCAATGTGTTTTGTTTTAATGTGATTCTATGCAGTACACGCCCAGAATTCTACCATGCATCCACTATCAAAGCTTGCCACATGGCCCAGGAGACGAATCTGAAGGTCAGGATGAGAGGTCCATCATACACCTCCGTTGACCATGCCACACGCGCGCTGAGAAAGTCAACCAAGGGCCTGAATATGGTGGGCCAAATTTCTCAATTTACCTCCAAAAGGGCCAACAAACCCCCCATGTTTGCATTCTTCTCTCTTTTTATTTTTTCTCTTATTCATTTTAATTACATTATTTGTTTTATTTTAATTCTTTAAATTAATTTTTTCTTTAACATAAAAAAATACCAAAAAATCAGAAAAGACAAAAAATAAAAATATATTTTATTTAAATGTTTTTGTAAATAAATACGCCATGTAAATAATTAATGTAAATTAGGTCAAACTAAAAATATTTTTTTAATAAATTAAAAACAATTTAGAACTAGGGTTAATTAACTTTTTTAATTCCAATTTAATTTTCTCATTCGACTCCATAAATACAAAAAACTCCAAAAATAAATTCTTTCTTTTATTTAACTTAATTAAGTTATTAATTGTAATTTAATTTCTTTAAAAGGGTCCAACGCCCTCGCTTTCGATTATAATTTCATTTTGCGCGTTTATTTTATTTCTTTTCTTATAAATTTCATGTAATTACCCCAAAGCCTTGTAATAGATTAATTAGGATATTTATTTTTCCGCATTTTTATTTTATTCAAATCGGGTCTTGGATTAATTTGGCGATGTAGACCCGCGCCGTTGTAATAGCGTAGGACTTTTAATTCCGCATCTTTTAACTGTTAATAATTTGCATGAAAGAATGAATGCCAAAAATAAAAACAAAGCGTAGATCACCAATGCACGAACAAGACAAATATAACTGAAAATGACACACAAATCACACACCACCCCTAGGGTACGCCTCACTGTTGCCTTGCCCCTCGAAAGGTGGTCGTCGAGTAGAGGATGTTTTAGTAAGTCCTCATGTCCATGAACATGGCATGAGGGTAGCTTCTAAGGTGTCTTCCTATTGCTCCGGTGATCACCATGTCCCGAACCCTCGAATTGACTCGAACACCTCCAACGGTGGTGCTACCTACCTCTCAATGGTGGGATGGCACTACTTTAAGGACATTTACACAGACGAATTCCTTAGGGTAGGTAGATGACTCGTAAATACTTGCTCTAATTCAAAAACAAATCAAAAATTCTTTTCACACCGACACTTTTCAAAAAGATTTCAAAACAACTTTTCAAACACTCTTGAGGACTGATACAAGAGTCGAACTGAAATTTCCAAAGAAACTTTTCAAACCCACTCACCTTGAAAAGAAAACAAACATTTTGAAAACACAATGAGCAAGTATCTAAGAGCCCATGGATAACCATGGATAGAAAGGGTGCTAACACCTTCCCTTTCTATAAATCTACCTCCCGAACCGAGAGCAATCTCAATAAGGAATTTTTCTGTGCTTTTGTCCTTTCCATTTGGAGAAAATAAAAGACGGTGGCGACTCTTGCTTCCGCGACATTTCGCGAACCAGCGTTAAACAGTCAGTTCCAGATCCACCGATCACACTAAGGATTAAGATTCTTGATATTTATGGAGATTCGGCAATGGTAATTAATCAAATCAAAGGAGAGTGGGAGACTCGTCATCCTGGTTTGATCCCTTACAGAGACTATGCTAGAAGATTGTTAACTTTCTTCAACAAAGTGGAATTACATCATATCCCTAGAGATGAGAACCAAATGGCTGATGCCTTAGCTACTTTGTCTTCAATGTTTCAAGTGAATGGCTGGAACGATGTGCCTACAATCCGGGTTATGCGCCTCGACAGACCCGCTCACGTGTTCTCAGTAGAGGAGGTCACCGACGACAAACCGTGGTTCTATGACATTAAACGTGTTCTTTAAACTCAAGAGTACCCGCCTGGGGCATCCAATAAAGATAGGAAGACATTGAGAAGATTAGCAAGCAGTTTCTTCCTCAATGAAGAAGTTTTGTATAAGAGGGATTATGACATGGTCTTGCTCAGATGTGTAGACAGACGTGAAGCAGACATGCTGATGCAAGAAGTACATGAAGGATCCTTTGGCACTCATGCCAACGGACATGCAATGGCTAAAAGGATGTTGAGAGCTGGTTACTATTGGATGACGATGGAATCTGATTGCTGCAAATATGTGAAGAAATGTCATAAATGCCAGATTTATGCGGACAAGATGCATGTGCCACCGACCCTCCTCAATGTTATCTCTTCACCTTGGCCTTTCTCTATGTGGGGCATTGATATGATTGGAATGATTGAACCCAAAGCTTCAAATGGTCATCGTTTCATCTTGGTAGCGATCGATTATTTTACTAAATGGGTAGAAGCAGCATCTTATGCTAATGTAACCAGACATGTGGTAGTCAGATTTATCAAGAATCAGATCATTTGTCGATACGGTATCCCGAGCAAGATCATCATTGATAATGGTTCGAATTTGAATAACAAGATGATGAGAGAGCTTTGTGAAGAGTTCAAGATCGAACATCATAATTCTTCTCCTTACAGACCGAAGATGAATAGGGCTGTTGAAGTTGCTAACAAGAACATCAAGAAGATTGTCCAGAAGATGGTGGTAACTTACAAAGATTGGCATGAAATGCTTCCGTTTGCTTTACATGGGTACCGTACTTCAGTTCGAACTTCAACAGGCGCGACCCCATTTTCCCTAGTTTATGGTATGGAAGCAGTACTCCCCGTGGAGGTTGAGATTCCGTCTCTGAGAGTGTTGATGGAAGCTAAACTTTCTGAGGCTGAATGGTGTCAAAGTAGATATGATCAGTTGAATTTAATTGAAGAAAAGAGATTGACAGTGTTGTGTCATGGTCAATTGTATCAGCAGAGGATGAAGAAGGCTTTTGATAAGAAGGTTCGACCGCGCGAGTTCAGAGAAGGTGACCTTGTGCTCAAGAAGATATTATCTTTCCAACCTGATTCTAGGGGCAAGTGGGCTCCGAATTATGAAGACCGTATGTCGTTAAGAAAGTTTTCTCTGGAGGTGCTTTAATTCTCACCAATATGGACGGTGAAGAGCTCCCGCGTCCCATGAACGTCGATGCAGTCAAGAAGTATTTCGCTTAGGTTTGAGTTGACAGTTTGCTAAGTTGAAAACCCGAAGGGGCGGCTTAGGCAAGCTTTTGGTCAGACCAGTCTTGGCATTTGAGCACATTTTGGAATTCTAAGTTGTTAGGGAGAATAGTGATCATTGTTTTTGTGTAACCCTTTCTTTCATGTACTATTTCCCAAATTTTTGTAAACCGTTGGAGTCGCGTTGTTAGCGAACTACCATCTTATTAATGAAATTTGAGCATTTACCTTTTGTGGGCAAAATTTTAATTTTTACGGAAATATTTGAAACAAAATTATTTAAAGTATTCTTATTTTAAAAATGTGTCGTGAATAACGAAAGGAATATTAACAGTTGTTCCGAGGATGGTCAAGCCATGAAATGCAAAACAATACAGTAATTTATCCTTGCATGATGAACATGTTTCGTTTCAAAATCGTCATGAGGTGTTGGTTGTGTTAAACTTGCGTTTCTCGTGGTACTAAGTTTGTTGACTCCCCAGTTGTTCCAGTTAAGCGTTGCTTTGGTTATTATTTGGGCGATTTCTGAAGTATGGTACGCTTTGTCTCATGCCAGTGGTCTATTGGTATTAGAAGATTGGGTTTGATTGCTACTTTTCTCCTCGGAGGATTTGAGCCTTGTCGCGTGGTACGCTCCGACGTTGCTTTGTGGTTCCAGTTATTTTCCGTCTTTTTTAAGATTGGCTGAGTATCTACCTTGTCGTGACATCTTATCGTCTTCAAGATATTCCATCTGTTCGTTTTGTCAGCATAACATTCATTTATTCATTTACACTTACACCAAAATGCATATTCACATTTGCTGTTGATTTTGGGTTGTTTTACTTTGTTTTAAGACAATGTACACGTTCTTTCCAAGTAGAAGGTTAGCTTAGGCAGAAAATGTGCTTCCTTTCTAAATTCCCCAACTGAGCTAATCCTCATGGATGATTCTTGATTTAGTTTACCTTGTCCATTTCTGGATAGGATGAAATCCCCAATCGAGTTACTTTCTCATTGGGTAGAGTCTTGTTTGACTGTTTTCTCTCTAGTTATTCATGGATGAAGTTGCTGTCTCTTGCGTAGGCTATCTCATTATTTTCCCAGTGAAGTCGCGACCTAGACGATTGGTGCATTTATTTTGCACGTTTAAGTATGTGATCTCCTCGGGAAGGATTGATTCATGATTCTCTTTGACGAAGATTTTATTCTCTGCCAGTATCATCACAATTTCCTTCTGAGTTATTCTTCGGAAAACGACAAGCGGCAGCTCTTCACGAGCAACTTGTACGTTATTATTATTTTCGGAGCACGACAAGCGGCAGCTCTTCACGAGCAACTTGTGCGTTATTATTATTTTCGGAGCACGACAAGCGGCAGCTCTTCACAAGCAACTTATGCGTTATTATTATTTTCGGAAAACGGCAAGCGGCAGCTCTTCACGAGCAACTTGTACGTTATAGACATCGTTGGAAAACGACAAGCGGCAGCTCTTCACGAGCAACTTGTGCGTTATTATTATTTATTTTGGAAAACGACAAGCGGCAGCTCTTCACGAGCAACTTGTGCGTTATTATCATTTTGGAAAACGGCAAGCGGCAGTCTCTTTATTTGAGCAACTTGTACGTTATTATTTTATGGAATACAGCAAGCGGCAACTTCTTTATTTGAGCAGCTTGTATGTTATTGGTATTTTCTTTGGAAAACAGCAAGTGGCGGCTTCTTTATTTGAGCAGCTTGTGTGTTATTGACATCCCTGGACGACAGCAAGTGGCAGCCTCTTTATTTGAGCAGCTTGTGTGTTATTGACATCCCTGGACGACAGCAAGTGGCAGCCTCTTTATTTGAGCAACTTGTATGTCATAATATTTTTTTTGGAAGACAGCAAGTTCCAGCTTCTTTATTTGGGCAACTTGTGTATCTACAATCTTACTATTATCTCAGCATTAATGAGTATATCTCGGGAAATCTCGCAGAGAAGCTTGTCATGAATCATTACCTTCAGAAGTCGGTAATCCATCGCCAGCAATTTGATACTCTCTGTCTATCTTTGACCTTGAGTTGTGAACTCACTGTTATTTTGGGTCAATAATCTGTTTTATGGCCTATGCAAGATGCCTTCTTTGTTAGGGTCAGAGGTCGTATTCCCTCAATTTTATTCGCCGTCAAGAGTCTGTCATTTGAAATCGATGGCTCGTTTCCCCAGTAGTGTAGAATCCATGTCCCTGTGTTTTGTTGGTGTTTGATTTCTCCAGCATTGTCTTGTCTCATACAATGTCTTCCTCTGTGAATTCAATCATTACATTCATATCAAACATAGTGGCGGTATCTTAGGGCAAAATTTGCGTATTATGTATTTAAGTACCTTCAATCTCGTCGAAACAAAGATTTTAAATCTTCATATCTCCGGATAGAAGAAACTTAAATAGGGGCAGCTGTTGTACCCCAAATTTTGACCTAAGATACCATCTCCCATCTGCATCATTACATTGCAAGCGTTTTGATCTATTGATTTTTAAATTCATAACTTTTTCAAGTCGAGAGATGTTTATTTGTTGAACGCTAAATTTATTAATCGATCAATGCTAAAACAATGTTTATTAATTATTTATTATCTTAAATTTAAATAATTGGAATTTGTTTTCAGTTACTATATAATTTAAAGATTTATAAATAATGAAATAAACATTTGAAAAGGAGTTTATTAATTGATCAAGCAATGTTTATTTAATTATTTATTGTTCTAAGTTTAAATAGTTGAAATTTTATTTTTAGTTATTATAATTTAGAAGAATTAAAAATAATGAAATAAATAATTGAAGTTATTAATTGATCAATGATGTTTATTTATTTGTTTATTATTCTGTATTTAAGTAATTGAAATTGATTTTCAGTTATTATATAATTTAAAGAATTATAAACGATAAATAAATAATTGGAAAGAAGAAAATAATTAACTGGGGAATAATAGAATTTTTATTCATCTTTATTCTAATTATTACAATTGTTGTTTAAATACTATTGTACAAAGTATTTATAATGACAATTACATAAAAAGTTTAAAGTAAAATAAAAACTATTTTCTAATATTCTAAATATTCATCTTCTATCCAATTGCTCATTTGATTTTTTTACCTGCAAAGAATTAAAAGAAAAAGTCAGAAATAAATAAATAATTAAAAGCAGAAAATTAATCTTAAGCGTTCATCACTAAAAGCAAACGGCTGGAATCAGTTTTACCCTTTTTGCAAATCACGGGATCTCTCCCGGTTCACAAAAAGGGATGAATTTTATTGATAAAAATGAATGCACAAATTAAAAGCATCCACAAATTCATTTTTTGGTCAAAATTGCATTTTATTGTAAACTGCATGTTTCAAATCCAATGCATATTTCAAAATCAACATACAATGCATAATACAAAACAGCATATGCATTTTCACAAGACAACATTCCAACGTAAACATGCAAAGATGTGGGAAGAGGCCAAACATAGGCTCCCATGCAAAGACAAAGAAGTGTGCAGTTTAAACCAATTTGCAAGCAAAGTTTATTTTCCATTCTCATCATTTTCCAGCATATTGCTTTTTCAGAACAGTCAGTACATATCACATTTTAATATATCAAATTGTACTAAGAGAGAGAAGAGAGGAAGAACTGGTTTTTACAGGTTTTGGCTTAGGCAGAAAAGGATAACAAACAAACTGCAGCAGCATGCAGTAAGAAAAGAGAAAGCATGAAAAAGAATAGAGACAAACTGATGGAGCAGTAAGATGTGCAGAGGCATCCCAAGAATATAATTAAATATATTCAAAACCTGAATTGTCCAAGACCTCAAGGCCAAGCAAACCGTTATAACAACAAACAATCCCTTCAAAAAGAAATAGATATCAAAACATGTCTTCAAGTTGAAAACACTCCAAAAAACTGTCAAAACAAATACAAAAAATACAGAACCAAGTCTCAAAGCCAAAGCCTTGTTTCAAAGAACCTGTAATACCAAAAGAGCCAGAATAACCATTTCAAAATATGGCCTAAACCATTAACCTGCATAATCATCACCAAACCTGTACTATCCAAAACCTTGGCCTAAAACCACAAAAAAATAGTTCAAATGCCAAAATTGCAAAACCAGTAAACCTTGGCCTAAAACCATACACCACCAGTTCTAAAGCCAAAAAACCAGTGTACCCAAAACCTGAAGCGAAACCAACATAAACCTCAAGGCCTAAACTCAAGCAAGGCAACCAAATTCAAACATCCAAACGAAGGCAAGGTCAAGCATCAGGCCTCAGAAGTTATCATCATTGGCCAACAAAAAAAAAGCATACAGAAGCATAGTTGAGAAGAAGAGAAAAAAAGCATCAACACTGTCAAGCCAAATCAAAACAATGTTCCAACGACAAACGTTCAAGGCAACGCAAAGGCCTCAGATTACATCATCATAGGTAAATACCTAAGCAAACAGCAAGCTAGCAAGAAGAGGAAAAAGACAAACCAGGGCCAAAGCAAATATCACAGCGTCATTGCCTTCCACGCCCCAGCCTCCTACGCGTTTCCCCCAACCTCCCTCCTCCGTCTCCAGGTAACGCTTCTTTTTTCCTCTCTTTCTTTTGTACACCTCATGTAACAACAAATAACTTGAAGTTAGAATCAATGGACTAGACAATCACAACATGCAAAAATCGTAACAAAACCCTAATGAAATAGATAAAAATTGTACCGTGAATCCGTCGATCGCCTTAGCTTTCGTTGGAGGGAAGAAGAAGATTGAAGAATGCTGGTGGTCGTTGGGACAAGGGAGAACTCAGGCGATGGCATGTGAATCACGCGAAGAAGACGAAGACAAAGAGAGAACGGCGCTGTAAACCTTTTGCTAACCCTAACACAAACTAAAACCAAATTATGTTAACCCTAAAACAATTGTGAGGTGTCAATGGGCCGGACCTGTTTCCCTTTTTACGCCTAACCCCCACAAATTCCATAAAACCCCCCCTTTTCTGCTTGTTTCTAATTGGCCCCCTTTAAAAACCCTTGGCCCATGCTATTTGCTTATCCACCCCCTTTGTTTTTGATACACCTTTGCCTATTTTTCTCTTTTAGTTTTTTAGAATTATTGTTAATTTATTTAATTAATAACTTAATCCAAAAGAGATGTAATTTAATTAAAACAATTCTAATATTAGACCAATCTTTATTAATTTCACTTTAGAATTAATTTAGAAATTTTAATATTATTTTCATTAGGTTTAATCAATAACTTTTAAGTTTTACTTTAGTTTAGAGTTATTTTAATAAATCTTAAAATAATACCATATATTAATATAAATAAAAACATATAAAATAAAAACTTAAAAAACATTTTATTTCTCTTGATTAATTCTCTTGCGTTATACCTATTAAACAAAAATCTAAAAAATACATGTTCACACCATTTAGCCTTTTATTTAGTTGTTATATATCATTATCCGCATAATTTTCTGTTTGATTATTTCATCGTACTTGTTTATTCCGTTTACGTCTAAATCCGAGGGGAAAACGATTAAATTTGTTGACTTCATGTCCTCAAATCCAATCATGCGAACATTTGCATTTCATTAAAACTTAAGACAATTTTTCCCCAAATATCCAATCTTTTCAAAACTTATACCTTTTAAGTCAAAACTTCGACATCAGGTCGCCGTATCTTCAAAAACCCGTCCGTACCCCTTTTAGGCCAAAACAATTTATTTCGATCAAACAAACGAATTTTTATAAACAGATATTTCAAAAGGTTCCTATAGAGTACTATAGATACATTGGGTGCTAATACCTTCCCACTGTATAACCAACCCCCGAGCCATAGATCTCTTTTCAAAAAACGCCTTGTATTTTTATTACTTTTAAAAGTATTATTTTACATTGCATATTTAGGGTTTTATTTCGCTCTTTTCCCTTTTCCCTTGGAAATAATAAAGCGCGGTGGTGACTCTTGCTTTTGTGAGACGAATTAATCAATAATTCGATCTCCGATTTACCCCGCTACATTTTTTATCGCTACAAAAACTATTACACCTTGTGAGCAGTTACAATAATGGGATAAAAATAATAATAACGCGCGCGATGAAATTTAGATCGGGAGAAAATTAGGGTTTTGACCCTTCTAACCTAATCAAAAGAAAAACTATTTTTGTTGTTTTTAATAAAAGAATTAAGTTTTCTAAATTAAGTATGAAAATTAATTAGTGATTAAATTAATTAATAAAAATAATTACATGGCCTATCTTTGGTTTTTTTGGTTATTTTTTAGGAAAAATGATAATGTAGTTAAATTAGAGATAAAACCTAATTGTTCTAATTAGTTTTAATTAAAAAAGAAATTAAAGTTTTACCTAAAATTAAAATCTAATTAAATTAATAAATTTATTGATAAAAAATATACCTAAGTCTAATTGGTGAAAAATATTTTTATGATTTTTTGATAAAAGAAAATAATTAATTTGTTAGTAAAGTAAATTAAATAAATTAATTAAAATAAAATGTAAAAAATAAAAAATAAAAGGGTAAGAAATTGGGCCTGCAAAAGAAAATTGGAGGGTGCAAAAAACAGAATTTTGGGCCCAAAGATGGAAGTCCACGTTGACTTCTTGGATTCAGTGTGCTGTGTTGACTAGGCTTCATGATGCACCTTCAGATGATGGCCATCAGATTTGGCCATCTGGAGATCTAAGGGCTAGATCTTGAGAGTCTATGGTAGTCCTTTGGCTTATAAACGCATTGGATCCTGAAAAGAAAAATAACATGGAGGAATTGGGGGACCTGGGATTCGAACCCATGTCCCGAAGCTCTTTCCACGCCCTCACTACCATTGCACAACTAGTGTTCGTTTGTACATAATGTAAACAACAAATATTATAAAATAAATAAGCAAATCAAAGAGATAATGCGCGCGAATTTTCAAACGGAAGAGTGAGGTGATGCCACGCCATCATCCCTGTCCTTGGTCCGTTGGTAAAAAGTCCCAGACTTTTACCTACGGATGTTGGTCCGTCGCTATAAGCCTGCACATTCTCAAAATCAATTATAGGCAAGATAAATCAAAACTAAATCCATGAATGATTTCTTCTAGACCTACTAAGTTCAATGATGGCCCTTTCATGGCCTAATTTTGCATGTAAACGAAGATCCCAATTTGAAACAAGGAACCCTAATAATGGTGAAATCCACTACAGGCCATATAAATGCAACTAAACAATACATAAAGCTTGCATATGTCTTAAGGATCAAGAATATACCATTAGTTCATGCTATCAATGCCTAAATCATGGAATTCGATTTCAAGAAAAGTTAGGTATCGTGACTGACTTACAACGCGATATAGGGCCTGCAAATGCTTGATTTCGATTGCTTTTGCTTGCTAGGGATCCCAGGAATCAATTGGAATGGGCAAAGAGTCTTGAATTGGCCCGGAACAATGAAATCGTGTTTGCAATTTTTCCTGATTTTTTCCAGTTCTGTTCTTGATGTTGCGCCCCCTTCTCTAGCCTCCTTTAGTCTGCCTCACTTCTATATGTATCAAGGAATGGATTAGGGTTGATAGAATATACTCAATCTTCTTCCATTATTGAATTTGATTGTGATTTAATTCTCTTGAATATCATTCCAAAATTGGCCTAAAATCAATCTTTTTTTCCATCCCAATGCCTTGCACGATTTCAAATACTTGCCAACGGGATTTGTGACCTGAAACAAGTATAAAATCTTGAGTTTTCAATGCTTTATATTTTCTCATGATTTATTTTGATTAAAATTAATTTAAATCAAAGAAAAATCAAAATAAATAATAAAAACATGATAATGACAAGTGGCAAGGTCTAGATCTTGTGGACTATGTTGCCAACTCAAAACAAGTGAAAAAGATTGGCCCTATTTGGCAAAAATTGAAGTTTTAGGCATAGTTGACTTTTGGCAATTTTGCAAAAAGGGTCAACTTCACCAATGCATAACATCCTCAATTTTGACTCTTTGAAGGTGTTCTTTGACTTTTTAGAAATCTTGAGATGTCCTCTAATCAACCCCTTTTGTCTCATCTCAATTTTATATTCCATGCTCATGTATGAAGCTTTGACAAAAAAGGTGTTTTTATTGACTTTTCAAAATGACCTATAATGTCCAAATTCATAACTTCTTGTGAGTGCATATTTTGAACTTGGGAGCTGAAGATGGATTGTATAGAATTTCATCCTATTCAAAATGAGCTTTGGATGGGTCATTTCTCATAAAGTATGAGAATGTTATGCTTGGTCAAAGTTGAGTTGACTTTTCCTACAAAACCCTAATTTAGCAACTTTTGAGTCTTGATGAATTATGAGCAATCCTTGACGAATCATGATCAACCCTTGATAGAATGATGAAATATCCTTAAAAATGAGAATGTTGACTAAAAATATTGAAATTTGACTGTATGTGGACCACAATTGACTTTTGCCCTAGCACAATCGATTTGCAGGTCTTTGAGCAATTGACTGAGCAAACTTCCTCTGCAAGGCTTAAAACTTGACATGGATGATCTTGATAACATATTAAAACATTGGTGAGCATTTGGGATCCCTTGGACTCAAATATCTTGATGCAACATGAAACCCTAATTTGAGGTAGACTTCCTTAGGAGAGAGCTTGTCTGGCTAACCCTTGGACTACCTTGAGCAACTTGGGGATCTTTCTTGAGATGTTTTGAGAGATATGGGAGGGAAAATTTTGGGGTACAACAGTCAGTAACAAAGGCATTTAGGTCGATCCTGCCAAGGTTAAAGCAATACAATAAATGCCTGCTCCTCGTACTGAGAAGGAAGTCAGAGAATTCTTAGGGCGCCTGAACTATATTGCCAGATTCATTTCTCACCTAACAGCTACTTGTGAGCCAATCTTCAAACTATTGAAGAAAGATCAAGTAGTCAGATGGAACGATGAATGTCAGGTTGCTTTTGACAAAATCAAAGAGTACTTACAAGAGCCTCCTGTTTTGATGCCACCAGTCCAGGGAAGACCACTGATCATGTATCTGACCATTTTAGAGAACTCAATGGGGTGTGTATTGGGGAAGCATGACGAGTCTGGCCGAAAAGAGCACACTATTTACTACCTGAACAAAAAGTTTACCGACCGTGAAACCAGATATTTAGTGCTCGAGAAAACTTGTTGCGCTCTGGCATGGGCTGCTCGCCGACTAAGACAGTATATGCTAACTCATACTACCTTGTTGATATCTAAGATAGATCCGATAAAATACATCTTCGAAAAGCCTGCTCTGTCTGGGAGGATATCTAGATGGCAGATGATCCTAACAGAATATGACATATAGTATACTACCCAGAAATCTATAAAGGGCAGTGTATTGGCTGATCACCTTGCTCACCAAGTTGTAGAAGACTATCAGTCCATGAAGTTTTAATTCCCGGATGAAGACATCATGACATTAGACAAAATTAGACCATATGACGGACCTAAACAAGGATCCCGATGGACCCTGTTCTTTGATGGGGAATCCAATGCACTTGGTAATTGTATCAATGATGTACTCATATCTCCAAAAGGGAGTCATACTCCTTTTACTGCCAGACTTTGCTTCAACTGTACGAACAACATGGCGGAATACGAATCATGCATATTTGGTCTCAGAGCTACCATAGACTTGGGAATCAAATATTTAGATGTATTTGGAGATTCAGCTTTAGTCATCAGTCAGATCAAAGGGGAATGGGACACTAAGCACCCAAATCTTATCCCTTACAAAGAACATGTTTTAACATTGCTACCACATTTTGAGAAGATTACCTTCGAGCATTTCCCGCGAGAAGAAAATCAGCTAGAAGACACTCTAGCCACAATGTCATATATGTTTAAACTTAATGGGGATAATGAGGCTCCCCATATCACCATCGAATGAATGGATGAACCAACACATTGTCACGAGATTAATACTGAAGAAGTAGTGGACCAGCCTTGGTTTCATGAAGTCAAGAGGTATCTCGAGGTTCAAGAATATCCAGAAGGAGCTTAAATCAATGATAAGAAGTTCTTAAGGAGATTCTCTACTAAGTTCTTCCTTAGTAATGGCATCCTGTACAAACGCAATCATGACTCCATTTTGCTTCGGTGCGTGGATAAGGTTGAAGCTGAAAAGATCATGGCTGAATTACATGAAGGTACTTTTGGCACTCACTCCAGTGGGCATACGATGGTGAAGAAAATCCTATGGGCAGGCTATTATTGGTCTACCATGGAAGCAGATTGGAATCAACACTCTCGGACCTGTCATAAGTGTCAAATTTATGCTGACAAGGTGCACGTACCTCCGGTTCCTCTGAATGTCTTGACGGCTCCTTGGCCCTTTTCTATGTGGGGAATTGATATGATTTGAGAGATCAAGCCTACATCCTCCAATGGACACCGCTTCATCCTAGTGGCCATTGATTATTTCACAAAGTGGGTTGAATCAGCCTCTTTCGCCTCCATTACCAAGAATGTTGTGGCTCGCTTCATCAAGCAAAACCTTATTTGCCGGTACAGTATCCCAGAAAGAATCATCGCTGACAATGGTACAAATCTTAACAACACTATGATCACTGACTTGTGCGAGCAATTCAAGATTCAACATCAAAATTATTCCCCCTATCAGCCAAAGATGAATGGTGCTATCGAAGCTGCAAATAAAAACATTAAAAAGATCATACCAAAGATGACAGTCACATACAAAGACTGGCATGAGATGCTACCATTCGCTCTCCACGGGTATCATACCACGACTCGTACATCAACTGGGGAAACACCCTATTCTTTGGTATACGGCATGGAAGTTGTTTTGCCTATTGAGATCCAAATCCCCTCTCTGAGGATTATGAAAGATGCAAGTTTGAATGAAGACGATTGGATCCAGACTCGACTTGATCAACTGAACTTAATTGATGAAAAGAGACTTACTGTTGTTTTCCATGGTTAGATGTATAAAAAACGGATGATCAAGGCTTTCAACAAGAAAGTCAGATGCCAAGTATATCAAGTTGGGGATCTAGTGATCAAACATATCATTTTTCCACAAAGTGATCCCAGGGGCAAATAGACTCCTACCTATGAAGGAACATTTGTAATCAAGAACATATTCTCCGGTGGGGTAATGATCTTGACCACCATGGATGGCGACGACCTGCCACACCCTGCGAACGCGGACATAGTCAAAAGATACTACGCATAAGAGACTCGCTAGGTTGACACACCTAGGCAAAAAAAGGGGCATCCCGGTGAACCAAAAAGGTTCGGGCAAAAATTAGGGATAAAATAAAAAAATCTATACACCCGGCAAGTTGAAAACCAGAAAGGGCGACTTGGGCAAAAAAGGGTTTCTCGGTGGACTGAAAACCCGAAAGGGCGGTCCAGGCAAAAGTTATGGAATTAAAGCGTATGACTATGTCTCATCAGATCACTTTATGGACAACCTTTGACTTTCACTGACAAACTCGGAGTTTTTGATCAATTCAATCATCTTCGAACGAAGAAATAAATAGACAAGATATTCGGAGATATAAAGGCTATAGCATAATGGGAACCACATGGAATTATTACACATAGCTATCTTTATTTGTATAAATTTTTCTTGTTTTATGGCACCATTCTCTTACTAGAATGTTTGTCTCCTTTGTACAAAATACTTATTCAAAGTCAATACAATGATACCCCTTTGAAAGTGCAAAAAATTATCTGCCTTTTCTTTACGATTGTGTTTTGTTTGCAAAAGCGTCCAATGATTCATTGATGAACATATGCATTTGAACATAATTACTGTTTACAAATAAACAAAATGAGAAAGACAATTACTGATAGGTTGAAAGGACAGGAAAACGTCTCTAGGCTATTCCATAAGTAATCCCCACAGTAAGTCATTTAAATCCCCAGCGAAACAAATTTCAATTTATTAATCCCCAGTAGAAATCGTCAAATTTCTAAGGATTCTCCAAACAGATCTTACAAGCAGTACATGGCATTGCCCTCACGACATAATCTACTTCTCTCAACAAGAGGTCGTCAGTACTTCAACTTCAAAACATGAAAATTCAACATAGCCTCAGCAGCATTCAAGGATTTATTTTCCTCAATCATACAGCATTACAGTAGACCGGCTTACATACATGTGCATTGCAACCATATATCATAAAAATTGATAAAACAAATACATTGCATCATACATTTCATACAACATAACTTTGTGTTTCAGCTAACATTTTACCCTTTTCAGGATAAGATTAACAGCTACCATTAACAATATGCAATCATGATACAATGCAAATACGCTCCAAACACGGACGCCATTCTGATACTCATTCAGATTTCAAGTACAGATACGCTCCAGACACGGATGCCATTCTGATACTCATTCATATTTCAAGTGCAGATATGCTCCAGACACGGACGCCATTCTGATACTCATTCAAATTTCAAGATCAGATACGCTCCAGACACGGATGCCATTCTGATACTCATTCAGATTCAACTTTCAAATACATTTCAGATACGCTCCAGGCACGGATGCCATTCTAATACTCATTCAGATTCAACTTTCAAATACGCTCCAGACACGGATATCATTCTGATACTCATTCAGATTCAGATTTCAGATACAGTTCAGACACGCTCTAGACACAGACGCCATTCTGATACTCATTCTTTCAGCTTACAACTTACAACTCAACAAACATTCTTGGATGGCATCTACAAGCCCATCTCCGACAAGATTCTATCACTTCTCCAAATGGCATATTTAAGCCAATTCCCTCAACTACACATCGTCGAGTGCAAATTTCTGGGCACTCTAGTGTCTAATCATTCTCTCACATTCGAGTCACGAATGGCAAAACTCGCCAATCTAACTCTTCAGGTTTAAGAATATTGAACAAGGGAAGTTGTTGTACCCCAAAATTTTCCCACTAATTTATCAAGATTTTCTCACAAGATCTCTTTGACTCAAGACTGGATTGGGGTTTGATCAACTCAAGACATCTCATCTTACACTAATGACCCATGTTGTACCCCAAAATTTACCCTCTCATGTTTTCAAAGGTCTTCCCTTACATGGTTGGTCACAAACACTTGCCTAACGAAAATAAAGTTTTTTGAAGATGAACAAAGTGTCTTTCGATTGGCATCTGGGAAAAGTCTTCGATTGGGTATCCAAAATCCTTCGATACAGGCTTGACTCACCAGTCTTCAATTGGGAATTTGGCACTCTTCAATCGGGTTTTGATTAGTAAACTTTGATTAGGTGTTTGGAACCCTTCGATCAAGCTTTGGTTCACAAATCTTCGATCGAGCACTGGACCCCCTTCGATCAATTCAATTTCACAATGCTTCGACTATGCATTAACTACTGCAGGCTTACCTTCGACTCACGAGGCAAGAATCTCCTACAAGTGTTTCGATTCACAAAGGAAAAGGCCTCTCAACTTGCCAGCACACCAGGCAAGAGGCTTATTCGAAGAACGTGTAAATGACTCATTCGAAGAACATGTAAAGGTCCATTTGAAGAAGCATTCAAAGGGTCAATTCGAAGAACATTCAAAAGGTCCATTTGAAGAAGCATTCAGAAGGCCCATTCGAAGGGCACATAAGAAGTCCATTCGAAGGAGGCAACTCAAGACCAATCGAAGAGCATGGTCTGGAGGCATTCGAAAATCAAAGGTGTCCAGGTTCATTCAAGATTCCAAAGAGACATGAATATTTCAAAAAAGGAAATCTTTTAATATGTCTGATTCTTGTCTCATGGCTTTAAAGGCCGGGTTAAATGGTTGTCCCTTGCCGTTTTCATGCACCCTCACACTCCTATAAATACGAGGCCAATGACACATTACAGAGGGACGAGGATTTGGAGATACGCTGCCCACAAACCCACCAAAGGTTATCAATATTTTCATAAGTAATCCAAGCCAAAGCAGCCATTCAACAAAAGTATCCACACCCAGAAATCCCATATCGAAGATACCCACATCTAGAAAGTTCCAAATCGAAGGTTCCAACTACTGGTAAGAGAGGGTAAAATGTCAAACCTTGTATTTACATAACACATCCATATTTGTTATTTCATTCGATTGTCATTCTAGACAGAATCAAAGAGCTTGGGTTTGGCACCAGATCATGTTTTTTGTTGCTAACACTTGCTACAGATATAGCTTGAAAAGTCTCAGCGCGCGCAGGATCAATGGACCTGGGTTTCAATACCCAGGTCATGCGTTTTATTTTGCTAACATATTTTTGCAGATGCAGTGCCTCCACAGGTGATCCTTCAGGCCTTTCCAGCAACCCCCTTCATAGAATCGAAAGACAGCCTTCTTCCTCTGAATCGAAGCCCACCTTCTCCCTGCAATCGAAGTTTACCTATATCCTTCCCAAACCCAATCGAAGGAGTCAGGAAAGGGTGCAAATCGAAGCTTTCACCGTCAATTCTCAAGCCCAATCGAAGGCTACTCACACCCATTTCCTAGCTCAATCGAAAGAAGGCCAAAGAAGGGTGAATCGAACGAGTCCATGGCATGGATCGAAGAAGTCTTTTCTCTTCTTTATTTTTACTTTTACTTGTCTTTCAATTTATTTGTAATAGTTAATTAGGTCTTTACTTTTATCTCTTTATTTTCAATGGGTTTGTTTTTGGCGATGTAAATACCTGACGCCTTGTAATAGCTTAGCTTTATTTTCCGCAATTTATTTTCCGCAATCATTAACTGTTAGATGTTTGAATAATAGGCTATGTATGACAAGATCAACCTTTAATTTAAAATCAACCGTAGCTCACCATAACATGTACAAAAATAAATAAACTGAAAAACAATACACTCGCACATGCCACTCTTAGGGTACGCCTCACTTGGTTGCCTCGAACGTGGTCATTGAGTATAGGAAGTTTTAGAGGTCGCCCTCTTGTCCAAAGATCATAAGTTGCCTCGAAACGGTTGCCTCGGATAAAATGATCTAAGACATTAGGGTTACCGCTAAGTCGTCCTAACATTGCTTTAGTGACCACACGTCCCTTAATCGAATTTACCCGAAAACTCCAACGACGGTGCTACCTACTCCTCAATAGTGGGATAACACTGTCTAAAGGACATTTGCACAGTTTAATTCCTTTTTTGAGTAGGTAGAGGTTCTTAATTACTTGCTCTTTTGAAAACAAAAACAAAACTTTTTTGCACTTACACCCCTTTCAAAACAAAAACTCTTCTCAAATCCACAAACACAAAAAAAAAGCAAAATTTTTGAAAACATAGTGAGCAAGTACCTAAGAGCCCGTGGATAACCACAGATAGAAAGGGTGCTAATACCTTCCCTTTCTATAATCTACCTCCCGAACCCGAGAAACATCTCGAAAAGGAATTTTTCTGTGCTTTTGTCCTTTCCTTGTTGGATAAAATAAAAGACGGTGGCGACTCTTGCTTACCGCGACATTTTGCGAAAACAAACGTAAACGCGAACCAACATTCCAAAACAGTCAGTTCTCATTCCCACCGATCACAGAACTGGCGACTCTGCTGGGGATATTATATAAGTGAGGTGTACCTTAGGATTAGATCACTATGTTTTCAATTGTATGCTTTGTATGCTTTAATTTTGTGGGCTTGTATCGGAGTTTTATAGATCATAACCCGGATCTGGGGATACCCTTTAGGTAAGTAGCAGTAAACTGTGAGTGATCTGTCCGACGTAGACCGACACGGATGAAGCAGTAGTTATGTTGGTGTGGCACCTTATTCTGTACCGATATCCCTTGTGTTGGAACGAGGAGAATATGGGTCTTCTAAGGAGTCATTAAGCACCAACTAACCTTAGAACCTTAAATTGACCAACTTGGCCATAGAACAGTAGCAGTATGCTACACTCATTGAGACTAAACTCTCGCGATGATTTCGGCCGCAAGAAAAGGTTGCTAAACTGGAATTATGACCGATTGAGGGTAGTCAGTGATATTGAGATCCTCTAGAACCCGGTTACTATTTTTAGGACAGGTTTAAACCAACTAAACTGAAAGAGGGTAATGCCTAAACTCCATGCCAGCCTAAACTCAAGGCTATATGTGTGACTTGTGTGCCTTCAAACTTGAACTACTTGCACATTCTTGTTATCTGACAACATGAGTTCCTTGCAGGTTTTGTTTACAGTCCTTATCCAATAATTTGGATTTATTGCAGGGTTTACTTACATCACCTCACACTTTTGCTTAAACGCATAGCATACACATCATAACATCATGCCTTAATATTTCCTTAACCATTTCAAGGATCTCAAGGGTCTGTGATGCAGGTTATGGTAAATCAAATGTCTAGCAAGGGGCAAAGGGGATTTATTTTCCTCTAGCCAAGGTTGTCTCGAAATAAAAACACGACGACTTGAATCGGGGGCTGTTGTACCCCAAAATTTGCCCTCCCATTTCATCAATATTTTCTCATCACAAGACCCTTGGAGCTCAAGATCAAGTTAGGGTTTACTTCACTCAAGGCCCCTCCTTGCACTGTTGACCCAAATTAGGGTTTGAGTTTGCACAAAGATGTTTTGACCTAAAATTCCCAAAATGACTTTCATGCTTCATGTTGGACTCACAAGTTTATCCATACCAAGTTTCAAGCCTTGATTCCAATCTTTGCCCAGACAATTGGACAGTTGACCTAGAAATCAATTGTATTGGGGAAAAAGTCAACTGTGGTCAATTGACAGTCAAACCTCATGAAATTTGACCCACATCAACATTATGAACTCATATGAACCATTTAATCAAGTTTGGATCACAATTCCACAAGAAATTTGATCAGATCACCAAAAGGGCAAAATGGTCATTTTTAGGGTTTTGACTACACAAAGGCAATTTTTGCCTGTTTGACCTGGAAAATGGCAAACCAAGCTCACATATGGACTCAAGGACTCAATTACATGGTCTTTACACATTCAACAAGTTCAAAAGATCCCAATTGCACAAGATTGACAGATGAATTTTCCAGTCAACTGATCAATTTTTGACTGTATACTGAAAAGTCAAACTTTGACTTTTTGGTCAAAATCAAGTGCCAAGATTCATTTTTCATCAAGACATGTCAAATTATGAAACTTGTTCATCAAGAAACCAAGAATTACAAATTAGGGTTTGAAATGAAGAAATTTCATAACTTAGAAATTTTCTAAGTTATGGAATTTCCTAATTTTTTTTCTAACTTTGTCCCATTTTTTCATCAAGATACATTTGGATTCAAACAAAACTCAAAACATGAAAGTTATAGTCCATTACAAAATCTACAACTTTTATTCACAAAGTTTCCTCAAAAGAATCTTGTAGCTCAAGTTATAATTTTTGGAATAGGGGTGCAAAACATTCTTAACTTAGAAATTTTTCGACCTATTTTAGGCAGGATTTTTGCCCAACTTCATGGCCACTTTTCACATGCTTCCACTTGTAAATTCAACTTGCATTACAAATATGGATTGTAGTACACATTCCAAGATTTCCAAATTGTCAAAGAACTCATCAAACACCCTTGTGGTTAGGGAGATTCGAATTTGTCAATATGGGCAAAAGTCACTTTGATTCATGGCCAAATTACATGTTCATAACTTTGCATTTTTGAAATCAGCTTGCACAAGCTAGTTACAGGCCTCTAATCTCATTTACACTCAATAATTAAATGCCAATCCATTGTGTTCTAGCATTATTTTGCTCATTTGGTCATTACATGAAGAATTAAGCCATAAATAGAAAAAGCACATTATCCATTCTTGTAAAGTGGCACTTTATGTCAAGTTTACAATCTATGAGGTACAATGCAGATCTTTGATGCACAAAGGCATGGACATATCCCACTGATCAAGACTAACATTTGCAGCATACTTGAGGGGCCTGTGGTAGCCTAGAAATCAAGTTGACAAACTTTGCTTAAGATAGAAGAAACTTGCATTTTTTAACACAACATTGAGTTCCTGTCAACACAAGCCTAAGCAAACTTATTGAGCACATTCCAAACATCATAAATGAGCTGAAACACGAGCCTATCACCTTGAATACCTCCCCAAAAATCAAAACACCATCCTACTGCAAAAAACAGAGTCCCTTCTGCAGTTGGACTTCTATAAACCTTTCCACTCGTGCACTTTGGACAAACGGGAGTTCAAACATGTTCCATACCACCCACTGAAGCTATCCCAAGCATTGAACACCAAATGTAACCTCCCTAACATCATTTTCCATTTTCATTTTTCAACTTTGCAGGTAGACTTCTATAGCTTGATACAGCAGGATTCAAAGCACACCAAGCATTGGAAAAGCATCCCTGAACCTCAAGCAAGCTATACAAGTCCTCACATTGCATTGAAAGTACCTCCATTGTCATACACGATTCAAGCTGAACAGGTAAGTTTTTGAACTTCTATCTCTCTATCCAAGCATATTTAGGCTTAAGTTTGTGAAGAAAGCATGTTCTAGTCATAGCCCTGAAGCCATCCATGTAGTTACTTTTCATTTATATTGTGTGTGCTAAGAGTATTTTGAACCTGAACATTGAAAAAAAGCTAGGTCAGGAATTGGGGGAGAAGAAATTCTCTCTCATTTCTGAGAGTTAGATTAACTTCTTTATATGTTTAGAATCGTGGCTTCAAGCTCTACAGGTTTCATGTTTTAAGATTTGTCAAAGGATCAAAGAATCAAGAGTTAGGGAGATGAACAAGAAGGCGCGCGTTTTTTCTATGTTCAAATAGTCTGGAGGTTGAAGACAACCCTTTTGGGCTGGGCTTGGTTCATTTTTCTGTTTGCACCACTATTTCACACATGCACCCCCCTGGCCCATTGTGCTTTATTTTTATCATTTTTGATTTTTTCCTTTTGTTTCTGACTTGTTTATTTTTTGTCAAAACATAAAAAATATTAAAAATATTTTTCAACCATTTTTGCATTTTATTTGGATTTTATTTGTTTTATTTGAATTTGTACATATAAATAAACATAATACTTTCTTTTATTTAAAATACTAAAAATGATACAAAATGCATTTTTATTTTCTGATTTTATTTTATTTTATCTTTTGAAAACATTTTCTAAAAATATACTTTTTTTTGTAAATAATAAATATTCTTATTTTTTGTACATATTTAATATATTTAGTAAATATTATAAATACTTATATTTTTATTAGAATATTTAGGATAAAAATACAAAAATAATACATTTTTATTTTTATTAATATTTGACCTCAAAAATTACTTTTTACAAATATACTTTTCTTTTATTTTTTTTTACATAATTAGTAAATATTGTATATAATAAATAATAAATACCTTTTATTTATAAAAATTAGGGTTTTGCCCTAAACATGAAAATATCCAAAAATTAACTTTTTTCATTTATTATTTCACTTGTAAATAAATCATACACTTACACAAATACATTGATACGTTTACATTTGCTTATCTTGTACATTTGGTACATATTACATTTGCGATCGCAATTCGATTTGGTTGTAAATTATTTGACACTACTCTCCCATTTAAGTCTCATCCCCATTTGTAAACATTGTACCCCCACTCCCGGATACTTATTTGTAATAGCGTAGACTTTAAATTCCCGCAATTTATCGCTTTCAAATATACCATGGTTAGACCTAGGGTTTGTATGTACATAAAATCAAACGCTAGATAACCTAATACAAGACAAATACATGAAATCAATACACTATTCACACTTGCACCCCTAGGGTAATCCCGCTTGTTGCCTTCCAAAATGGGCCATGCTTGCACGTTGAGTATCTTTGGCAAAACAATTCAAATGATCATAGTCCCTCGATGACGTTTTCGAAAGTTGCCTAATCTAAATGATCAAGTCCCTTCAAGCAAATTGCCAAAGACACTTGGCACCATTGCATTCATGGTCCATACGATGACCCGCGCCTGTCCCGTTAAACATCCTAACGCAAGATTGTCCACCAAATACAATGGTGGAACAAAATTGCTAAAAGGGTTAAAACATGAGAAAAGCCTTTGAGTACAATAGGGGTAGACAACTCTTAGTTACTTGATCAAATTTGCAAAACACGCTTGCCTATTTTTCAAACCACACTCCACAAACACTTTCAAAACAAACTTTCAAAAACATTTGAAACATCTTTTCGAAAAGATACACACCTTTGTAAAACACTCAAACACGAGTCATTACAACGGTTGCCTAAAACAAGGCGTCTTCTTCAAAAACATTTTCAAAACACACACACACACACACCATTTCAAACAATTGAAAATCAAAGGCAAGTGATCTAAAACCAAGTAACTAAGAGCCCATGGATAACCATGGATGAAAAGGGTGCTAATACCTTCCCTTTTCATAATCTACCCCTCGAACCCACGAAACATCTCAAAAGGTTTTTCCTGTGCTTTTTAACCTTTCCTTAGGATAAAATAAAAAGTCGGTGGCGACTCTTGCTAAACCGAACAAGTGCGAATACAAACGCAAAACCTCAAGTCAGTTCTCCCACCATATCATAGAACTGGCGACTCTGCTGGGGATAACTTAAAAGTGGGGTTACCTTAGGGTTTAGATCATTTACTTGTTTTCAATTGTTTGCTTTGTTTGCTTTTATATTTGTGGGCTTTGCATCGGAGTTTCATAGATCCTAACCCGGATCTGGGGAATACCCTTTTAGGTAGCATAAGCTGTGAGGGACCTGTCCGGCGTAGACCGACATGGGTGAAGCAGTGGCTACGTTGGTGTGACGCCTTGGTCTGTACCGATATCCCTTGTGTTGCAACGAGGAGAATATGGGTCTTCTAAGGAGTCATTAAGCACCAACCGACCTTAGAACCCTAAATTGACCCAACTTGGCGATAGAACGGTAGCAGTATGCTACACTCATTGAGGCTAAACTCTCGTGATGGTTCTGGCCGCAAAAAAAGATTGTGATGCTGGAGTTATGACCGATTGAGGGTAGTCAGTGATATTGAGATCCTCTAGAACCCAGTTACTTTTGATAGGACAGGTCTTAACCAATGAAACTTCAAGAGGGTACTTACCTACAAACCCCATGCAAGCCTAAACCTAAGGATTTGTTTGCTTTATGTGAATATGATTACCTGTATATACACTCACTTACTTTTGCATACATGTACATAACATCATACCATCATACCATTGCATACATCCTGCATAAGGACTAATTCATTTCAAGGATCTCAAGGGTTTGTGATGCAGTCATGATGAATCAAATGTCTAGCAAGGGGCAAAGGGGATTTATTTTCCTCTATCCAAGGTTAATGACTTGAGTCAGGGGCTATGACCCACTCGATATGGTGAGCTTTGACTCTTGAAGAAGGACTCTCGGCGACATGAAGTTCCTTCAATCAAGCTACCGGATCCCGATTCTAACAATTTTCTTGTTTACCCCGCGAGATCCTTGAAAACATTGCATGCATACAGGTACCCTTTCTACAGGTCACTTACCTTCTTCGCTGTTTACTATAACAATCATCATGAATCCTGAACCATCCACTGAACAAGCTATCCAGGCCCTCCAGACCCAGAATGCCCAGTTCCAGGAGTTGGTAATGAGCCTAGCCCAGGGTCAACAGGACTTGCAAACTCTGATTCTGAAAGAGAAGAAGAAGAAGAGGATTGTTTTGTTCAACACTAGACGCAGATCTGGGAATGGATTACCGAATGAGGCTGAGCTGACTACCTCATCTGTAGGCAAGGACAGTACCCAAGAGAGAAGGGTTCCTAGTCCCGTGGTCTCCAACAACGAGACAGATTTCAATGATGAATAGTATCCTCCTGCCGAAGACGGGTACAAACAGCTCGAAGACCGGCTAAGTGCTATGGAGATACAGAAGGTGCTCGGCCTGGACTTCGAAGATCTAGGTCTATCCTCTGGGGTGGTGATCCCACACAAGTTCAAGGCACCTGCCTTTGTGAAGTACGACGGGGCTTCCTGCCGTAAGTTGCACCTCTGTTCATACGTAAGGAAGATCCAGCCCTACACGGTTGACAAGAATTTGTGGATTCACTTCTTTCAGGATAGTCTGTCAGGGACTCAACTCGAGTGGTTCTATCAGCTGGATGGAGCCAGTATCCGCAACTGGGAGGACCTTGCTGCTGCCTTTTACAAGCAATATCAGTATAATTTCGACCTCGCTCCTACGCGTACCCAAATCCAGGGTATGTCACTAGGGACGGGTGAAGGATTCAAGGAGTATGCGCAAAAGTGGAGAGACCTTGCTGGAAGGGTGCATCCACCTTTAACTGACTGTGAACTCGTGGACATGTTCTTGGGGACCCTGTCTGGTCCGTTCTTCAACCATCGGATTGGGAATTCTTCTGTTGGGTTTACCAACCTTATCTTGACTGGTGAAGGAATAGAAGCTGGTATCAAGTCTGGGAAGATACAAAAGGGTGACTCCTCTAACACTGAGAAGAAACCATTCAAGAAAGAATCTAGTGCTGTCTTTGGTTCAAAAGGGCAGAATAGGTCCGAGCACCGCCAAGTTGTCAACGCGGTAGTTATTTCAAAACCGGCCAGTGCTCCGCAACATCGCAACCAACAAAGGGAAGAGAGAACTAGAAGGCAATTCACTCCCCTCAGCATGACCTTGTCCCAGATATTGCCACAGTTGCTGGAGACCAATTTGGTAACTCTAATGGACCCTCCTAAGAATCCCAACAAGGCACCTTCGAGGTATAACCCCAACGCCCGCTGCGCTTATCATTTTGACAGCCCGGGGCATGCTATAGATGATTGTTGGACTTTGAGGAATAAGGTTCAGGATCTAATCGACGCAAAGGAGGTCCAGTTCGAAGCGCCTGATGCTCCCAATGTGATCACTCGTCCTATGCCAAATCATTGAGATTGTTTTTTGTTTCATTCGAATTTTCAAATTGTAATTTCTTATGTTATTTAAACAATTAACTGTTAATGTCAAACTCTGTTTCATTAATGTATTGCATATGTTTGTCTTGAATTCATCCATTCGTTTTCACTACTCTTATTCTTTCTTTATGATATTTAACTCTTGATAAAAGGCTACGAGCCTTTAGAGGGAGGATGACGAAACAATACCATAATCTCATACAGTATGCTTTTGAACAGACCTTGCTGATGATGTATAGGCATTTCTTTCAATTCCCAAACACTGGAGTTATAAGGAAGATAATCCCTAGTCAACCCCTTCGAGCCAAAGAAGTAGGAGTTTTTTGTTCTAAACAAATCAAAACCTTTGATATAAACCTGGGGCAGGGTAGTCTCTCAGTTAATTCAAAAAGGTGCGCATTGAAGTCGCAAGCTCTCAGTTCGTAACACAACGAACGACGTCAACAAAAAAAAAGCATTCCTTTGGAATCAAAAGACAATGGTGGTTCCCTATCACATAGGCAGTCACCCTCTCAAAAAAAAAAGAGAAAATCCCCTTGAGCCAAAACCTACAAAGGAAGCTTAAGAAAGCTGGGGCATCCCGCTGACTGTGATCTCAAAAACGGGAACAGTCGGGCAAAAGTTAGGGATAACAAATCAAAATCAAAATACAGAGGTCATTACAAATCCTCAACAACATGAAAAATGTTGCAAAAGAAAAAGGAGATGATGACTGTCTCCCAAATTCAATTGGTGAACCATCACCCAAAAGTCGTTCCAAACTCGAACAGAGTGCGACGCACAATTAATTGAGCTTAGGGTTGAAGAACATCACGAAGAGCGGGTGGGTACAAATATACTTTGAGCCTTTATCCTTTGTTTCTTAAACCGTGAACCAAGCCACGTTACAACCCTTCAAAATTCCTAATTGAAGCATGGGTTAGTTCGAAAGCATACTGTTACAAAAGGTATCCTGACTCCTGTAAGGCTTTGCTCTAAATCTTGTGTTGATTTGTCTTATAAAAAGTTTTCTGCTAAAAAACGCATTTTTCAAAACTTCGAGACAAACATAAACTTTGCATTGCTTGAATATCACTGTTTGCACTTAACTATTTGTTTGACAGCGAAGAAATTCACACAATGATTGTTCGGAGGAACGAAAACTCTCTCAGTGAGTAAAATCACTTCAAAAAGGATGACACTTCCATTACAAAAATCTCCTATCAACAAGGGGGCACGACATGTCACTATCCAGCACGCCTGGGGGAGTCCAGTCAAGGTTTCAACAGATCTTTCAAAGTTCAGTTAACCTGGGGAAGTCCAGTCAAGATTTCAACAAAATCTCTCAATTGCAGATTAAATTGGGGGAAGTTTCCGTCACCATCACTTGGGGCATTCGAATGTCAAATCTCAAGGGTTACGAACAGTCCAAGTTCCCTGGCAATATCACAAAGCATCCGGTGCTAGGGGCAGTGATGAAACCTCTCCGAAATCTTTCTGAAAAGAAATTCAAGCGTCCTCGAGAAGATGTCACCTCTCCAGCAGATCGACGGTAGGGTTTATTTCCCCAACAAACATTAGGATTCCCAAGCCAGAGAACCTTCTAGAATCTAACTCCCCTCAGAGTCAAGTTTCAAAATCCCCAGTGGAGCCAAAACCGTCAAATCCCCAGTGGAGCCAAAACCGTCAAATCCCCAGTGGAGCCAAAACTGTCAATCCCCAGCGGAGCTCTCATCAAAACCTCAGCGAAGTATCTCTTCCCACAGAGTAATTCCCCGCGGAGTAATCTCTCCAACAAGTTTATTCCCCAACGGAGTCATCTTCTCCTACCGGTTTATTCTTGCGTTCATCATCCCCAGCGGAAATGAAGAACTCTACTTTTCAGCATCAGCCCAAGATTCAACGAACTTCCCGGCATTCGTCAAGGATTTATTTTCCCAGACGAAGATACGGCACATTATCATACATCATGATACATGCATATACGCATCATATCGTACAAATCTCATTTATGTTGAGAACATCATTGCTTGATCCATATCATGCATTGCATATGACTGACCTTTACCTTTCAGGAAGGATACAGTTAAATGATCAGTTATGTCAAAGTAGACAAATACAGTCAAAAGAGACCAATCCAGTCAAAGAAGACAAATCCAGTCAAAAGAGACCAATCCAGTCAAAGAAGACAAATCCAGTCAAAGAAGACAAATCCAGTAAAAGAAGACAAATCCAGTCAAAGAAGACAAATCCAGTCAAAGAAGACAAATCCAATTCCTAAAGATTTTTCTGATGCACACCCGTCATTGAAGACAACCTGTCATTGAAGACAACCCGTCATTATAGACATCCATCATTAAAGACAACCTGTCATTGAAGACAATTCGTCATTGAAGACAATCCGTCATTAAAGACAACCTGTCATTGAAGACAATCCGTCATTGAAGACAACCCGTCATTATAGACATCTGTCATTAAAGACAACCTGTCATTGAAGACAACCCGTCATTATATACATCTGTCATTAAAGACAACCTGTCATTGAAGACAATCTGTCATTGAAGACAATCCGTCATTAAAGACAACCTGTCATTGAAGACAATCTGTCATTGAAGACAATCCGTCATTATAGACATCCGTCATTAAAGACAACCTGTCATTGAAGACAAACCGTCATTGAAGACAATCCGTCATTAAAGATAACCTGTCATTGAAGACAATCCGTCATTGAAGACAACTCGTCATTGAAGACAATCCGTCATTGAAGACAATCCGTCATTAAAGACAACCAGTCGTTAAAGACAACCCGTCATTAAAGACAACCTGTCATTGAAGACAATCCATCATTGAAGACAACCTGTCATTGAAGACAACTCGTCGTTGAAGACAACCTGTCATTGAAGACAACCTGTCATTGAAGACAACCCGTTGTTGAAGACAACCTGTCATTGAAGACAACCTGTCATTATAGACATCTGTCATTAAAGACAACCTGTCATTGAAGACAATCCGTCATTGAAGACAACCTGTCATTGAAGACAATCCGTCATTAAAGACAACCAGTCGTTAAAGACAACTCGTCATTGAAGACAACCAGTCATTAAAAACAATTTGTCATTAAAGACAATCCGTCATTGAAGACAATTTGTCATTAAAGACAACTCGTCATGGAAGACAACTCGTCCGTGAAGACAATCTGTTAAAAGAGACGACTCTTCAAAGAAGACAAAACCTCATCTGGTTCAGTTAAATCGATCCCTAAAGATTTTTCTGAGATAACCTGTCAGTAGAGACAACACATCAACCTTTTGAAATTCCAGATTCGATACTTGTATCTAGCCAGGGCATATCTGTGAGTGATTGGTTGTAGATTCGATACATGTATCTAGCCAGGGCATATCTGCATGAAGAGTTTGAAGATCAACACCTGTAACAGGCCAGGAAATTATCTTTCTTTCTCAGGTACGCAAATTCTCGCTAAGGAATCTCTTACGCAATCAACATTTCCAGATGGCATCTTTAAGCCCATCCTCTTCCAGACACTTCCAAATGGGATCTTTAAGCCCATTTCCAGATGGAATCTATAAGCCCATCCTCCTACCAGCAGTCACCAGATGACATCTCTAAGCCCATCACCAAATGGCATCTGTAAGCCCATTCCCTCTACCATTACATCACTGAGTGCAAATTTTTGGGCACTCTAGTGTCCAATCTCCTTTTACCTTCGAGACGCGAAAGGCAAACTTGCTAATCTAACTCTTCAGGTTCAAGAAGATTGAACAGGGGCAACTGTTGTACCCTAAAATTTTCCCTCCCATTTCATCAATATTTTCTCATCACAAGACCCTTGGAGCTCAAGATCAAGTTAGGGTTTACTCTGCTCAAGGCCCCTCCTTGCACTGTTGACCCAAATTAGGGTTTGAGTTTGCACAAAGATGTTTTAACCTAAAATGCCCAAAATGACTTTCATGCTTCATGTTGGACTCACAAGTTTATCCATACCAAGTTTCAAGCCTTGATTCCAATCTTTGCCCAGACAATTGGACAGTTGACCTAGAAATTAGCTGTATTGGGGAAAAAGTCAACTGTGGTCAATTGACAGTCAAACCTCATGAAATTTGACCCACATCAACATTATGAACTCATATGGACCATTTAATCAAGTTTGGATCACAATTCCACAAGAAATTTGATCAGATCACCAAAAGGGCAAAATGGTCATTTTTAGGGTTTTGACTGCACAAAGGCAATTTTTGACTATTTGACCTGGCCAATGGCAAACCAAGCTCACATATGGACTCAAGGACTCAATTACATGGTCTTGACACATTCAACAAGTTCAAAAGATCCCAATTGCACAAGATTGACAGATGAATTTTCCAGTCAACTGATCAATTTTTGACTGTATACTAAAAAGTCAAACTTTGACTTTTTGGTCAAAATCAAGTGCCAAGATTCATTTTTCATCAAGACATGTCAAATTATGAAACTTGTTCATCAAGAAACCAAGAATTACAAATTAGGGTTTGAAATGAAGAAATTTCATAACTTAGAAATTTTCTAAGTTATGGAATTTCCTAATTTTTTTTCTAACTTTGTCCCATTTTTTCATCAAGATACATTTGGATTAAAACAAAACTCAAAACATGAAAGTTATAGTCCATTGAAAAATCTACAACTTTGATTCACAAAGTTTCCTCAAAAGAAGCTTGTAGCTCAAGTTATAATTTTTGGAATAGGGGTGCAAAACATTCTTAACTTAGAAATTTTTTGACCTATTTTAGGCAGGATTTTTGCCCAACTTCATGGCCACTTTTCACATGCTTCCACTTGGAATTTCAACTTGCATTACAAAGGTGGATTGTAATACACATTCCAAGCTTTCAAAATTGTCCAAGAACTCATCAAACACCCTTGTGGTTAGGGATATTCGAATTTGTCAATATGGGCAAAAGTCACTTTGATTAATGGCCAAATTACATGTTCATAACTTTGCATTTTTGAAATCAGCTTGCACAAGCTAGTTTCAGGCCTCTAATATCATTTAAACTCAATAATTAAATGCCAATCCATTGTGTTCTAGCATTATTTTGCTCATTTGGTCATTACATGAAGAATTAAGCCATAAATAGAAAAAGCACATTATCCATTCTTGTAAAGTGGCACTTTATGTCAAGTTTACAATCTATGAGGTACAATGCAGATCTTTGATGCACAAAGGCATGGACATATCCCACTGATCAAGACTAACATTTGCAGCATACTTGAGGGGCCTGTGGTAGCCTAGAAATCAAGTTGACAAACTTTGCTTAAGATAGAAGAAACTTGCATTTTTTAACACAACATTGAGTTCCTGTCAACACAAGCCTAAGCAAACTTATTGAGCACATTCCAAACATCATAACTGAGCTGAAACACGAGCCTATCACCTTGAATACCTCCCCAAACATCAAAACACCATCCTACTGCAAAAAACAGAGTCCCTTCTGCAGTTGGACTTCTATAAACCGTTCCACTCGTGCACTTTGGACAAAGGGAGTTCAAACATGTTCCATACCACCCACTGAAGCTATCCCAAGCATTGAACACCAACTGTAACCTCCCTAACATCATTTGCCATTTTCAGTTTTCAACTTTGCAGGTAGACTTCTATAGCTTGATACAGCAGGATTCAAAGCACACCAAGCATTGGAAAAGCATCCCTGAACCTCAAGCAAGCTATACAAGTCCTCACATTGCATTGAAAGTACCTCCATTGTCATACACGATTCAAGCTGAACAGGTAAGTTTTTGAACTTCTATCTCTCTATCCAAGCATATTTAGGCTTAAGTTTGTGAAGAAAGCATGTTCTAGTCATAGCCCTGAAGCCATCCATGTAGTTACTTTTCATTTATATTGTGTGTGCTAAGAGTATTTTGAACCTGAACATTGAAAAAAAGCTAGGTCAGGAATTGGGGGAGAAGAAATTCTCTCTCATTTCTGAGAGTTAGATTAACTTCTTTATATGTTTAGAATCGTGGCTTCAAGCTCTACAGGTTTCATGTTTTAAGATTTGTCAAAGGATCAAAGAATCAAGAGTTAGGGAGATGAACAAGAAGGCGCGCGTTTTTTCTATGTTCAAACAGTCTGGAGGTTGAAGACAACCCTTTTGGGCTGGGCTTGGTTCATTTTTCTGTTTGCACCACTATTTCACACATGCACCCCACTGGCCCATTGTGCTTTATTTTTATCATTTTTGATTTTTTCCTTTTGTTTCTGACTTGTTTATTTTTTGTCAAAACATAAAAAATATTAAAAATATTTTTCAACCATTTTTGCATATTATTTGGATTTTATTTGTTTTATTTGAATTTGTACATATAAATAAACATAATACTTTCTTTTATTTAAAATACTAAAAATGATACAAAATGCATTTTTATTTTCTGATTTTATTTTATTTTATCTTTTGAAAACATTTTCTAAAAATATACTTTTTTTTGTAAATAATAAATATTCTTATTTTTTGTACATATTTAATATATTTAGTAAATATTATAAATACTTATATTTTTATTAGAATATTTAGGATAAAAATACAAAAATAATACATTTTTATTTTTATTAATATTTGACCTCAAAAATTACTTTTTACAAATATACTTCTCTTTTATTTATTTTTTTTACATAATTAGTAAATATTGTATATAATAAATAATAAATACCTTTTATTTATAAAAATTAGGGTTTTGCCCTAAACATGAAAATATCCAAAAATTAACTTTTTTCATTTATTATTTCACTTGTAAATAAATCATACACTTACACAAATACATTGATACGTTTACATTTGCTTATCTTGTACATTTGATACATATTACATTTGCGATCGCAATTCGATTTGGTTGTAAATTATTTGACACTACTCTCCCATTTAAGTCTCATCCCCATTTGTAAACATTGTACCCCCACTCCCGGATACTTATTTGTAATAGCGTAGACTTTAAATTCCCGCAATTTATCGCTTTCAAATATACCATGGTTAGACCTAGGGTTTGTATGTACATAAAATCAAACGCTAGATAATCTAATACAAGACAAATACATGAAATCAATACACTATTCACACTTGCACCCCTAGGGTAATCCTGCTTGTTGCCTTCCAAAATGGGCCATGCTTGCACGTTGAGTATCTTTGGCAAAACAATTCAAATGATCATAGTCCCTCGATGACGTTTTCGAAAGTTGCCTAATCTAAATGATCAAGTCCCTTCAAGCAAATTGCCAAAGACACTTTGCACCATTGCATTCATGGTCCATACGATGACCCGCGCCTGTCCCGTTAAACATCCTAATGCAAGATTGTCCACCAAATACAATGGTGGAAAAAAATTGCTAAAAGGGTTAAAACATGAGAAAAGCCTTTGAGTACAATAGGGGTAGACAACTCTTAGTTACTTGATCAAATTTGCAAAACACGCTTGCCTATTTTTCAAACCACACTCCACAAACACTTTCAAAACAAACTTTCAAAAACATTTTAAACATCTTTTCGAAAAGATACACACCTTTGTAAAACACTCAAACACGAGTCATTACAATGGTTGCCTAAAATAAGGCATCTTCTTCAAAAACATTTTCAAAACACACACACACACACCATTTCAAACAATTGAAAATCAAAGGCAAGTGATCTAAAACCAAGTAACTAAGAGCCCATGGATAACCATGGATGAAAAGGGTGCTAATACCTTCCCTTTTCATAATCTACCCCCCGAACCCACGAAACATATCAAAAGGTTTTTCCTGTGCTTTTTAACCTTTCCTTAGGATAAAATAAAAAGTCGGTGGCGACTCTTGCTAAACCGAACAAGTGTGAATACAAACGCAAAACCTCAAGTCAGTTCTCCCACCGTATCACAGAACTAGTTCTGTGATACGGTGGGAGAACTGACTTGAGGTTTTGCGTTTGTTTTCGCAAATGTTTCGGTTGAGCAAGAGCCGCCACCGACTTTTTATTTTATCCTAAGGAAAGGTTAAAAAGCACAGCAAAAACCTTTGAGATGTTTTCTTGGGTTCGGGGAGTAGATTATAGAAAGGGAAGGTATTAGCACCCTTTCTATCCATGGTTATCCATGGGCTCTTAGTTACTTGCTTAGATCAACTTGCCTTGATTTTCAATTGTTTTTAAATGGTGTGTGTGTGTTTTGAAAATGTTTTTGAAGAAGATGCCTTGTCTTAGGCGACCGTTGTAATGACTCGTGTTTGAGTGTTTACAAAGGTGTGTATCTTTTCGAAAAGATGTTTCAAATGTTTTTGAAAGTTTGTTTTGAAAGTGTTTGTGAAGTGTGCTTTTGAAAAGTAGGAAAGTGTTTTTTTTTTGCAAGTTTGATCAAGTAACTAAGAGTCGTCTACCCCTAAATTTACTCAAAGGTTTTTCCTATGTTTTAACCCTTTTAACAATTTTGTTCCACCATTGTATTTGGTGGGCAATCTTGCGTTAGGATGTTTACGGGACAGGCGCGGGTCATCGTATGGATCATGAATGCAATGGTGCCAAGTGTCTTTTGCAATTTTTCTTGAAGGGACTATGATCATTTTGATTAGGCAACTTTCGAAAGCGTCATCGAGGGACTTATGATCATTTGAATTGTTTTGCCAAAGAAACTCGACGTGCAAGCATGGCCCATTTTGGAAGGCAACAAGCGGGATTACCCTAGGGGTGCAAGTGTGAATAGTGTGTTGATTTCATGTATTTGTCTTTGTATTAGGTTATCTAGCGTTTGATTTTATGTACATATAAACCCTAGGTCTAACCATGGTATATTTGAAAGCGATAAATTGCGGGAATTTAAAGTCTACGCTATTACAAATAAGTATCCGGGAGTGGGGGTACAAATATTTACAAATGGGGATGAGACTTAATAGGAGAGTAGTGTCCAAATATATTTATAACCAAATCGAATCAATCGCAAATGTAATAATGTGTCAAATGTACAAGAATAAAGCAATGTAAATGTATCAATGTATTTGTGTATTGTAAATGTGTAAGTGCATGTAATTTATTTACAGGTGAAATAAAAATAAATTTAAAAAAGGTTAATTTGGATATTTTCATGTTTAGGGCAAAAACCCTAATTTTTGTAAATAATGGTATTTATTATTTAATACATACAATATTTATTAATTATATACAAAAAATAAATAAAAAGGAAGTATATTCTAAAAAAGTGATTTTTGAGGTCAAATATTAATAAAAGAAAAAAATGTATTATTTTTATATTTATCCTAAATATTTAATAAAAGATAAATAAGTATTTATATTATTTACTAAATATATTAAATATGTACAAAAATAACAATATTTATTATTTACAAAAAAAAGTATATTTTTTTATAAAATGTTTTCAAAAGATAAAACAAAATAAAATCAGAAAATAAAAATGTATATTTGTATTATTTTTAGTATTTTAAATAAAGCATATTTATATTTATTCACATAGAAACTAAATGAAACAAAATAAATACCAAATAAAAATGCAAAAAAAGTGAGAAAAATATTTTTAATGTTTTTTTATGTTTGGATAAAAATATAAAATCAAAATCAAAAGGAAAAAATCAAAAATGACAAATATATTATGCAATGGGCCAGGGGGGTGTATGTGTAAAAAGATGGTGCAAATAGAAAAAAGAAACAAGCCCAGCCCAAAGGACTTTGTCTTCAACCTCTGGCCAGATTCAAACAAAAAACGCGCGTTTTGCCTTGTCCCTGCTATCTCTTGATCCTTTGACTTTTAACAAAAACTTAAAACATGAAACCTGTAGAGCTTGAAGCCACGATTCTAAACATATAAAGAAGTTAATCTAACTCTCAGAAATGAGAGAGAATTTCTTCTCCCCCAATTCCTGACCTAGCTTTTTTCCAATGTTCAGGTTCAAAATACTCTTAGCACACACAATATAAATGAAAAGTGAGGATATAGGTAGCTTCAGGGCCATGAATAGAACATAATTTCTTCACAAACCTAAGCCTAGATATGCTTGGATAGAGAGATAGGAGTTCAAATTCTTACCTGTTCAGCTTGAATCGAGTACAACAATGGAGGCACTTTCAATGAATTTTGAGGACTTGTACAGCTTGCTTGAGGTTCAGGGATGCTTCCTCTATGCTTGGTGTGCCTTGAATCTTTCTGAATCACTCCATGGAAGTCAACCTGCAAGAGAGAAAAATGAAAATGGCACACTTGGCTATGGCTGTTACAGTTCAGGTTCAATGCTTGGAATAGTTTGTGTGGATGTTATGGAGTGTGTATGAAGTGGTTTGGACGAAAATGCACGATGGAAATGAACTGGCCAAGTCAAAATGCAGGATGCCCTGTTTTGTGCAGCAAAATGGTGATTTTTTGTATGAGGAGGGATCAAGGGTTCTTTGGTCGTGTTTTAGGTTAGTTAGGGAGTATGGAATGTGTGGAGAAAGTTTGTCTTAGTTGGTTCTTGCAGGAAAGTGGGTTGGTGTTCAATATGGAAAGTTTCTTCTATGATAAGCAAAGTTTATCAACTTGGTTTCTAGGCTACCACAAGCCCCTCAAGCATGCTGCACCTTTTAGTCTTGATCAGTGGGATTGATTCCTGAACTTGTGCCTCAAAGATCTGCATTGTACTTCATAGATTGTAATCTTGACATAAAGTGCCACTTTACAAGAATGGATAATGTGCTTTTTCCATTTATGGCTTAATTCTTCATGTAATGACCAAATGAGCAAAATAATGCTAGAACACAATGGATTGGCATTTAATTATTGAGTGTAAATGAGATTAGAGTCCTGTAACTAGCTTGTGCAAGCTGATTTCAAAAATGCAAAGTTATGAACATGTAATTTGGCCATGAATCAAAGTGACTTTTGCCCATATTGACAAATTCGATTCTCCCTAACCACAAGGGTGTTTGAGAATTTCTTGGACAATTTGGAAAGCTTGGAATATGTACTACAATCCATATTTGTAATGCAAGTTGAAATTCCAAGTGGAAGCATGTGAAAAGTGGCCATGAAGTTGGGTAAAAATCTTGCCTAAAATAGGTCAAAAATTTTCTAAGTTAAGAATGTTTTGCACCCTTGTTCCAAAAATCATAACTTGAGCTACAAGCTTCTTTTGAGGAAACTTTGTGAATCAAAGTTGTAGATTTTGCAATGGACTATAACTTTCATGTTTTGAGTTTTGTTTTAATCCAAATGTATCTTGATGAAAAGATGGGACAAAGTTAGGAAAAAACTAGGAATTTTCATAACTTAGAAAATTTCTAAGTTATGAAAATTCTTCATTTTAAACCCTAATTTGTGATTTTTGATTTCTTGATGAACAAGTTTCATAATTTGACATGTCTTGATGAAAAATGAATCTTGGCACTTGATTTTGACCAAAAAGTCAAAGTTTGACTTTTCAGTATACAGTCAAAAATTGATCAATTGATTGGAAAATTCATCTGTCAATCTTGTGCAATTGGGATCTTTTGAATTTGTTAAACATGTCAAGACAATGCCATTGGGTCCTTGAGTCCATATGTGAGCTTGAATTGCCATTGGTTAGGTCAAACAGTCAAGAATTGTCTTTGTGCAATCAAAACCCTAAAAATGACCATTTTGCCCTTTTGGTGATCTGATCAAATTTCTTGTGGAATTGTGACCCAAACTTGATCAAATGGTCCATATGAGTTAATAATGTTGATGTGGGTCAAAAATCATGAGGTTTGACTGTCAATTGACCACAGTTGACTTTTTCCCAATACAGCTGATTTCTAGGTCAACTGCCCAATTGACTGGGCAAAGATTGGAATCAAGGCTTGAAACTTGGTATGGATAAACTTATGAGTCCAACATGAAGCATGAAAGTCATTTTGGGCATTTTAGGTCAAAACATCTTTGTGCAAACACAAACCCTAATTTGGGTCAACAGTGCAAGGAGAAGTCTTGAGCAGAGCAAACCCTAACTTGATCTTGAGCTCCAAGGGTCTTGTGGTGAGAAAATAATGATGAAATGGGAGGGAAAATTTTGGGGTACAACAGTTGCCCCTGTTCAATCTTCTTGAAACTAAATAGTTAGACTGGCAAGTTTGCCTTTCGTGACTCGAGGGTAAAAGGAGATTGGACACTAGAGTGCCCGAAAATTTGCACTCGCATAGTGGAGTATCAGCAATGTGATGTCGGGAATGGGCTTATAGATGCAATTTGGAGAGATGGTGGATAGGGGGATGGGATTATAGATGCCATCTGGAGACGTGACAGAACCTTGTCGGGAATGGGCTTATAGATGCCATTTGGAAGTGTTGATCGTGTAAGAGATTCCTTAGCGAGAACTTGCGTACTTTGAGAAAGAAAGATGGTTTCCTGGCTTGCTACAGATGTTGATCTTCAGTCTCTTCATGCAGATATTCCCTGGCTAGGTACAGGTATCGAATCTATAATTAGTGGCTCACAGATGTGCCCTGGCTAGATACAGGAATCGAATCTGGAAGTTGAAAAGGTTGCTTACAGACGTGCCCTGGCTGGATACAGGTATCGAGTCTCTAAACTATTTATGCAGATATGCCCTGGATGGATACAGGTATCGAATCTACAATCGATTGCTCACAGATATGCCCTGGCTAGATACAGGAATCGAATATGGAATTGGTCGTCTACAGATATGCCCTGGCTAGATACAGGTGTCAAATCTAGAATTGGTCATCTACAGATATGCCCTGGCTAGATACAGGAATCGAATCTGGATTTTGTCGTCTTCAGATATGCCCTGGCTGGATACAGGTGTCGAATCTGGAATTGGTCGTCTATAGATATGCCCTGGCTGGATACAGGAATCGAATCTGGATTTTGTCGTCTTCAGATATGCCCTGGCTGGATACAGGTATCGAATCTGTAATCAATCGCTCACAGATATGCCCTGGCTAGATACAGGTGTCGAATCTGGAATTGCAAAAGGTTGGTAGAGATAGCTTTCCTGGCTGGATACAGGTATCGGATCTATAAACTCTTCACGCAGATATGCCCTGGCTGGATACAGGTATCGAATCTACAATCAATCACTCACATATATCCCCTGGCTAGATACAGGTATCGAATATGGAATTGTGACAGTTGATAATAATCATCTTTGGATTGACCTTTTCCTGAAAAGGAAAAACATTAGTTGTATGCAATGTCATGATGTATGAGATGCATGATGTCTTGATGCTCAAAATGAGATAGTGTGATATGATGCGTATATGCATGCGTCATGGCGTATGATAATTTGATGAATGTATATGAATGTGTTTTCGTCTAGGAAAATAAATCCTTGACGACTGTCGGGAGTTTGAATCCTGGGTTGATGTTGAAAAGTAGAGTTCTTTGCTTCCGCTGGGGATGATGGTTGCAAGAATAAACCGGTAGGAGAAGATGACTCCGTTGGGGAATAAACTTGTTGGAGAGATTACCCTGCGGTGAATTACTTTGTGGGAAGAGATACTTCGCTGAGGTTTTGATGAGAACTCCGTTGGGGATTCCACTGGTAAGTTATGTTGGGGAATTTGATGAACTCCGCTAGGGATTGACAGTTTTGGCTCCACTGGGGATTTTGAATCTTGACTCTGAGGGGAATTAGATTCTGGAAGGTTCTCTGGCTGGGGAAATCGAGAATCTTTTGATCGTTGCAGGTGTTGATCTGGAATAAGTTATGGAATGTCGCCATCTCTGGGTCACATCTTGAACTATTTCTGGAAGGAAATTCTGAATAAGTTATAGAATGTCGCCGAATCTGGGTCACATCTTGAACTATTTCTGGAAGGAGAATCTGAATAAGTTATAGAATGTCGCCGAATCTGGGTCACATCTTGAACTATATCTGGAAGGAAATTCTGAATAAGTTATAGAATGTCGCCACATCTGGGTCACATCTTGAACTATATCTGGAAGCAAATCTGAATGAGTTATAGAATGTCGCCAAATCTTGGGTCACATCTTGAACTATATCTTCTGAGGTGATAAGGATGAGAGTCTTCACTCTCGAGTGAAACAGATTTTTTTAGGAGCTTCAATCGTCCGTTATTATGTTGGTGGTTGTAGCTTCCAGCAGGTGATGAAGGAATTGTTGAACACTTTTGACATTCGAATGCCCCAAGTGATGATGAAGGAGTCTTGAATCAGATTACTCTTCGAATTGAGAGATATCTTGAAATCTTGACTGGACTGCCCCAAGTTAATTGGATGGTGACATGTCATACCCCTTGTTGATAGGAGATTTGTTGTTGGAAGTGTCATCCTTTTGAAGTGATTTTTGTTCACTGAGAGAGTTTTCGTTCCTCCGAACATTCGTTGTATGAATTTCTTTGCTGTCAAACAAATAGTCAAATGCAAACAGTGATATTCAAGCAATGCAAAGTTTATGTTTGTCTCGAAGTTTTGAAAAATGCGTTTTTTAGCAGAAAACTTTTCATAAGACAAGTTCAACACAAGATTTAGAGCAAAGCCTTACAAGGAGTCAGGATACCTTTTGTGACAGTATGCTTTCGAACTAACCTATGCTTCAATTAGGACTTTTGAAGGGTTGTAACATGGCTTGGTTCACGGTTTAAGAAACAAAGGATAAAGGCTCAAAGTGTATTCGTACCCACCCGCTCTTCGTGATGTTCTTCAATCCTAAGATCAATTAATTGTGCGTCGCACTCTATTCGAGTTTGGAACGACTTTTTGGGTGATGGTTCACCAGTTGAATTTAGGAAGACAGTCATCATCTCCTTTTTCTTTTGCAACATTTTTCATGTTGTTGAGGATTGGTAATGACCTCTCTATTTTGATTTTGATTTGTTATCCCTAACTTTTGCCTGACTGTCTCTGTTTTCGAGATCACAGTCAGCGGGATGCCCCAGCATTCTTAAGCCTCCTTTACAGGTTTTGGCTCAGTGGGCTTTTATCTTTTGAGAGATTGACTGCCTATGTGATAGGGAACCATCACTGTCTTGTGATTCCAAAGGAATGTCTCTGTTTTTGACGTCGTTCATTGTGTTATGAACTGAGAGTTTGCGGCTTCAATGCGCACCTTTTTGAATTAACTGAGAAACTACCCTGCCCCAGGTTTATATCAAAGGTTTTGATTCGTTTAGAACAGAAAACTCCTACTTCTTTGGCTCGAAGGGGTTGACTAGGGATTATCTTCCTTATAACTCCAGCGTTTGGGAATTGAAAGAAATGCCTGTACATCACCAGCAAGGTCTGTTCAAAAGCATACTGTATGAGATTACGGTATTGTTTCGTCATCCTTCCTCTAAAGGCTTGCAGCTTTTTATCAAGAGTTAAATATCGTACATAAAGCATAAGAGTAGTGAAAACGAATGGATGAATTCAAGACAAACATATGCAATGCATTAATGAAACAAAGTTTGACATTAAAAGATAATTGTTTGAATGATACAAGAAGTTACAACTTGAAAATTCGAATGAAACAAAAACAATCTCAATGATTTGGCATGGGAGGAGTGATCATGCTAGAGTCTCCGGAGGACCAAACTCAATCTCCTTGGCATCAATCATGTCTTAGATCTTGTTCTTCAGAGGC
The DNA here is from genome assembly GCA_948472305.1 of Vicia faba. Classification (NCBI taxonomy): domain Eukaryota; kingdom Viridiplantae; phylum Streptophyta; class Magnoliopsida; order Fabales; family Fabaceae; genus Vicia; species Vicia faba. The sequence goes on from OX451739.1 coordinate 985,226,216, forward strand.
CAACAGTTGTTGGTGTCATGCCCCGGACTGTCAGAGTGATATGCACACCTTTCATTGGGATGATAGGTGGGGGCAGAAGTATTTGGGTTCCGGAGGGGAGCTCTCAATGTAATCAGATCCCTCTTCAACAATTGTTGCAGTGCTTGAGACAGTGGCATGTTGATGTTGGTGAACCGCCTCTTAGGTGCGACTTCCTTACGCTGATGCCCCTGTCTTTGTTGAGCAGGCGTAGGATTAGAGATCAAGATTGACCCTACGTGTTGGTCATGACGACCCTTTTGACTGTTCGCAGCATTGGACTCTTTCTTTCCATTGTAGGGAATTATCTGAGTATCCGAGGATGTAATTCCTTGGATCTTTCCACTTTTGATTCCCGCTTCGACCCTTTCGCCGGTCAGTATCAGCTCGGTGAACCCGGCTGAGGAGCTTCCGATTAAGTGATTGAAGAAGGGCCCTATCAAAGTTCCCATGAAGATATCAATCAGCTCTCTGTCAGTTAAAGGGGGTTGCACCCTACCAGCCAGATCTCTCCATTTTTGAGCGTATCCTTTGAAGCTCTCGTCAGAACCAATGGTCATGCTCTGCAATTGCACTCGAGTTGGTGCGAGATCAGCATTGTACTGATATTGTTTGTAAAAAGCAGTAGCTAAGTCCCCCCATGTGTGGATGCGAGAACTCTCCAATTGATAGAACCACTCGAGTTGAGTCCCTACCAGGCTTTCTTGGAAGAAATGGATCCAAAGCTTTGGATCAGCTGTGTATGGTTGAATCTTGCGGACATAAGATCTTAGATGCATCTGAGGGCAAGAGACTCCATCGTACAGAGCAAAGGTAGGGACTTTGAACTTTGGCGGGATGACCAATCTAGGAACTAAACCCAAGTCTCCTAAGTCCAAGCCAGGTACTTGTTGAATCTCCATAGCGCTGAGGTGATCCTCCAACTGTTTGTACTTTTCATCAGCGGGAGGATATTGTCCCTCGGAGTAGTCAGCTTCAGCTTCATCAATCTCCACATCATGGTCTTCTTCAAGACTGACCCCCTTGTCTTTGAGCAGGATAGCTTTCAGATCTTCTTGCCCTTTCCCCATAGCCAGAAGCATTTGCTGGAATTGAGCATTTTGAGCCTGGAGATCTTTCACCGTTTGTTCCATATCCATCTTATTGAAATAAACAGTAGGAAGAATAAGGAAACCTGAAAAGGAGAAACCTGCTATGCAATGATATGTATGATATATATGCAATGTTTTCAAGGATCTCTTGGGGTAAACACAAGAGAATGTTAGAGGTTGAACCTCGATCTTTGATTGGAGATCTTTGCACCGGTGGATGTCTTTCCGCGAGAATCAAGCTCACCATGTCAAGTGGGTCATAGCCCCTGATTCAAGTTATTGCACTTGATCTTTGATTGGCATTTGTTTAGAGGGGAAAACCTCTTGCCCCTTGGTAGACGTCTGGTTCAACGTAACCCTGCATCAAAAGAACCCTCGAGATCCTTGAAATGGTTATTGAAAATGCTATGGTATGATGTTATGATGTTATGTACATGTATGCAAAAGCAAGTGAGTGTATATACAAGCAATCATATTCACACAAAGCAAACAAGTCCTTAGGTTTAGGCTTGCGTGGGGTTGTAGGTAAGTACCCTCTTGAAGTTAGTTGGCTCATCCTGTCCTAGAATAGAAACCGGGTTCTAAGGAGCTCAATATCATTGGATTGTTTTCTGTGTTCATTGTTTTGTGTTAGCCACTTAACTGGCGACCAAAATATTCCAAGAAAATAACCCTCAATGAGTGTAGTATCGAGTATCTACCAACTTCGGACTGCACCAAAGTCGGTCATCTCACTACCCCTAAAAAGGCTAAGATGGTCAATTAAGGTTCTAAGAGTTCGTTAGTGCTTCACGACATCACTCAGCGGCCCCGTACTCTCCTTGACTGAACTCAAGGGTTACCGGTACTCACAAATATGTCACACTAACATAGCTTACTGCTTCAACCGTGTCGGTATACCCCACACAGTTCCCTCACAGTTTTTTTGCTATTTACCTAAAAAGGTGCCCCAAATCCGGGTGTAGGATTTACAACAAACCCAAACAAGGAAGCAAAAAATTAAAGCAATCAAGGCAATCAAGGCAAGAGTGTAAAGGAGATATAAACCCTAAGGTAACCCCACTTTTAGAATTTTCCCCGGCAGAGTCGCCAGTTCTGTGATACGGTGGGAGAACTGACTTGAGGTTTTGCGTTTGTTTTCGCAAATGTTTCGGTTGAGCAAGAGTCGCCACCGACTTTTTATTTTATCCTAAGGAAAGGTTAAAAAGCACAGCAAAAACCTTTGAGATGTTTTCTTGGGTTCGGGTAGTAGATTATAGAAAGGGAAGGTATTAGCACCCTTTCTATCCATGGTTATCCATGGGCTCTTAGTTACTTGCTTAAATCAACTTGCCTTGATTTTCAATTGTTTTTAAATGGTGTGTGTGTGTTTTGAAAATGTTTTTGAAGAAGATGCCTTGTCTTAGGCGACCGTTGTAATGACTCGTGTTTGAGTGTTTACAAAGGTGTGTATCTTTTCGAAAAGATGTTTCAAATGTTTTTGAAAGTTTGTTTTGAAAGTGTTTGTGAAGTGTGGTTTTGAAAAGTAGGCAAGTGTTTTTTTTTTTGCAAGTTTGATCAAGTAACTAAGAGTCGTCTACCCCTAAATTTACTCAAAGGTTTTTCCTATGTTTTAACCCTTTTAACAATTTTGTTCCACCATTGTATTTGGTGGGCAATCTTGCGTTAGGATGTTTACGGGACAGGCGCGGGTCATCGTATGGATCATGAATGCAATGGTGCCAAGTGTCTTTGGCAATTTTGCTTGAAGGGACTATGATCATTTTGATTAGGCAACTTTCGAAAGCGTCATCGAGGGACTTATGATCATTTGAATTGTTTTGCCAAAGAAACTCGACATGCAAGCATGGCCCATTTTGGAAGGCAACAAGCGGGATTACCCTAGGGGTGCAAGTGTGAATAGTGTGTTGATTTCATGTATTTGTCTTTGTATTAGGTTATCTAGCGTTTGATTTTATGTACATACAAACTCTAGGTCTAACCATGGTATATTTGAAAGCGATAAATTGCGGGAATTTAAAGTCTACGCTATTACAAATAAGTATCCGGGAGTGGGGGTACAAATATTTACAAATGGGGATGAGACTTAATAGGAGAGTAGTGTCCAAATATATTTACAACCAAATCGAATCAATCGCAAATGTAATAATGTGTCAAATGTACAAGAATAAAGCAATGTAAATGTATCAATGTATTTGTGTATTGTAAATGTGTAAGTGCATGTAATTTATTTACAGGTGAAATAAAAATAAATAAAAAAAGGTTAATTTGGATATTTTCATGTTTAGGGCAAAAACCCTAATTTTTGTAAATAATGGTATTTATTATTTAATACATACAATATTTATTAATTATATACAAAAAATAAATAAAAAGGAAGTATATTGTAAAAAAGTGATTTTTGAGGTCAAATATTAATAAAAGAAAAAAATGTATTATTTTTATATTTATCCTAAATATTTAATAAAAGATAGATAAGTATTTATATTATTTACTAAATATATTAAATATGTAGAAAAATAACAATGTTTATTATTTACAAAAAAAAGTATATTTTTTTATAAAATGTTTTCAAAAGATAAAACAAAATAGAATCAGAAAAAAAATGTATATTTGTATTATTTTTAGTATTTTAAATAAAGCATATTTATATTTATTCACATAAAAACTAAATGAAACAAAATAAATACCAAATAAAAATGCAAAAAAAGTAAGAAAAATATTTTTAATGTTTTTTTATGTTTGGATAAAAAAATAAAATCAAAATCAAAAGGAAAAAATCAAAAATGACAAATATATTATGCAATGGGCCAGGGGTGTATGTGTAAAAACATGGTGCAAATAGAAAAAAGAAACAAGCCCAGCCCAAAGGACTTTGTCTTCAACCTCTGGCCAGATTCAAACAAAAAATGCGCGTTTTGCCTTGTCCCTGCTATCTCTTGATCCTTTGACTTTTAACAAAAACTTAAAACATGAAACCTGTAGAGCTTGAAGCCACGATTCTAAACATATAAAGAAGTTAATCTAACTCTCAGAAATGAGAGAGAATTTCTTCTCCCCCAATTCCTGACCTAGCGTTTTTCCAATGTTCAGGTTCAAAATACTCTTAGCACACACAATATAAATGAAAAGTGAGGATATAGGTAGCTTCAGGGCCATGAATAGAACATAATTTCTTCACAAACCTAAGCCTAGATATGCTTGGATAGAGAGATAGGAGTTCAAATTCTTACCTGTTCAGCTTGAATCGAGTACAACAATGGAGGCACTTTCAATGAATTTTGAGGACTTGTACAGCTTGCTTGAGGTTCAGGGATGCTTCCTCTATGCTTGGTGTGCCTTGAATCTTTCTGAATCACTCCATGGAAGTCAACCTGCAAGAGAGAAAAATGAAAATGGCACACTTGGCTATGGCTGTTACAGTTCCAGTTCAATGCTTGGAATAGTTTGTGTGGATGTTATGGAGTGTGTATGAAGTGGTTTGGACGAAAATGCACGATGGAAATGAACTGGCCAAGTCAAAATGCAGGATGCCCTGTTTTGTGCAGCAAAATGGTGATTTTTTGTATGAGGAGGGATCAAGGGTTCTTTGGTCGTGTTTTAGGTCAGTTAGGGAGTATGGAATGTGTGGAGAAAGTTTGTCTTAGTTGGTTCTTGCAGGAAAGTGGGTTGGTGTTCAATATGCAAAGTTTCTTCTATGATAAGCAAAGTTTACCAACTTGGTTTCTAGGCTACCACAGGCCCCTCAAGCATGCTGCACCTTTTAGTCTTGATCAGTGGGATTGATTCCTGAACTTGTGCCTCAAAGATCTGCATTGTACTTCATAGATTGTAATCTTGACATAAAGTGCCACTTTACAAGAATGGATAATGTGCTTTTTACATTTATGGCTTAATTCTTCATGTAATGACCAAATGAGCAAAATAATGCTAGAACACAATGGATTGGCATTTAATTATTGAGTGTAAATGAGATTAGAGGCATGTAACTAGCTTGTGCAAGCTGATTTCAAAAATGCAAAGTTATGAACATGTAATTTGGCCATGAATCAAAGTGACTTTTGCCCATATTGACAAATTCGATTCTCCCTAACCACAAGGGTGTTTGAGAAGTTCTTAGACAATTTGGAAAGCTTGGAATGTGTACTACAATCCATATTTGTAATGCAAGTTGAAATTCCAAGTGGAAGCATGTGAAAAGTGGCCATGAAGTTGGGTAAAAATCTTGCCTAAAATAGGTCAAAAATTTTGAGTTAAGAATGTTTTGCACCCTTGTTCCAAAAATCATAACTTGAGCTACAAGCTTCTTTTGAGGAAACTTTGTGAATCAAAGTTGTAGATTTTGAAATGGACTATAACTTTCATGTTTTGAGTTTTGTTTGAATACAAATGTATCTTGATGAAAAGATGGGACAAAGTTAGGAAAAAACTAGGAATTTTCATAACTTAGAAAATTTCCAAGTTATGAAAATTCTTCATTTTAAACCCTAATTTGTGATTTTTGATTTCTTGATGAACAAGTTTCATAATTTGACATGTCTTGATGAAAAATTAATCTTGGCACTTGATTTTGACCAAAAAGTCAAAGTTTGACTTTTCAGTATACAGTCAAAAATTGATCAGTTGATTGGAAAATTCATCTGTCAATCTTGTGCAATTGGGATCTTTTGAATTTGTTGAACATGTCAAGACAATGCCATTGGGTCCTTGAGTCCATATGTGAGCTTGAATTGCCATTTGTTAGGTCAAACAGTCAAGAGTTGCCTTTGTGCAGTCAAAACCCTAAAAATGACCATTTTGCCCTTTTGGTGATCTGATCAAATTTCTTGTGGAATTATGATCCAAACTTGATCAAATGGTCCATATGAGTTCATAATGTTGATGTGGGTCAAAAATCATGAGTTTTGACTATCAATTGACCACAGTTGACTTTTTCCCAATACAGTTGATTTCTAGGTCAACTGCCCAATTGAATGGGCAAAGTTTGAAATCAAGGCTTGAAACTTGGTATGGATAAACTTGTGAGTCCAACATGAAGCATGAAAGTAATTTTGGGCATTTTAGGTCAAAACATCTTTGTGCAAACACAAACCCTAATTTGGGTCAACAGTGCAAGGAGGAGTCTTGAGCAGAGCAACCCCTAACTTGATCTTGAGCTCCAAGGGTCTTGTGGTGAGAAAATAATGATGAAATGGGAGGGAAAATTTTGGGGTACAACAGGGGCTATGACCCACTTGACATGGTGAGCTTGATTCTCGTGGAAAGACATCCACCGATACGAAGTTCTACAATCAAAGATGTTGATCAAAGTTCAACCCCTAACATTTTCTTGTGTTTACCCTGCGAGATCCTTGAAAACATGCATCCACATATCATATCATGACAGGTTTCTCCCATACAGGTCTCCTTATCTTCCTACTATATATTTCAGTAAGATGTATATGGAACAAACGGTGAAAGATCTCCAAGCTCAAAATGCTCAGTTCCAACAAATGCTTCTGGCTATGGGTAAAGGGCAAGAGGACCTGAAAGCTCTCCTTCTCAAAGACAAGAAGAAGAAGTCCAAGAAGACAATAGGCGTCCTGAACTTGAGAAGAAGACCTAAAACCCTAGATCTTTCAACTTCATCCAGCATAGGGGATAGTCTTGAAGAAGACCACAATTTGGAGATTGATGAAGTTGAAGCTGACTACTCCGAGGAACAATATCCTCCCACTGATGACAAGTACAAACAGTTGGAGGATCGCCTCAGTGCTATGGAGATTCAACAGATACCTAGCTTGGATTTAGGAGACATGGGTTTGGTTTCTGGAGTGGCCATCCCGCCAAAATTCAAAATCCCTACTTTTGCCATGTACGATGGAGTCTCTTGCCCTAAGATGCACTTAAAGTCTTATGTCCGCAAGATTCAACCATACACAACTGATCCGAAGCTTTGGATCCATTTCTTCCAAGAAAGCCTAGTAGGGACTTAACTCGAATGGTTCTATCATTTGGAGAGTTCTCGCATCCACACCTGGGAGGATTTAGCTGCTGCTTTCTATAAGCAGTATCAGTACAATGCTGATCTTGCACCAACTCGTGTGCAATTGCAGAACATGACCATGGGTTCCAACGAGAGCTTCAAGGGATACGCCCAAAAGTGGAGAGATCTGGCTGGTAGGGTGCAACCCCCTTTAACTGACAGGGAACTGATTGACATCTTCATGGGAACATTGACAGGGCCTTTCTTCAAACACTTGATCGGAAGCTCTTCAACCGGGTTCACCGAGCTAATACTGACCGGCAAAAGGGTCGAAGATGGCATCAAAAGTGGGAAGATTCAAGAATCTACACCTTCTGATGCTCAGAAAAAGCCCTACAATGGGAAGAAAGAGTCCAATGATGTGTATGGTCAAAAGAGTCGTCATGACCAACACGTAGGAGAAATCTTGATCTCTAATCCTACGCTTGCTCAACAAAGACAGGGGCATCAGCGTAAGGAGGTCGCGCCTAAAAGACAATTCACTAAGATCAACATGTCACTGACTCAAGCGCTACAACACATGTTGAAGGCAGAGCTGATTACATTAAAGGCTCCTCTCCGGAACCCAAATACTTCCGCTCCTACCTATCATCCCAATGAAAGGTGTGCATACCACTCTGACAGTCCGGGACATGACACAAACAACTGTTGGGCTCTGAAGAACAAGGTCCAAGACATGATTGATGCCAAAGAGATCGAGTTTGACCCTCCGGAGACTCCAAACATAATCACTGCTCCTATGACGAATCATTAAAAGCTTTTGTTCATTTGAATTTTCAAGTTGTAATCTCTTTGTTATTCAAACAATTATCTATTAATGTCAAACTTTGTTTCATTAATGCATTGCATATGTTTGTCTTGATTTGATCCATTCATTTTCATTACATTTAAACTATGTTTTTTTACTCACTTTATGACAATCAACTCTTGCTAAAAGTTACAAGCCTTTAGAGGGAGGATGACGAAACAATGCCATAATCTCATACAGTATGCTTTTGGACAGACCTTACTGACGATGTACAGGTGTTTCTTTAAAATCCTAAACACTGGAGTTATAAGGAAGATAATCCCTAGTCAACCCCTTCGGCCAAAGAAGTATGAGTTTTCTGTTTTAAACACAAATTGAAACCTTTAATTTAAACTTGGGGCAGGGTAGTCTCTCAGTTAATTCAAAAGATGCGCATTGAAGTCGCAAAACTCTCAGTTCATAATACAACGAACGACATCAAAAGCATTCCTCTGGAATCAAAAGACAGTGGTGGTTCCTTATCTCATGGGCAGCTAATCTCTCAAAAGAGAAAAGCCCATTGAGCCAAAACATATAAAGGAGGCTTAAGAAAGCTGGGGCATCCCGCTGACTGTAATCTCGAAAACAGGAACAGTCAGGCAAAAGTTAGGGATAACAAATCAAAAGAACGAGGTCGCTACAAATCCTCAACAACGTGAAAAATGTTGCAAAAATGACTGCCTTCCAACAAATACAACTTGTGTGAACCATCACCAAAAACGTCATTCCAGACTCATTAGGAGTTCAAATGCACAATTAACTGAGTTTAGGATTGAAGAACATCACGAAGAGCGGGTGGGTATAAATATACTTTGAGCCTTTATCCTTTGCTTCTTAAACCGTGAACCAAGCCACGTTACAACCCTTCAAAAGTCCTAATTGAAGCATGGGTTAGTTCGAAAGCATACTATTACAAAAGGTATCCTGACTCCTGTAAGGCTTTGCTCTAAATCCTGAGTTTGAATTTTCTTAGCAAAATTTCTTTACTCGCTAAAATGCATTTTCAAAAAAACTTTAAGACAAACATAAACTTTGCATTATTTGAATATCATTGTTTGCATATGGCTATTTGTTTAACAACGGAGAAATTCACACAATGAATATCCAGTGAACAAAAGCTCTCTCAGTGAACAAAATCAATTCAAGAAGGATGAAACTTCCATTGACGAATCTTCTATCAACAGGGGGACTTGACATGTCACTATCCAGCACACCTGGGGCAGTCCAGTCAAGATTTCAATAAATCTCTGAAGAAGTGCAGAGTAACCAGGGGCAAGTCTCCATCTCCGTCACTTGGGGCATTGAACATCAATCTCAGTGAAGGGTTACGTACAATTAAACATTTTCTGGCAATGTCACAAACACTTGCTACTAGGGGCAATGACAAATCTCCCCAAAATCCTTCTCATAGGATGACTCCCAGCGAGGTTTTAATCTCTGAAAACCTTTCCCCAGCTGAATCAACCTCAAGAATCCTTGAGGACTTCCCCCAACGAAGATATCACCTCTCTAGCAGACTGACGACAGGGTTTATTTCCCCAACAACACCAGGATTCCCCAGCTTGAGTTTGCCTCTCCGACTACTACAAATCAAAGGACCACAACTCCTCTTCCCCAGTAGACTACTCTACAATCCCCAACAAGTTACTGCGAAACCTGGACCCGACCAGATATCAGTTCAACTTCGACTCCCCAGTAGAGCAACGGACGACTAAGACTCCTAAACTCTTTTCCCAAGCAGAAATAAACATACTCCCCACAGAGTTTTCAATATCCTCCAGCGGAGTTCTCCTCAAACAACAAAGTAGGGATCCCCGTTGGAAACATTTTGAGCAAAGTCCAAGACAAAATTACACTTCAACAACATTCATAACATATGCATACAAAATACATATGACACAAATCTCATTTTATTTTGATAACATCATTACACAATGCATACATCATGACATTGCATACAACTAACTCTTTACCTTTTCAGGAAAGATCAATCAACAGGAAAAGATCATCATCTTCTGAGATCCCTTCTAGAGACAGTTCAGATGCGATCTAGATATGGCTGACATTCTGATACTTATTCCAGATTCCTTCTAGAGACAGTTCAGATGCGATCCAGATATGGCTGACATTCTGATACTTATTCTAGATTCCTTCTAGAGACAGTTCAGATGCGATCCAGATATGGCTGACATTCTGATACTTATTCCAGATTCCTTCTAGAGACAGTTCAGATGCGATCCAGATATGGCTGACATTTTGATACTTATTCCAGATTCCTTCTAGAGACAGTTCAGATGCGATCCAGATATGGCTGACAATCTGATACGTATTCCAGATTCCTTCTAGAGACAGTTCAAATGCAATCCAGATATGGCTGACATTCTGATACTTATTCCAGATCCCTTCTAGAGAAAATTCAGATGCGATCCAGATATGGCTGACATTCTGATACTTATTCCAGATTCCTTCTAGAGACAGTTCAGATGCGATCCAGATATGGCTGACATTCTGATACTTATTCCAGATCCCTTCTAGAGACAGTTCAGATGCGATCCAGATATGGCTGACATTCTGATACTTATTCCAGATTCCTTCTAGAGACAGTTCAGATGCGATCCAGATATGGATGACATTCTGATACTTATTCTAGATTCCTTCTAGAGACAGTTCAGATGCGATCCAGATATGGCTGACATTCTGATACTTATTCCAGATTCCTTCTAGAGACAGTTCAGATGCGATCCAGATATGGTTGACATTCTGATACTTATTCCAAATTCCTTCTAGAGACAGTTCAGATGCGATCCAGATATGGCTGACATTCTGATACTTATTCCAGATTCCTTCTAGAGACAGTTCAGATGCGATCCAGATATGGCTGACATTCTTATACTTATTCCAGATTCCTTCTAGAGACAGTTCAGATGCGATCCAGATATGGTTGACATTCTGATACTTATTCCAGATTCCTTCTAGAGACAGTTCAGACGCGATCCAGATATGGCTGACATTCTGATACTTATTCCATATTCCTTCTAGAGACAGTTCAGATGCGATCCAGATATGGCTGACATTCTGATACTTATTCCAGATTCCTTCTAGAGACAGTTCAGATGCGATCCAGATATGGCTGACATTCTTATACTTATTCCAGATTCCTTCTAGAGACAGTTCAGATGCGATCCAGATATGGCTGACATTCTGATACTTATTCCAGATTCCTTCTAGAGACAGTTCGGATGCGATCCAGATATGGCTGACATTCTGATACTTATTCCAGATTCATTCAAAATACAGTCCAGATACGATCCAGATTCGGATGTCATTCTGTCACTCATTCAAATACATTTCAGATACGCTCCAGATGCAGACGCAATTCTGACAATCATCCAGATTCAACTCTCAGATCCGGTTCAGATACGCTCTAGATACGGATGCCATCCTGATACTCATTCAGATTCAGCTTTCAGTTACAGCTCAGATACGCGCCAGACGCGAACGCCATTCTTTTGCTCATACAAACTCAGTCCCCCGATACAGTTCAATGGCATTCCAGACACGAATACCATTTTGATACTCATTCTTTTGGCCTACAACATTGCGGGTCAACAAACATTCTTGGATGGCATCTTTAAGCCCATCTCCAGCAAGACTCTACCGTCTCCAAATGGCATCTTTAAGCCCATTCCCACATCTATGTCTTGACGAGTGCAAATTTACGGGCACTCTAGTGTCCAATCCTCTTTTACCTTCGAGTCACGAAAGGCAAACTTGCCAATCTAACTCTTCAGGTTCAAGAAGATTGAATAGGGGCAGCTGTTGTACCCCAAAATTTGCCCTCTCATGTTTTCAAAAGTCTTCCCTTACATGGTTGGTCACAAACACTTGCCTAACAAAAATAAAGTTTTTTTAAGATGGACAAAGTGTCTTTCGATTGGCATCTGGGAAAAGTCTTCGATTGGGTATCCAAAATCCTTCGATACAGGCTTGACTCACCAGTCTTCAATTGGGAATTTGGCACTCTTCGATCGGGTTTTGATTAGTAAACTTCGATTAGGTGTTTGGAACCCTTCGATCAAGCTTTGGTTCGCAAGTCTTCGATAGAGCACTGGACCCCCTTCGATCAAGTCAATTTCACAATGCTTCGACTATGCATTAACTACTTCAGGCTTACCTTCGACTCACGAGGCAAGAATCTCCTACAAGTTTGTTTCGATTCACAAAGGAAAAGGCCTCTCAACTTGCCAGCACACCAGGCAAGAGGCTCATTCGAAGAACATGTAAATGACTCATTCGAAGAACATGTAAAGGTCCATTTGAAGAAGCATTCAAAGGGTCAATTCGAAGAACATTCAAAAGGTCCATTTGAAGAAGCATTCAGAAGGCCCATTCGAAGGGCACATAAGAAGTCCATTCGAAGGAGGCAACTCAAGACCAATCGAAGAGCATGGCCTGGAGGCATTCGAAAACCAAAGGTGTCCAGGTTCATTCAAGATTCCAAAGAGACATGAATATTTCAAAAAAGGAAATCTTTTAATATGTATGATTCTTGTCTCATGGCTTTAAAGGCCTGGTTAAATAGTTGTCCCTTGCCGTTTTTATGCACCCTCACACTCCTATAAATACGAGGCCAATGTCACATTATAGAGGGACAAGGATTTGGAGATACGCTGCCCACAAACCCACCAAAGGTTATCAACATTTTCATAAGTAATCCAAGCTAAAGCAGCCATTCAACAAAAGTATCCATGCCCAGAAATCCCATATCGAAGATACCCACATCTAGAAAGTTCCAAATCGAAGGTTCCAACTACTTGTAAGAGAGGGTAAAATGTCAAACATTGTATTTACATAACACATCCATATTTGTTGTTTCATTCGATTGTCATTCTAGACAGAATCAAAGAGCTTGGGTTTGGCACTAGATCATGTTTTTTGTTGCTAACACTTGCTACAGATATAGCCTGAAAAGTCCCAGCGCGCGCAGGATCGATGGACATGGGTTTCGATACCCAGGTCATGCGTTTTATTTTGCTAACATATTTTTGCAGATGCAGTGCCTCCACAGGTGATCCATCAGGCCTTTCCAGCAACCCCCTTCATAGAATCGAAAGGCAGCCTTCTTCCTCTGAATCGAAGCCCACCTTCTCCCTGCAATCGAAGTTTACCCATATCCTTCCCAAACCCAATAGAAGGAGTCAGGAAAGGGTGCAAATCGAAGCTTTCCCCGTCAATTCTCAAGCCCAATCGAAGGCTACTCACACCCATTCCCTAGCTCAACCGAAAGAAGGCCAAAGAAGGGTGAATCGAACGAGTCCATGGCATGGATCGAAGAAGTCTTTTCTCTTCTTTATTTTTACTTTTACTTGTCTTTCAATTTAGTTGTAATAGTTAATTAGGTCTTTACTTTTATCGCTTTATTTTCAATGGGTTTGTTTTTGGCGATGTAAATACCCGACGCCTTGTAATAGCTTAGCTTTATTTTCCGCAATTTATTTTCCGTAATCATTAACTGTTAGATGTTTGAATAATAGGCTATGCATGACAAGATCAACCTTTAATTTAAAATCAACCGTAGCTCACCATAACATGTACAAAAATAAATAAACTGAAAAACAATACACTCGCACATGCCACTCTTAGGGTACGCCTCACTTGGTTGCCTCGAACGTGGTCATTGAGTATAGGAAGTTTTAGAGGTCGCCCTCTTGTCCAAAGATCATAAGCTGCCTCGAAACGGTTGCCTCAGATAAAATGATCTAAGACATTAGGGTTACCGCTAAGGCGTCCTAACATTGCTTTAGTGACCACACGTCCCTTAATCGAATTGACCCGAAAACTCCAACGACGGTGCTACCTACTCCTCAATAGTGGGATAGCACTGTCTAAAGGACATTTGCACAATTTAATTCCTTTTTTGAGTAGGTAGAGGTTCTTAAGTACTTGCTCTTTTGAAAACAAAAACAAAACTTTTTTGCACTTACACCCCTTTCAAAACAAAAACTCTTCTCAAATCCACAAACACAAAAAAAAGCCAAAATTTTGAAAACATAGTGAGCAAGTACCTAAGAGCCCGTGGATAACCACGGATAGAAAGGGTGCTAATACCTTCCCTTTCTATAATCTACCTCCCGAACCCGAGAAACATCTCGAAAAGGAATTTTTTTGTGCTTTTGTCCTTTCCTTGTTGGATAAAATAAAAGACGGTGGCGACTCTTGCTTACCGCGACATTTTGCAAAAACAAACGCAAACGCGAACCAGCATTCCAAAACAGTCAGTTCTCATTCCCACCGATCACAACCCAGAACTAGGGTTTGAGTTTGACCAAGGATTTTTGGACTATAAATGTTTCATATGACTTTCAAACATCATTATGGATCCCTAAGATTACTCATTACAAGTTTCAAGCCTTGAACCACATTTTTTATCAGTCAATTGGACAGTTGACCTAAAAATCAACTGTATTAGGGGAAAAGTCAACCATGGCCAATTTACAGTCAAACTTCATAATTTTTTATCCACATCAACATTATAGACTCACATGTATCATTTGATCAAGTTTGTACCACAATTCCTCAAGAAATTTGATCAAATCATCAAAAGGGCAAAATGATTAAAATTAGGGTTTTGATTGAGAAAGGGCAATTTCTGATTTTTGACCTGGAAAATGACCAATTGATTTGAAGTATGATTTCAAGGATTCAATTGTATCATATTTACCTAATGACATGGTTCAAAACATTGCAATTTCATTGGATTGACAGATGAAATTTGTAGTCAATTGTATCCTGAAAAGTCAAACTTTGACTTTTTGGTCAAAATCAAGTGCCAAGGATCACAATTCATCAAAACTTGTCAAAATGTGAAACTTGTTCATCAAGAAACCAAAGATTGAAGATTTGATTTTGAAATTTGAAATTTTTCTTAACTTAGAAATTTTTCTAAGTATAGAAAATTTCTTATTTTTTCTCAACTTTAAGCCATTTTTTCACCATGATACAAGATGATTCAAAGAAGATTCCCAACATGAAAGTTTTAGATCTCCATGAAATCTACAACTTTTCTTCACACATTTTTCCTTAAAGATTCTTGGATCTCAAGATATAATTTTGTGAATACATGCCCATGAACTAAAATAACTTAGTGAAATTTTGCCCTAATTTAGGCAGGTTTTTGACCCAACTTCATGACAATTTTTCACCTAGTTCCAAGAGGAATCTTGAAATTCATTTCAAAGATGAGTTATAGAGCATATTGCAAGCTTTCCAAAATGTTCAAGAACTCCTTGAGATCATTTTTGAGTAGGGAGAATCGAAGAGATAAAGTTGGCAATTTCTCACTTTGATTTCAAGCCATTTCAGGAAGAACAAAGTTTAAATCCTCAAGCATGTTGTACAATATTCACTTTTCAGGCCTCAAACTCGTTTGTAACTCCACAATTAATGGATTGCACAAGATTTCATGCCCTAAAGCCAAGTATTCAATGCATTGTACAAGAAAATAACCATTTATGGAAGAAAGGCAACATTGCCATTTTGGAAAAGCATGCTTTATGCATTTTTTTCATTTCTTGAGCCTTGGACTTGTTCTTTCTGCACAAACCAAGCCTATAAGCCTGAACAAAACATGTTTAAAGCTTCACACTACCCTACAAGATCAGAACCATGCATTAAGAAGTCATTTCTCACACTTGCTTCAAAAACAAGAAATGTAGCAAGACATGTGATCTTGTACTTCTGAGCAAGCACAAGTCCTCCAATCTTTTGCTCTATATAAAGCTATCACTTTGCAACTAAAAGAACGAATGCCCAAGCCTTGAAACACCCTAGAATCAGAAATTGCATACCAAGCTTCCAAACTTGCCATTTCTGACTTGTGAATTGAATCTTCCATTCCACTCGTGCGTTTTCAGGCCTTTTGCTTCCCTAAGCTTCCTTACCTTACAAGAAAACCATCCCACACCCTGAAACATCACTGTAACTCCGTATTCCCCATTGTTGAACTTCAAAAACAGATTGTTGTACCCCAAAATTTGCCCTCCCATATTTCTCAAAACATTTCAAGAAAGATCCCCAAGTTGCTCAAGGTAGTCCAATGGTTGGCCAGACAAGCTCTCTCCTAAGAAAGTCTACCTCAAATTAGGGTTTCATGTTGCATCAAGATACTTGAGTCCAAGGGACCCCAAATTCTCAACATTTTCCTAATATGTTCTCAAGATCATACATGTCAAGTTTCAAGCCTTGCAGAGGAAGTTTGCTCAGTCAATTACTCAAAGGCCTGAAAATCGACTGTGTTAGGGCAAAAGTCAATTGTGGCTTACATACAGTCAAAATTCAATATTTTTTGTCAACATCCTCATTTTTAAGTATATTTCATCATTTGGTAAAGGGTTGATCATGATTCATCAAGGAATGCTCATAATTCATCAAAAACCAAAAATTGTTAAATTAGGGTTTTGCAGGAAAAGTCAACTCAACTTTGACCAAGCATAACTTTCTCATACTTTATGATAAATGAGCCATACAAATCTAATTTTGAATAGGATGCAATTCCCTACAATCCATTTTCATCTCCAAAGTTCAAAATATGCACTCACCAGAAGTTATGAATTTGGACATTATAGGTCATTTTGAAAAGTCAACAAAAACACCTTTTTTGTCAAAGATTCTTACATGAATATGGAAGATCCAATTGAGATGAAACCAAAGAGGTTTCTTAGGGGACATCCTAAGCTTTCTAAAAAGTCCAAGAACACCCTCATAAGGTTAAAATTGAGAGAGATATGCATTGTCAAAGTTGGACAATTTTTAAAAACAAATGCATGAAGCAAATATTGACCAAACTTGGATTTTTTCCAAATGGGCCTATCTTTTCAAGTTTGAAACTCATTCCTAACATGGTCCACGACCTCTAAGTCCACCCATACATTTTTCTACTATTTATGCTATTTATTTTGATATTTTATTCATTAAAATTTAAGAATTAAATAAATAAATAATAGAAATAATGTAAATTTTGATGTGAATCCATTTTGGGAAAGTTTTATGTTGGTTTATGTCAATTGATTTCATGCAATAACTCTTCAAATATGTCCAGGTTCATCCATATGTGAAAATGGCATAAAATCATCAAATATGGCATTTTTTTTAAATTTTGATCATGGTCTTAAAACACAACATTATGAGGGAGATTATTTCCATGCTTTCTTGTCTCCTCATTCTCCTCTATAAATATAGAGCCCTAAAAGCTTGAAAGGGGCGGAAAATTCTCTCTAAAAGGCTCTTCAAAAAGCTCTCTAAAAGCTCTTCAAAAAGCTCTCCAGAAATCAAAGAATTGGTGCAAGTCATATCTCGAGGTTCTGGTTTCTCTCAATTGACATCAAGCCTCAAACTATCCTCTTGAAGTCCTCAAGAGTCTTACAAGGCCCAAGATAAATCCATCACACGCCTAGCACGCCCCCCATTTGGCAACACCAGTTTGGTAAAATTTTAAACTTTGAATCTCTAATTTTAATCACATTTTATGGTATGCTAACATTTGTTTGAGTTTATATAGAACAGTTATGGATGGTTGAATCATAGGTTCCACGCAAGAATCAAAAAACATCATAGTTAGAGCATGAAGCTTTCGAAGATTCGGGCCTAGGGATTTATGATGATTGCATCCCCTATTTACTTTTGGTACTAGGCCCATCTTTATTTTCATGTTTTATTCGTTTTATTTATTTCTTTTAATCCTTTTTTATCAATAAACAAATATAAAAATCACATAAAAATAGATTTAGGATTTTTTTCTTAATTAAATTTTAATTTTAGGTAAAACTTTAATTTCTTTTTGTAAATAACTCAAAAATAATTAGAATAAATAGGCTTTATTACTAACTTAATTATATTTTATTTTTTCCTAAAATAACCAAAGAAACCAAAATAGGTCATGTAATTATTTTTATTAATTAATTTAATTAATTAATTAATTGCATATTTAATTTAGAAAACTTATTTCTTTTATTAAAAACAACAAAAAAATAATTTTTCTTTTAATTAGGTTAGAAGGGTCAAAACCTTAAATTCTCGTCGATCTCAAATCTTCTCGCGCGCTTTATTTTTATTATTTACCATATTGATGTAACTGCTTACAGTTTATAATAGTTTAATTAGGATGTTTATTTATATTTATCGCTTTATTTTCAAAGGGTTTGTTTTTGGCTATGTAAATACCTGAAGCCTTGTAATAGCGTAGTTTAAATTCCGCACTTTAAATTCCACAAATTATTAACTGTTAGATGTATGATATAGGGACACATGGCAAGAATGTATGATTAATTTTAAAACAGTTAGATCACCCTAAATGTGCAAAGATAAATAAACTGAAATTGAATCATTCTCACATGCGCACTCCTAGGGTACACTCCCACTTGGTTGCCTTCGGTAAATGGTCATTGAGTATAGGATGCTTTAGTGGTCGTCCTTTTGTCTAAACAAAGATCAAAGTCCCGATTCGGAAAAGTTGTCTCGGAATGGTTGCCTCGGAATTGTTACCTCGGATAAATGATCTAAGACATTAGGGTTACCACTAAGACGTCCTAACATTGCTTTAGTGATTGTATGTCCCTTTCGAATTGATCCTCAAAACTCCAACGATGATGCATCCTACTCATTAATAGTGGGATATCGTTGTCTAAAGGAAACAATCATAAAACGATTCTTTTTTCGAGTAGGTAGATTAGTTCTTAGATACTTGCTCATTCCAAACAAATTTTTCACACTTACACTCCTTTACAAACAAAGTTTTCAAAAACACTTCATTATACTCCTGAAGACATAAGCAAGAGTTAAATCGAAGTCAAAACAAAAACTTTTTAAAGCCCACAAATACAAAGAAAACAATTTTGAAAATGATGAGCAAGTACCTAAGAGCCCGTAGATAACTACGGATAGAAAGGGTGTTAATACCTTCCCTTTCTATAATCTACCCCCTGTACTCAGAAATATCTCGAAAAAGGAATTTTTCTGTTCTTTTTTCCTTTCCTTGTTGGATAAAATAAAAGACGGTGGCGGCTCTTGCTTATCGTGACATTTTGCAAACACAAACGCAAAACGCAAACCAGCAAATTCCTTAAACAAATAGGGAAACACGTCACGGTTCTGGCCACCGTAGCACACAGATTAACACAGGTGGACTTCTAGAGATCATTCCAGCCACCCTCAAGACAAGCTAAGCATTGCATTAGCTTCCTAGAGGTTCAAGGAAGCCAACATGGTCATCACAACATCCTAAAGCAGGCTCATTTCCAAAACACGATTTCCATTTCCAAGGTGAGTTTTCTGTTTTTCCAACTCTTGATACATGCATAGTTAGCTTTCCATTTGTGAATATACAATGTAGACATCATTGCTACGAAGCTGTACATATCCATAACTTGCATTTATTTGGCCTGAGTTGAGAGAATTTTGAGTTTGAAGTTTCTGAAAAAATTAGGTTAAGAATTAGGGCCATTAAAATTCTCTTTAATCTTGGACTTATAGTTTTAGTTATGCACATGGCTAGAATTGTGAGATAAAATGCTATAACATTCATGTTATCAATTTCCATTTTTGTTGAGAGATGAAAGAGTTACAGGAGGTCCGGCTAGATAGAGGAAGAAGACGAAGTACAGGGCCAAGGAAGCTTTTTGTGTTATGTTTTTCTTGTTTCACATAAACTAACGGATGTACAGCCACCACAGTGGCAAGGCAGCATGCTGAGAATGCCAAGGTCATGGGTTTGAGCCTTGGTGCCTGCCTTTTGCATATTTTCTCATTTTTTGCTATTCTCTCACTTTTTTGCAGCGCTGGGCTTTGTCCTTAGGGCTTACTTTTTTTTCTAATGCTTACATGCTATTTACTCAGGATACCCCCTGGACCATACATTTTATTTATTTGTTTTATTTTATTTTTTTATTTTATTAAATATTTTCTTAAATACATAAAATCGTGAAAAATATAAAACATGATAAATTTTGCATTTTGTTTATTTTATTTTATTTTATTTTCACATGAAAAATATTTTTATTAAACTATATATTAATTATTTCTTTCTTAAATAAACTTGTAAATATAAAAAATAGAATTAGGTTAACTATTTTATTCCTTTTTATTCATACTTGTAAATATTTATTTTTGATATGTAAAAAGACTAAACATTTTCATAAAATATTATTTATTATTTTCAATACAAAAAATACACAAAAATAATAGTTAAAGAACTTTATTTTCTTTTAAATTAGAAATTAGGGTTAACTATTTCTCAAGAATTAATCTCCTTTTCTTAAGTTATTAGGTTTAGCTCAAAACTCCTTTTCACATAAAAAACAAAACAAAATCTTTTTCTTGCATATACATAATATTGCATATTTAAATATTGTATTTGTTTATTCCAATATTTGTACAAATTCGATTTGGTTGTAATAGCTTAATTAGATTTACATTATTGCAAATCCCCATTCACAATTTATATTCCCCCTCCCATAAAATATTGTAATAGCGTAGTAATCTTTAAATTACGCAATTTACCGCTTTCACATACCATGCTAGTAATTAGGGTTTTAATGGCAAGATAAAAACAAATCAAATAGAAAATCCTAAATTCAAAATAAAAGCATGAAAATAACACACTTGTACACAAGCATCCTTAGGGTTTCTCCACTTGGTTGCCTTATACAAAAATGGACATATTACGCATGCGAAGTATCTTGGAAAAACAAACAAATATAAGATCATAGTCCCTCGATGACGCTATTCAAAGTTACCTTACAAAATGATCTTGGTCCCTCAAAATGCTAAGATACTTTGCAACATTGCTAATCATGGTTATACGATGACCCACGCCCATCCCATTTACATCCAAAGATAGGGTTGCTTACCAAATCAATGGTAAGACAACAATGTCAAAGGAATAGAAAATGAACAAGAAAGACATTTGAGTAGGGAGATTGCTTCTAGTTACTTGCTCTATTTTCAAACAACTATCCTTGCTATCTTCAAAACAAAACACACACATCTCCAAAACATTTTACAAACATTGAAAACATTTTCAAAAAGACAAACATCTTTGTATACATTCTTACGAATGAGAATCATTACAAAGATTGCCTAAACAATGGCCTCTTTTACAAAATACTTTCAAAACCATACAAAGCACAATTTCAAAACAACAAAAGCAAGTGATATAGAAAGTAACTAAGAGCCCATGGAAAACCATGGATGAAAAGGGTGCTAATACCTTCCCTTTTCATAATCTACCCCCCGAACTCAAGAAACAATCTCAAAGGTCTTTCCTGTGCTTTTTCACCTTTCCTTTTGGAAAAAAGAAAAGTCGGTAGCGACTCTTGCTAACCGCAACATTTGCAATAAAATGCAAAACCCTCAAGTCAGTTCTAACACCATATCACAATTGACAATTGATTTTATTTTATGCTTTTACTTTATGCTTTATTTTATGCTCCTTACTTTATACACCATTTACTTTAGCATTTACATTTCATGCTATTTTTCATCTTTGCTCACTTGAGCCCCTTTATATTCTTGTCATTTTTATTTTGCTCACTTGAGCTTTTCTTTTATTTTTAAAGATATTTAATAATCAACATGAACCATAAAAAACTTTAATGATACTTGGACTATTTGGTTACTATCCTTGGCATTATGGAGTATTGGACTTCTTGGACTTAGGATTAGAAACCTTGGCCTATGTTGGAGACCTTGTGACCTAAATTGATATTTTATCTAGATTTCTTGAGGTTTACCTTAAGACATTGGGTTGTTTGTTTGTTTTGTGTGCAGGTTATTGTGATCACATACTTTGTTTGTAATCTGGAATTCACCCGTATACAGTTGTTACTCTGTCCAATTTAGTTTGGTTCTCTCAAGAGGTCTAGTATCTTTGTTTGCTTGGTTTCAATTAAAAGAATGAGAATTCTATCTTGGCTCATAATTTCAAGTATTGGCTTCTTGTTGGTTAGATGGTTCTTATCCCTAGCTTTTACCTTATGCTTTAGGATAGTCTCTTCTTCTCCCCCCATCTTCTTTTTATTTCAAAAATCTTCTCTCTCCTTTTGAAAACTCTTCTTGTTTTTTAAACTTGTACCACTTGCATAATAAACTTAGACTTAGGTCCATGCATTTTCAAAACATTTTCATGAATAAAATTCAATCAACTTAATAATACTTTGACACCCTTTTTTTGTGAGAAGACTAAAAGTCAATCAATCTCATTTCAAACCATTTTTCCACTTTGGCTTCTACTTTAAAATTTTTCTCAAAAGATTGGACTCTTGTCAATCCTTGTAGTGATGAAAATAACTATACTTCTACAATGTAGTGAAGAGAGATATTTTCCACTTGGGTGTTGAGTGAGGTATTGTTGATTTTAAAATATAAGCCATATCCTCCACTTTGAGATGATGCAAATTCTCCTTTCTCATGATTGTGGGTAGTAAGTATGTTTTCCACACGGACAATGACGATGATGTCTTATCTCATAAAATTAACCAACACACTTGTATTTTAAATTTTTTTAAAAGGTGAACTATGTGTACCCTGATCCCCTATTATACGAAAGGTGGTACCTAGGCACTAAAGGTTCGTAACCGCGGCGGGTGCAAAAATCATAAAAAAATATTTCTTTTCTCACCTCCACCATCTATTTTTTATATAATATTTTATAACCAAAATATACATATTTTTCAAAGAGATTCCTGCGGAGTACTGTAGATGTTTAGGATGCTAATACCTCCCCTTTGCCTAAACGACCCCCTTACCTTGAAACTTTCCCCCTCTTTTTGGTTACTCGCTCTTTTCCCATTCCTTTGGAAACAATAAAATACGGTGGCGATTTTTATTTTTGATCTGTACAAGTCTAGTCAATCCAATGGCTTAGTCTTAAACATTTCTACCACTACATAAAAAAATGGCGACTTCACTGGGGAAAGATTGACCTCTTGCTGGTCCATCCCTAAGTGGGTTAAACCTATCTTTGTTTATATATGTATATGTGCTATTGTTTGTTATATGTTATATGTTGTATATATGTTTATCTGGATTTTCCTGGTTTTCAGGGTGCTTGGTGATTACTTATAAGTCCTATACCCGGACTTGGGCAAAATTTAAGATAGGACAGGCGGTATAGTCATGCTAACTTTGAGGGAGTAATCCCAAAAAAGGATGCATGAGATCTCCCACTTAGTGAAGGCCCCTTTGACTGTGGTGTTATTTACCGAGTAATCAGGAAGAAGTACTGCTTTCGACCTGGGAGCCTGCTGAAGCTGAGGACCATAGAATACCTAACCCATCTTGGCATTTTATGTGTAGTGCGGAAGCTATGACAGAGTAATATGGAAATAGTTGTCATGCGATACTACGCTCAGACGAGTTTTTCTTGAGAATATTACTAATTACCGAGTTAATCGGGAAGTTGGTAATATCCAAAGGAAGGATGTAGACTCTGAAAACCTCTAGAACCTTGTTCGACGGGTGATAACTTTTATACCATACCTTATGGGTAGTACCTTAGACCTCATACTCATGACGTTGAACCTATGAACCCTATGTTTGTGATCTTGTGTGTGATTGTTGCATCATGCATCCATGCACTCATAAGCATCTTTTGAAGAAATTTTATTTCAAGGGACTTAAAAGTTGACCATTTGTGAATATCTCAGGTACCTTTTGACCATGGATTTGGGAAAAAGAAAGACCGGAAAATACAGTTTCGAAGATCCCAAGATAGATGAGTTGATCAGTCTAATTCCCGAGATTGAGTGTTCTGCAGATTTTCGGAAGAAGTATGGATCCATCATTCCTCTCATGAAGCTTAAGATGAAGGAGGGTATTCTCTCGAACTTGGTCCAGTTTTATGATCCGATGTATCATTTCTTTACTTTCCCTGACTATCAGTTGATGCCTACACTAGAGGAGTATTCTTATCTGTTGGATTTACCTATTATTGTTCGTGTTCCTTTTACTGGTTTGGAGGGTGAGCCAAAACCACACGATATTGTTGCTTTGATTCATCTGGGGAAGTCCAAGGTTGAAGCCCATATGACTACTTAAGGAGGAATTAGAGGATTACAAGCTCAGTTCTTATTGGAGAAAGCTCGTTACTTTGCCAGGATGAAGAGTACAGTCGCTTTTGAGGCCATATTTGCTCTACTTGCTTACGGGTTGTTTTTGTTTCCTAATGCGACAAGTTTGTTGACATTAATGCTATCAGGATCTTCGTGATTGGAAACCCAGTTCCTACTTTTTTGGGTGATGCTTATTACTCTATTCATTTTCGGAATTCTTATCATGGGGGGATGATTATTTGTTGCACGCCTATGTTGTACCGGTGGTTTATTTCTCATATGCCTCAGTCTGATGCTTTCTGGGATGTCAAGAAGGAACCCCGTTGGGCTCCTAAGATTATGGCACTTACTCACTCAGATATTGATTGGTATCATCGGGCTTACCATGATGTGGAAATTCTCTATAGTTGTGGTAGTTTCCCCAATGTACCTCTTCTTGGCACAAAGGGAGGAATTAACTACAAACATGTTCTTGCACGACGACATCTTGGTTATCCGATGAGGGATAAACCAAATAGTATTCATTTGAGTAGTTTCTTCCTGAAGGATGGAGAATACCATAAGGAATCTAGGGAGAAGATTGCGAAGGCCTGGCTTCAAATTCATAGGAAGATTAGGAAAGACTTGGGACCTAGGGGGGATGTTTCTTTGGATCCTTATCTTCAGTGGGTCCAAACGAGAGCTATTTAGTTGAAGATGCCGTATTCCCGGGAAGCACCTATGCCTAATTTGTTTGTGAAGACCACTCCTCCCCTATTGGATGATGTGGAAGAACTATAGCTTGCTTTGTTCAGGATGCAGCAGGAAAAGGAAGATTGGAAGAATAAGTTCCAAACTTTAGAGATTTCCTATAGAGCAGACTTGAAGGAGAAAGACGACTTGATTAAGATTCTTGAGAGTCAGGCTGTAGAGATGATGGAGAGGCAATGGGATTTATTTTCTCCTAAGCCTCAGTCAGATGCTAGTTGCTCCCTTCATGATTCAGGTGATTGGAAGGAGGTTTCCACCAGATATGCGGAAGAAAACCAAAGGTTGAAGGCTCAGATTGCCAGGCTTACAGGGAAGCGCCGGCTTATAGAGTGATCTTCATCAGCTTTACTTCTTAGGGTTTTAGACTTTATTTTCATCTTGTACTTGGGATTATTGAAACTTGTAATCCATTTTGAAGTTATTATAATAAAAATTTTCAGTATTTCAAATGTGTTATTACTTTGATATTTGCAATGTGTCTATAAATATTTAAGTCCCTTGAAATATTAATAATAAAATAAATCATGTGCATTTCATATCATGCATCATATTGCACATATTTCTTGCATTTGTTATGCATATCCAGGTGTCTTACCAAGCTTCTTTACTTCGTTCAGCAAGTTGTCTCACCAGTACAATACTCGAGCTAATTTCAAAAGGAAGATGGACAACTTAAAACAAGAGAATCGCGAGCTGAGTGAGGAAGTTTCTACTCTGAAGGTCGGCATGGCCAATCTCACTGCTCTGATAGAATCTGTGGTGTCTGCTCAGAATCAGCCACTGAGTTTTCAACCTTAACAGAAAAAGGTTACTACTGAAGCTTCGACTGTTCCTGTGTCTACCATTCCAACTGTTGTTCAGAATTGCATGCCTCAAGGTTATCCATAGGGAATTCCAGAGAACTTTGTGCCTGAAGGTTTTAATCTTGGTCCTCAAGTTAATCCAGTTGTTCAGACTACTATTACTCCTGCACCTCCTGTGGTGCATGTTACTCCCGTTGCATCTCCTTCGGCGAATATGGTCCCATTTGCTAATGATGATATGTATCGTACTTTTCCTCCACCAAGTGAAGGCTTGGGTCTCTATGATCGAATGGATGATTTTCAAGATCAGTTTGACAAGATGCAGAGGGAGATGAAGGCCCTCATGGGAAAGGAATTGTTTGGGCAAAATATGAAGGATTTATGCTTGGTCCCGAATGTCAAGATACCTGTGAAGTTTAAAGTCCCAGAATTCGAGAAGTATAAGGGCAACACTTGTCCTCGTGCTCATCTTGTGATGTATATAAGAAGAATGTCTACCCACACTGATGATCAACGTCTGTTGATTCACTTTTTTCAGGATAGTTTGACTGGTGTTGTGTTGAAGTGGTACATAAGTTTGGACAGTGTCGATATTCATACTTTCAACGACCTAGGTGAAGCATTTATCAGACAGTACAAATACAATGTGGACTTGGCGCCCGACCATGATCAACTTAGGGCCATGGTCCAGAAAGATAGGGAATCATTTAAGGAATATGCACAAAGATGGCGTGAGGTAGCCGCCCAAGTGATTCCTCCCATGGAAGAAAAAGAAATGACAAAGATCTTCCTGGAAACTCTCAGTTCCTTCTACTATAAGAAGATGGTTGCAAGTGCTCCCACTGATTTCACCGAAATGGTAAGCATGTGAGTCCGTTTAGAGGAAGTTGTCCGTGAACATCGTTTATCTAAATACGGGGACTCGTCGAATGGTACTAAGAAGTGTGGTGATAGTTTTTCCAAAAAGAAAGAGCAATACTCATACGCTATACTTCGTGGTAGGAAAGGAAGATATCATAATAGGAATCAACAAGTTGCTTTTTTGACTCTAGTCGTCAATGAGACTCCGACTGCTATTGCATATCAGGGGCACCTCAATAAGGAAATCAAGGGCAAGGTCATCAGAGGAAAATGAGATTTTATCCAATTCTAATGACATACATAGAGCTGTATCATTATTTGTTGAAGAAGAATCTGGTTCAAACTCGAGCTCGACCAGTTGTTCCTAAAAAATTGCCAAGAGGATATAAGGATGGCGTTTTCTGTGGCTTTCATCAGGATGCTCCTGGGAACGATTTATAAGATTGCTTTACTTTGAAGGTCGAAGTTCAGAGGTTGGTCCGAAGAGGTATCTTGTCGTTTAAGGACATTGACCCTAAAGTTCAAAACAATTCGTTAGCAGGGCATGAATGCATCTCTGTTGTTGGTAGTTCCAAAGTTTGGTAAATGTTGCCTTCAACGCAAGTACAGATAAGAGAGTCATCTTAGTTTATTAGCATTTTTATTGCTTTCTCATTTGTAATTTTTCTTGTTTATCATTGCACTGTTTCATGTAAAAAATTGTTTGCATTTGAATGTTTAATATTAATACAATGAGTATATTTGTCTTGAAGAAATTCATTCGTTTCACTCGTATTTGTTTTCAATTTTAAATTGATTTATGATACCAACTTGTTAACTATTATCTCGCCTAGGCTGAGATTGGAGGGAGGGTGATGATATTAAAACACAAATTTTCTGGTTGTATGCTTTTTGATAAAACCCTGTTGATGATGTACAGGCATTGTTTCAAATCCTCAAACACCGGAGATATAAGGGAGTGAAACCTTTGTTAACCCCTTTGAGCCTTGAAGTAGGAGTTTATTTTTCTATTCAGAAAAAAACCTCATTTTTAACCCGGGGCAGGGTAGTGTTCAGTTAATATGATTGAGTATTCAAATCTCATCAAGAGTGCGCATCTAAGTATACAATAATGGTTATCCTTCAAGAGGTTGAGGGAATTCAAAACCGTAATGTTTAATCTCTGCATATCAGTAGTGTGCATAAAAAGAAGACGTTATTCCAATGGGTATCTCTCACATATCAGGAGATCAACAAATGATGATACAATAATGGTTATCCTTCATCTACTCAGAAATAGGGCAATCACAATCTTCCAACTAGTCACAAATGACTTAAAGTCACGCGACATGTTCAAAAAGAAAAAGGAAAATATAATATGAATAAAAAAATGATGATGAAAAAGAAAGAGACAAAAAGCCCCGCTAAGTGGGAACTTGAAAAAACAAGTCTCTTAGGAAAAAGTCAGGGCATCCCGTTGCACTTAAGAGTCAACGTCAAAAGGAATTTGTTCAGAAAGCAAGGAAGAAATGGAAAGCCTGAAATGCGATAAAGGATTACAGTGTGAAATCCTCAGAAAAGAACAGAGTCGTGTGATAAGAAATCCAAAAGAAGCAGGAATGAGTGACTTGCATGTCCAAAGAAAACCTTGTTTGATTCCTCAACCATCTCGAAATTTCTTTTGAGAGATGAATGTTCGTGTCAGTTTAATTGAACTTAGGACTGAAGAACATCACGAAGGGGGTGGGCACCAAATATTTTTTGAGCCTTAACTCTTTTTTTTCTAAAACCATGAACCAGGCCATGTTACAACCCTCAAAAGTCCTAATTGAAACAAGGTTTAACTCGAAAGCATACTCCAATGTGATAGTGTTTCCTGACTCCCATTAATTTTGCTAAATTATTGTGATTGGTATCATATGCTTTTTTTATATTTCATACAAAAAAAATTCATGTCGCATCCTGGCTAGTGATTCGCTCACAAGGTTTTGCGACATCTTTTCAAATAAAATCTGCAAGACTTACATAATTGTTGCATTAGAATTTTCATTCTTAGAATAAACATTTTTTACTGATAAAACAACTGCTTGATATCATGGAAGTTTACATTTGAGTATCAGTAAAAGGCATGTTGCCGAGAAGAGTTGCAGAGTAAAGAGGATGCAACATTCAATCAATCTAGGGCAGTTACGTCGAGATTCAACAAATCTCTAGAAGCCATTTGATCATAAAGGTTATCTTAAAAGCATGCAGCCAAAGGAAAGTTACGAAATTTACCTTGATCAGCACGATAAGCTTGGGACACCAAATTGGTTTCCAAGGGCATATCCAGATTTTGTCAAGATAGCTGCTATGTCTACCCCAAGCCGAGAATCTTCCTCAAGCAGGATTGTTTCTTGTGATCTATTTTGTAGATGTGTGTTTGGATTCCTCTAACAGTTGTTGATCAATTAAAGGGTTTCATACAGGATGTAGTTAAAAAGAGCTATGAAGCCTTTGCTCATTTTATGGAGTTCTTTCTTCCTTTGTGTATTTAGAATTGATATGAAATCTCTTGTAGAGCATTGCTCCCTCCAGTTATGACATTATTGTTGTTATGTGCTCCTTAAGTAGCTATACAAGGGAAATATCTTTTCTAATAAGTGTTGAGACAGTTGTCAACTTTTCAGGAAGGTTTTCTCAGGTCCTTGTAAGAGTTTTGATGATAACAAACACATAAAGAACAAATGTGCTCTCTAATAAAGTATTTTTATATGCAGGGAAGTTATGATGTAAGAAGCATAGAATATGAGAAAGATTGTTGTTAAAGTTCTATTATGACACATCTGTCTTAGAAGCAAATTTGTGTAACACACTTAATTGAAGAAGTTCTGATGTTACAACTTTTGAATGCACTAACGCTGCGAACAAGAACTCTGATATACTGATACGTATAGTTCTGGAAAGAACTAAAGGAGTCTCAACGGTAACATTCATCTTTTGATATGATTCCTAGTAAGCATGTTCTGAAGCGTTACATTTTATTCATTGCAAATCAAACGTAACGGCTGAATCAAGACAAGAATCTCTATTTTTGGAAAGAACATTAACTACTATTCATCAACCTTCCAAAAGCATCTTCTCATGTCTCTCATGCATCGCCTATATAAAGAAGACATGAAGAAGAAAACATATACATATGCAGATGCGCACTGAAAAAGAGAAATCTTATTTACCCTTTTATCTCGTGCTTTTCAATTGTGTAATACATCACTGTAGTGATATTGTTTTATCTAGAAAACATCTTTGTACATACTTTCAATTATATTATTGTGTAATACCTTGAGAAAACCGAGTTGTGGTTTAAACTCAAGAAGACTTTGACAATTGTCATTGTATCATTGTAATCAAGTTTGATTAGTGGATTAAGACCTCATTTGAGAGAGGCAAAATCACCTTGGCGGGTGGACTGGAGTAGTTTGAGTTCAAACGAACTAGGATAACCAACGCGTCTATTGCTTTAAGTTTAAAAACCCCAATTCAAACCCCCCAATTTCTTGTGTTTTTTCATTCTTCATGATCTATTCTGAATAATGCCACAATTGCTAGTGAAGTTATTCATGCTCTTAAAAGAAAGACGAAAGGGAACAAGGTGCATCTGGCTCTTAAGATTGATATCAGTAAAGCATATGATATAGTGGATTAGGGATTTCTGAATGAGACATTAAATAAGATGGGTTTTGCTGACAGGTGGATCCATTGGATGATGTGTGTTAGTTTGGTGCACTATAATGTTCTTGTCAACTCTGAGAATGTTGGGCCTATTGAACCAGGAAGAGGATTGAGGCAAGGAGATCCAATGTCTCTGTATCTCTTTATACTTATAGTAGAAGGACTTTTGGCCCTTATTAAGGGTGCAGTGGCGAAAGGGGATATTCATGGGATCTATATTTGCAGAGGGGAACCAAGTTTGTCCCATATGCTTTTTGATGATGACTTTTTTTTGCAGGGTCAATTTATCTGAAGTGAGATCTCACATGGGTTTACTCAAACCTATGGTGACGCATCAGGTTAATAAATAAATTTTTCAAAGTCCAAAGTTTTCTTTAGTAATAAATTATCGGTGTCGACAAAGCAAGATCTTTCCAACATAATGGGAGTTCGTCACGTTATGGGAACAGGTACCTATTTAGGATTACCTTCCATGATTGGAAGGAGTAAGAAGGCAATCTTCTCTTTCATTAAGGACTAGATATGGAATAGAATCTATTCGTGGAGAGGTCTCTCATTATCTACAACCGGTAAAGAGGATATGATTAAATATGTGCTTCAAGTTATTTCGTCTTACATTATGAGTTTTTATATTCTCCTGGATGCGGTAATTAACGACACTGAGAAGATGTTAAACTCTTTTTGATGGGGGGAGGTAGTAATAACAAAGGAATAAGATGGATGGCGTGGGATAGACTCACGGTTTCGAAGAAGAATGGTGGGCTAGGATTTCGTGACTTTAAAGCTTTCAATATGGTGATGGTAGCTAAACAAGGATTGTTTATGATGTCCCAACCCTAAACTCTAGTGTCTCGCGTCTTTAAAGCAAGGTACTTTACTATAACCTCTTTCTTTGATGCTAAATCTGGGTATAATCCTAGTTATGTATGGAGGAGTATGTGGAAAGCTAGAGAAATTCTAACAATTGGTGCATGTGGAGTATCAGGGATGATAGTAAAATTACGGTGATGAATGAACCTTGACTTCGAGGGAAAAGGGAGGGTTGTTTGAGTGGGCCTCAAAAGTAAAGTTCATATGATATTACTGTTAGAAACCTCATGCTTAATAATGTAAAACAATGGGATATGAGAGTTTTAAGTGATATTTTTTATTTTGCACAGTAGCGGATATCCTTCAAGTGCCACTAGTGGGTGAGATTACGGAGGATAGTTTTGTGTGGAAGGAGGAACAAAGTGGTATCTATAGTGTGAGGTCGAGGTACAGGGTGTGGAAGAATGTTCAAAAAGATCCTTTTAATCTAAAAAATAGTGAAAATTGAATTAGTATATGAAATATTAAAGCATTTGCTAGAGTGAAACATCTTTTGTGGCAAATTTGTCAGGATTGCTTGCCTACACATATGCGGCTCCGACAACATAAAGTTCATTGCTCGGGAGATTGTCAGTTTTGCAGTAATAATAACGAGGATGACTGGCATGTTTTATTTGGGTGCTCGGAAACGTACACCTGTTGGAATTCAGTAGGTTTGAGCAATATTATCGATCATAGAACTTTTTCTTTTTATGATGTAAAATCGTTCATTCTTGATATTTGCAGTAAGGAGGATAGGAATATTGGGGTAAAGTTGCAGTTGCGATTGAGGCTATGTAGAAGAATAGGAATGATCTTGTTTGGAATATGGTATCAAAATTGGTTGGCTTGCATACCATAAATGGACGGAATGGTTTCCTGCTTAGAAAGTTCAGGATAGTAATAATGATCCTTCATTGGAATCTGCCACCTATTGGACGGGTTTTAATAATATTAGAGGCACGACAAATAGAGGTTGGTGCCTTAAAGATGATTTCAGTAACTTTATCTCAGTAGGAATGGCGTGGGATCCAGGTAACCTTTCTGTTCTTGAGGCGGAAACTTTAGCCCTCAAGGAGGCTATTCAAAGTGTTACTTCGTTAAATCTTGATCAGGTTCTATTTGAAAGTGATTTTTTTAGAGTGGTGCAAGCTTGTCACTCAGTTACTGTAGGAATTTCTGAGTTTTATTCTATAATAAGAGATATTAAGTTGTTACTAATTAATTTGCCCAACTTTGAGATTAAATTTGTTAAACGTCAAACAAATATGGTTGTCCGTGCGTTAGCGAAGACGGCCAATTGTTAGACTAGACGTAGTGTTATTCATGTAATTCCTCCTTCTATTGAACTTTCGATTATGAACGGGAAATCTTAGTTTTGCTTCACTAAAAAAAATAGTTTAAATTTTTCTCAATTATTAATTTAAAAATACTCAATAAATTTTATGAATAAATGAATGTGTAAATACTTTTTATATATAATGTTTACACCTCCAAAATTATACTACTAGTTACTTGTTCTCCCGAAGTATGTTTCTGCCATGAAATATTACTAGTAGTATTATGAAAACCACTTCAATAAAAAAATATGAAAACCATTGAGAAATGGTTTGGACAGAAAAATCAAACACTTTGTTAATAATTATCTCCAAAAATGAGCAAATTTTTTTTTTTTTTTTGCGATTCTCTTGATTGAATTGAATGTATCATTTTGTAATTATTTCAAATATTAATATCTTTTTCTAGATAAAAAAAAATATTAATATTTTTAATCTATTAAATGTGTTTAATTTTTTTTGCTAATTTTTTTTAAATAAATAAAAATAGAGAGAATATTATTTACTATTGAAAATAATTTATTTGTTATTTGAAAAAAAACTTAAATTCTTGACACCAATCTAGAGATTAGACCATAATATGAAATGACTAATATAATGGCGAGTGAAAATTTTCTCTAGAATAGTCAAAGATGTTGCGAATGGATTGAGTTTTTTAAAAACATTCATGATTCTATAAAAGTTTTTGCAATTTTAATAAATATAAATTTATAATATTAACTATGGTCTCGCTGTGTGAATTAATATAATTTTTATGAAATTTAAAAATAGAAATAATAATATCAATATTAATATTTAATGAAACCGTTTTGTCACGGATAATTTTTCATACCTTTTTTAAAACCCTAATTGTGGATTTGAATTTGTTTATGTTTATGTTCGGTTACCCACACCAAATGAACTGACGGTGGCTATTATCAATTAAAAAAATAAATAATTATGATATGAATTAAAAAATGAAATAATTATAAAACCAGAATAAAACAAGAGATTAAATACAATGTATTGTTGGTATAAAACTAATACTATTTAATAAATAAATAAAAAAATGAAAATAAAATATAATTTATAATTTAATAAATAAGTAAGATTCAGTTATGGTATAAAATTTCTGAATTCCAATTAAATTCAAGAATATGAGAGTGAAAAATGATTACATTAGAAAAAGTGTAGGGTCAGGAAACCCAATTATTGATGTAATGTCTCACAAACAAAGGCCTTAGGGGTCCATCCCCTCCCTACCCATTGGACATTTCTCATGCTTCATGTGAAGACGTCTTTGTTTGTTCATTCAATTTCGATCTATCCAGAGTGTGGGACTCAGTTTTAGCTAACATTATTTCCCTATAAATATATAAACACATTTCCAATGTGTCATAGCAATTTCAATAAATTCGCATTTTACTCCGCTATGAGAAACGACTCTCCCTACACTCCTCTTCTCAATGCCTCCCACAATAACCACCGCCGTAGAGAGCTTCTTCTTCTATTTTCCGGTTTGCTTTTACTTGCTTCGATAATCGCTTTTAGCGGCTACGTCGCTCAACCTCATGCTGACGCTGACGTCTCATCTTCATCGTCGATATTGTCCGATGAAGCAACGAGACCGACCACGCTTTCGCGAGGTGTTTCTTCCGGTGTGTCGGAGAAGTCAAACACGTTTCTTCTCTCTGGTAACCTTGTTGGAGAAGGTGGATCGTTTCCTTGGAATAATACTATGTTGTCGTGGCAGAGAACAGCTTTTCATTTTCAGCCAGAAAAGAATTGGATGAATGGTAGTAATTTCATCCATCGATCTATTTTTCTGTCCTTTTCGTTTTCTTGTTTATTTAATTTAATGAAAAGTGCTTTTTAGAGAAGTGATTATGATTACTGAAACATGAGAGATTTCATTTTAAATTAAGTGAAATAAAAAGGTAGTTTGTTTTTCGCTTAAATTATTTGTGCCTTTCCAACTATCATGGATTGGAATTTAGTTGTTATGTGCTGTAAAAAGGATTGTATTATAATGAACAAAAAGCTAAATAGTGAAAAATAGTGAAAAGAAAAGAGATGAAGATGACACTTGCAATTGTCATTATTTAGAAAAAAAATGATTATCAATGGTTTTTAAATTTGTAACTACTTCTTAATGTTCATTAGTGGTGAACAAAACTAACACGGTTTGTTTTTTGTTTTGTTTTTGTCTTTGTTTTTGTTGGATGATGTTGGCTTGGACTGATGGTGGAATCTGGTTTGATACTTTGCTTTGCTTCTCAGATCCCAACGGTAAGAAGCACTTTTGCTTTTTCTCCTTAAATTTAACTTAATTAGGTTTAATTAGTTGCTAATTTTTAGTTTGATAATTTGGTTAATTGATTGTTTGGTAGGACCCAGATAGAGGTGAACCGGGTCTAAAATGGAGTTGGCTATGTTTGATTTTGACACCATTAATTGTGTTTTTTTATTTCAGTAGTAACAGAAAAACAGAATAAGTTATGTGAGTCCCACAAAATTAACTAACATAAGTATAAGTATTGATTATATTCAACACTTTTGGATTAAGGATCAGATCAGAATTGATCTTTATTCCACATGTTTTTCGTTCTGACACCTATTTAATATATTTTTTGAAATTTTGTCTCTCTTCTAACATCACTTGTCTATTTTTTTTAATATTCTTTATTACTCGCCACAATACCTGTCCAACCAGAACAGTCTGGTTTCATTTTGGTCATAGTGTAGACTCCATCACATTTTGGAATACGCAAACAAAAGTTTAGAGTTTAGAGAACAGAACAAAAAAATGAGATAGATTGAGAAAATTAACATCAATCTGGGTTTATTTTTTAATTATTCTTGAGAAAATCGTTTTTTATGTTTTAATTAAATTTTTGTGTATTTTAAAAAAAAATATTGATATAAATAATTTTAAATTTTTTTTGAGATTTAAAAAAATTTATTGTGTTTGTTTAAAATTATATACAGAAATTTTGTAGTAGTTTTGTTATAAGTTGTGAATAACATACTTTGTTTTCGAAAAATCTATATTTTTATTTTGAAAATTTGGTATCTGATTCTGGAATCTAACTAATTCAGAATCAATCTTAAGATCTATTTGCGGTATTTAAGTGAAGTTTGCTTTGATTCTATATAGACTATCCAACATAAAGATCGTTAGTATTGACCGAATTAGAATCTAAGAACTTGTGCCCCATTGATATTTATATATAGTTTTTGAGAATTTTATTGCGAAAGTTTATTCAGGTAGCCGATTCTACTTAATGGAATCTAAGAATTTTAGTTGTTGTTATATAGTAGTATATGGTTTTTAAGAATTTTAAACAAACCAAGTGATCTTGCTTAAGATGGTATTCTAGCAATCAAAAGTTTCTTGACATGTATGGAAAATCTTATACATTTCAGGTCCATTGTATTACAAGGGATGGTACCATTTTTTCTACCAATACAATCCAAACGGCGCAGTTTGGGGAGACATAGTTTGGGGCCATGCAGTGTCAAGAGACTTGATTCATTGGCTTCACCTTCCACTAGCAATGGTGGCGGATCAATGGTACGACAGTAACGGTGTTTGGACAGGCTCTGCTACCATCTTACCTGACGGTCAAGTCATCATGTTATATACCGGTTCGACAAACGAGTTTGTGCAAGTTCAAAACCTTGCATACCCTGCTGATCTCAATGACCCTCTTCTTGTGGACTGGATCAAATACCCTTCCAACCCAGTTCTCGTCCCTCCACCAGGGATCCTTCCGAAGGACTTTCGCGACCCAACAACAGCTTGGCTTACTACAGAAGGAAAGTGGCGAATCACCATAGGCTCCAAGATAAACAAAACTGGTGTTGCATTGGTTTATGATACAGTGGATTTCAAGACCTATGAGCGTAAAGACGTGTTGCTTAATGCTGTTCCTGGTACTGGTATGTGGGAGTGTGTGGACTTTTTCCCTGTTTCTATGAAGTCTGAAAATGGTTTGGATACTTCCTTTACCGGTGACGAGGTTAAGCATGTGATGAAGGTGAGTTTGGATGATGATAGACATGATTATTACGCATTAGGGACTTATGATGAGAAGAAGGTTAAGTTTATAGCAGATGATTTTGAAAATGATGTTGGTATTGGATTGAGGTATGATTATGGTATATTCTATGCTTCCAAGACATTTTATGATCAGAAAAAGGATAGGAGAGTGTTGTGGGGTTGGATTGGAGAATCAGATAGCGAATATGCTGATGTTGCCAAAGGTTGGGCTTCAGTTCAGGTACATCAAGTCTATTTATTTAGCATTTTAACATGAATTTCACACATTAGATCTACTAGTTATTAACATAGGGAGCTTTTGTTTTTTCAAAATGCTATAGAGCATTCCAAGAATTGTGAAGCTTGATAAGAAGACTGGTAGCAACTTACTTCAATGGCCTGTTGCGGAAGTGGAGAGTTTGAGATTAAGAAGTGATGAATTCCAAAACTTGAAGGTTAAGCCAGGAGCAGTGGTGTCAGTAGATATTGAAACTGCCACACAGGTTTGTTTTCATATTTTCATATTTTCAATACTTTTTTGTCTTTATGATCCGTTTTCTCTAGTAATCCAGTGTTCGGTCGCAATGTAAATGCAAATTTCAATGACATGACATTTGACATATTATCTGTGTTTGCAACAGTTGGACATTGTAGCTGAGTTTGAGATAGACAAGGAAGCTCTAGAGAAAACAGCTCAATCCAATGTGGAGTATGAGTGCAACACCAGTGGCGGAGCTTCCCGTCGTGGTGCCTTAGGACCTTTTGGTCTTTATGTTTTGGCAGATAATGGTCTTTCTGAGTACACTCCTGTGTACTTTTATGTTGTTAAAGGAATCAATGGAAAACTTCAGACTTCTTTCTGTTCTGATCAATCAAGGTACCTAACTAAATGTTTTGATGAACTTGAAATTATGCAACTAAATAAATTAGTTTAGGAAAGAAAAGACTTATCTATTTAGTTGTTATAAATTCAATATTGATACTTGATTTTGTAGGTCTTCACTCGCAAATGATGTTCATAAACAAATCTATGGGAGTGTAGTTCCTGTACTTGAAGGAGAAAAATTGTCCCTAAGGATATTGGTAAGTTGAGCCTTGCTCAAAAGAATCAGAGTCGGTCTCAAATTTTTGAAAGTTATATGTAGATCAGTCGTAGTTTAACCATGATAAAATAAATAGAGACCTTATTTTATGACAAATATTTAATGAGGTCTTATTTAACCGGATTTTATTGTGATAAATTTTGAATCTTGTTCGGTAGCTCGTCTATGCACGTCCTCAAAGACGGCTTTGAAAAAATACATATCTTATACACATAACTATCTACATTAATTAATGAAGGCTTCCAAAGGAATACATATCTTATCTTATGCACATTATTATCTACATTAATTAACTTACTTAGTCCTAATGGAATATTTGTTTATTATTATGATTTAGGTGGACCATTCTATAGTTGAAAGCTTTGCTCAAGGTGGAAGAACATGTATAACATCAAGAGTTTATCCAACAAGAGCAATTTATGGAGCAGCTCGATTGTTCTTATTTAACAATGCTATAGAAACCAATGTCACAGCCTCTCTCAAAGTTTGGCAGATGAATTCAGCCTTTATACGCCCATACCATCCGGATCAAAAGAGGCAAACAAGTTAAATTGGATATCATACACATGCAATCACAAGGACAAATTGCGGGAAAACTATTTGGTTGGATAGTCATTCCTGAGCCAATCAAATCATCAACCTTGTCAATGTTTTGGGCTTTTTGCACGATGTTCGTTGGCCAATTTTTGTTCAATTGTATTTTAGAATGTTGCGTAGTAACTTGATCGCCCCGCATTTGATTATTCTTAAGAGGTTGATTGATATGTTCATTGAAGAAATATGTTGTTAATGATCTCTATGTCCTGAATAAAAATCGGTTATATTCTTGAGGTTGGTGCTCTTTTTTTACCTATAATCGAAGAGTGAAAAGAACAAGAGTTAACTTTTGTTCGAGAATTGCATTGTTGGTGCACCAAAGACGGCTAACCATAGGGGCCTGAGTTCCTAAGCTTGGGAGTCTATGATAACTGGCCAGACCACATAAAGATAACCACGCGGCCGATAAGGAGAGACCCACCTCCCATTTTCATTTGGACCTGATAGTGATTTAAAAGCCATTAAAAAGCATTACAAGAAACAATTTAAAAAGGAATGCTTAGCTTCTAAGATAATGATTTGATTTCTTCTACACCTAAAAACCTTAGGCAACACCCAACACCAAGGGTAGAACATTGTCGCTTACTATATTATAATTCGCTAATACCTAGCTTAATCACCACTGTAATACGGTGAGATAACTGACTTTTATACTGATTTTGCATTTTTTATTCGAAAATGTTGCGGTAAGCAAGAGTTGCCACCGACTTTCTTTTATCCAACAAAAGTAAGGGTGAAAAGAACAGAAAAAACCTTTCGAGATTATTTCCGAGTAAGAGGAGTAGATTATGAAGAGGAAAGGTGTTAGAATCCTTTCCATATGTAGTTATCTACGAGCTCTTAGATGCTAGCTCATTTGAAAATACCTTGTGTTTGTGTGTTTGAAAAAAAATATTGAAAAGACGGCTTATGAAGAAGGGAAAAACACAAGAAGGAGGGGGGGGGGGGGGGGGGGGGTTGAATTGGGATCTCAAAACATAATGAAAAAGAACACGTTGATTTTTATCCTGGTTTGTTTGAACTCAAACTACTTCAGTCCACCCGCCAAGGTGATTTCGCCTCTCTCCAACGAGATCTTAATCCACTAATCAATCTTGATTACAAAACTACTTTGATAACTGCCAAAGTCTTCTTGAGTCCAAAACCACAACTCGGTTTTCTCAAGGAACTGTCTAAACAATAATTGAATAAATGTGTATAATAGTGTTTCTAATAAAACAGTATCACTAACAGTGACGTTTTACACAGTTTGAATATGAACATTTGAGGATGAAAGATGATTGTTGCGTTATTGTACTTTCACGTGAATTCTTCTTTTTGTGCGCAGTAGTTCATCACTTGAATTCTTCTTTTTGTCTTCTTTATATAAGCCATGCAACAGTGACATAAGAAGATGCTTTTGGCATGTTCATAACACGAGTTAATGAACTTTCCAAACCAGGAGATCCTTGTCTGTTTGTAGCCGTTATTTTTGATATTGCATTGATAAATTGTAACGCTTCAGAGCTTCTCACATCAAAGGTTGAATGTTACCGTTGAGAGTCTTTTATAGCTTGTATCAGAACTTTATAGATCCTAGTATCAGAGATCCTGTTTCACATCGCTGGTGCATTCAGAAGTTGTAACAGAACTTCTTCATATAAGCGTGTCACACATATTTTCTTTTAAGAAGGATGCGTCTGATTCTATCATAGTACTCTCATCTTCTATGCTCGCATAATCAGAACTTCTAGTGATGTTCTGGCAGATCGTCTAT
Organism: Vicia faba; assembly: GCA_948472305.1. NCBI lineage: Eukaryota > Viridiplantae > Streptophyta > Magnoliopsida > Fabales > Fabaceae > Vicia > Vicia faba. Next base: position 985,266,007 of record OX451739.1, read on the forward strand.
GCTCCTTACATCAGAACATCTTTTTCACATCAGAACTTCCTGTATGTAAAGATACTTTTATTAGCGAGCATATTTATTCTTTATATCTATATATATCATGTGTTTGTTATCATCGACACTCTTGCAGGGATGTAAAACCAAATTATGTTATAACGATCTCCCCCTTTTTGATGATGACAAAAACTTGTATATTTTGATGATGACAAAGAATAAAAAACTCCCCTTGAGTAGAATACTCAGATAATGAGAAAATAAAGTACTTCCCTTAAGATCTTCTGATAATGCAGATTTACTTCTGATAGGAGTCAAAATATCAATGATTCTCCCCCTTTTTATCAATAATCAAAAAGTAAGAAGTTGCTTGAGAAGGTGTGACAATCGTCTTCTGGATTTAATTGAGATTCTTTAGAGAGCTTCTTATGTTGTATTCTCATTATCGTTCCCAATAGTTCAGAGCCAATAACCTTTTGTTTCTGATTGCCTCTGAAACTTGCGAATCCTTTAAATTCCATGCTTTGGAACATATGCTTTCTTCCCTTCATGTGTAGAGAGCATCCAGAATCCAGGTGTTAGGACTGGTGTTTCAACCTTGCTGTTAAAAATATCTGCAACGTAGATGATTTTGTCTTTTGGTACCCATATCTTTTTGGGTCCATGACTGTTAGAGTTTCCAAAATTATGTTTGAATTTTGGTTTAACAGAAAACGCTTTACAAGTATATTTTATATCATGTGTTTTCCCAGTAGTGAAGGGAGAATAAAGTGGAGTGCGTTTAATAACCAAATCTTTAACTTTCTTAGGTTGGGATACTTTACCTTTGTATCCTATACCTTTTCTTTCATTTCTGCTGACTCCATAGATCATTGAAGCCATCTTGCTTCTATCTATATTTTTAGCGAGGAATTTCTGAAATCTATGATCATATTCCTTTATGATCTTATCAGGGTTACTAGGAACTTCTGATATGGTTTCCTTCAGAGTATTTTATAATTCATTTTCAAGTTTTGAAATTTTTTCTTTCAACTCAGATTTTTCCAATCTCAGAGTCTTAGTTTCTCCAAAGTTAGAAACTAGATCCTTTTTCAGGTTCTTATTTATGACTCGAAGTTTCTGATACCTTTCTAGAATTTTTGACAGACTCTCTTCTAATTGAGATCTAGAAAAGTTAGAAAATACCTCTTCTGAGTCTGAGTCTGATTCTGATTCTGATTCTGATTCAGAGGATTCAGAGACATCTGATAAGGTATCCGTTTGAGATGTATTGGCTCGTTCATCTTCTGATTCTGTTCCATCTTCAGAAGATTCAGAGTCATCCCGCGTTGCCATAAGACTTTTCTTCTTTTCCTTGACGAACTTTTTTTAGGTTTCTCCTTATGAAGCCTTGAAAGTCACTTTTGTAGTGCCCTTATTCATTGCACTCGTAGAAGACAATGTCTTTGTTTCTTGACTTTCTGTACTCAGAAGATGGTTCAAATTTTCTATATCCAGACGATGATTTAGACGTATTCCCTGTTCTTCTAGAATTTCTGAATTTCCTCTGCATGTACTTTCACAACTGATTGATTCTTCTGGATAGAAGGAACAATTTGTCTTCTTCTGACGAGGATTCACCAGAGTTTTCTGCTTATGCTTTTTCCTGCAAAAATTTGGTTTCATATTTATTATATTTCAGAGCGAGAGACTTACTTTGCTTATGGGGCTCATCATCTTCTAAATCTATCTCATGACTTCTGAGAGAGATGACAAGTTCTTCTAGAGAGATTATGTTCAGATCTTTTGCAAGTTTGAGAGAAGTGACCATGGGTCTCCATTTCTTTAGAAGACTTCTGATGATCTTCTTTACATGATCAGCAGTTAAGTATCCTTTGTCCAGAACTTTTATCCCAGCCACCAGAATTTGAAATCTTGAGAACATTGTTTCAATAGTTTCATCTTCTTCCATTTTGAAGGCTTCATATTTCTGAATGAGCGCAAGAACTTTGGTTTCTTTGACTTGCGTGTTTCCTTCATGCGTCATTCTCAAGGAATCAAACATGTGCTTTGCTGTCTCTCTATTTGTGATCTTCTCATACTCTGAGTATGAGATAACACTCAAGAGAATAGTTCTGGCCTTGTGATGATTTCTGAAATCCCTCTTTTGATGATCTGTCATTCTTTTTTTTTGTCAATCTTCTGACCGCTTTCATCAACAGGATGTATGTACCCATCTGTTACCATATCCCAAAGGTCAGTGTCACACGTTAAAAAGAAACTTATGATTATGTCTTTCCAGTAATCAAATTGTTCACCGTCAAATATTTGGGGTCTGCTGCTGATTCTGTCTTTCTCATCATGACAATCCTTGCTGATGTTCTGACTTGGTCCCACCATAGTGTTTTTCCTTCTTGGATCTTTTTCTCACACGATTAAGTTTTTGCACCCAGATCCAGGTTCTCTGATACCAATTGAAGAAGGGAAAAACACAAGAAGGGGGGTTGAATTGGCATCTCAAAACATAATGAAAAAGAACACGTTGACTTTTATCCTGGTTCGTTTGAACTCAAAATACTCCAGTCCACCCGCCAAGATGATTTCTCCTCTCTCCAACGAGGTCTTAATCCACTAATCAATCTTGATTACAAAACTACTTTGACAACTGCCAAAGTCTTCTTGAGTCCAAAACCACAACCCAGTTTTCTCAAGGAACTGCCTAAACAATAATTAAATAAATGTGTACAATAGTGTTTCTAATAAAAAAATATCACTAACAGTGATGTTTTACACAGTTTGAATATGAACGTTTGAGGATGAAAGATGATTGTTGTGTTACTGTACTTTCACGTGAATTCTTCTTTTTGTGCGCAGTAGTTCATCACTTGAATTCTTCTTTTTTGTCTTCTTTATATAGGCCATGCAACAGTGACATAAGAAGATGCTTTTGGAATGTTCATAACACGATTTAATGAACTTTCCAAACCAGGAGATCCTTGTCTGTTTGTAGCCGTTACTTTTGATATTGCATTGATAAATTGTAACGCTTCAGAGCTTCTCACATCATAGGTTAAATGTTACCGTTGAGAGTCCTTTACAACTTCTATCAGAACTTTACAGATTAGAATATTAGAGATCATGTTTCACAGTGCTGGTGCATTCAGAATTTGTAACAAAACTTCTTCATATAAGCGTGCCACACAGATTTGCTTTTAAGAAGGATGCGCCTCATTCTATCATAGTACTCTCATCTTTTATGCTCGCATAATCGGAACTTCTAGTGATGTTCTGGCAGATCGTCTATGCTCCTTACATTAGAACATCTTTTTCACATCAGAACTTCCTGCATGTAAAGATACTTTTATTAGCGAGCATATTTGTTCTTTATATCTATATATATCATGTGTTTGTTATCATCAAAACTCTTGCAGGGATGTATAACCAAATTATGTTATAACACCTTAGTGCGGCGAACTTTGTAATGTTTCTCGTATTGTTGAGAATGTATACAAAGTGTTTTTGAAAATATTCTTGGAAAGGAGTGTAGGTGTGAAAAATGTTTTGTTTTGAGCAAGCATCTAAGAACTATCTACCTACTCGAAAAGGTTTGTTCTTTTCCTTTTTTCCTTTAGACAGTGCTATCCTACTATTAGTGAGTAGGTAGCCCCATCGTTGGATGTTTGAGGGAAAATCGAGGATCATCGTACAGTCACAAAGGCAACTGGACAAGATACTTTAGTAACTACCCTAGGGTTTCAAGATCATACTCATTTTATGATCTTTGAACCAAAGGTTTGCCACTAAAATCCCTCACGTTCGAGAGTTGTGACTGTTTTATTCTGAAGGCAACCGAAGTGGGGGTACCCTAGAGGTGCGCATGTGTGAGTGCGTTGTGTTTCAGTTATTTATCTTTGCGTTAGATTTGCTAACATTTTGTTTTTCATTCTTGTCATGCAATCCTATTAAGCATACATCTAACAGTTAATATATGTACAGGAACTTAAAGTGCGGAATTTAAAACCTAACTATTACATGGCTTCGGGGAGGGGAAATAAAAGACAGTAAATAAAGTCCTAGTTTTCATCTATTACAATCCATAGTCAAATACAATAATATGAAAATGGTAATGCGAAAACACTAAATGCACGCTGTGATCGGTGGATCTGGAACTGACTGTTTAACGCTGGTTCGCGAAATGTCGCGGAAGCAAGAGTCGCCACCGTCTTTTATTTTCTCCAAACGGAAAGGACAAAAGCACAGAAAAATTCCTTAAAGAGATTGCTCTCGGTTCGGGAGGTAGATTATAGAAAGGGAAGGTGTTAGCACCCTTTCTATCCATGGTTATCCATGGGCTCTTAGATACTTGCTCATTGTGTTTTCAAAAATGGTTTGTTTGCTTTTTAACTGTGGGTTTAAAAAGTTTCTTTGAAAATTCCAGTTCGACTCTTGTATCAGTCCTCAAGAGTGTTTGAAAAGTTGCTTTCGAAAACTTTTGAAAAGGTGTCGGTGTGAAAAGTATTTTTGATTTGTTTTTGAAATTAGAGCAAGTATCTAGAGTCGTCTACCTACCCTAAGGAATTCGTCTGTGTAAATGTCCTTTAAAGTAGTGCCATCCCACCATTGAGAGGTAGGTAGCACCACCGTTGGAGGTGTTCGGGTCAATTCGAGGTTCGGAACATGGTGATCACCGGAGCAATAGGAAGACACCTTAGAAGCTACCCTCATGCCAGGTTCCCGGATTATAAGGACTTACTAAGACATCCTCTACTCGACGATCACCTTTCGAGGCAAGGCAACAGTGAGGCGTACCCTAGGGGTGGTGTGTGATTTGTGTGTCAGATTCATTTATTTTTGTCTTGTCAGGTTATGGGTGATCTATGCGTTTGTTTTTATTTTTTTGTCATTCATTCTTGCATGCATTTATTTAACAGTTAAAAAAGATGCGGAAATTGAAAGTTCTAAACTATTACAAAGGCGCGGGTCCACATCGCCAAAATTAAAATCCAGGACCCGATTTGACAGAAAATAAAGAAGTAAAGTGCGAGAAATAAAATGTACGAGTTTACAAGGCTTTGGGAGAATTACATCAATATTATAAGAAATAAAATAAAATGCGCGAATTGGAATTAAAATTGGAAGCGAGGGTGTTGGACCCTTTTTAATGAAATTAAATTAAATGATTAAACTAATGAAATTAAAGAGAAAAAAGAAATTATTATTTTTTTGAGTTTTTGGTATTTATGTTTTTTATGTATTTTTATGAGAAAGATTAAATGAAATTAAAATATTAACCCTAATTCTAATTTTATTTATTTATTAAGAAAAACATGTTAAAATTAAACCTAAAATTAATCTAATTATTTACATGCAATTTTGATTTATAAAAATAAATAATTAATTATTAGTGAAATTTATTTACAAAAAAACATTAATTAAATAAATATATTTTGATTTTTATGACTTTTCTGTTTTTTACTATTTTTTATATTTTATGAAAACAAGTTAAATTAAAGGAATTAATTAAAAAAAGAAATAATTGAAATAAATAAAATAAGGAAAAGAAAGAAAATACAATACCTTGGGGGGTTTCTGTCCCCTTTTTGGAGGTGAATTGGAGTGGTTTGACCATTTGTGTTCTGACCTCATCATGCATAAGTTGTTATACTTTGACCATTTGGCTTTGACCATTTGGCTTTTGGCTTTTGGCCATTTGCGTTTTGGCCTCAATGTTCCTTAATCTTCTCAGGATGTCTGTCTCGCCATGTATTGGTGTCATGCATAAGTTTTTCTACTTTGGCCATTTGGCTTTTGGCTTTTGGCCATTTGGCTTTTGGCCTCAACGTTCCTTAATGAACCTGGGATCCTATCTAAATCTGCAGTTGAATCTCACGAACACATTAAATAAAATCATAAAATGCAAATAAAGCCAATATATGAAGAAATTTAATGTTTAGGCACAATATGACATGTATGAATGATTATACCCTTTTGATCATGGAGATCAAATCAATCTTACCCTTACTGGAAAATCAGTGGCCTGAATGCTTTTATGCCTTATTGGAAAATTAGGATCATGGAGATCAAGCCAGCCTTACTCTTACTGAAGAAGTAGTGAGATGTTGGTTTGTAACTGTGATGGCTTGTTTGTAGTGAGAGAGGGATTTGTAATAAGGATTTCAAGGTTTTAGGGTTCTTGAAAGAGTTTGATATTCTAACAGTGTTGTGGCAAGGTTTTTTCTCTCTTTTCCTCCTCTTTTTTTTCCTCTTTTCTCCTCTTCTCTGGTTTGTGTGAAAAGAAGGTGATTATATAATGGAAATTAGGGTAAAGCAAATGGGCTTTGAATGTGCAATTGGGCCTCCAATATTCACTTGAATTCGTCACTTTCCAGGCTAAATCGCAGGGACTTAAGTGCATTTTTTGAAGTTGAAATGTGAAAACAAAATGTAGCTGACATCGATAACTAACTCTTGTCCGAAAATCGGCTCAATCGGATAAACGGTGAATTAGTTATGAATTTTTGAAGTTTCAGCTCAGACAAACTTATTTTGGGCTCCAGTGTCGACTCTGACACGTTCTTCAATAAAAAACTGGTATTGATCGGTGCATAATTTGGTCTCGACTTTTGAAGCAAAGTTGTAGATCTATGAGTCAGTGACCTTGTGTAAAAATATGAGTCTAATCCGATAAAAATTGACCGAGTTATGAATTTTCGAAGTTTCGGCCCAGATGAAATAATATTCAGCATTCAGGATTTTCAGCGTGTCACGCACTCTGAGCAAAAAACGAAGGCCTTTTGAATACCGTTTGAACTCAATACCTTCTGTGAAAATGTAGCCAACTCAATTTGTGAAATTTTGGCACCGGAACCAGCTCGATACGATGAAAATCGACCAAGTTATGATTTTCTGAACATGACGCAAATAAACTTCTGTCACAAATTTTCTGTATGAAAATACTTGATAAATCCACATTTTTGAAGACCTTATGATCGAAATTGGCTTCCAGCCGTGAGAGATGAAAACGTAGATAATGTCAAGACGGAATTTTGGCCACCGGAACGGGTTCAAAACGAGCCACGGTCTTCAAGTTATGAATTTTTTTAGCACGTAAAAACTGCACTTTCAGCATACTTTTTCACCATATTTCTTCGAGAAAACTCACACATTCGGATACCTTCTTTAAAGAATTGACTCTTGAGCCGAACCTGAATTTGAGAATACGTTATCAGAGATATCTTGGCGAAAGAATACCTGAATATGATGCGCCAGGTTGGACTTGTGAATTTTTCTTGAAATGTTTTGAGAAATATGGGAGGGCAAATTTTGGGGTACAACAGTTGCCCCTGTTCAATCTTCTTAGACCTGAGTATGCAGATTGGCTGACGTGCCTTTCGTAATCCGAAGGTGGAAGATGATTGAACACTAGAGTGCCCAGAAATTTGCGCTCACATAGTAGCAGTGTGATGTGGGGAATGGGCTTATAGATGCCATTTGGAGATTGATGGATAGGATGATGGGCTTATAGATGCCATGCTAAGAGATGATGGAGGGTGGATGGGCTTATAGATGCCATCTGGATGTTGATCGCATAAGAGATTCCTTAGCGAGAACCTGCGTACCTGCAAAAGAAAGATGAGTACCTGACATGTTGCAGGAGCTGGTCTCCAGATGCTTAGTATAGATGTGTCCCGACTGGTTACAGGAGCTGGATCTGGAGCTTCAAACGGTGATGAATGAACCAGGGATGGTTACTACCTCAATAGGAACGGTGAGAGAACCTTGGATGACTTTAACCTCAACAGCAATCGTTGAGAAAATCTTGGGATGATTACTACCTCCGCAGTATCGGGGAGAGAACCATAGGCGACTACAACCTCAACAGCAATCATTGAGAGAATCTTGGGTAACTTCAACTTCAACAGCAATCGTTGAGCGAATCTTGGGATTACCACCTCCGCAGTATCGGGGAGAGAACCATAGGCAACTACAACCTCAATAGCAATCATTGAGAGAATCTTGGATAACTTCAACTTCAACAGCAATCGTTGAGCGAATCTTGGGATTACCACCTCCGCAGTATCGGGGAGAGAACCACAGGCGACTACAACCTCAATAGCAATCATTGAGAGAATCTTGGATAATTTCAACCTCAACAGCAATCATTGAGCGAAATCTGGGATTACCACCTCCGCAGGATCGGGGAGAGAACCATAGGCGACTACAACCTCAACAGCAAACATTGAGAGAATCTTGGGATTACCACCTCCGCAGGATCGGGGAGAGAACCATAGGCGACTACAACCTCAACAGCAAACATTGAGAGAATCTTGGATAATTTCAACCTCAACAGCAATCGTTGAGCGAAATCTGGGATTACCACCTCCGCAATATCGGGGAGAGAACCATAGGCGATTACCACCTCAACAGCAAACATTGAGAGAACCTTGGATAACTTCAACTTCAACAGCAATCGTTGAGCGAAATCTGGGATTACCACCTCCGCAGTATCGGGGAGAGAACCATAGGCGATTACCACCTCAACAGCAAACATTGAGAGAACCTTGGATAACTTCAACTTCAACAGCAATCGTTGAGCGAAATCTGGGATTACCACCTCCGCAGTATCGAGGAGAGAACCATAGGCGATTACCACCTCAACAGCAAACATTGAGAGAACCTTGGATAACTTCAACTTCAACAGCAATCGTTGAGCGAAATCTGGGATTACCACCTCCGCAGTATCGGGGAGAGAACCATAGGCGATTACCACCTCAACAGCAAACATTGAGAGAACCTTGGATAACTTCTACTAAGTCTTCATCAGGAAAATCTATTTGGGGTCGATTTAACTGGACCAGAGAAGACCTTTGACTGGATAAGAAATCTTTGGAGTCGATTTAACTGAACCGGTCTAGGTCTTGAAATATAGCCGAGAACTTAACTGAATCTTTTCCTGAAAGGTAAAGGTCAGTCATATGCAATGCATGATATGGATCAAGCAATGATGTTCTCAACATAAATGAGATTTGTAAGATATGATGCGTACATGCATGCTATAATGACGTATGTGATGTTTATGTATGTTTTCGTCTAGGAAAGTAAATCCTTGACGGGTGCCGGGAAGTCACTCCTGGGCTGATGTTGAAGAATAAGCTTTTACTTCCGCTGGGGATGATAGTTGCAAGAATACCGGTAGGAGAAGATAACTCCGTTGGGGAATAAACTTGGCGAATGGAATATTCTGCGGGGAGAAAAGTACTCTGACGATCTTGCTGGGGAGCAATACTCTGTGGGGAGAGAGATACTGTGCTGGAATGTTGATAATAACTTGCTGGGGATACCCTTGTTGTATTGGAAGTGTTGATAGACTTCGCTGGGGATAAGAAGACTCCGTCGAGGACGCTCTTTCCGTGGCTTTTGGCTGAGGATAACCCAGTTATATCCTGGTAAGTAAATAACTCTTTGAATAAAGCCGGGCGACGCGTTCGCTCTGCGAGGGATAAGCTTCCAGAATCTACTGGGGATAAGCTTACTGCTTGGGGAGATGGATTCCAACTTTCCTGAGGAAACTGGATTGGACTCTCATGGGGAAGTTTTGAGCTGTATCGGAAGTAACTCCACTGAATGTTTGATATACCGTCGGGGAACAATCTTTTAGACCAAGACTACCGGGGATGCTTGTTTAAGAATGATGTGCTGGGGAATGTTGAGATCTGCTGGAGGACACCCAACTTCCTTAAGTTTGTTACTATAGCTTCGCTCGAGGAGAGTGTATTGACTTGCTGACGTACTCTCTGAGGAATTAAGATATGCTGGTTATGTTCTTCAACTGAGCATACCTTGGTACCTTGGAGGATAGAACAATTAGATTGCTTGGGCAACTCATTATTGCCCCTGTTTCTGAGGTGGGAGAGGAAGACCTGTGAGGTGCTGATAGCTTGCTGATGGACAGACCTACTTCTGGTAGGCAGGTGACAAGATGACATAGTCGTACGCTTTGATCCCTAACTTTTGCCTGGACCGCCCTTTCGGGTTTTTAGTCCACCGGGATACCCATTTTTGCCCAAGCCGCCTTTTCAGGTTTTCGACTTGCCGGGTGTACAGTTTTTTTTTCATTTCATCCCTTCATTTTGCCCGAACCCTTTTGGTTCGCCGGGAAGCCCTTATTTTTGCCTAGGTGTGTCAACCTAGCGGGTCTTTGATTTTGCGTAGTATTTTTTCGACTAGGTCCACGCTCTCAGAATGTAGGGAGTTGCCCCTGTTAGAAGTATTTTGTCATGCCACCACAAGGTATTTGATCAGGCAAGATTCGTTGTTGGAATGCCCCAAGTGACTTAGGCGGAGATTTGCCCCAGGCTATTTGGCCTTTGAGAGATTCTCCGAATCTTGACTTGATTGCCCCCGATGATGGGCAATAATCAGGCCATGCCCCTTGATTGGAGATACTCTTGTTCATTAGGCATTCGTCGTGCGAATTTCTATGCTGTTCGAACAAAAAGTCATATGCAAACAAAGTTATGTTAAAATGCAAAGCTTATGTCTGTCTTGAAGATTTTGAAAATGCATTCTTTTTCATAAAACAAGTGAATGTTTGTAAAACATGATGTCAACTCCGTATTTACCGTAAGCCTTAAGGAGTCAGGATACCTTTCGTAACAGTATGCTTTCGAACTAACCCATGCTTCAGCTAGGACTCTTAAGGGTTATAACGTGGCCTGGTTCACGGTTTAAGAAACAAAGGATAAAGGCTCAAATTATTTGTACCCACCCGCTCTTCGTGATGTTCTTCAATCCTAAAATCAGCTGATCGTGCGTTAGACCTTGTTTGCGCCTTAGCTCTAATTTTCCGGTGATGATTCGGATGTTGATAACTTATTTTGAATAGGCAGCCATTCCTTTTTTGTTGAGGGTTCGTAAGACCTCTTTCTTTTTTGATTTTTGTTATCCCTTTCTTTTTTTGCCTGAACTGTTTCCTTTTTTGGAATTACAGTCAGCGGGATGCCCCAGTTTTGTAAGTCTCCTTCATGGGTTTTGACTTAATGGGTTTTTATTTTGAGAAGTAATGACTGCCTGTCTGTATGATTGTTCAGAACCATCACTGTCTTTCTTTTTTGTAAGGACCTTTTTGGTGCCATTCGTTATGCCCTTGGATCAACTAAGAGAACTACCCTGCCCCAGGTTATGATTAAGGGTTTTAAATTTCGAAAAGAAAAACTCCTACTTCTTTGGCTCAGATGGGTTGACAAGGGATTATCATCCTTATAACTCCAGTGTTTAGGAATTGAAACAATGCCTGTACCTCATCAGCGGGGTTTGTCCAAAAGCATACTGTAAAGATCGTGGTATCATTTTCGTCATCCTCCCTCAAGAGGCTTAGCACTTCTTAATCAAGAGTTGATCATCAGAAAAAATATGAAAACAATTTGCATATAGTGAATACGAATATATTGCTTCAAAACAGACATATGCGATGCATTAATGAAATAACAACGTTCTAACATGAGTAAATGTTTGAACAAAAGAGAATTGCAACTTGAACATTCGAATGAACAAAAATTTCTCAATCCTAGCCATGATTTGGCAAGGGAGCAGTGATTATATTCAGAGTCTCAGGTACTTCAAACTGAATCTCTCCAGCGTCGATCATGTCTTGAATCTTGTTTTTGAGAGGCCAGCAGTTGTCCGTAGTATGCCCCGGGCTATCAGAATGGTATGGGCACCTATCGTTGGGATGATAGTTAGGAGCAGAAGTGTTTGGATTCCGGAGAGGAGCCCTTAAGGTGATCAGCCCTACCTCCAACATTTGTTGTAGTGCTTGATCCAGCGACACGTTGATCTTGGTGAACTGCCTCTTAGGCTTGTCTGGCTTGCTCTGATCAGCCCGTTGTTCTGGGCGAGGTCGTTGTTGGACCTGTGAAGTAATAACAGCTTGGAGAGGCCCAAACCTTTGACTTCTTGGAAGTTGATTAATGACTGGGTCCCTGACTTGGGCTGGTTGCTTCATGTCTTGATGAAGCTGACTGATCATGGCCCTCAGCTCTCCTTGCTCCTGGGCTAAACCTTTAATGAGTGCCCTTTGCCCCAGCATCTGGGTTTTCAATGTGTCTACCTCAGCTTGTAGACGTTTCAGTTGTTCGTCCTTGTCATCTTCAGGACTCTTTCTGATCAGATTCCCCATGAGGAGTGTCCTCAACTCTTCCTGCCCCTTGGATAGGCTTAGGAAGATCTCTTTGAACTGAGTCTCTTGAGTGTGAATGTTCTGGTTATCTTGTTGGGAAGCCATTGCTGAAATAAACAGCGGAGATGGTAAGTGACCTGTCCAAAGGGTACCTGTCATGCAATGATATGTATGATATGCATGCAATGTTTTCAAGGACCTCGCGGGGTAAACAAGAAAATTTGTTAGAATTTGGGTCCGGTAGCCTGATTGAAGGAAACCCATGTTATTGAGAATTCTTCTTCAAGGGTCAAAGGCTCACCATATCCAGTGGGTCATAGCCCCTGACTTTAGTCATCATGTCTGGTTTTGATTTCCAAACAACCTTGGTTAGGGGAACCTTCTTCAAGAGTCAGAGCTCACCATATCAAGTGGGTCATAGCCTCTGACAACTTTGGCTAGAGGAAAATAAATCCTCTTTGCCCCTTGCTAGATGTTTGATTCATCATGACCTGCATCACAGACCCTTGAGATCCTTGAAATGGGTTAGTCCTTATGCAGGATGTATGCAATGGTATGATGTTATGCTATGCATGGGGGTAATGTAAGTAACCCTGTTATGAGTCCCAATTAAGGACTGCAAACCAAAACCTGCAAGAAACTCAAGTAAAACCTGTCATGAGTCCCAATTAAGGACTATAAACAGAACCTGCAAGTAGTTAGTACACCCTGTTATGAGTCCCAATTAAGGACTATAAACAAAACCTGCAAGTAGTTCATGTGTCAGATAGATAACAAGCATGCAAGTAGTCAAGTACGAAGGCACGCAAGTCACACAAGAGAAGCCCTTAGAGTTTAAGGCCAGCATGAGGTCTAGGTACTACCCTCTTTTAGTTTGTTGGTTCATACCTGTCCTATCAAAGTAACCGGGTTCTTAGAGGATCCCAATATCATTGACTACCCTCAATCGGTCATAACTCCAGCATCGCAATCTTTTCTTGCGACCAGAACCATCACGAGAGTTTAGCCTCAATGGGCGTAGCATACTGCTACTGTTCTAATGGCCAAGTTGTGTCATTTAAGGTTCTAAGGTTGTTGGTGCTTGATGACTCCTCAGAAGACCCATATTCTCCTCGTTGCAACACAAGGGATATCGGTACAGACCAAGGTGCCACACCAACGTAGCCACTGTTTCACCCGTGCCGGTCTACGCCAGACAGGTCCCTCACAGCTTATGCTACCTAAACAGGGTATCCCCAGATCCGGGTTAGGATCTATGTAACTCCCATGCAACCCACAAATTTAAAGCAGATAAGTCAATACAATTGAAAACACAGTTATGAACTAACCCTAAGGTACACCTCACTTTAAGTTTAAGTCCCCAGCAGAGTCGCCAGTTCTGTGATCGGTGGATCTAGAACTGACTGTTTAACGCTGGTTCGCGAAATGTCGCGGAAGCAAGAGTCGCCACCGTCTTTTATTTTCTCCAAACGGAAAGGACAAAAGCACAGAAAAATTCCTTAAAGAGATTGCTCTCGGTTCGGGAGGTAGATTATAGAAAGGGAATGTGTTAGCACCCTTTCTATCCATGGTTATCCATGGGCTCTTAGATACTTGCTCATTGTGTTTTCAAAAATGGTTTGTTTGCTTTTCAACTGTGGGTTTAAAAAGTTTCTTTGAAAATTCCAGTTCGACTCTTGTATCAGTCCTCAAGAGTGTTTGAAAAGTTGCTTTCGAAAGCTTTTGAAAAGGTGTCGGTGTGAAAAGTATTTTTGATTTGTTTTTGAAATTAGAGCAAGTATCTAGAGTCGTCTACCTACCCTAAGGAATTCGTCTGTGTAAATGTCCTTTAAAGTAGTGCCATCCCACCATTGAGAGGTAGGTAGCACCACCGTTGGAGGTGTTCGGGTCAATTCGAGGTTCGGGACATGGTGATCACCGGAGCAATAGGAAGACACCTTAGAAGCTACCCTCATGCCAGCTTCCCGGATCATGAGGACTTAGTAAGACATCCTCTACTCGACGATCACCTTTCGAGGCAAGGCAACAGTGAGGCGTACCCTAGGGGTGGTGTGTGATTTGTGTTTCAGATTCATTTATTTTTGTCTTGTCAGGTTATGGGTGATCTATGCGTTTGTTTTTATTTTTTGTCATTCATTCTTGCATGCATTTATTTAACAGTTAAAAAAGATGCGGAAATTGAAAGTTCTAAACTATTACAAAGGCGCGGGTCCACATCGCCAAAATTAAAATCCAGGACCCGATTTGACAGAAAATAAAGAAGTAAAGTGCGAGAAATAAAATGTCCGAGTTTACAAGGCTTTGGGAGAATTACATTAATATTATAAGAAATAAAATAAAATGCGCGAATTGGAATTAAAATTGGAAGCGAGGGCGTTGGACCCTTTTTAATGAAATTAAATTAAATGATTAAACTAATGAAATTAAAGAGAAAAAAGAAATTATTATTTTTTTGAGTTTTTGGTATTTATGTTTTTTATGTATTTTTATGAGAAAGATTAAATGAAATTAAAATATTAACCCTAATTCTAATTTTTTTTATTTATTAAGAAAAACATGTTAAAATTAAACCTAAAATTAATCTAATTATTTACATGCAATTTTGATTTATAAAAATAAATAATTAATTATTAGTGAAATTTATTTACAAAAAAATATTAATTAAATAAATATATTTTGATTTTTATGACTTTTCTGTTTTTTACTATTTTTTATATTTTATGAAAACAAGTTAAATTAAAGGAATTAATTAAAAAAAGAAATAATTGAAATAAATAAAATAAGGAAAAGAAAGAAAATACAATACCTTGGGGGGTTTCTGTCCCCTTTTTGGAGGTGAATTGGAGTGGTTTGACCATTTGTGTTCTGGCCTCATCATGCATAAGTTGTTCTACTTTGGTCATTTGGCTTTTGGCTTTTGGCCATTTACGTTTTGGCCTCAATGTTCCTTAATCTTCTCAGGATGTCTGTCTCGCCATGTATTGGTATCATGCATAAGTTTTTCTACTTTGGCCATTTGGCTTTTGGCTTTTGGCCTCAACGTTCCTTAATGAACCTGGGATCCTATCTAAATCTGCAGTTGAATCTCACGAACACATTAAATAAAATCATAAAATGCAAATAAAGCCAATATATGAAGAAATTTAATGTTTAGGCACAATATGGCATGTATGAATGATTATACCCTTTTGATCATGGAGATCAAATTAATCTTACCCTTACTGGAAAATCAGTGGCCTGAATGCTTTTATGCCTTACTGGAAAATTAGGATCATGGAGATCAAGCCAGCCTTACTCTTACTGAAGAAGTAGTGAGGTGTTGGTTTGTAACTGTGATGGCTTGTTTGTAGTGAGAGAGGGATTTGTAATAAGGATTTCAAGGTTTTAGGGTTCTTGAAAGAGTTTGATATTCTAACAGTGTTGTGGCAAGGTTTTCTCTCTCTTTTCCTCCTCTTTTTTTTCCTCCTTTCTCCTCTTCTCTGGTTTGTGTGAAAAGAAGGTGATTATATAATGGAAATTAGGGTAAAGCAAATGGGCTTTGAATGTGCAATTGGGCCTCCAATATTCACTTGAATTCGTCACTTTCCAGGCTAAATCGCAGGGACTTAAGTGCATTTTTTGAAGTTGAAATGTGAAAACAAAATGTAGCTGACATCGTTAACTAACTCCTGTCCGAAAATCGGCTCAATCGGATAAACGGTGAATTAGTTATGAATTTTTGAAGTTTCAGCTCAGACAAACTTATTTTGGGCTCCAGTGTCGACTCTGACACGTTCTTCAATAAAAAACTGGTATTGATCGGTGCATAATTTGGTCTCGACTTTTGAAGCAAAATTGTAGATCTATGAGTCAGTGACCTTGTGTAAAAATATGAGTCCAATCCGATAAAAATTGACCGAGTTATGAATTTTCGAAGTTTCGGCCCAGATGAAATAATATTCAGCATTCAGGATTTTCAGCGTGTCACGCACTCTGAGCAAAAAACGAAGGCCTTTTGAATACCATTTGAACTCAATACCTTCTGTGAAAATGTAGCCAACTCAATTTGTGAAATTTTGGCACCGGAACCAGCTCGATACGATGAAAATCGACCAAGTTATGATTTTCTGAACATGACGCAAATAAACTTCTGTCACAAATTTTCTGTATGAAAATACTTGATAAATCCACATTTCTGAAGACCTTATGATCGAAATTGGCTTCCAGCCGTGAGAGATGAAAACGTAGATAATGTCAAGACGGAATTTTGGCCACCGGAACGGGTTCAAAACGAGCCACGGTCTTCAAGTTATGAATTTTTTTAGCGCGTAAAAACTGCACTTTCAACACACTTTTTCACCATATTTCTTCGAGAAAACTCACACATTCGGATACCTTCTTTAAAGAATTGACTCTTGAGCCGAACCTGAATTTGAGAATACGTTATCAGAGATATCTTGGCGAAAGAATACCTGAATATGATGCGCCAGGTTGGACTTGTGAATTTTTCTTGAAATGTTTTGAGAAATATGGGAGGGCAAATTTTGGGGTACAACACGCGCGAATTAGAAAAGACGTTTAAGACCCTAAAAGAATTCTAAGTTAAAGAAAAATCTTTTTGTTGTTTTGTTTATTTGGGAAAATATCAACTTAAATTAAATCTAAATTCAATTAATTAAAATAAAAGAAAAATTATTAATTAAAATTAATTCTAAACAAATCTAATACTTTTGGCATTTTTGTTTGAGAATATTAAAATTTTAACCTAGTTCTAATTGGTTTTAATTTATGAAATAAAAGTAAAAAATAATTAACTAAATTAATTTACGAAAGTTAAATTAAATAAAAAAACCTAAATCTAATTTTTTATGTTTTTTCTGATTTTATGATTAAATAAAATAATTTTTGAAAATAATATGAAACAAAATAACCTGAACCCGACGTTTCAAACATAATCTGGTGAGCCTCACCCTTGAGGCTACAGGGTGGAAACGCGCCATAGGATGGCCAGATCTTCTTGCATCAGCATCTGATGGCTCAAGCATGAGGCGTAGGATACAAGCATGGACTTACATGTCACTGGATCTATAAAGCAAATATAAGAAGGAAAAAAACTCAAAACCTGGGATCAAACCCAGACCTTCCAGTATTATACACGCACCCTTCACCACCAAGCCAATTAACCATTCGTTATTACCAACAAAGCTATGACATTATATGTGAAAAAGAGTCAGAAACAAATTCAAATTTAAAAACACACGCGTTGTGACTGAATGGACCAATAGGAGTGCGACGTTTGGGCAAACGGAGTCAGCCCACCGGAGTCAACTCTCCGGTTGTCTTCTCCGGTGGGCTCAAAACCTAACCTTCAAAAATAAGCACAATCAAAGGATTAAAATACCCCTACCCCCTTAAAACGATGCCCTAAGTCCAAATTTGATGCTATTTTGGGCTAAAAGTCACTAGATCTTACATTTCAAAGCAAAGCTACCGATCGGAGCCAAACATGGCATCTTATGATTTTGGCCCTAAATCTCACATGGTCCATGTTCCACCTGTTCTAAACATGACTATGAACACACATGCAAACGTTAAAATGTTCAATAACACGAATTAAAGGAGATTGAATTAGAAAGAAAAAAAACTTACCTGCGGTGTGATTCATGTGCGCGATTCAAGGGAGTTTCAGGCTAGTGCAAGGTGTGGAAATGGTTCCTAGAGACCTCAGGAGCACGATGTGAGGCCTGGTTTGAATGGAGGAAGGCTAGAGAAAGCTCATTGAATTTCACAACTTTGAATAATTTTTTGAGAAATTTTGGAGCTTCTTTCAGGCAGGGTTTTTGCGTGTCCTTTGCTTGCACTTTGGCTCTATATTTATAGAGGGATGGGGGATGCAAAGATGGGGGGAAATCAAAGTGTAATGGCATGGCTTAAATCACAAGATATAAATTTTGAAATATTTCCAAAAATGAATATTCTTGCCCATTTTGTTTGGGGCATGAACCTGGACATATTTGCATGAAATCTTGGGCCTAAAATCCATCCAAACCATCAGCCCATGTATCATGATCCATCACTCACTATTTTATACAATTTATCTTGTATTTATTTGAATAAAAACAAAATAAATATAAATAAAATAGATAAAAATTGCAAGGCAAGGTAAGAATGAGTTTATAGGTCTTTCATAAGGTCATGAATATGTTTGAAGCTCAAAAAGTTAGGCCACTAATTTTAAATTTTCAAATTTGCATGTTTTGCATTTTATGAATTTGACCAAAATTTCCCAACTTGGGCAAACCATAACGTGCTTAATTTTTATGTTTTCAATATGATCTTAGACGTTTTAGAAAGCTCAAGATGTCCCCTATAATCTCTATGTTGACCATTTTTCATTTGGAGGATTTATCTTGATGTAACTTGCCTTGACAAAAAATGCCTTTTTGTTAACTTTCAAAAAGACATGTGATGTATTGGCTTATATCTTTCCAATGATGCATTTCTTGGATTTTAGTGAAAAATAAAAGTTGTAGGGAATTGAATTTTATTCACAATGAGCTTTGGTTGGGGAAAAAATGGATGAAGCATGTGAAATTTATGCCTGGTCAAAGTTCAGTTGACTTTCTCTAGGAAACCCTAATTTGGAAAGTTTTGATTCTTGATGATTTGAGAATATTCCTTGAGGAATCATGATCAACCCTTGATAAAATGATGGATATCACTTCAAAATATTGACGTTGACCAAAAATATTGAAGTTTGACTGTATATTGGCCACATTTGACTTTTGAGCTAATATAGTTAATTCCTAGTCATCTGAGCAATTGACGGAGCAAACTTGTGATGCAAAGCATGAAACTTGGAATGGACATTCTTGAGGACATATTAGGGACCATGGAAATCACTTGAAGCCTTTGCAACCCAAAATTATTTGTGAGAAGTGAAACCCTAGTTGGAAGTCCATTGCTTAGGAGGAGAATTTGTCTGGCCAATTCCTGGTCAACCTTGAGCAATTGAGGACCTCAATGAGCATGTCTTGAGTAAAATGAGAGATAAAATTTTGGGGTGCAACATCTTACCTTATTCAATCTTCTTAAACCTGAGGATTTAGATTGGCTTGTCTGCCTTTCGTAATCTGAAGGTGGAAGATGATTGAACACTAGAGTGCCTAGAAATTTGCACTCGCATATACATGAAATAACGCCGCCGGTTGATGATATCGGGAATGGGCATATACATAAGAGGTCTCTTTGTGGGGAGTCCTGTTCTTGTTGTTTAAAAAGGACTCCACTGGGGAATGTTGATTTCTGTTTGGGGAATAGAGTCTAGGAGCTTTAGTTGTCCGTTACTCTACTGGGGAGTTATCTCTTGACTAGGGAGATGAAAGTTAGTTGTTATCTGGTCGAAATCCAGGCTTCACAGTAACTTGCTGAGGATAATAAAGTTTACTGTTATCTGATCATATTCCAGGCTTCACAGCGACTTACTGGGGAATATCAGATTAACTGTTATCTGGTCGGTTTCCAGGCTTCGCAGTAACTTGCTTAATGTTAGACTGTTATCTGGTCGGATTCCAAGCTTCACAGCAACTTAGATGAAAGGATGAAGCTAATTGATATCTGGTCGGATTCCAGGCTTCGCAATAACTTAATGAAATTAATCCGTTATCTGGTCGGATCCAGGCTTTATAGAAAAACAAAGTTAAACTGTTATCTGGTTGTATTCCAGGCTTCACAGTAATTTTCTTGAAAGGATAGAAGTTAATTGCTATCTGGTCAGATTCCAGGATTTGCAATAAATTGAAATTAAACTGTTGTCTGGTCGGATCCAGGCTTCGTAGTAATTGAAGAAATTAAACTGTTATCTGGTCGTATTCCAGGCTTTGCAGCAACTTAAATTGTTATCTGGTCGAAATCCAGGCTTTATAGTAACTTGAGTTGTTATCTCAGATAGTTGCCCCGTCTTATTTCAAGAATAAATCTGGAGTTGTTGAAAATAGTTGATGATATTCGTCTGTTGATCTTTCCTGAAAAGGTAAAGAGTTAGCTGTATGTAATTCATGATGCATGAAATACATTGGGTAATGATGTTCTCAAAATAAATGAGACTGTTCTATATGCATTTGTATGTATATGCTATGACGCTTGTAAAATGATATATGAATGCAATATGTGAACGTATCAGTTGTTCTTTGTAGTGTTGTTGAACTGGGTAAAATAAATCCCTGACTACTGCTGGGGATGAAGAATGTAGTTGAAGTTAAATTTATTGGGAGATTGATTTTCGTAACCAGAGAAATAAACTCTATTGGGGAAAGAAAAATTTGTAAACTGTTTTTTGGGGATTTTATGAAAACCTGTTGGGGAACCCAAGAAACTTATAGACCATGTTGAGGAATGCTCCGAGATGATGGAGAGATGATTGAAACTCTTGATATGTTTAAGAGATTCCGGAATATCTGAAATCATTAAGCTATACGCTGAAAGTATGGAGGTGACCTGCGAGAATATGCCCATGTTTAGGTACCTACTGAGGAATGTACCCTTGCTGATAATGAATTTTGTGAAAATGATCCCCTAGGGGTGTTCTATGGGGATTTACAGATGGCTTTTCGACATTATCCTGATTCTTAAAACCCTTAGCAACTATTTTCTTGTTTTTATACGTGTATTTGTGAATGGTAATCACATTCAAATGCATATATTCAAAAATAATCACTGGACGTTTTTGCAAACAAAACAGAAAAATAAAAAACAAGTAGTTTTGCACTTTCAAAGAAATATCTTTGTATTAATTTGAAGAAATTTGCCTATAATAGACGTCTTTGTACAAGGAGACAGACATCCTAATAAGAGAATGTCGTCGTAAAAATGAAAACTATACAAAGTGGTATGCAAAGAGAAAACAGGTATGTGAAATAATCCCACCGGGTTCTCATTCTTCTATTTTCTTTATATCTTTGAGTGTCTCATCTCTTTGTTGCTTGCCTGAAGCTGACTGGATTGATCCATATCATTTGAATTTGACACTTGATACTGAAGTCTGGCTGTAAGGTGATCCAACGGGACATAGTTGTATTCTTTTAAATCCCTAACTTTTACCTGGACTGCCCTTTTGGGTTTTCAGTCCACCGGGATACCCCTTTTTGCCCAAGCCGCCTTTTTAGGTTTTTGACTTGTCGGGTGTACAAATTTTTTTTATATATATCCCTAATTTTTTCCCGAACCCTTTTGGTTCGCCGGGATACCCTTATTTTTTCCTAGGCTAGTCAACTTAGCGGGTCTCTTTTCATGCCTAGTATCTTTTAACTATGTTCGCGTTTACAGGGTGTGGAAGATCATCACCGTTCATAGTGATTAATATCAAAGCTCGACCAGAAAATATGTTCTTGATCATAAATGGTCCTTCGTATGTAGGAGTCCACTTGCCCCTAGGATCACCTTGTGGAAAGATGATGCACTTGATTACTAGGTCACCCACTTGATATACCTGACGTCTGACCTTCTTGTTAAAAGTTTTGATCATACGTTTCTGGTACATCTGACCATGACAAACAACCGCGAGCCTCTTCTCGTCAATTAGGTCCAATTGGTCAAGTCGAGTCTGAATCCATTCGTCTTCGTTTAAACCTTCATCCTTCATGATTCTCAAAGAAGGGATCTGGACTTCAACAGGTAAGACAACTTCCATACTGTATACGATAGAAAATGGGGTTACCCCTGTTGACGTGTGCATTGAGGTACGGTAACCATGAAGAGCAAACAATAACATCTCGTGCCAGTCTTTATATTTCATTTTCATCTTCTGTGTGATATTATTGATATTCTTATTGGCAGCCTCCACAACGCCATTCATCTTCGGACGATAAGGAGAAGAGTTATGATGCTGGATCTTAAATTGCGTACAAAGCTCGGTTATCATAGTATTATTGAGGTTAGTACCATTATCTGTGATAATTCTTTCTGGGATACCATACCGCCAGATAAGATTGTGCTTGATGAACCGTGCCACAACGTTCTTGGTAAAGGAAGCAAATGAGGTTGCTTCTACCCACTTTGTGAAGTAATCAATGGCGACAAGGATGAAACGGTATCCATTGGAAGCGGTAGGTATAATATCTCCAATCATATCAATACCACACATTATGAATGTCCAATAAGAAGTTAAGACATTTAGCGGAACCAGAGACACATGTACTTTGTCAGCATAGATTTGGCATTTGTGACAAGTTCGAAAGTGATGATGACAATCTGCTTCCATAGTGGACAAATAGTATCCTGCCCGTAGGATCTTTTTAGCCATTGTATGCCCACTAGAATGGGTTCCAAAGGTACCTTCGTGCATATCTTTCATAATCTTCTTCGCTTCTCTCTTATCCATACACTGCAGTAAGGTAGAATCATGGTTGCGCTTGTAGAGAATTCCGTTACTCAGGAAGAACTTATCAGTGAACCTTCTTAAGAACTTTTTGTCATTGACAGATGCTCCCTCAGGGTACTCTTGATCTTCGAGATACCTTTTCACTTCGTGGAACCAAGGCTTTGAAGATGTGAAAAACACAAGAAGGGGGGGGGGGGGGGGTTGAATTGAAAACTTGGATAAAAAACAGCTTAATGACACAGTATTTTTATCCTGGTTCGTTTGATCTCAAACTACTCCAGTCCACCCGTCAAGGTGATTTCGCCTCTCTCCAACGAGGTCTTATTCCACTAATCTCAAAAGATTACAACAGCTACTTTAACAACTGTTAAAGTCTTCTTGAGTACAACCGCAAACCGGTTAATCTCAAGGAAATCTTTTACAAATAATTGAACAAGAATGTGTTGTTGTTTTCTAATAAAACAGTTTATCACAACTGTGATAATTACACAGGTTAAGCTTATAATAGAATAAATTTGCTAGAGTTTGAATATGCGTGGTTTGGAATTCTTTGCAAATTGATGTGTGCGTACGTACGTGCTTCTTTTTGCAAGCAGACTTGTTTATATAGGCAAGGCAAAGACGTTGTCCATAAAGCAAGTTTAATGTTAATAACACACTTTCCTTTTGGAGAAGATCTTGTCTGAAGAAAGCCGTTGGCATTTAATTCTGTCTTGAATGTTTAGTAACGCTTCAGAGTCTTCTTTCCTTAACTACTGATGACGCTTCAGAATGTTGATGACTTGGTTTGATATGTCTTTGTTCAGAATCAGAGTTTGTTGTAATTAAGCGCAGGTTCTGGTTACTAATCTTCAGCGTATAATCTGATTGCTTCAACATGTAATGCTTTATAGCTTATCTTTTGATGCTGATCCCATCAGAACTTCTGCATATACAAAACATATTTTTAAGGAGCATATTTGTTCTGTGTATATATACTTTGTATTTATTTATTCTTTGTATATGTTATCATCAAAACTCTAACCAAGGGTTGTAGAATCAAACTATGTTCTAACAATCTCCCCCTTTTTGATGATGACAAAAACCAGATTTTTCAATTAAAAATAAAGAATAAAAGGTATAGAATTAAGAAGAAAAACTCCCCCTGAGTTGATTACTTCCCTTAAATTCTTTGAGTCCTTGAGCATCAGAGTTTAACTGCGTCTTTCATCAGAGTATTGTACCTGTTCAAGCTTTTCAGAAGAAGGAGTTAAGTAGTTCAGAATGTTTGAGACTTCTGTCTCAGTAATCCGTTATTGAAAATATCTTATTCTTTCTCCCCCTTTTTGTCATTTATCAAAAAGGCTATATAATCAGAGCTAAAAAGGTGATTTATATTAAAATAAGAAGCAATGATAAGAAGTTCATAACATAAGCAATGTAAAACAAAACGTTACAGATAAACATATTTTAAAACAAAAGAGAATCTATGAGGGAGGAGGAAGGCGTGTGAACAAAGCTTCCAGCAAGCCCTTGATCTGGGTGTTGGTTTCCTCTTGTTTGCTCAAAATGCTCTTGATTTCTTTGTTTGTATCATCCTGTTTATCCAACCTTTCCTGAATAACAATATTTGCTCTCTTTAGTTCTTCCAGAGTTTGCCTTTCATAGGAGGTAGCTGGAGAATCTTCAGTAACTGGATGCTTCGCAGAGCATTCTGCAACTTGATCATTTTGAACCAATTCCTCTGCAGAAATCATCTCATCTGGAGTAACATTCTGAGTGAGACCTTCTGACTCTGGTTGAACTTTGTTTGATGGACGATGTTCTGACCAGGGAGCATTGTCCAGAGGGAGAATCTCTTTCTTGAGCAGTTGGTTCAAAACTTGGTCTTCAAATACCTTGAGCATATCACTGAAACTCTGTTGAACCTGTCCATAGCTCTGTTATTGCATCTTATGTGTTTCAGAACTTATCCATTTTCTGAAACTTGTCCAAAGATAATCTGAGGCAGCAGGATTGGTCATCTCAAGACTAGCTTGCTTCAAGGAGGTTATCCATTTCTGCATTTCTGTTTCAAACATCAACAAACTAGTACCAACATCTGGTGTGGGTTCAGATGGTTTTGGTTTTGGAATGGAAGTTTTGTGAGTTATAGCAGCTAGACGTTTAAAAACAGTTAGATCAATGACAATTTTAACATTGTCATCTGGATTTCTCTTTGGTGAGGGAGTGGGAGAGTCTAGTATAATTATTGGACTGGTTGGGGAATTTGGTGGTGTTGATTCTAGTGAAGATGGAATTTGTGGAATGTTCAGGATGGTGAGGGGCATACGGGTGGCCAGAGGTTCAGTGATTCCTGGAATATGGATTGTATCTAAATCTGAAGTAGGTTCTTCAGATTGGTTAGATTGAACATAGTGAGGTTCTGGTTCACAGGTCTCAGAAGGTTGAATCACAGAAGTTTGAACTTCTGGTTGTGATTGTTCAGGTTGTGGAGATGGTGGATGAGGAATATCTGGTTGAGGAGAGAGAGGTAGTGGAATTTCTGGTTGTGGAGCTTCTGTTGTGGTTTCGGAAATTGGATTATCAGGGATTAGGGGATTTGGATTTTCTGGTGTGGGAGCAGAAATATCTTGGTCAAATGAGTCAATGTCTGACAGAAATTTTGCAAGTTCTGGTTGAGTTGATTCAGTATTTGGATTGATAGGAAGGAAGTGAGTTTCTCTAAGACTTATAGTTTCTGAGGGGTGAAACCCTATGTCAAAATCATCAAAACTTTGTGGGGTTGTAATTTCTGATTGGGTAGGTAAGGGTTCAGATGTTGATATAGATATTGATTCTAAAACATTAACAGAAGAAGGATTACCTTTCTTTTTAGCAGCTTTTGGAGTCCGCTGGGATGATCCTTCTGCTGCTGCCTTCCTTTTCTTGTTCTTCTTCAACACAACTTCTGGAGCCGCCTGTTGCAAGTCCTGGATATTTAACCCTGGTGCAGTGCCATCTGCCTTGCACGCATCCAAATATCTGACGATAATCTCAGGCTTGGAGTCAATCTCAGAAAACATAGGAAAATCATCCAGAGGAATTCTTCTGGAAGTGATGGTTGCAAAGGATGTAACGTTGGGTTCCTTTTTGATGTTCTCAATAATTTTCATCTTTTTCAGATTCTTTACATTCAGTGGCTTCCCAGCAGTTGCCTCTAGAGAGCTGATTTCCTGTGCTTCTGTTAAATGCTCTATCAGCCTATTCTCTGTCAGAATATCTTATATGAGTCTTCCAAGGGGTATCCAGTCCCTTTTGGTATGCTCATCTTCTCTAGTCTCTTTAACACTGGTCCTTAGATGATTGAATAGCAAGTGAGAAAGATTTACCTTAGTCTTCTTGGAGATAAAGTAGATCAGAAACTGCTGATCAATGTTTATGTAATCAGGAGAGCTGGTTGGCTTCTTGTGGTTGATGCATCCCAGAATTATCTTAGCCCATATTCTGTGATGATCCTTCAGATCCCTTATCTTGCTGGAGGGAAGACCCAGAGTGAAAATTTCTCTTGCAATTGAAGCAACATCAGAACATCTTTCAGCCATGTCTATACACCTTACGCCACCACCATTATAACCTATCAGTCTCGCAATTAGGTCTTCAGTAATTACTATCTTCTTCCCCATTACATACGAAGTGACTTGATGGTTGGAGGATGAAGCATGAATCCAGAAATCTTTCACAAGAATTGGAAACGTTGGACCTAGAAGGCGGTCAAAATACCTATTCCATCCTTGAGCATTGATCTCTTCAGAGAGATTGAATCCATTTTCTTGAAGACTTTCAAAATCCACAATCAGTTCTGAAAGAACTTCCAGGTTGTCAATAGGCGTGAGTAGAGTTCTGAACGGTTCTTCGTACTGTTCCATAGAATCTGTTCTCTGAGTACTGGTGTTTGGGACGCTTGAGGAAGCCATCTTCACACAAGAAATCTGAGAAGAAAAAGAGAGGGTTTTGAAAGTACGAACAGAAAACAATTAGAGTGTATTGAGAGAGTAAAAGTGAAAGAGTGTAAAGAGTGAAACTTGTGTTTAAATAGATTTTTGAAAACATAAACTGCAAGAGAGAGAAATAAATAGTAATGATTATAAGCATTAATGACAGCTGGTTTTAGGGGATTCAGAAAGATATTGGAACAGTTACCTATGACATGTGTCTCAATGCACCCAATCAGCGCTTTTGACCTTTCAGAAAAGTGAACGTGTGTTCAGCCTCAGAAGGTAGCTGATGAATGGATGACAAATGTTTTCTTACGTGAACAACACACATCTATCCTTGAAATGAAACGCTCAGATCTTCATGGATAGATTCTGATATAATCTGTACTTCTAAAATTCTGAAGGCAGGTTGATCAACAGTTCACAGAAAATAACAAAAATTCTGAAGGTTATGATATGTAAATAAAACAGTTTATCCTGGGAAAAGCTTTATGCTGAGATGTTTCAGAATGAAGTTAAACCTATCTTCAGAAAGAGGTTTTGTAAAGACATCAGCCTGAAGAAGTGAAAAACACAAGAAGGGGGGGGGGGGGGGGGGTTGAATTGAAAACTGAAAATCAATGCAATGAACAAGATATTTTTATCCTGGTTCGTTTGATCTCAAACTACTCCAGTCCACCCGTCAAGGTGATTTCGCCTTTCTCCAACGAGGTCTTAATCCATTATATTCAACTGAATATTACAAACTGCTTTAACAACTGCTAAAGCCTTCTTGATGCAAACCACAACCCGGTTTGTCAAGGAAACACTTTCTTACAAAGAAGATAAATCTAGGTGTGTGAATGTTTTCTACAAAACTGTATCACAACTGTGATGTATACACAACTTAAGCTTATGAAACTAGATTGCTAAACAATGATTGAGTAAGAAGATATGTAGCATTTAGCAAACTGAGAGAAGGAAGATTATGATTAGCTTTTAGGCGTGTAAAATGTTGGAGAGCATTAGCCAATTCAATCTTCATAGTCTTGTTTATATAGCACTAAGATTCTTGAACGTTGGAGCAATATTCTTGATTCAATGCTAATAAAAAACTTTCCTTAATGAGCAGATCTTGTCTGGAATGAGGCTGTTGGTAATAATTTGCTTTCAATGCACAGTGCCGTTGCTTACTTAATGCATGTTCTGGCTTGGCTCATTCTGACTCTGCTTAACTGCTGATGAACTGTTGTTTTCTTTATCAGAGTGTTGAGCGCAGTTCTGTTCATCAAGCTTCAGCATACACGTGAGTTGATCTTCTGATTCTGGTATTCTGATAACGCAACTTCTGATGCTGATGTCAAGAACCAATATTCTGATGCTGATTAGGTGTGATCTTGCTTATACCTATCAGAGTTTCTACAAATCAGAACGTAATAATTTAGGTAGCAAATAGTTCATACATGAATCATATAAATAATATATCATTTCATTTTGTTATCATCAAAACTTAAACATAGGGTAGTAGATTCAAACTTTGTTCTAACAATCTCCCCCTTTTTGATGATGACAAAAACTGGATATTTTTAATTGAAAATAACGTGAAAAGGTATCAGAGAGATGTATCAGAGTAAGAGGTTATCAAAGATAAGGGATAAGAGTTGAGAGATACTCCCCCTGAGTTTATTGCTTCCCTTTTTGATTCAAAGAGTTCTTCAGGATCAGATCTTTTTGCCTTTCTTTGAACATCAGAGTATCAGAGTCTTTGACTATCAGAAGCTTTAGATCAGCATATCAGAGCAGAGCTTCAGATCAGCGTATCAGAGCTTTTCTTGTCAGAGCTTTGCTTTGGGTCAGAGTATCAGAGCGGGTCAGAGTTTCAGAGCTTTAGTCTTCAAAGTATCATGGAGCTTTCTTGTACCTGTAGACTTAAGCAAAACAGAAAACATATTCAAGTATATCAGAGTTAGAATGTTCGAGAGTTTTTGTCTTAGTAATCCGTTATTATTTAAAATATCATTCTTGTTCTCCCCCTTTTTGTCAGCAATCAAAAAGTGTAAGTGATGTGCTAAAACAGTTAAGGCAGAAAAACTTGTCATATTAAAAGGTTCAGAATCAAACAAAACATATTAAATCAGTACAACAGATAATCAAAGAAAACATGAAAAAGACATGAATGAAAAACTAAGGTTGGGGAGGAAAGCGTGTGAACAGGTTCTCCAACATGGCTTTGATCTGATCAGCAGTCTCATTCTGCTTGTGTACCATGCTGACGACAGTGTCAATCTTGCTATCCTGCACATCCATCCTTTCTTTCATCTTCTGGTCGTTTTCATCCATCCTTTGCTGCAGACGCATGTCATTCAGCTTCAGCTCTTCCAGAGTCTGCCTATCCAAGGCAGCTTGAGACACATCAGAAGCAGGGAGCTTCTGAGAGCTTTCTACAACATCTTCTGCTTGACTTGCTTCAGCTTGAATGGTCTTGTCTTCTTCTGGTTGCACCTTTGAAGCTAGCTGTTTCTCAGACCATGGCTCACTATCCAGAGGGAGCACGTCTTCCTGTGGCAGCTGACTTTCAACTTCCTTCAGCAGCTTGCTGAAGTTCTGTTGTGCCTGCTCATAGTTGATATCCTGCAACTTGAGGGCTTCAGCACGTACCCAAATTCTAAATTGTGACCAGAGCTGGTCAGAGGCAGCTGGGTCAATCATTCCAGGACAGACTTGCTTCAAAGAAGCAATCCACTGCTGCAAACCTGTTTCAAAATTCATAATACCAGAGCCAACATCTGGTTGTTTTGGTTTTGGGATGGCTATTTTATGTTTCAGATCAGCAAGACGGTCAAGGATTGTTAAGTCTATGAAGGTCCTGCTGGGGTTTTCGGTGGTTTGCTTGGGAGCTGTTTGTTTTGGAGATGGAGTGGGAGAATCAGAGATAATGATTGGACTGTTTGGTGTTTTGGGAGTATTTGGTGGTGTAGATTCTGATGAGGATGGCAGCTGGGCCATTGTGACTGTTGTTCCATATGGCAGCTGGATTGCCAGAGGTGATGGTTGAGGTGAATGAGGTTCAGAAGGTGGAGGAGTTGGAGTTTCAGAGTGATGAAACTCAGGTTGAGGTGATGGTGGATGAATTTCTGGTTGAGGAGAGGGAGACGGAATTGCTGGTTGTGGAGAAGTTGTTGGAATTTCTGGTTGTTCAGGGATAAGAGGTTCTTCTGGAATGGATGAGAGAGGTTGTTGTTGTTGTTGTTGTGGTTCTTCAGCGGATTGCTGTTGTTCTAGTTGTGGAGAAGGGACAATTTGTGGTTCAGAGTTTGGATTGATGGAGGAGTGATCAGAAGTGTGTTGATCAATGTCAGACAGCACTTTGTCAATTGCTGATGTTGTTGAGATTGTTGGTTTGGGATGTTTGGTTCTGGGTCTTCTGAGTTGTAATGCCTCAGAAGGGTCATCTTCTGGTTCAGTTTCATCTATTGTTGGGATGGGGATTGAGATTCTATGAGAGGTTGGAGGTGGAATTGATGCTGGAATAGTAGAAGAACTTAAAACAGAAGCAGCAGATAAATTACCTCTTTTCTTGGGTGTCTGCTGGGATGATCCTTCTGAAGGTGCCTTCCTTTTCTTCGTCTTCTTCAGAGTCACTTCTGGTTGAGGTTGGTGCAGATCTTTGATCTTCAGATTGGGATCTGTACCATCAGCTTTGCACGCGTCCATATATCTGAGAACTACTACTGGCTTGGATTCTATCTGAGAGAATAAAGGAAAGTCACTCAGTGGAACTCTTCTGCTGGTGATATCAGCAATAGGAGTAGCGCTGGGTTCCTTTTTGATATTCTCTATCAACTTCATTTTCTTCAAGTTCTTCGCATTCAGAGGCTTCCCAACTGTTGGTTCAATGGTGCTTAACTCTTGAGCTTCTATCAGATGCTCTATCAGCCTATTCTCAGTCAGAATATCTGATATCAACCTTCCAAAGGGTATCCAATCCCTCTTTGTTCTTTCTTCTTCACTGGTTTCCTTCACGCTTGTTCTGAGGTGATTGAACAGAAGATGAGCCAAGTTGATTTTTACCTTCTGATTGATAAAGTAGATCAGAAACTGCTGATCCACATTTATGTAATCAGGGGAACTAGTTGGCTTCCTATGATTAAAACACCCCAGAATTATCTTCG
The DNA here is from genome assembly GCA_948472305.1 of Vicia faba. Classification (NCBI taxonomy): domain Eukaryota; kingdom Viridiplantae; phylum Streptophyta; class Magnoliopsida; order Fabales; family Fabaceae; genus Vicia; species Vicia faba. Next base: position 985,296,619 of record OX451739.1, read on the forward strand.
CCCAAACTCTGTGATGATCCTTCAAATCTTTGATCTTGCTGCTGGGCACCCCATGGGTGAAAATCCTTTCAGCTATGACGCCCACGTCAGCACATCTCTCAGCCATATCAATACAGCGGACGCCACCGCCACTGTAACCTATTAACCTTGCTATGTGATCCTCAGTGATCACAATCTTCTTCCCCATAATGTAGGAGGTGACTTGATGCGTTGAAGCCGTCGCATGAATCCAGAACTCCTTGACTAACATAGGGAATGTTGGTCCAACCAACCTGTCAAAATACCTTTCCCATTTCTGTGCCCTAACTTCTTCTGTTAAATCAAAACCGTTTTCCTTCAGACTTCCAAAATCAATGATCAATTCAGATAACACTTCAAGATTCTTCACAGGAGTGAGGAGTGTTCTGAATGGCACTTGATACTGTTCAGATGATGCTTTCTTCTGAGAACCTGCAGAAGCACTGCTGGAGGTTGCCATGTTCACACTTAAAGATTTTGAGAAGAAAAGCTGAGAAAATGGGTTTGAGAGAGATGAACACAGAAAAATGCAGAGAATGCTTGAGAAATAGTGAGAAACTGTAAAAGATTAAAATGAGAGGTTAACGTGTTTAAATAGGGTTCAGAATATTTTGAAATTGTAAACGTTTTTAAGAAAGAGAAATAAAATCATGATTACGTTTTAAACACATGATTACTTTCATTTAATGCTTGCTGATTTTGGGGGATTTGAGAAAGATACTTAAAAACGGTTACCAGACATGTGTCTCAATGCACCCAATCAGCGTTTTGCCTTCTCAGAAGCGTGCACGCGTTCTGCTTCAGAGATTTGCTGATGATTGGATGACACTTGTTTGATGTAGTGATCATCACGTCTGTCTTTGAGCTTAGACTCTCAGATCTTTAGACTTGCATCTGATACAATCTGCATGTTCTATCTTTCTGAAAAGAGATTGATCAGAAGTTCACAGTAAAACAAATACATTCTGAAGATAAATATATGGAATTAAAACATTTTCACTCTGGGCAGATTTTCATGCTGAGATGTTTCAGAATGAGATTGAACCTATCTTCAGAAAGGGGTTTAGTGAAGATATCAGCCCATTGATGGTCTGTATCTATAAATTTTAAGTTCAAAATTCCTTTCTGAATATAGTCCCTAATGAAATGATGTTTTATTTCTATATGCTTAGCTCTAGAATGTAAAATAGGATTCTTACTTAAGCAAATAGCAGAAGTATTATCACAGAGTATAGGAATGTTACTCTCAAAAATCAGGAAGTCTTCAAGCTGACTTTTCATCCAGAGCATTTGTGTGCTACATCCTGCTGCTGCTATGTACTCAGCTTCTGCTGTTGATAGCGCAATTGTTGATTGCCTTTTGATGGACCAAGAGATCAGATTTTCTCCCAGAAACTGGCAGCTTCCAGAAGTACTTTTACGCTCCACTCTGTCTCCAGCAAAGTCAGCATCGCAGTAGCCTACTAAACTGTAATCACTAGATTTTCTATAAAACAAACCCAGATTAGTAGTACCTTTCAGATACTTGAAAATTCACTTAACAGCTGTTAAGTGAGATTCTCTAGGATCTGATTGGAATCTAGCACAAATACAAACGCTGAATAATATATCAGGTCTTGAAGCAGTCAGATAGAGGAGAGAACCAATCATACCTCTGTAGACTTTCTGTTCTACATTTTTGCTTACCTCTTCTCTTTCCAGAATGCACGTGGGATGCATTGCAATCTTTGATGGCTTACATTCTGAGAGGTCAAATTTCTTCAGAAGATCTCTGATGTATTTGCTCTGATGAATGTAAGTTCCCTCTGGAGTTTGATTGATCTGAATTCCTAGAAAGAATTTCAGTTCCCCCATGAGGCTCATCTCAAATTCTGCCTGCATACACTTAGCAAATTTTCTTCCAAGAGAAGGATTAGTAGAACCAAAAATAATATCATCAACGTAAATTTGATAGACTAAGATGTCATTCTTAACTGATTTACAGAATAAGGTAGTGTCCACCTTCCCTCTGGTGAATTCATTTTCTAGCAGAAAGTTACTTAGCCTTTCATACCAAGCTCTGGGAGCTTGTTTCAGACCATATAGTGACTTCTTTAGTTTGAAAACATGTTCTAGATGTTTTGTATTTTCAAAACTAGGGGGTTGGTGCACATAAACCTCTTCTTCTATATAACCGTTTAAGAATGCACTCTTGACATCCATCTGATACAGAGTGATGCCTCTATTAACAGCAAATGAAATTAAAAGTCTGATAGATTCTAACCTGGCGACTGGAGCAAAGGTTTCTGTGTAGTCTATCCCCTCTTGCTGACTATAACCTTGTGCAACCAGTCGTGCCTTGTTTCTGATGACTTCACCTTGTTCATTTAGCTTGTTTCTGAAGACCCATCTTGTTCCAATGACGTTGAATCCTTTTGGTCTGGGAACAAGATCCCATACGTTATTTCTGGTGAATTGATTCAGCTCTTCTTGCATTGCCAGAATCCAGTCATTATCTAGAAGTGCTTCATCAATAGAAGAAGGTTCAATCAGAGACACAAGTCCCATGAGAGTTTCTTCAGAGTTTCTGAAGCTTGCTCTTGTTCTGATTGGATCTTCCTTTCTTCCTAAGATAGTCTCTTCTGGGTGATCCAAACTGCTTCTGGGTAATCTCTTCTGAGGTTGATCAGCAGCTGTTGTAGGATTCCTAGCAGTGCTCCTTTCAGATGTTGAAGGAGTGTCTGTGTTGAGAGCTTCTGATGACTTGTCTTCAGAACCTGTAAATTCAATTTCCATACCTGCAAAAACTTCATTCTGCTTTGACTTTTCAGAGTCAAGCTTATCATCAAAACAAACACTGATTGATTCTTCCACAATCTGTGTTTCTGTATTGTATACTCTGTACCCTCTTGAGCGTTCAGAGTATCCTAACATAATACACTTCTGTGCTTTAGAGTCAAACTTGTTCAAATAATTCTTTGTATTTAACATAAAGCAAGTACATCCAAATGGATGAAAATATGAAATGTTGGGCTTTCTGTTCTTCCACAATTCATATGGAGTCTTTTCCAGAATAGGTCTTATTGAGATTCTATTCTGAATGTAGCACGCTGTGTTTATTGCCTCTGCCCAGAAGATCTTAGCAACGTTTGTCTCATTGATCATGGTTCTGGCCATTTCTTGCAATGTTCTATTCTTTTGTTCTACAACTCCATTTTGTTGGGGAGTTCTAGGACAAGAGAAATCATGCAGAATGCCTCTGTCATTAAAGAATGACTCAAAATCTTTGTTTTCAAATTCTCCACCATGATCACTTCTGACTTTAACGATTCTAAGATCCTTTTCATTCTGAACTTGGTTACAGAAGGTAACAAACACAGTGTGACTCGTCCTTGTGTCTTAAGAACTTTACCCATGTCCATCTGCTATAGTCATCTACGATTACTAACCCATACTTCTTGCCACTGACTGAAGCAGTTTTGACTGGTCCAAATAAGTCAATGTGCAGAAGTTCTAATGGCTTAGAGGTAGAAACAACATTTTTAGATTTAAAAGAAGGTTTTGCAAACTTGCCTTTCTGACATGCTTCACACAGAGCATCTGAATTGAACTTCAAATTAGGAAGTCCTTTGACCAGATTGAGTTTGTTAATCTGAGATATTCTTCTCATACTAACATGCCCCAATCTTCTGTGCCAGATCCACTGCTCGTTGTTAACAGACATAAGGCACTTTACATTCTGACTTTTTAGTTCAGAAAGTTTGATTTTGTAAATGTTGTTTTTCCTCTTACCATTAAACAAGATAGTCCCATCTTTCTGACTAACAACTTTACATGATTTTTGATTAAAGATTATATCATAACCGTTATCACTTAATTGACTTATGGATAACAGATTATGCATTAATCCATCTACTAGCAGAACATTATTAATAGAGGGAAGATTTCCATTACCTACAGTTCCAGATCCAATTATCTTTCCCCTCTGATTGCCTCCAAAGCCAACGTGGCCTCCAGGCTTAAGTTCCAGGCTTTGGAACATATGCCTTCTTCCCGTCATGTGTCGCGAGCAGCCAGAGTCCAGGTACCATGACTGGTGTTTCTGACTTGCTGCTAAAGATATCTGTAACATGTATTATTTTATCCTTAGGTACCCAGATTTTCTTGGGTCCTGATTTGTTAGTTTTACCAAAACTCTGGTTGAATTTTGGTTTCATAGAGTACTTACTGCTAGTGTATTTAATATCATGTGTGTGACCATACACAAAATGTGAATTTAGAGGAGTGTGTTTAATGGTTAAGTCCATGACATTCTTTGGTGTAGGAACCTTACCTTGATATCCTATTCCTTTCCTGCCGTTTCTGCTAACTCCATAGATCATTGAAGCCATTTTGCTTCTATCTATGCTTTTAGCAAGGAACTTCTAGAAACTGTGATCATACTCCTTGATGATCTCATCAGCGTTGCTGGGAGTTTCAGAAATTGGTTCCTTCTGAGAGTTTTGTAAAGTGTTTTCTAATTTTGAAATCTTATTTCTCAGCTCAGAATTTTCCAATTTGAGACTCTCAGTCTTATTAGAGTCAGATTCAAGATTCCTTTTCAGGTCTCTGAATTTAACTCTAATTTGCTGATACCTTTCCAGAATCTCATTAAGGCTTTCAGCAAGTTCAGCCTTGGTAAAATTAACAGCAAAGTTAGGAAATACCTCTTCAGTGTCTGATTCAGAGTCTGATTCAGAAGCTTCACTATCTTCTGAAATATTAGCCATGAGAGCTATGTTGGCTCTCTCATCATCTGATTCTGAGTCAGCTTCAGACGAGTCAGAGTCATCCCATGTAGCCATGAGACTTTTCTTCTTCTCTCTTCCAAACTTATTTTTGGGCTTTTCCCTCTGAAGCTTTGGGCAGTCACTCTTGTAGTGTCCTTGCTCATTGCACTCATAGCAGATGATGTCCTTGGTGTTTGGCTTTTTGCTACTTGAGGAGCCTTCAAATCTTCTGTATCCAGAGGAAGAATCTGTCCTTCTGTATCTGGAAGAGGACTCGTTCTGATCAGATCTTCTGGGATTCCTGAACTTCCTTTGTCTTTGCTTCCACAGTTGATTTACTCTTCTGGAGAGGAGGGAGAGTTCGTCTTCTTCTGATGAGGATCCATCAGATGTTTCTTCAACTGCCTGCAAAACTTTAGACTCAGATTTTTTGTTAGATTTTAATGCTAAAGGCTTACCTTGCTTCTGAGGCTCGTCAGCTTCTAGCTCTATCTCATGACTTCTGAGGGAGCTGATAAGTTCCTCCAGAGTAATTTTGTTGAGATCTTTTGCTAGCTTCAGAGCTGTAACCATTGGTCTCCACTGCTTGGGTAAACTTCTGATGATTTTCTTGACATGGTCAGCAGTAGAGTATCCTTTGTCCAAAACCTTGAGACCAGCTACCAGAATCTGGAATCTTGAGAACATTGTTTCAATGGATTCAGATTCTTCCATTTTGAACGCCTCATACTTCTGAATGAGCGCCAGAGCTTTAGTTTCTTTGACCTGAACGTTGCCCTCATGCGTCATTCTGAGTGAGTCAAAAATGTTCTTTGCTGTGTCTCTGTTGGAGATCTTTTCATATTCAGTATAGGAGATGGCGCTGAGAAGGATGGTTCTGGACTTGTGGTGATTCTTGAAGTCACGCTTTTGTTGGTCAGACATTGTTTTTGTATCAATCTTCTGACCGCTTGCATTCACAGGGTGCGTGTATCCATCTGTCACCATATCCCACAGATCAGCATCATGTGCCAGAAAGAAGCTTTCAATTCTGTCTTTCCAGTAATCAAAGTTTTCTCCATCAAAGACTGGAGGTTTGCCGCTGAATCTGTCTCTGTCCTCATGGTTGTCATTGCTGGTGTGCGAATAGTTTCCTGCCATTGTGTTTTTCTGACGCTGGATCTTGTACTGACACGGTTAAGTGTTTTAGCTCAGAACCAGGCGCTCTGATGCCAATTGAAGAAGTGAAAAACACAAGAAGGGGGGGGGGTTGAATTGAAAACTGAAAATCAATGCAATGAACAAGATATTTTTATCCTGGTTCGTTTGATCTCAAACTACTCCAGTCCACCCGTCAAGGTGATTTCGCCTCTCTCCAACGAGGTCTTAATCCACTATATTCAACTGAATATTACAAACTTCTTTAACAACTGCTAAAGCCTTCTTGATGCAAACCACAACCCGGTTTGTCAAGGAAACACTTTCTTACAAAGAAGATAAATCTAGGTGTGTGAATGTTTTCTACAAAACTGTATCACAACTGTGATGTATACACAACTTAAGCTTATGAAACTAGATTGCTAAACAATGATTGAGTAATAAGATATGTAGCGTTTAGCAAACTGAGAGAAGGAAGATTATGATTAGCTTTTAGGCGTGTAAAATGTTGGAGAGCATTAGCCAATTCAATCTTCATAGTCTTGTTTATATAGCACTGAGATTCTTAAACGTTGGAGCAATATTCTTGATTCAATGCTAATAACAAACTTTCCTTAATGAGCAGATCTTGTCTGGAATGAGGCCGTTGGTAATAATTTGCTTTCAATGCACAGTGCCGTTGCTTAATTAATGCATGTTCTGGCTTGGCTCATTCTGACTCTGCTTAACTGCTGATGAACTATTGTTTTCTTTATCAGAGTGTTGAGCGCAGTTCTGTTCATCAAGCTTCAGCATACACGTGAGTTGATCTTCTGATTCTGGTATTCTGATAACGCAACTTCTGATGCTGATGTCAAGAACCAATATTCTGATGCTGATTAGGTGTGATCTTGCTTATACCTATCAGAGTTTCTGCAAATCAGAACATAATAATTTAGGTAGCAAATAGTTCATACATGAATCATATAAATAATATATCATTTCATTTTGTTATCATCAAAACTTAAACATAGGGTAGTAGATTCAAACTTTGTTCTAACACAGCCCATTGATGGTTTGTGTCAATGAATTTTAAATTAAGAATCCCTTTCTGAATATAGTCCCTAATAAAATGATATTTTATTTCTATATGCTTACCCCTAGAATACAAAATAGGATTTTTACTGAGACAAATAGCAGAAGTATTGTCACAGAGGATAAGGATGTTACTCTCAAATATATTGAAGTCCTCAAGTTGACTTTTCATCCAGAGCATTTGCGTGCTGCATCCATCTGCTGCTATGTATTCAGCTTCTGCTGTTGATAGAGCTATTGTGGATTGTCTTTTGCTGGACCATGCGATCAGATTTTCTCCCAGAAACTGGCAGCTTCCATAAGTGCTTTTACGTTCTACTCTGTCTCCAGCAAAGTCAGCATCACAGTATCCTACTAAGCTGTAATCACTTGATTTTCTATAAAACAAACCCAGATTAGCAGTACCTTTCAGATACTTGAAAATTCGCTTAACTGCTGTTAAGTAAGATTCTCTAGGATCTGATTGGAATCTAGCACAAATGCAAACACTGAATAGAATGTCAGGCCTTGAAGCCGTCAGATAGAGAAGAGAGCCAATAATACCTCTGTAGAACTTCTGTTCTACCTTTTTACTTACCTCTTCTTTTTCCACAATGCACGTGGGATGCATTGGAATCCTTAAGGGCTTACATTCTGAGAGATCAAATTTCTTCAGAAGCTCTCTGACATATTTGCTCTGATGAATGTAAGTTCCTTCTGAAGTTTGATTTATTTGAATGCCCAGAAAGAATTTTAGTTCCCCCATTAGGCTCATCTCAAACTATGCCTGCATACATTTAGCAAACTCTCTTCCCAGAGAGGGTTTAGTGGATCCAAATATGATGTCATCAACATAAATTTGACACACTAATATGTCATTCTTAACTGTCTTACAAAACAAGGTTGTGTCCATTTTCCCTCTGGTGAATTCCTTTTCTAACAGGAAGTTACTTAGTCTTTCATACCAAGCTCTAGGAGCTTGTTTCAGACCATAAAGTGACTTCTTTAGTTTGAAAACATATTCTGGATTTTTGGAACTTTCGAAACCAGGGGGTTGGTGCACATATACCTCTTATTCTATATAGCCATTTAAGAATGCACTTTTGACATCCATCTGATACAGAGTGTTGCCTTTATTAATAGCAAATGATATTAAAAGTCTGATAGATTCTAACCTGGTGACTGGAGCAAAGGTTTCTGTATAGTCTATCCCCTCTTGCTGACTATAACCTTGTGCTACCAGTCGTGCTTTGTTTCTGATGACTTCACCTTGTTTGTTCAGTTTGTTTCTGAACACCCATTTTGTACCAATGACATTGAATCCTTTTGGTTTGGGAACCAGATCCCATACGTCATTTCTGGTGAATTGATTTAGCTCCTCTTGCATTGCCAGAATCCAGTCATTATCCAGAAGTGCTTCATCAATTGTTGTTGGTTCAATCAGAGAAACTAATACCATGAGAGATTCTTCAGAGTTTCTGAAGGTTAATCTTGTTCTGATTGGATCTTCCTTCTTTCCCAATATTGTATCTTCTGGGTGATCAATGCTGCTTCTGGATGGTCTTTTTTGGAGTTGATCAAAAGAAGGTGTTGGATTGCTTGTAGTGACTCTTTCTGATGCTGAAGAAGTATCTCTATTGAGAGCCTCTGATGAGTTATCTTCAGTACCTGTGAGTTCAACTTCCATACCTGCAAGGAATTCATTCTGCTTTGACTTTTGAGAGTCAAGCTTATCATCAAAACTAACACTGATTGACTCTTCAACAATCTGTGTTTCTGTATTGTATACTCTGTACCCTCTTGAGCGTTCAAAGTATCCTAACATAATACACTTTTGTGCTTTAGAGTCAAACTTGTTCAAATAATTTTTTGTATTCAAAATAAAACATGTACATCTAAATGGGTGAAAATAAGAAATGTTGGGCTTTCTGTTCTTCCACAATTCATATGGAGTCTTTTCCAGAATAGGTCTTATGGAGATTCTATTATGAATATAACACACTGTGTTTATTGCCTCTTCCCAGAAGATCTTAGCAACGTTAGTCTCGTTGATCATGGTTCTGGCCATTTCTTGCAATGTTCTGTTCTTCCGTTCTACAACTCCATTTTACTGGGGAGTTCTAGGACAAGAGAAACCATGCAGAATGCCTTTTTCATTAAAGAATAATTCAAAATCTTTATTTTCAAATTCTCCACCATGATCACTTCTGACTTTGACGATTCTAAGATCCTTTTCATTCTGAACTTGGTTGCAAAAGGTAACAAACACAGAGTGTGACACGTCCTTGTGTCTTAAGAACTTTACCCATGTCCATCTGCTATAGTCATCTACGATTACTAATCCATACTTCTTGCCACTGACTGGAGCAGTTTTTACTGGTCCAAATAAGTCAATATGCAGAAGTTCTAATGGCTTAGAGGTGGAAACAACATTTTTGGATTTGAAAGCAGGTTTTGCAAACTTGCCTTTCTGACATGCTACATACAGAGCATCTGAATTGAACTTCAAGTTAGGAAGTCCTCTGACCAGATTGAGTTTGTTAATCTAAGGTATTCTTCTCATACTAACATGCCCCAATCTTTTGTGCCAGATCCATTGCTCGTTGTTAACAGACAGTAGACATTTTACATTCTGACTTTTTAGTTCAAAAAGTTTGATTTTATAAATGTTGTTTTTCCTCTTTCCATTAAATAGGATAGTCCCATCTTTCTGACTAACAGCTTTGCATGAATTTTGATTGAAGATTATATCATACCCGTTATCACTTAATTGACTTATGGATAACAGGTTATGCATTAATCCATCAACTAATAAAACATTACTTATAGAGGGAAGATTTCCATTACCTACTGTTCCAGAGCCAATGATCTTTCCTCTCTGATTGCCTCTAAAGCCCACGTGGCCTCCAGGCTTAAGTTCCAGGATTTGGAACATATGTCTTCTTCCCGTCATGTGTCGTGAGCAGCCAGAGTCCAGGTACCATGATTGGTGTCTTTTCTTTGCTGCTAAAGATATCTGCCACATGTATGATTTTATCCTTAGGTACCCACATTTTCTTGGGTCCTGATTTGTTAGTTTTACCAAAATTCTGATTGAATTTTGGTTTGACAGAATAATCACTACTTGTGTATTTTATGTCGTGTGTGTGCCCATATATAAAGTGTGAATCAAGTGGAGTGCGTTTTATAACTAAGTCCATGGCATTTTTTGGTGTAGGTACCTTACCTTGATATCCTATCCCTTTTCTGCCATTTCTGCTAACTCCATAGATCATTGAAGCCATCTTGCTTCTGTCTATGTTTTTAGCTAGAAACTTCTGAAAGCTGTGATCATACTCTTTGATGATCTCATCAGCATTGCTGGGAGTTTCAGGGATTGTTTCCTTCTGAGAGTTTTGCAACTGGTTTTCTAATTTTGAAATTTTTTCTTTTAACTCAGAATTCTCCAATCTGAGACTCTCAGTCTTATCAGAGTCAGAAGCAAGATTTCTTTTCAGGTTTCTGAATTTGACTCTGATCTGCTGATACCTTTCCAAAATTTCATTAAGGCTTTCAGCAAGTTCAGCCTTAGTAAAGTTTATAGTAAAGTCAGGGAATACCTCTTCAGTGTCTGATTCTGAGTCTGAACCAGAAGCTTCACTGTCTTCAGATACGTTTGCCATGAGAGCTATGTTTGCTCTTTCATCATTTGATTCTGAGTCAACTTCAGATGTGTCAGAATCATCCCATGTAGCCATGAGGCTTTTCTTCTTTTCTTTGATAAACTTCTTTTTGGGCTTCTCCTTCTGAAGCTTTGGGCAGTCACTCTTGTAGTGCCTTTGCTCGTTACATTCATAGAAGATGATGTCTTTGTTATTTGGCTTTCTGTATCCTGAAGAGCCTTCAGATCTTCTGTGTCCAGAGGAGGATTCTGACCTTCTGTATCTGGATGAGGATTCATTCTGATTTTCTGATCTTCTGGGATTCCTGAACTTTCTTTGCCTCTGTTTCCACAGTTGGTTCACCCTTCTGGAGAGGAGAGACAGTTCATCTTCTTCTGATGAGGATCCATCAGAGGTTTCTTCTACAGCCTGCAAAACTTTGGAGTCAGATTTTCTGTTAGATTTTAAAGGTAATGGCTTACCTTGCTTTTAAGGTTCGTCTTCTTCTAACTCTATCTCGTGACTTCTGAGGGAGCTAACAAGTTCCTCCAGAGAGATTTTGTTGAGATCTTTGGCTAGCTTAAGCGCTGTGACCATTGGCCTCCACTGTTTGGCAAGCTTCTGATGATCTTCTTAACGTGATCATCAGTAGAATACTCTTTGTCAAGAACTTTCAGACCAACAATAAGAATTTGAAATCTTGAAAACATATTGATTCACTATCTTCCATCTTGAATGCCTCATACTTGTGAATGAGCGCAAGGGCTTTGGTTTATTTGACTTGAATGTTGCATTCATGCGTCATTCTCAGAGAATCAAACATGTTCTTGGCAGTTTCTCTGTTTGATATTTTCTCATATTCTGAATATGAGATGGCGTTGAGGAGAATTGTTTTGGCCTTGTGGTGGTTTCTGAATTCATGCTTTTGCTGATCAGACATCATTTTACTGTCTATCTTCTGACCACTTCCATCCACTGGATGCGTGTATCCATCAGTCACCATGTCCCACTGTTGTACCCCAAAATTTGCCCTCTCATATTTCTCAAGACATTGCAAGAATAATCTCCAAGTTGCTCAAGATTGCTCAAGAGTTGGACAGTCAAATCATCTCCTAAGGCAGTCAATCTCAAATTAGGGTTTTGTGTTTCATCAAGGTCCTTGCATACAAATGAACCCCAAGTGTTCCCCAATGTCCTAATATGTTCTCAAGTTCATCCATGTCAAATTTCAAGCCTTGCAGAGGAAGTTTGGTCAATCAATTGCTCAAGAGGTCCAAAAATCGATTGTGCTAGGGCAAAAGTCAATTATGACCTATAAATAGTCAAACTTCAAGATTTTTTGTCAACATTCTCATTTTTAATGATAATTAATCATTTTATCAAGGGTTTACCATGATTCATCAAGGATTGCTCAAAATTCATCAAGATTCAAAAGTTGCTAAATTAGGGTTTTGTAGGAAAAGTCAACTCAACTTTGACCAAGCATAACTTTCTCATACTTTATGAGAAATGACCCATCCAAAGAGCATTTTGAATAGGATGAAATTTCCTACAATCCATCTTCACAACCCAAGATCAATAAATGCACTCACAAAAAGTTACAAATTTGGACATTATAGGTCATTTTCGAAAGTCAACAAAAACACCTTTTTGTCCAAAGCTTATAACTTGATAATGGAACATAAAAATGAGATGAGACCAACAGGGTTGGTTATAGGACATCTCAAGGTTTCTAAAAAGTCCAAGAACACCTCCAAAAGTTCAAAATTGAAGAAGTTATGCATTGTTGAAGTTGGGCATTTTTCCAAAATTGCCAAAAGTCAACTATCCCCAAAACATCAAATTTTGTCAAATGGGCCCACTTTTTTCCACTTGATTTGATCTTGTCACACTACACACGTGTCCTATCTTCAGTCTTATGTCCATTCATTAATTTTTCTATTTTTATTTGATTTTTATTGAATTAATTCATTTTAAATCAATTTAAATCCAAATAAAATCTAAATATTGATAACTTGGTATCTTTTTGATTGATACATGCCTTAATTGTCATCATGGACAAGATCAAACTCGTATCAAGCCATATCATGCACAAAATATTGGTTTTTGGACAAATTTGGAAGCTTTTTCATGGAGGATCAAATCAAATCCTAAATCATCAATGCCTAAGGATTCAAAGCCCAAAACTTGACCTAATTCATTCCATTATACTTATACAAGTAAAGGCACGAGTTTCAGAACCTAGAGGCTGCAAAATCACAAGAACACAACTTGGAAAATTGTCAAAAAAAGCTTGAAACTGAAATCATTTCTAGAGGATGATTCAAAGCAAAAACTCAACGTAGACCTCTTGCTGGACATCCACTGAGTCAAAACCAATCCTTAACAAGCTCCTAGACCCTCTGAATCACGCTGTAAGTCTCCTAAAAAACGCCCCTGTACTCGAAATCGTATCCTCTCATTCTTGCATTTTTTTGACAAATTATTGGCATGGTCATGATCCTTGTGTGATTTCTAAGATTTATGTATCATTTGATTGTATTTTCATGAGCCATAGCCTTGTAACTGAACCTAGGGTTTGGAAGTTTATTTTTTGGGCGTTTTCTCCACAGGTGAAATCAAGGCCATTAATGTACATGGACGTGTTCAGGAGGAAGAGACGAGCATGGCTGTGGTTTTAGTTTTAGTTTTCATGGCCTAGAACTCGTTTTAGGAGACATCTTTGGATTTAGCTGCGGATAAAAATCCGCAGGTAAATAACCAGGTTTTTTAATGAGGAAGACGATGACACGTCCCCCTCCCATTGGATGATTCAAATTTCGCGCTTTATTCTGCCATATTGTTTGTGTTTCCAATATTATATTTAATGTTCAATCTACTAACAAATAGAGTGCAGTGGTCCAGTGGCAAACGTGTTGAACAAAATCTAATGGGACCTGGGTTCGAATCCCAGGTCCCCCAATGCATTTGTAATATTTTTCTTCAGGTCATCCCATGCAACATCCAAGGCGCAACACACCATATACCTTCAAGTATCATCTGCCAGACGGCCTCCAGGACAAATCTGATGGCCCAAAGGTGATGTCTACCATATGCCAAGGTCAACGTGTCACATGGAATCAGAGAGTCAACCCAGGCTTGCACGTTAATGGGCTTGGAAAAATGCTAATCTCACCTCCAATCTGGGCCCAAACCCCTTGGTTATTTCTTTCTTTTATTTATTTTGTTTATTTGTTTACTAATTATTTTTATTGTTTAATTAACCAATTAAAATCTCTCATAACATCAAAAACCAAAAAATATATTTTATTTATTAAAATTAAATTCATCACTTTTATTTTTTTAAATAAATATTAATTAATTAACTTAGTCTTAATTAGGTATAATTTCAATATCTTTTGCAAATAATTAAAATTAATTTAGATTATTAGGTTTTACTAACTTTGGCCAAATTTATTTTATTTCTTTAAATACTCAAAAATCCAATTTTTTTTCTTAATTAATTAATTAATTTAATTATTAACTTAGATCTAACTTTATTTTAATTCAAAAAATAAACAAAAAATGCTTTCTTTCAAAAAAGGATCAAAACCCTAAAAATGCGCCCGATTTAATTTTCTCGCACGCGATCCATTTATCATATTATTGTACTTGCTTCCGGAATGTAATAGCTTTAATTAGGACTTTATTTTATCGCTTTATTTATTTTTCCGCATTTTAATTTCAAGGGTTTGTTTTTGGCGATGTAAATACCCAACGCCTTGTAATATTTAGATTTAATTTCCGCAATTTAATTTCCGCAATCTATAAACTGTTAGATGTTTGATAATAGGGAATGCATGACAAGATCGAATGTATGAACTTAAAATCAACATAGCTCACCCATGACATGTACAAAGATAAAATTAACCGAAATAACACACTCGCACATGCGCACTCTTAGGGTACACCTCACTTGGTTGCCTTCGAACGTGGTCATGGAGTATAGTAAGTTTTAGAGGTCGCCCTCTTGTCCAAAGATCATAGTTGCCTCGAAACGGTTGCCTCGGAAAAATGATCTAAGACATTAGGGTTACCGCTAAGGCGTTCTAATGTTGCTTTAGTGACCACACGTCCCTTAATCGAATTGACCCTTAAAACTCCAACGACGATGCTACCTACTCATCAATAGTGGGATAACGTTATCTAAAGGACATTTGTACAGATTAATTCCTTTTTCGAGTAGGTAGATGGTTCTTAAGTACTTGCTCTCTTCAAAACAAAACAAAAATTTTCGCACTTACACCTTTCAAACAAAAACTCTTTTCAAACCCACAAACACAAAGAAAAAGAAAATTTTTGAAAACACTTTGAGCAAGTACCTAAGAGCCCGTGGATAACCACAGATAGAAAGGGTGCTAACATCTTCCCTTTCTATAATCTACCCCCCGGACCCGAGAAACATCTCGAAAAAGGAATTTTTCTGTGCTTTTTTCCTTTCCTTGTTGGATAAAATAAAAGACGGCGGCGACTCTTGCTTACCACGACATTTTGCAAATACAAACACAAAACGCAAACCAGCATTCCAAAAAATAGTCAGTTCTCTCCCACCGTATTACAGAACTGGCGACTCTGCTGGGGAATGAAATATAAGTGGGGTGTACCTTAGGATTAGATCATTGTGTTTTCAATTGTTTGCCTTGTATGCTTTATATTTGTGGGCTTGTATCGGAGTTTCTATAGATCCTAACCCGGACCTGGGGGATACCCTTTAGGTAAGTAGCAATAAACTGTGAGGGAACTGTACGACGTAGACCGATACGGTTGAAGCAGTAGCTACGTTGGTGTGGCACTTTAGATTGTACCGATATCCCTTGTGTTGGAACGAGGAGAATATGGGTCATCTAAGGGGTCATTAAGCACCAACTGACCTTAGAACCTTTAAATTGACCAACTTGGCCATAGAACAGTAGCAGTATGCTACACTCATTGAGACTAAACTCTCGCGATGATTCCGGCCGCAAGAAAACGTTGCTAAACTGGAATTATGACCGATTGAGGGTAGTCAGTGATATTGAGATCCTCTAGAACCCAGTTACTATTTTTAGGACAGGTTTAAACGAACTGAACTGAAAGAGGGTAGTACCTAAGATCCTTGCCAGCCTGAAATCTAAGGGCTCTCTGTGTGACTTGTGTGCCTTTACCATGTTTTCTGTTTGTGGATACTTGTGGTGTGCTTACTATCATAACATCATGACATCATAACATTGTATACATCTTGCATTGGACTAACCTATTTCAAAGACAGGAGGGATTCATCTTTGTTCTGTTTTGTAGGTCATCATGATGCACGTAGGAATACCATCCGGATCAACTTTGTCCAGGTTCCCACTGTGCTTAAAGATTTGATTGCAAAGATGCCTGATACTACTTCCTTCCTCAGGAGACATGGGTATCTTCTCAGTTTGGTTACCTCCAAATTGGACGAGCAGATGATGAGTGTCCTGGTTCAATTCTATGATCCATTGTACCATTGTTTTACTTTCCAGGATTACCAGCTGGTTCCCACCTTAGAAGAATTCTCTGATCTGCTCGGTATCTCTATTCTGGAGCAGACCCCGTTTATTGGTTGGGAAAAGATTCTTAGGCCCAAAGAGATTGTTGCAGCCCTTCATTTGACAAAAGAAGAGGTAATGGCTAATTGGGAGACTAGAAGTGGAGCAAAGGGCTTTCTGACTAAGTTCTTGGTTGGTAAGGCTAATTATTTCTGGGATAGTCTGGATTTCAAGGCATTCGAGGATATTTTGGCTCTTTTGACATATGGCTTGGTTTTGTTTCCGAACTCTGACTCCTTTGTTGATGTGAATGCGATAAAGATCATCATCTCTCGCAATCCTGTACCCACTCTCTTGGGTGATGTTCTTCATCAACTTTATGCTCGTACTGCCTGAAAGCGGGGAACCTTGATGTGCTGTGCTCCGTTATTGGCAAGGTGGTTTATTTTGCACCTTCCCAAGTCAGTGCTGAAAAACAAAGAAGGCATGGGCTGGGCCTATAGGGTTATGTCTCTCTCGCATAATGACACCATCTGGACTCTCAAGGGTATGGATGAGGAGGCTATCATTAATCGCTGTGGGGAGTATCCCAATGTTCCACTGTTAGGAACCCATGGAGGAATTTCTTACAACCCGTGCTTGGCCTTACGTCAGTTTGGGCATGCCAGAAGAGAAGGACCTCATGAGATGCTAATGCCTAGTATCATCTTTGATTTTCAAGGGGATAGCGATGAGCAACGTCGCAGATTCATAAGGGCTTGGGATAGAGTTCATAGATCTGATCCACACGAGTTGGGCCCAAAGACTTCTCTGCCAATGGAGCTATATCTCAGATGGGTCTGTATCCGTGCTCAAAAGCTGGGTATGCCATATGAAGTCGTTCGGCCTATCATTGTTGAAGTTTCTAATGAAGAAGGGGTTCTTCCAACCATCCTCCATCCTCATATGCCCACTGACATTGGGGCACTGAAAAGGTCTTGGATGCAACTGAGGGAAGAACGGGATTCTTACCGAGAGAAGTTCAACGAGCAAGAGCAGAAGATCCAGAGGTTGACTAGGAAGTTGGAGAATAAGCGGATTCTCAATGATTATGTCCGCACCGATAAGAAGAGACCATGGGAGCATTGATTGGCCTTTGTTGATTTCCTTTCCAGTTTTTATTTACTTTTCAGTATTTCTTTTCATGTAAGGCCTTAAGGGCAATTTGTTGAACAATTTGAATTACAAAGTTTACCTAATAAAGTGTGTTTCATTTCTTGTTTACAAATTTGAATCTCCCGATTGTCTTTGAAATCATAATCATACGCATTTCATCCCATGCACTTCATAAAAGGTACCCCTTATAGGTCTCTTATCTTCTTTGCTGTTTATTTCAGCACTCATCATGTCTGCTGAACCTTCAACTAAGCAAGCCATCAAGGCCCTCCAGGCCCAGAATTCCCAATTTCAAGAGCTGTTCATGAATCTAGCTAAGGGTCAGCAAGATTTGAAGACCCTAATTCTGAAAGAGAAGAAGAAGAAAAAGAAGAGGACAATCCTGTTCAACACAGGGCATAGGTTTGGTAACAGGCTACAGAATGAAGTTGATTTGACCACCTCATTTGGAGGGAAAGATAGTCAAGAGGAAAGGAGGGCTCCTAGCCCTGTGGTCTCCGACAACGAGACGGACTTCGATGAAGAACATTATCCTCCAGCCGAGGATAGATACAAGCAACTAGAATACCAGTTGAGTGCTATGGAAGTTCAAAAAGTGCCTGGCCTGGACTTTGGTGATCTAGGTCTATCATTTGGGGTAGTGATTCCCCACAAATTCAAGGCACCAGCTTTTGCTAAGTATGATGGAGTTTCTTGTCCGAAGCTGCACCTCCGGTCATATGTAAGGAAGATTCAGCCGTACACCGCTGATAAGAACTTATGGATCCATTTCTTTCAAGACAGTCTCTCAGGGACTCAGCTTGAGTGGTTCTACCAGTTGGACAGAGCCAGTATTCACAGTTGGGAAGATTTGGCTACTGCTTTCTACAGGCAGTACCAATACAACTCCGACCTCGCTCCCACGCGTACCCAACTTCAGGGTATGTCAATGGGAACGGGTGAAGGATTCAAAGATTATGCTCAGAAGTGGAGGGACCTTGCCGGAAGAGTACAACCACCCTTGGCTGATCAGGAGCTTGTGGACATGTTTCTGGGGACCCTGTCTGGTCCATTTTTTAACCATATGATTGGAAGCTCTTCATCTGGGTTTACAGAGATGATTTTGACTGGTGAAAGGATTGAGGCTGGTATTAAGGATGGTAAGATACAGAAGGGTGCCTCATCGAGCACCGAGAAGAATCTGTTTAAGAAAGAGTCCAGTGCTGTCTACAGTTCGAAAAGACAGAATAGACCTGAACACCGCTAAGCTGTTAATGCGGTTGTTATTTCAAAACCTACTGGTGCTCCTCAGTACAATAATCAACAGAAGGACGAGAGACCTTGAAGGAAATTCACCCGTCTCAGCATGACCTTATCTCAGATTCTGCCACAGTTGCTGAAGACCAATCTAGTGATTCCAAAGGAAGCCCCAAAGAATCCAAATACAACGTCACCGAGGTATAACCCTAATGCCTGCTGTGCTTATCACTCTGATAGCCCGGGGCATAATACAGATGATTGTTGGACTTTGAAGAATAAGATACAGGACTTAATTGATGCGAAGGAGATTGAGTTCGAGATGCCCGAAAGACCTAATGTCGTGACTGCTCCTATGCCCAAGCATGGAGTGAATGCTATAGAAGAAGACTCGTTTGTGGTTTCTATGGATGATATTGTTACCCCTTTGATGACTGTGAAGAAGAACCTTTTGCTAGCCGGTTTATTTCTGGGTTGTGACGAAGGTTGCCGTATGTGTTCTGTTCTGCCTACCGGTTGCCATCTTTTGAAGTCAGTTGTCCAACGCCTGATGGATAGTAGAGAGATTCTGTTTGAGAAGACTGTTATTCCCTTAGTTCCTTCTGAAGAAGTTGCCATCATTACCATTTTCGACAATTCTTCCAAGGCTCCCTCGAGGAAGCCTGTTAGAATTACATCTGTTCCAAGAATCGCACCTGTGATCATCACTGTTCCGGGGCCCATCCCCTATACCTCTGATAAAGCTGTCCCTTGGCACTACGGGGCTGATGTTTATTTTCATGGAGTTAAACAAGAGTTGGATGCTGATATTGACGTCAGCAATATTGTTGGACCTGCTAAAGTCACCCGCAACGAAAGACTTTTCTCACCCGACATCTCTCCACCAACTTCCCGAAGACCTGTTGTTATTACACCTACCAGTGTACCTGCTACTATTCCTGTTCAAGTTCCTATTTTTACCCCTGTCGCCGAGTCATCTGACGCTCGGGGCAAAGGGATCACCACTAATGTGCCTGCCCAGACGGAGGCACCGAAGACGATTACTGTTGAAGCTTCTAAACAAGAGATGGAAGAGATTCTGAAAATCATCAAAAGAGTGACTACAATGTAGTTGAACAGCTGGGGCAAACCCCGTCCAAGATCTCTATGTTGTCACTATTGCTGTGCTCAGAGGCCCATGCCAAGGCTCTAATTACCTTCTTGAAGACTGCCCACGTGCCACAAGAGACATCAGCTGATCAGTTTACAGATTGCGTGGCCAATTTGACTACTGATAATGGGTTGGGTTTCTCTAACATCGACTTGACTGCTAAGGGGAAGAATCACAATGATGCCCTACATGTGTCCATTGAATGCAGGGGCACTACTCTTGCTCATGTATTGGTGGATACTGGTTCCTCATTGAACGTATTGCCTAAGAAAGCTCTAGACCGGTTGGACTGTGAAGGGTTGGAGTTGAAACCAAGCAACATCGTTGTCAGGGCCTTTGACGGGTCTAAGAGAATGGTGCATGGAGAAGTTGATATTCCAATTAAGGTTGGTTCTCAGGTTTTCAATTCTACATTCTATGTGATGGACATTCGGCCATCTTATTCTTTTTTGCTGGGTCGTCCATGGATCTACAAAGCTGGGGCCGTAACCTCAACACTCCACCAGAAGCTGAAGTACCCGGTCAAAGGGAAGATTGTGACAGTACAAGGAGAGGAAGAGTACATGGTTAGCCACCTCAACTCGTTCCGATATGTAGAGATGGATGGGGAGTTCATTGAGACCCCGTTCCAGCATTTTGAAGAAGTTCTCCAGGAACTAGCGTCAGCTGAGACTGTTGTTGAAGACTCTCCTATGAAGATGGCTTCCTTAAAGGATGCCCGGGCTGTTGTCGAGAAAGGTGGGTGTTCAAATTGGGGACGACTCCCTGATTTTACACAGAAGACTAACAAGTTTGGTTTGGGTTTCACTTTAGAAGCTCAAAGGGCTGTTCGGAATGCGCGAATCGGAAGACCTCTCATATTCATCAGCAACTCGGGAGTGAATGCCATTGAAGAAGATGTCGAAGAGTCTGAGTTCGACAGCTGGATCTATCCTATGACTGATGGTGGACCAAACAACTGGACAGCAAAGGACTTCATCCCTATTACTTTTGTTACCTAGTAATGAAACTTTTGTTTTGAATATGTAACAGACAATGTTTTAAACTTTATGGCCCGGTGTCTTACCCGGGGCACTGTGGCTTCATTTGTGAGGGCTTTATGTGTGTCATTTTCATATATCATTAATAAAAGAATTGGACGTTTCTTGCATTTCAAATCTTGGGCTCTTTGTTTTTCTTTTATTATATATTGCAAAACAACTATTTTACACACACTCACGTATACAGGTCTACATCCACTCTGGATCTCACTGGTAACGATTCTGCTACTGCCAGTTATGACTTCTAAAATCTGATCAACTTAGCCTAAGACGAAGGTGAAGATGATTGCGAAGTGCCTGGTGAACTTGCAAGACTGTTATTCCAAGAAGAGAGGGCTATACAGCCACATGAAGAGCCGGTGGAATCAGTAAATCTGGGTACAGAGACAGATAAGAAAGAGGTCAAGATCGGTGCAAATCTGGAGCTTAGTGTGAAGCAACGGTTGATTCAGATGCTGCATGACTATGTTGAGATCTTTGCATGGTCTTACGAAGATATTCCTGGTTTGGATACTGATATTGTAGTTCACTGATTGCCTACCAAGGAAGACTGTCCTCCAGTAAAACAGAAGGTCCGCCGAATACGCCCAGAGATGTCTGAGAAAATCAAGGCTGAAGTGATGAAATAGTTTGACGCCGGTTTTCTAGCCGTTACTTCTTACCCTCAGTGGGTGGCCACTGTGGTTCCTGTACCAAAGAAGGATGTTAAGGTTCGAATGTGTGTCGACTATAGGGATCTTAACAGGGCAAGCCCCAAGGATGATTTCCCTCTGCCTCATATCGACGTTCTGGTTGAGAACACTGCTCAGCACAAGGTATTCTCCTTTATGGATGGTTTCTCCGGTTATAATCAGATCAAGATGGCTCCTGAAGACATGGAGAAGACAACTTTTGTTACTCAGTGGGGTACCTTTTGCTACAAAGTCATGCCTTTTGGGTTGAAGAACGCTGGGGAAACATATCAACGTGCCATGGTTGCTTTGTTTCATGACATGATCCATCATGAGATTGAAGTATACGTCGATGATATGATTGCAAGGTCCCAGACTGAGGAAGAACATCTTGACCATTTACAGAAGCTGTTTGACCGGTTGAAGTTGTACAAGCTGAGGTTAAACCTGAACAAGTGCACCTTCAGGGTGAGATCTGGTAAGCTACTGGGTTTCGTCGTGAGCGACAAAGGTATTCAAGTGGATCCTGCAAAGGTGAAAGCTATACAGGAGATGCCAGCTCCTAGAACAGAGAAAGAAGTCAGAGGTTTTCTGGGACGTCTGAACTATATTGCCCGATTCATCTCGCACTTGACTGCTACTTGTGAGCCAATCTTCAAGCTACTGAAGAAAGATCAAGTAGTACGTTGGAACGATGAATGCCAGGCCGCTTTCGAAAGGATAAAAGAGTATCTCCAAGAGCCACCTATCTTGATGCCTCCAGTTGAAGGGAGACCTCTGATCTTATACTTGACAGTACTCGATAACTCAATGGGGTGTGTCCTGGGTCAGCATGACGAGTCTGACCGAAAAGAGCATGCTATTTATTACCTTAGCAAAAAGTTTACCGACTGTGAGACCCGATACTCACTGCTCGAGAAAACTTGCTGCGCTTTGGCATGGGCTGCTCGCCGGCTGAGACAGTATATGCTGACTCACACTACTCTGTTGATATCAAAGATGGATCCAATCAATTATATCTTCGAGAAGCCTGCTTTGTCCGGAAGAATAGAAAGATGGCAGATGATCTTGACTGAGTATGACATCCAATATATGACCCAAAAGGCAATCAAGGGAAGTGTGTTGGCAGACCATTTGGCGCATCAGGCAGTGGATGATTACCAGTCTATGAACTTTGAATTCCTGGACGAGAATATCATGTTGGTAACTGATTGTGAGACACCTGGACCGGATGAAGGACCTGAGGAAGGATCCCGATGGTCTATGTACTTTGATGGAGCTTCGAATGCTTTGGGTAACGGCATTAACGCCGTGATCATATCTCCCAAAGGCTCTCATACTCCATTCACCGCCCGACTATGTTTCAACTGCACCAACAATATGGCGGAGTATGAAGCATGCATCATGGGTCTTCGCGCAGCTATTGACCTAAGGATTAAGTTTCTAAGTGTCTTCGGAGATTCCGCTCTCGTGATCAGTCAGATCAAAGGCGAGTGGGATACGAAACACCCAAATCTTATTCCTTACAAAGAGTATGTGTTGACATTGCTTCCCCATTTTGAGGAGATAACCTTTGAGCATTTCCCTAGAGAGGAGAATCAGTTGGCGGACACGCTAGCTACGATGTCTTATATGTTCAAAGTCAATTGGGACAACGAAGCTCCCCGGATCATCATTAAAATATTGGACGAACCTGCACATTGCTGTGATCTTGAGACTGAAGAGGTGAAAGAAAAGCCCTGGTATCATGAGGTGAAGAGGTATCTTGAAGCTCAGGAATACCCCGAGGGTGCATCTGTTAATGACAAGAAGTTTCTGAGGAGGTTCGCAGTGAAATTCTTCATCAGAAATGGCATTATTTACAAGCGTAACCATGATTCGACCTTACTGCGATGTGTGATAAGAATGAAGCGGAAAGGATCATGGCAGATTTACATGAAGGTACTTTTGGAACTCATTCCAGTGGACATACCATGGCAAAGAAAATCCTTCGGGCAGGGTATTATTGGTCTACAATGGAAACCGACTGTTATCAGCATTCTCGGACATGTCACAAGTGCCAAGTCTATGCTGATAAGGTGCACATACCTCCAATTCCTCTCAACGTCTTGACGGCTCCTTGGCCTTTTGCAATGTGGGGCATTGATATGATCGGCGAGATCAGACCTACAGCATCCAACGGGCATCGCTTCATCCTGGTAGCAATTGATTACTTTACGAAGTGGGTTGAAGTAGCTTCCTTTGCTACTGTAACCAAGAACATCGTGGCACGGTTTATTCGGCATAATCTGATCTATCGATATGGTGTACCAGAGAGGATCATTACAGACAGTGGTACCAATCTTAACAACAAGATGATCACTGAACTCTACGAGAAATTCAAGATACAACATCATAACTCTTCTCCCTACCGGCCGAAGATGAATGGGGCTGTTGAAGCGGCTAATAAGAACATTAAAAAGATCGTGTAGAAGATGACAGTGACATACAAAGACTGGCACGAGATGTTACCATTTGCTCTTCATGGGTACCGTACCTCAGCACGGACGTCAACAGAGGCAACACCCTATTCCTTGGTATATGGTATGGAGGCTGTATTACCCATTGAAGTTTAGATACCCTCTCTCCGAATCATGAAGGATGCAGGTTTGAGCGAAGATGACTGGATTCAGACCCGGCTTGATCAGCTGAACCTAATCGACGAAAAGAGACTTACTGCTATTTGTCATGGTCAGACGTACCAAAAACGGATGATCAAGGCATTTAACAAGAAAGTCAGACAACAAGAGTATCAAGTTGGGGATCTGGTAATCAAGCGCATTATCTTACCTCAAGGTGATCCCAGGGGCAAATGGACCCCTACTTACGAAGGGCCATTTGTGGTTAAGAACATTTTCTCAGGAGGAGCTATGATTCTAACCACCATGGATGGTGACGACCTTCCTCACCCCGTCAATGCAGACATAGTGAAAAAATACTATGCATAATCAAAGACCCGCTAGGTTGACTGGCCTAGGCAAAAATAAGGGCTTCCCGGCGAACCAAAAGGGTTTGGGCAAAAATAAGGTATGAAAATGGAAAAAATCCGTACACCCGACAAGTCGAAAACCTGAAAAGGCGGCTTGGGAAAAAATGGGTATCCCGGTGGACTGAAAACCCGAAAGGCGGTTCAGGCAAAAATTATGGATCAAAGTGTAACACTATGTCTTATTGGATTACCTCGCATCCAGACTTCAGTATCAACTATCAAGCTCGGACGACACTAATCAATCTGATCTACCTTCAACCAAGTAGCAAAGCGATGAGATGCTCGAGGACATAAAGGCAATAGCAGAGTTGGAACCCAGTGGGATTATTCACATAGCTGTTTTGTTTTTATTTTCAAAAATTGTATAAATTCTATTTGTTCAGCGGCGTTCTCTTACTAGGACGTCAGCCTCTTGTACAAAAACGCCTATTTACAGGCCAATTTCAAAATCAATACAAATTCATTTTCAGACAAATTTCAAACTGTTTTTTTTTCTTTATCTGTTTTGTTTTGCAAAGAATGTCAATTGTTCATTTTTGATATATGCATTTGACATTAATTGCTGCTCATAAATATTTACATGCGAAACAAAAGACGATTACTGGTAATGTCAGAAACAGGGGCAACAAGAATTGTCCAAACTGTGTAGTTGCTCTGTCCACTAGGTACAAAGGTAGATTCAGCTGAAGAATATGGCTAAGATACTTTCACTCCCTGAAGAGTAAGACAGTAATGGTAGCTCTCCTCAGCTGAGACTTACAACTGTGAACGAATCAGTAATGCTCTCCCCAAGCAGAGTTTACCTACTATCAGCACTGAAAAGGCTTGAGATCCCCGGCAGTCTTAATATTCCCCAACGGAGTATAAGAATGTTCCCCGACAGAATACAAGATACCCCCAGTGGAGTCAACCTTTCCCCAGCACGGCCTGAAAAGGCTTCCCCAATGGAGTTGAAGCATCATCCTCAGTAGACTCTGGAAGTTTATCCCCAGCGGATTACAAAATAAATCTCCCCAGCCAAATTCAAAGGATTATCCCCACAAGAGTCTAACAGGGATATCCCCAGCAAGTTACAACTGAAAGATCATCCCCAGTGAAGTTCTTTCCTTTCACAAACAAGAGTTCAACCCTCCACAGATTCAATATCACCAGCAACGATAATCCATCCCCAGTGGAGTTTATCAGTGGAATCTTCAGCAAAACATCTCTTCCCCACAGAGTAATCTCCTCCTCAGTTTATTCCCCAACGGAGTTATCTTCTCCTGCAAGTTTATCATCTTCGTTCATCATCCCCAGCGGAAACGAAGAATTCAACTCTATTCTCCAGCAGCTCCGAGATTTATTTTTCCCAGCTAAAACATCACATTTCCATACATCATGATACATGCATATATACATGCAGACAATACAATCTCATTTATGTTGAGAACATTATTGCTTGATCCATATCATGCATTGCATATGACTGACCTCTACCTTTCAGGAAAGATGCAGTTAAGTTCTCAGCTATGTCAAAGAAGACAAAATCTCCTCTGGTCCAGTTAAATCGATTCCTAAAGATTTTTCTGATGCCAATCTAGTCAAAAGAGACAAGACCAGTTAAATTGATTCCTAAAGATTTTTCTGATACCAATCCAGTCAAAAGAGACAAGACCAGTTAAATCGATTCCTAAAAATTTTTCTGATGCCAATCCAGTCAAAAGAGACAAGACCAGTTAAATCGATTCCTAAAGATTTTTTCTGATGCCAATTCAGTCAAAAGAGACAAGACCAGTTAAATCGATTCCTAAAGATTTTTCTGATGCCAATCCAGTCAAAAGAGACAAGACCAGTTAAATCAATTCCTAAAGATTTTTATGATACTAATCCAGTCAAAGAAGACAAGGCCAGTTAAATCGATTCCTAAAGATTATTCTGATACCAATCCAGTCAAAAGAGACAAGACCAGTTAAATCGATTCCTAAAGATTTTTCTGATGTCAATCCAGTCAAAAGAGACAAGACCAGTTAAATCGATTCCTAAAGATTTTTCTGATACCAATCCAGTCAAAAGAGACAAGACCAGTTAAATCGATTCCTAAAGATTTTTCTGATGCCAATCCAGTCAAAAGAGACAAGACCAGTTAAATCGATTCCTAAAGATTTTTATGATGCCAATCCAGTCAAAGAAGACAAGACCTCCTCTGGTCCAGTTAAATCGATTCCTAAAGATTTTCCTGATCCAATCAGAGTTACTCCAAGACCTTGTCTGGTCCGGTTAAATCGATTCCTAAAGATTTTTCTGATGTCGATCCAGTCAAAGTCAATCCAAGACCTCCTCTGGTTCAGTCAGATCGCCGATAAGATCTACCTGATTCGTATTCCAGTTGAAGTTCAGATCATCTATCAACATCCTCCAAATGGCATATGTAATCCCATTCCCGACATCAAAATGCTGATACCACTTCATGCAAGTGCAAATTTCTGGGCACTCTAGTGTTCAATCATCTTCCACCTTCAGATCACGAAAGGCCCGAAAGCCAATCTATATCCTCAGGTTTAAGAAAATTGAACAGGGGCAGCTGTTGTACCCCAAAATTTGCCCTCTCATATTTCTCAAGACATTGCAAGAATAATCTCTAAGTTGCTCAAGATTGCTCAAGAGTTGGAAAGTCAAATCATCTCCTAAGGTAGTCAATCTCAAATTAGGGTTTTGTGTTGCATCAAGGTCCTTGCATCCAAATGACCCCCAAGTGTTCCCCAATGTCCTAATATGTTCTCAAGTTCATCCATGTCAAATTTCAAGCCTTGCAGAGGAAGTTTGGTCAATCAATTGCTCAAGAGGTCCAAAAATCGACAGTGTGTTAGGGCAAAAGTCAACTGTGACCTATAAATAGTCAAACTTCAAGCTTTTTTGTCAACATTCTCATTTTGAAGGATAATTCATCATTTGATCAAGGGTTGACCATGATTCATCAAGGATTGCTCAAAATTCATCAAGATTCAAAAGTTGCTAAATTAGGGTTTTGTAGGAAAAGTCAACTCAACTTTGACCAAGCATAACTTTCTAATACTTTATGAGAAATAACCAATCCAAAGCTCATTTTGAAGAGTATGCAATTTCCTACAATCCATCTTCACAACCCAAGATCAAGAATTGCACTCACAAAAAGTTACAAATTTGGACATTATAGGTCATTTTTGAAAGTCAACAAAAACACCTTTTTTTACAAAGCTTATAACTTGAGCATGGAACATCAAAATGATATGAGACCAAAAGGGCTGGTTAGAGGACATCTCAAGGATACTAAAAAGTCCAAGAACACCTCCAAAAGTTCAAAATTGAAGAAGTTATGCATTGTTGAAATTGGGCATTTTTCCAAAATTGCCAAAAGTCAACTATCCCCAAAACTTCAAATTTTGTCAAATGGGTCCACTTTTTTCCACTTGATTTGATCTTGTCACACTACACACGTGTCCTATCTTCAGTCTTATGTCCATTCATTAATTTTTCTATTTTTATTCGATTTTTATTGAATTAATTCATTTTAAATCAATTTAAATCCAAATAAAATCTAAATATTGATAACTTGGTATCTTTTTGATTGATACATGCCTTAATTGTCATCATGGACAAGATCAAACTCGTATCAAGCCATATCATGCACAAAATATTGGTTTTTGGACAAATTTGGAAGCTTTTTCATGGAGGATCAAATCAAATCCTAAATCATCAATGCCTAAGGATTCAAAGCCCCAAACTTGACCTAATTCATTCCATTATACTTATACAAGCTAAAGGCACGAGTTTCAGAACCTAGAGGCTGCAAAATCACAAGAACACAACTTGGGAAATTGTCAAAAAAAGCTTAAAACTGAAATCCCTTCTAGAGGCCGATTCAAAGCAAAAACTCAACGTAGACCTCTTGTTGGACATCCACTGAGTCAAAACAAGTCCTTAACAAGCTCCTAGACCCTCTGAATCGCGCTGTAAGTCTCCTAAAAAATGCCCCTGTACTCGAAATCGTATCCTCTCATTCTTGCATTTTTTTTGACAAATTATTGACATGGTCATGATCCTTGTGTGATTTATAAGATTTCTGTATCATTTGATTGTATTTTCACGAGCCATAGCCTTGTAACCGAACCTAGGGTTTGGAAGTTTGTTTTTTGTGCGTTTTCTCCACAGGTGAAATCAAGGCCATTAATGTACATGGACGTGTTTAGGAGGAAGAGACGAGCATGGCTGTAGTTTTAGTTTGAGTTTTCATGGCCTAAAACTCGTTTTAGGAGACATCTTTGGATTTAGCTGCGGATAAAAATCCGCAGGTAAATAACCAGGTTTTTCAATGAGGAAGACGATGACACGTCCCCCTCCCATTGGATGATTCAAATTTCGCGCTTTATTCTAGCATATTTTTTGTGTTTCCAATATTATATTTAATGTTCAATCCACTAACAAATAGAGTGCAGTGGTCCAGTGGCAAACATGTTGTACAAAATCCAATGGGACCTGGGTTTGAATCCTAGGTCCCCCAATGCATTTGTAATATTTTTCTTCAGGTCATCCCATGCAACATCCAAGGCGCAGCACACCATATACCTTCAAGTATCATCTGCCAGATGGCCTCCAGGCCAAATCCGATGGCCCAAAGGTGATGTCTACCATATGCCAAGGTCAACGTGTCACACGGAATCAGAGAGTCAACCCAGGCTTGCACGTTAATGGGCTTGGAAAAATGCTAATCTCACCTCCAATCTGGGCCTAAACCCCTTGGTTATTTCTTTCTTTTATTTATTTTGTTTATTTGTTTACTAATTATTTTTATTGTTTAATTAACCAATTAAAATCTTTTTCTCATAAAATCAAAAACCAAAAAATATATTTTATTTATTAAAATTAAATTCATCACTTTTATTTTTGTAAATAAGTATTAATTAATTAACTTAGTCTTAATTAGGTATAATTTCAATATCTTTTGCAAATAATTAAAATTAATTTAGATTATTAGGTTTTACTAACTTTGGCCAAATTTATTTTATTTCTTTAAATACTCAAAAATCCAAAAAAAATAATATCTTTTTTCTTAATTAATTAATTAATTTAATTATTAACTTAGATCTAACTTTCTTTTAATTCAAAAAAAAAAACAAAAAATGCTTTCTTTCAAAAAAGGGTCAAAACCCTAAAAAATGCGCCCGTTTAATTTTCTCGCACGCGATCCATTTATCATATTATTGTACTTGCTTCCGGAATGTAATAGCTTTAATTAGGACTTTATTTTATTGCTTTATTTATTTTTCCGCATTTTAATTTCAAGGGTTTGTTTTTGGCGATGTAAATACCCGACGCCTTGTAATAGTTAGATTTAATTTCCGCAATTTAATTTCCGCAATCTATAAACTGTTAGATGTTTGATAATAGGGAATGCATGACAAGATCGAATGTATGAACTTAAAATCAACATAGCTAACTGTTGTACCCCAAAATTTTCCCTCGCATTTTTCCACAAGAAATCACAGCTTCAGGCGTTTCCCGATTTTTCAGATTGGCTCAAGAATCGGACAAACTGACTTTTCTCGTCAGTCAAACAAAAATTAGGGTTTTGGTTGATTTTGGTTCAACTTGGATCAGGCAAACGCTCTTTGGCATTTAATCAGGAATTAGGGTTTTGGGCACGTTCTCAGAAGGATTTAAATTCCACAGCACTTTGCAAGTTATTCCGAGATTCGGGTTGAATTCGCTTTGTTTGATTTAATCAGTAAAAAGACTGCATTTGGGTTGAATTCACATTGGTTTGTTTGAGCCAGTCAAAAGATATATGCAGTTTGGATTTACAGTGCTTGGTAAGAAATCAGTAAGAAAGGAATGCGTCTGATCAGTTATTGCGTTTGACTGTGCGTTGCTTTGGATGATGGAGGCGCCAAGTTCATTTATTTTGATCAACGTAGAATCAATGTTTAGTTGATTATTTATTATTCTAAGGATTAAATATCTGAAATTTAATTTTCATTTATTTTAATTTAAGGAACTATAAATAATAAGTAAATAATTGAAAAGGGATAAAAAGAATTAAATGGATCAATAGAATTTTTATTTCATATTTAAACATTTGTTACAATTATTATTTAGATACAAGTATTCATTTACGAAGTATTTAAAATAATAATAGTTACAATGATTAAATTGAAAATAAAACTATCCTATTTTTCTAAATATCTTCTAAGTCCCCAATTCTTCATTCTTCACTTTGCTCCCCTCCATTCAATTATTCATCTGCAAAAAGAAAAGAGAAAAGTCAAATAACAGTTAAATTAAATTGAAAAGACAGATAAAAGAAATTCATCATTAAGGGCCACTGATTGGGATCAGTTAACCCTCTCTGCAAATCACGGGATTTCTCCCGGTTCACAAAGAGGGAAGAATGTTATTTGCTAAATCATGAATGCAAAGTTGAAAAAATGCAAAGTGTCAAAACTGCATAAATTCAAAATCTCAAACTCCAAGTTCAAACCAAACTAAAAAATCAAATTGCAACTTTCTGTCAAAATGCAAAGTGTCAAACTTGTTGTCAAATGCCAAAAGGTACAAGTTACTGCCCAAAGATATCAAAGAAGATAAAAAAGTACAAAAGCTGTCAAAGAAGAGATAAGATATGCAGAGGAAAACTATTGTGCAAGCAAGCATATTGACTTTTCATCATTTCCCAATGGCCCTTTCAGAGGAAGTACAGAAAAAAAGCATAGTTTAATATTTAGCTGTACTGAGAGAGAAGAGAAGAGAGAAATATACAAAAGGACTGAACACAGGAAGATAAAAAAAGGGAAGTTCAAAAACTCTAACACAAGATATATCCAAACTACCTACTGTCAAAACCAAGGCCGAACCACTACAAACACAAAAATATACAAAAACTGCCAAACCAGCATAACCTCCAAACACATAACCTGCTAGGCCTCAAGCCTGAAACCATACAAACCAGCTGAAGCAAGTCACAAGGATAACCTGTCAAGGCCTAAATCCTGCTGAATCCTCACAAACCTGTAAACCACTTTCAAAACCTACTGTCAAAACCAGAAAAAGCATAAACCAGTCCCAGAAGCACATAACCTGCAATGGCCTAACAAAACCATAAATCCTGCCTACTGTCAAAAACAATGAGACCATGTCGAATACCATAAACCTATCTCACCAAAAAGCCTCAGACCTGCAATCATACTGCCTAAAACCAGTGAAATCATAGCATACTGCATAATACCACCCAAACATCAAGCCCTCAGTGAATACATCATTGGGCAAAAGGCAACTATCAAGCTCAACAGTCTCAAAGGTATTCAAAGGCACATAAACAAAATACGTTCAAAGGCAATCAGAAAAGCCTCATAGGCGTTCATCATAATCAACAGTTTCAAAGGGCAAACTCGAGGCAAAAGAGAAGAAGAAAGTAAAAGGAAGCGAATCAAAGTCAACACTTAATCTAATCAAGCAGTTAATCAAGAAGAAGACAGTAACCCATACTGTGTAAAAGATAAGTAAAACCCTAAACGCGAAAAGCCAAAGAAAGAGGATTACCATGCTACGCGCTTCACTGAACCATGAAGAGGGAAAGGAGGCAAAGGAAATGCTGGTGGCTTAGGCGAGGGGACGAGCTCAGAAGCTTGCAAGGATGAACGAAGACGAACGAAGTACACGAACGCCGCCGCTGTCTCAAAACCCTAAAGCATATCGTCCAACTGAACAACAAAACCATCTAACCCTAAAACATTTGCTTCAGAACAGTGGGCCTAATCCGTTTCAACCTCTCCAAAGCCCATTTCAAAAAGCCTGACTTCTTTTAAGTATGAAACCTCTTTTCATTTTCTTTTGTTAAACAAATTAATTAATATAACCTTTTTTTTACTAACAATATTTTTATATATTTTGATCTATGAATAAACTTATATTTTCTCTTTTTTCTATGCATAGAACATTAAGTTTTCCTTAAAGATAATACTTTTCTTCTATTAAGATTAATATCTAATTTGTATATAACAAATAAAAATACCCTTTTCCTAATATACATAATTTAATCCTTGATTTTTATTAAAAACATACTTTGGTACATAATAAATAAATACTTTTTTAATATACATAGTTTAATTAAGAAACTTTCAATATAAACATACTTTTGTACATAATAGATAAATACATTTTTTGCATAATTTAAATTCTTGAACATTTAATTAAAATACATTTTTTCTAATTCAATTCTTGATATTTATTTAAACACACTTTTTTATAATAAATAAAGATGCATATACCTAATTAGAATTTAAAACATTCAATTAAAACATTTCTTTTTGTACACATTAAAGGAGATACAAGATTATTAAGTAAATAAACATTCAATTTTTCTTTAAGTTAAACAATACTTAACAACACATTCAATTTCACCTTTCGCACCTGTAAATAATTACATACGCATATACTTGTACACTTACACAATACATTTACATGGCTCCTATACACATTTGTTTATCTTATACATTGATATTCGTCATTTACATTTGATCGCAAATTCGATTTGGTTGTAACTTATTGGATACTATAAGTCTCATCCCCATTTGTGAATATTGTACCCCCACTCCCGGATGCTTATTTTGTAATAGCGTAGACTTTACATTTTCGCAATTTACCGCTTTCAATTATACCATGGTTAGACCTAGGGTTTGCATGTACATAAAATCAAACGCTAGATAACCTAATACAAGACAAATATATCAATACACAAATCACACTTGCACCCTCTAGGGTAATCCCACATGTTGCCTTCCAAAATGGGCCATGCTTGCACGTCGAGTATCTTTGGCAAAACAAATTCAAATGATCATAAGTCCCTCGATGACGCTTTCGAATGTTGCCTAAACAGAATGATCATAGTCCCTTCAAAGCAAATTGCCAAAGACACTTGGCACCATTGCATTCGTGGTCCATACGATGACCCGCGCCCGTCCCGTTAAACTTCCTAAACGCAAGATTGTCCACCAAATTCAATGGTGGAACAAATTTGTTAAAAGGGGTTAAAACATAACAAAAACCTTTGAGTACAATAGGGTAGACAAAACTCTTAGTTACTTGAGATCGACTTGCAAAAAAACGCTTGCCTTCTTTTCAAAAACCACAATCCACAACACTTTCAAACAAACTCTCAAAAACATTTGAAACATCTTTTCGAAAAGATCCACACTTTTGTAAAACACTCAAACACGAGTCAAATACATTGGTTGCCTAAGACAAGGCATCTCTTCAAAAACATTTTCAAAACACATACACACACCACAATTTCAAGCAATCGAAAATCAAGGCAAGTGATCTAAAAAACCAAGTAACTAAGAGCCCATGGATAACCATGGATGAAAAGGGTGCTAATACCTTCCCTTTTCATAATCTACCCCCCGAACCCACGAAATATCTCAAAAGGTTTTTGCTGTGCTTTTTAAACCTTTCCTTTAGGATAAAATAAAAAGTCGGTGGCGACTCTTGCTCAACCGCACAAGTGCGAATACGAACGCAAACATCATAGTCAGTTCTCCCACCGTATCACAGAACTGGCGACTCTGCTGGGGAATAACTACTCAAAGTGGGGTTACCTTAGGGTTTAGATCACCTTTATTTTCAATTGATTGCTTTGTTTGCCTTTACATTTGTGGGCTTTGTATCGGAGTTTCATAGATCCTAACCCGGATCTGGGGAATACCCTTTTAGGTAGCATAATCTGTGAGGGACCTGTCCGGCGTATACCGACATGGGTGAAGTAGTGGCTACATTGGTGTGGCGCCTTGGTCTGTACCGATATCCCTCGTGTTGAAACAGGGAGAATATGGGTCTTCCATGGAGTCACTAAGCACCAACCGACCTTAGAACCCTAAATTGACCCAACTTGGCCATTAGAACAGTAGCAGTATGCTACACTCATTGAGGCTAAACTCTTGCGATGGTTCCGGCCGCAAGAAAAGATAGCGATGTTGGAGTTATGACCGATCGAGGGTAGCCAATGATTTGAGATCCTCTAGAACCCGGTTACTTTTGATAGGA
This sequence comes from Vicia faba, assembly GCA_948472305.1. Classification (NCBI taxonomy): domain Eukaryota; kingdom Viridiplantae; phylum Streptophyta; class Magnoliopsida; order Fabales; family Fabaceae; genus Vicia; species Vicia faba. The sequence continues at coordinate 985,331,083 of OX451739.1, forward strand.
CAGGTTTTAACCAACGAATTGAAAGAGGGTAGTACCTGAACCTCATGCAAGCCTAAACCTAAGGACTTGTTTGCTTTGTGTGAATATGTTTGCCTGTATATACACTCACTTGCTTGTGCATACATGTACATAACATCATGACATCATACCATAGCATTTTCAATAACCATTTCAAGGATCTCGAGGGTTCTTTTGATGCAGGGTCACGTTGAACCAGACGTCTACCAAGGGGCAAGAGGTTTCTCCTCTAAACAAAGTTCTCCAGTCAAAGTTCAAGTACAACAACTTGAATCAGTGGCTATGACCCACTTGACATGGTGAGCTTGATTCTCGTGGAAAGACGTCCACCGGTGCAGAGATCTCCAATCCAAGAGAAAAGTTCAACCTCTAACATTTTCTTGTGTTTACCCCAAGAGATCCTTGAAAGCATGCATCCACATATCATGCATTGCATTTTGACAATCTTTCCTTTTTCAGGTTTCCTTACTCTCCTGCTGTTTATTTCAGTAAGAGATGGCTCTAGAAAGGTCTGTCAAAGACATCCAAGACCAGACTGCTCAGCTGCAGGAGATGTTCCTGAACTTGTCTCTGGGGCAAGAAGAGATGAAAGCTCTCCTCACAAAGGGCTTGGAGAATTCCAACAATGCCAGGAATGATCAGCTTGCGGAGCTTCAGTTTGATCTGACAACCTTGAGGACCCAAATGATGGGACAATTGGTGGGCCAGATGGCTCTCATCCAAGACCTATCTCAAAGACAAGAGGAACTCAGAGTTCTTGTCCGCCAACTGCTTCCAAACAACCAACTGGGGCAAGCATCTGAGGTTGAAGAGCAAGTCACCGCTCAGCCTCCATCCACTCAAGAGGACAAGGGGAAAGCTCATTTGCTTGCTTCAGGGTCACAAGCCCATCAACAACCTCGCCAGCGTCAACGGGGTAATCGGTGTAAGCAAGAAACGTCGGGAAGACAGTTCACGGAGACTGAAATACCATCATTCTTCATACTGAAGCGCCTGTTGGAGGTCAACTTGCTTACCATAAAGGACCCTCCCCAGAAGCTCAACACCTCCTCTCCTAACTACCGTCCCGACGCATTTTGTGTTTACCACTCCTGCAGCCCGAGACACGACACCAACGACTGTTGGGCCTTGAAGAACAATATTCAAGATATGATCGACATTGGGGTGCTGGAATTCATGCCAGACGGCGAGATGAAAATCTTCCGTTAAAAGGGTTCTCCACTTGAAGTGACAAAGCTCGAGCTGAAATACTTTTGCTTCTTTTTGAATTTTCAAAGTTGTAATTTCTTTTGCTGTCAAACAATTATCTGTTGATGTTAAACTCTGTTTTCATTAATGCATTGCATATGTTTGTCTTGAATTCATCCATTCGTTTCACTACTCTTACGCTTTTCTTTATGATATTTGACTCTTGATAAAAAGCTGTAAGCCTTTAGAGGGAGGATGACGAAACAATACCATGATCTTATACAATATGCTTCTGAACAGACCTTGCTGATGATGTACAGGCATTTCTTTCAAATCCCAAACACTGGAGTTATAAGGAAGTTAATCCCTAGTCAACCCCTTTGAGCCAAAGAAGTAGGAGTTTTCTGTTCTAAACGATCAAAACCTTTGATATAAACCTGGGGCAGGGTAGTCTCTCAGTTTAATTCAAAAGAAAATGCGCATTGAAGTCGCAAACTCTCAGTTCATAACACAACGAACGATGTCAAAAAAACAAAGAAAGCATTCCTTTGGAATCAAAAGACAAGGGTGGTTCCCTATCACATAGACAGTCAATCTCTCAAAAGAAAAAGCCCGCTGAGCCAAAACCTATAAAGGAGGCTTAAGAAAGCTGGGGCATCCCGCTGACAGTAATCCCGAAAAACGGTAACAGTCAGGCAAAAGTTAGGGATAACAAATCAAAATCAAAATAGTGAGGTCATGACAAAATCCTCAACAACATGAAAAATGTTGAAAAAGAAAAAAGGATGATGACTGTCTCCCCAAATTCAAATGGTGAACCATCGCCCAAAAGTCGTTCCAAACTCAAAACAGAGTGTGACGCACAATTAACTGAGCTTAGGTTGAAGGACATCACGAAGAGCGGGTGGGTACAAATATACTTTGAGCCTCTATCCTTTGTTTCTTAAACCGTGAACCAGGCCACGTAACAACCCTTCAAAAGTCCTAATTGAAGCATGGGTTAGTTCGAAAGCATACTATTACAAAAGGTATCCTGACTCCTGTAAGGCTTTACTCTAAATCTTGTGTTGATTTGTCTTATAAAAAGTTTTCTGCTAAAAAACGCATTTTTCAAAACTTCGAGACAAACATAAACTTTGCATTATTTGAATATCACTGTCTACACTTGGTTTTTGTTTAACAGCGAAGAATTTCATACAGCGAATGTTCGGAGGAACGAAAACTCTCTCAGTAAGTAAAAATCACTTCAAGAGGATAACACTTCCATCAAATCTCCTATCAACAAGGGGCATGACATGTCACCATCCAATTAACCTGGGGAAGTCCAGTCAAGTTTCAATGGATCTCTCAGAATTCAGTTAACCTGGGGGAGTCCAGTCAAGGTCCAACAGATCTTTCAAAGTTCAGTTAACCTGGGGCAGTCCAGTTGGTGTTCCAATAGATCTTTCAAAATTCAATTAACCTGGGGCAGTCCAGTCAAGGTCCAACAGATCTTTCAAAATTCGATTAACCTGGGGCAGTCCAGTCAAGGTCCAACAGATCTTTCAAAGTTCAGTTAACCTGGGGCAGTCCAGTCAAGATTTCAAGAAATCTCTCAATATGCAGAGTAATCCGATTCAAGATTCCTTCATCACCACTTGGGGCATTCGAATGTCAAAAGTGTTCAACAAATCAACTATTACATTTCCAGACTCGATTCCTGTATCTAGCCAGGGCACGTCTGAAGAGTTTGAAGATTCGATTCCTGTATCCAGCCAGGGCATATCTGTTAACTATCACCTTTCCAGATTCGACTCCTGTATCTAGCCAGGGCATATCTGTTGACCACATTTCCAGACTCGATTCCTGTATCTAGCCAGGGCACGTCTGAAGAGTTTGAAGATTCGATTCCTGTATCCAGCCAGGGCATATCTGTTAACTATCACCTTTCCATATTCGACTCCTGTATCTAGCCAGGGCATATCTGTTGACCACATTTCCAGACTCGATTCCTGTATCTAGCCAGGGCACGTCTGAAGAGTTTGAAGATTCGATTCCTGTATCCAGCCAGGGCATATCTATCAACTGTCACAATTCCAGATTCGACTCCTGTATCCAGCCAGGGCATATCTGTTGATCACATTTCCAGACTCGATTCCTGTATCTAGCCAGGGCACGTCTGAAGAGTTTGAAGATTCGATTCCTGTATCCAGCCAGGGCATATCTATCAACTATCACATTTCCAGACTCGATTCCTGTATCTAGCCAGGGCCCGTCTGAAGAGTTTGAAGATTCGATTCCTGTATCCAGCCAGGGCATATCTATCAACTGTCACAATTCCAGATTCGACTCCTGTATCCAGCCAGGGCATATCTGTTGACCACATTTCCAAACTCGATTCCTGTATCTAGCCAGGGCACGTCTGAAGAGTTTGAAGATTCGATTCCTGTATCCAGCCAGGGCACATCTATCAACTACAACATTTCCAGATTCGATTCCTGTATCCAGCCAGGGCATATCTGTTGACCATATTTCCAGACTTGATTCCTGTATCTAGCCAGGGCACGTCTGAAGAGTTTGAAGATTCGATTCCTGTATCCACCCAGGGCATATCTATCAACTGTCACAATTCCAGATTCGACTCCTGTATCCAGCCAGGGCATATCTGTTGACCACATTTCCAGACTCGATTCCTGTATCTAGCCAGGGCACGTCTGAAGAGTTTGAAGATTCGATTCCTGTATCCAGCCAGGGCACATCTATCAACTACAACATTTCCAGATTCGATTCCTGTATCCAGCCAGGGCATATCTGTTGACCACATTTCCAGACTCGATTCCTGTATCTAGCCAGGGCACGTCTGAAGAGTTCAAAGATTCGATTCCTGTATCCAGCCAAGGCACATCTATCAACTACAACATTTCCAGATTCGATTCCTGTATCCAGCCAGGGCATATCTGTTGACCATATTTCCAGACTCGATTCCTGTATCTAGCCAGGGCACGTCTGAAGAGTTTGAAGATTCGATTCCTGTATCCAGCCAGGGCATATCTATCAACTGTCACAATTCCAGATTCGACTCCTATATCCAGCCAGGGCATATCTGTTGACGACTATTTCCAGACTCGACTCCTGTATCCAGCCAGGGCACGTCTGAAGAATTCCAGATCAACACCTGTAACAAGCCAGGAAAACATCTGTGGACGACCGATTGTAGACCAACACCTGTAACAAGCCAGGAATTTATCTACATCACCACTCGGGGCATTCGAATGTCAAAAGTGTTCAAAAACCCGATGCAGTTTTACACGGACTCATCGTCAGGAAATCCTACACAGATCTCCTCAAAACAGGAAGACCCCAGTAGTTTGGCATACAACCCAAGCTTCTGATTCTCCCAACAGTGGTCCCAAGACCTCTCATTTTCAACAATTGAAGACTCTTGCCCTCCACAGCAGCAGCCAAGGATTATTGTCCCCGACAGCAATCAAGATTCTTTTATCTTCAGTTATCCAGGATTCATTTATCCTCAGCATTAGCTCATCAGCTTACATGCGCATTCATCCCATTCATGTCATAAACATTGATGTCACATACATTGCATCATGCATCATGACATTGCATACGATTAACCCTTTACCTTTTCAAGTAAGATCAGTCGGCAGACAAAGATCATCTTCCAAGTTTACTCAGATGTGACCCAGACACGACGACATTCTGATACTTATTCCAGATTCATCCAAATGCAGCTTCACACGAGCTCATCATTGGGAAACCCTACACCGGTTCCTCTTCAAGACGTCTGAAAACAGTTTACAGATTCTTCCCAACAATGGATGTTAATCTACTAGCTTGTTCAGATGCAATTTTTGAAAATAGTTTACGGACGCTTCCCAACAACGGATGCTGCTCTATTGCTTATTCAACCTCTTCAAGACGTCTGAAAACAGTTTACGGATTCTTCCCAACAACGGATGTCAATCTACCAACTTGTTCAGGTGCAATTTTTGAAAACAGTTTACGGACGCGTCCCAACAACGAATGCTGCTCTATTGCTTATTCAACTTCAAGACTTCTGAAAACAGTTCACGGGTTCTCCAGTAACAGATGTTAACCTATCACTTGTTCAGACTCTTCTCAACTTTTGAAAACAGTTTACAGACGCCTCCTAACAAAGGATGTTGCTCTATTGCTTATTCAATCTCAACTCCTGAAAATAGTTTACAGATTCTCCAGACATGGATGTCAATCTATTGCCCATTCGGACCCCCAATTCAGAGATGTTCCAAAACATGGATGCCTTTCTGATACTCGTCCAGTCACCATTGACATACAATTCAACATAACCAGATGGCATCTATAAGCCCATCCTCCTACCAGCAGTCACCAGATGGCATCTTTAAGCCCATCACCAAATGGCATCTCTAAGCCCATTCCCCGACAAGATTCTATCACACCAGATGGCATCTTTAAGCCCATCACCAAATGGCATCTTTAAGCCCATTCACCTCTACCATCACATCGACGAGTGCAAATTTTCTGGGCACTTTAGTGTCCAATCTTCTTTTACCTTCAAGTCGCGAAAGGAAAACTTGCTAATCTAACTCTTCAGGTTCAAGAAGATTGAACAGGGGCAACTGTTGTACCCCAAAATTTGCCCTCGCATTTTTCCACAAGAAATCATAGCTTCAGGCGTTTCCCGATTTTTCAGATTGGCTCAAGAATCGGACAAACTGACTTTTCTCATCAGTCAAACAAAAATTAGGGTTTTGGTTGATTTTGGTTCAACTTGGATCAGGCAAACGCTCTTTGGCATTTAATCAGGAATTAGGGTTTTGGGCATGTTCTCAGAAGGATTTAAATTCCACAGCACTTTGCAAGTTATTCCGAGATTCGGGTTGAATTCGCTTTGTTTGATTTAATCAGTAAAAAGACTGCATTTGGGTTGAATTCACATTGGTTTGTTTGAGCCAGTCAAAAGATATATGCAGTTTGGATTTACAGTGCTTGGTAAGAAATCAGTAAGAAAGGAATGCGTCTGATCAGTTATTGTGTTTGACTGTGCGTTGCTTTGGATGATGGAGGCGCCAAGTTCATTTATTTTGATCAACGTAGAATCAATGTTTAGTTGATTATTTATTATTCTAAGGATTAAATATCTGAAATTTAATTTTCATTTATTTTAATTTAAGGAACTATAAATAATAAGTAAATAATTGAAAAGGGATAAAAAGAATTAAATGGATCAATAGAATTTTTATTTCATATTTAAACATTTGTTACAATTATTATTTAGATACAAGTATTCATTTATGAAGTATTTAAAATAATAATAGTTACAATGATTAAATTGAAAATAAAACTATCCTATTTTTCTAAATATCTTCTAAGTCCCCAATTCTTCATTCTTCACTTTGCTCCCCTCCATTCAATTATTCATCTGCAAAAAGAAAAGAGAAAAGTCAAATAACAGTTAAATTAAATTGAAAAGACAGATAAAAGAAATTCATCATTAAGGGCCACTGATTGGGATCAGTTAACCCTCTCTGCAAATCACGGGATTTCTCCCAGTTCACAAAGAGGGAAGAATGTTATTTGCTAAATCATGAATGCAAAGTTGAAAAAATGCAAAGTGTCAAAACTGCATAAATTCAAAATCTCAAACTCCAAGTTCAAACCAAACTGAAAAATCAAATTGCAACTTTCTGTCAAAATGCAAAGTGTCAAACTTGCTGTCAAATGCCAAAAGGTACAAGTTACTGCACAAAGATATCAAAGAAGATAAAAACGTACAAAAGCTGTCAAAGAAGAGATAAGATATGCAGAGGAAAACTATTGTGCAAGCAAGCATATTGACTTTTCATCATTTCCCAATGGCCCTTTCAGAGGAAGTACAGAAAAAAAGCATAGTTTAATATTTAGCTGTACTGAGAGAGAAGATAAGAGAGAAATATACAAAAGGACTGAACACAGGAAGATAAAAAAAGGGAAGTTCAAAAACTCTAACACAAAATATATCCAAACTACCTACTGTCAAAACCAAGGCCGAACCACTACAAACACAAAAATATACAAAAACTGCCAAACCAGCATAACCTCCAAACACATAACCTGCTAGGCCTCAAGCCTGAAACCATACAAACCAGCTGAAGCAAGTCACAAGGATAACCTGTCAAGGCCTAAAGCCTGCTGAATCCTCACAAACCTGTAAACCACTTTCAAAACCTACTGTCAAAACCAGAAAAAGCATAAACCAGTCCCAGAAGCACATAACCTGCAATGGCCTAACAAAACCATAAAACCTGCCTACTGTCAAAAACAATGAGACCATGTCCAATACCATAAACCTATCTCACCAAAAAGCCTCAGACCTGCAATCATACTGCCTAAAACCAGTGAAATCATAGCATACTGCATAATACCACCCAAACATCAAGCCCTCAGTGAATACATCATTGGGCAAAAGGCAACTATCAAGCTCAACAGTCTCAAAGGTATTCAAAGGCACATAAACAAAATACGTTCAAAGGCAATCAAAAAAGCCTCATAGGCGTTCATCATAATCAACAGTTTCAAAGGGCAAACTCGAGGCAAAAGAGAAGAAGAAAGTAAAAGGAAGCGAATCAAAGTCAACACTTAATCTAATCAAGCAGTTAATCAAGAAGAAGACAATAACCCATAATGTGTAAAAGATAAGTAAAACCCTAAACGCGAAAAGCCAAAGAAAGAGGATTACCATGCTACGCGCTTCACTGAACCATGAAGAGGGAAAGGAGGCAAAGGAAATGCTGGTGGCTTAGGCGAGGGGACGAGCTCAGAAGCTTGCAAGGATGAACGAAGACGAACGAAGTACACGAACGCCGCCGCTGTCTCAAAACCCTAAAGCATATCGTCCAACTGAACAACAAAACCATCTAACCCTAAAACATTTGCTTCAGAACAGTGGGCCTAATCCGTTTCAACCTCTCCAAAGCCCATTTCAAAAAGCCTGACTTCTTTTAAGTATGAAACCTCTTTTCATTTTCTTTTGTTAAACAAATTAATTAATATAACCTTTTTTTTTACTAACAATATTTTTATATATTTTGATCTATGAATAAACTTATATTTTCTCTTTTTTCTATGCATAGAACATTAAGTTTTCCTTAAAGATAATACTTTTCTTCTATTAAGATTAATATCTAATTTGTATATAACAAATAAAAATACCCTTTTTCTAATATACATAATTTAATCCTTGATTTTTATTAAAAACATACTTTGGTACATAATAAATAAATACTTTTTTAATATACATAGTTTAATTAAGAAACTTTCAATATAAACATACTTTTGTACATAATAGATAAATACATTTTTTGCATAATTTAAATTCTTGAACATTTAATTAAAATACATTTTTTCTAATTCAATTCTTGATATTTATTTAAACACACTTTTTTATAATAAATAAAGATGCATATACCTAATTAGAATTTAAAACATTCAATTAAAACATTTCTTTTTGTACACATTAAAGGAGATACAAGATTATTAAGTAAATAAACATTCAATTTTTCTTTAAGTTAAACAATACTTAACAACACATTCAATTTCACCTTTCGCACCTGTAAATAATTACATACGCATATACTTGTACACTTACACAATACATTTACATGGCTCCTATACACATTTGTTTATCTTATACATTGATATTCGTCATTTACATTTGATCGCAAATTCGATTTGGTTGTAACTTATTGGATACTATAAGTCTCATCCCCATTTGTGAATATTGTACCCCCACTCCCGGATGCTTATTTTGTAATAGCGTAGACTTTACATTTTCGCAATTTACCGCTTTCAATTATACCATGGTTAGACCTAGGGTTTGCATGTACATAAAATCAAACGCTAGATAACCTAATACAAGACAAATATATCAATACACAAATCACACTTGCACCCTCTAGGGTAATCCCACATGTTGCCTTCCAAAATGGGCCATGCTTGCACGTCGAGTATCTTTGGCAAAACAAATTCAAATGATCATAAGTCCCTCGATGACGCTTTCGAATGTTGCCTAAACAGAATGATCATAGTCCCTTCAAAGCAAATTGCCAAAGACACTTGGCACCATTGCATTCGTGGTCCATACGATGACCCGCGCCCGTCCCGTTAAACTTCCTAAACGTAAGATTGTCCACCAAATTCAATGGTGGAACAAAATTGTTAAAAGGGGTTAAAACATAACAAAAACCTTTGAGTACAATAGGGTAGACAAAACTCTTAGTTACTTGAGATCGACTTGCAAAAAAACGCTTGCCTTCTTTTCAAAAACCACAATCCACAACACTTTCAAACAAACTCTCAAAAACATTTGAAACATCTTTTCAAAAAGATCCACACTTTTGTAAAACACTCAAACACGAGTCAAATACATTGGTTGCCTAAGACAAGGCATCTCTTCAAAAACATTTTCAAAACACATACACACACCACAATTTCAAGCAATCGAAAATCAAGGCAAGTGATCTAAAAAACCAAGTAACTAAGAGCCCATGGATAACCATGGATGAAAAGGGTGCTAATACCTTCCCTTTTCATAATCTACCCCCCGAACCCACGAAATATCTCAAAAGGTTTTTGCTGTGCTTTTTTAACCTTTCCTTTAGGATAAAATAAAAAGTCGGTGGCGACTCTTGCTCAACCGCACAAGTGCGAATACGAACGCAAACACCATAGTCAGTTCTCCCACCGTATCACACTAACCCATGACATGTAAAAGATAAAATTAACCGAAATAACACACTCGCACATGTGCACTCTTAGGGTACACCTCACTTGGTTGCCTTCGAACGTGGTCATGGAGTATAGGAAGTTTTAGAGGTCACCCTCTTGTCCAAAGATCATAGTTGCCTCGAAACGGTTGCCTCGGAAAAATGATCTAAGACATTAGGGTTACCGCTAAGGCGTCCTAACGTTGCTTTAGTAACCACACGTCCCTTAATCGAATTGACCCTTAAAACTCCAACGACGATGCTACCTACTCATCAATAGTGGGATAGTGTTGACTAAAGGACATTTGTACAAATTAATTCCTTTTTCGAGTAGGTAGATGGTTGTTAAGTACTTGCTCTCTTCAAAACAAAACAAAACTTTTCACACTTACACCTTTCAAACAAAAACTCTTTTCAAACCCACAAACACAAAGAAAAAGCAAAATTTTGAAAACACTTTGAGCAAGTACCTAAGAGCCCATGGATAACCACAGATAGAAAGGGTGCTAACACCTTCCCTTTCTATAATCTACCCCCCGGACCCGAGAAACATCTCGAAAAAGGAATTTTTCTATGCCTTTTTCCTTTCCTTGTTGGATAAAATAAAAGACGGTGGCGACTCTTGCTTACCGCGACATTTTGAAAATACAAACGCAAAACGCAAACCAACATTCCAAAAAACAGTCAGTTCTCTTCCACCGTATCACACCCACAGATCAGCATCATGGTCCAGAAAGAAACTCTCAATTCTGTCTTTCCAATAGTCAAAGTTTTCTCCATCAAAGACTAGAGGTTTGCCACTGAATCTATCCTTGTCTTCATTGTTGTCATTGCTGATGTTCTGGCTTGGTCATGCCATAGTGTTTTTCTGACGCTGGATCTTGTACTGACACAGTTATGTGTTTAAGCTCAAAACTAGGTGCTCTGATGCCAATTGAAGATGTGAAAAACACAAGAAGGGGGGGTTGAATTGAAAACTTGGATCAAAAACAGCTTAATGACACAGTATTTTTATCCTGGTTCGTTTGATCTCAAACTACTCCAGTCCACCCGTCAAGGTGATTTTTCCTCTCTCTAACGAGGTCTTAATCCACTAATCTCAAAAGATTACAACAGCTACTTTAACAACTGTTAAAGTCTTCTTGAGTACAACCATAAACCGGTTAATCAAGGAAATCTTTTACAAATAATTGAACAAGAATGTGTTGTTGTTTTCTAACAAAACAGTTTATCACAACTGTGATAATTACACAGGTTAAGCTTAGAATAGAATAAATTTGCTAGAGCTTGAATATGCGTGGTTTGGAATTCTCTGCAAATTGATGTGTGCGTACGTACGTCCTTCTTTTTGCAAGCAGACTTGTTTATATAGGCAAGGCAAAGACGTTGTCCATAAAGCAAGTTTAATGTTAATAACACACTTTCCTTTTGGAGAAGATCTTGTCTGAAGAAAGCCATTGGCATTTAATTCTGTCTTGAATGTTTAGTAACGCTTCAGAGTCTTCTTTCCTTAACTGCTGATGACGCTTCAGAATGTTGATGACTTGGTTTGATATGTCTTTGTTCAGAATCAGAGTTTGTTGTAATTAAGTGCAGGTTCTGGTCACCAATCTTCAGCATATAATCTGATTGCTTCAGCATGTAATGCTTTATAGCTTATCTTCTGATGCTGATCCTATCAGAACTTCTGCATATACAAAACATATTTTTAAGGAGCATATTTATTCTGTGTATATATACTTTGTATTTATTTATTCTTTGTATTTGTTATCATCAAAGCTCTAACCAAGGGTTGTAGAATCAAACTATGTTCTAACAGGCTTTTCCTCTACTCCATAACATCAATCTCATAACAGTGGGCCGATTCGTCTAATATTTCAATATTGATCTGAGGGGCTTCATTAATCCACCCGACCTTAAACATGGATGACATGGTGGCTAGCGCGTTCGCTAACTGATTTTCTTCTCGTGGAATATGTTCAAAGGTAAATTCTTCAAAATATGGAATCAATGTAAAAACATGCTCTCGTTAAGGGATAAGATTAGGGTGCTTTTTGTCCGATTATCCCTTAATCTAATTGACTACCAAGGCTGAGTCTTTGTATACATGTAAGAACTTGATCTTCATGTCAATAGCAGCCTTGATACCCATAATGCATGCCTCATATTCATACATATTGTTGGTACAACTAAAGCATAGTCTGGCAGTGAAGGGTGTATGGCAGTCTTCTGGGGAGATGATCACAATACCAATCCCATTATCGAGTGCGTTGGAAGCCCCGTCAAAGACCATAGTCCATCAGGATCCTTTTTCAGGTCCTTCATCCGGTCCAGGTTCTTCATAATCAGTTACGGGCATAATATTCTCATTTGGGAAATCAAAATTCATTGACTGGTAGTCGTCTACAGCCTGGTGAGCCAAATGATTAGCTACTACACTCCTTTTGATTGCTTTTTGGGTAGTGCACTGAATGTCGTATTCGGTCAGGATCATTTGCCATCTTGCTATTCTTCCGGAGAGAGCGGGCTTCATGAATATGTATTTGATAGGATCCATTTTAGATATTAATAAGGTAGTGTGAGTCAACATATATTGTCTTAGTCGGCGAGCAGCCCATGCCAAAGGGCAACAAGTTTTCTCGAGCAGTGAGTATCTTGTTTCACAGTCGGTAAACTTTTTTCTAAGGTAGTATATTGCATGCTCTTTTCGACCAGACTCGTCATGCTGCCCCAACACACACCCAATTGAATTCTCTAATACTGTTAAGTACATGATCAGAGGTCTTCCTTCAACCGGAGGAATCCGAATTGGAGGTTTTTGAATATACTCTTTGATTATGTCAAAAGAAGTTTGGTAGTCATCATTCCACTTCACTACTTGATCTTTCTTCAGTAATTTGAAGATTGGATCATAAGTAGCGGTTAGGTGGGAAATGAATCTGGAAATGTAGTTTAGTCGTCCCAAGAATCCCCTAACCTCCTTCTCAGTGCGGGGAGTTGACATTTCTTGTATAGCTTTAACCTTTGCAGGGTATACTTCAATACCTTTTCCATTGACAATGAAACCTAAGAGCTTACCAGATCTTACCCCAAAGGTGCACTTGTTCGGGTTCATCCCTAACTTGTACTTCTTCAGTCTTTCAAACAGCTTTTGCAAGTGATCAAGGTGCTCTTATTCAGTCTGAGACAGGGCTATCATATTGTCGATGTAGACCTCTATCTCATGATGGACCATATCATGGAACAAAGCTACCATTGCACGATGATAGGTTGCCCCGACGTTCTTCAACCCAAATGGAATAACCTTGTAGCAGAAAGTGCCCCACTGTGTGAAGAAAGTTGTTTTCTCCATGTCTTCAGGTGCCATCTTGATCTAATTATAACCAGAGAAGCTGTCCATGAAAGAGAATATCCTATACTGTGCAGTGTTTTCAACCAGAACATCAATGCGGGGAAGCGGGAAGTTATCCTTGGGGCTCGCCCTATTCAAATCTCTGTAATCCATACACATACACACTTTACCGTCATTTTTAGGTAATGGTACCACATTCGTAACCCATTGTGGATAACAAGTAACAGCTAAGAATCCGGTGTTAAACTGTTTCATGACTTCAACCTTGATTTTTCCTGATATCTTAGGAAGCATACGACGAACCTTTTGCTTCACTGGAGGGCAGTCTTCTTTCGTTGGCAGACGATGAACCATAATATCAGTGTCCAACCCTGGCTTGTCTTTGTATGACCAGGAAAAGATCACAACATAGTCATGCAAAATCTGAATTAACCGTTCTTTAACATCATTTTCCAAGTTGGCACCTATCTTGACTTCCTTTTTATTCTCCTCAGTACCCATGTTTATTGTCTCGACCGACTCTCTATGAGGCTGTATTGCTCTTTTCTCTTGCTGTAATAGTCTAGTAAGTTCTCCTGGTACTTCATAATCTTCCTCACCTTCGTCCTTGGCTTGGTAGATCAGATTTTCAAAGTCATAACTAGAAATAACAAAACTATTATCAATGGGATCCAGGGTGGATGTGGATCTACAATTTGATATGTGGGTGTGTGTAAGAGAGCATAACTATTTTGACAAAGTAGAGTAAAAAGAAAAACAGAGAGTGTAAAATTTGTATGCAAAACTTCCAATGATTTATTAATGACATATGAGTATGAAGTGATAACCCTCATAAATAGACCGTTGTGCCTCGGGTAAGACACAAGGCTTTAGAGTTAAACTGTTCAAAAACTACATATCCTAAAAAAACAGAAAAACAATTAATCCTGGATAAAAGAAATAGGCACAAAGTCTCTAGCCATTGAATTATTGAGTCCACCGCTGGTAGTAGGGAAGATCCAATTGTCCAGGTCATAGTCACTGTCAGCGTCTTCTACAACATTGACTCCATGGATGCTGATGCATAGTGGTGGTCCTCCGGTGCGAGCACGACGACCAACTTTTTGAGCTCCTGAAGTGAAACCCAAACCAAATTTGTCAGACTTATAGGGGATGTCAGGTAGTTGGCCCTAATTAGTACACCTAACTTCTTCAACTATAGTCTTAGCATCTTTTAGAGAAGCCATTTTTAGTGGAGGTCTGGTAATCTTTGGAACATCGATAGAAGCTTTGGTAACAACAACCATCTGAGGAACCTCTTCAAAATTCTGACAGGGGGTCTCAATGAACTCGCTGTCCATCTCGACATATGTTAAAGAGTTCAAGTGGCTTACCATATACTCTTCTTTGCCATGGACTGTAACAATATTTCCATTAACCGAATATTTTAACATCTGATGCAAAGTGGAAGTGACAACATCGGCCCCAGGAATCCAAAGGAGTCCCAATAATAAAGAGTAAGACGGGCGAATGTCCATCACATAGAAAGTAGAATCGCAAGTCTGGGAACAGACTTTAATAGGAATGTCCACCTCCCCGTGTACCACTCTCTTGGAGCCATCAAAAGCTCTCACCACAATATTGTTGGGCTTCAATGTAAGTCTTTCACAGTCCAATATGTCTAAGGAACTCTTGGGTAGAATATTCAGAGATGAGCCAGTGTCCACCAACACATGAGCTAGAGTAGTGCCCCTACACTCAATAGAGACATGCAGGGCACCATTATGCTTTATTCCCTTGGGCGTCAAATCAGCATCGGAGAAATTGAGTTCATTGTAAGCATCCAGACTAGCAACGCAGTTCTCAAATTGGTTGACAGAGGTCTCTTGTGGCACATGAGCAGACTTCAGGAACTTCACCAAAGCTTTAGCGTGGGCCTCAAAGCACAACAACAAAGTAAGCATTGATATCTTCGAGGGGGTCTTCCCCAATTGTTCCATAACATTGTAGTCACTTTTCCGTATAATCTTCAATATTTCCTCCATTTCTTGCTTGGAGGCCTTAGGAATGGCTTCTTTAGGTGCCTCCGTCCGGGCAGACTCAATCGATACTTCTTTGCCCCGAGTCTCAGCTGACTCAGTAGTAGGAATAACAACAAGAGTAAAAATAGGAGTAGCAACAGGAGTAACAATAGGAGTAGCAACATGAGTAACAATAGGAGTAGGAATAAGAGTATTAGCAGGAATAATAACAGGAGTGACAACAATATTTGGAGAGATTTCAGGAGAGAAAATTCTTCCACTTATGGTAATCTTACTGGTCCCAACAATGTTGTCGATGTTAGGATCAGTATCTTCATAAACTTCATTTTTTATAACCAATAGGTCTTGCTTGACGCCATGGTAGTAGACGTCAGCTCCATATTTCCAAGGAACAACCTTGTCAGAGGAATATGGTATTGGCCTAGGAGAGGTATTAAGCAAAGGAGAAACCCTAGGAGTGGACGTAATCCTCACAGGACCTTTAGAAGAGACCCTGGGAGGATTGTCGGAAATGGTAATAATTGACACATCTTTACGCAAGCTTCTTGTAGAGGGAATATTTTCAAAGAGGATCTCCCTGTCATTAATCAGATGCTTAACGCCTATTTTCAGTAATAAACAACCATTAGGCAGAGACACGCAATGGTAGCAATCTTCACGACAACCTGGAAATAAACTGGCTTGTAAGAGATTCTCCTTAACCACTGGAAGAGGAGTAGCTAGTTCATCAACAGAAGAAACAAATAGGTCACCATCAACAACATTGATACCTTGGTCGTGCTTGGGCATGGGTGCAGTTATCACATTGGGGATCTCAGGAGGGTCAAATTCAATCTCCTTTGTGTTAATAAGATCCTGAACTTTATTCTTCAGAGCCCAACAATCATTTGTATCATTCCCTGGACTGCTGAAGTGGTAGGCACACCGAGCATTTGGATTATAACGGGGAGATGTAGTGTTTGGATTTTGAGGAGGCTCCCTCAGTGACCAAGTTAGCCTTCATTAATTGTTGCAATACCTGAGATAAGGGAATGTTGAGTCTGGTGAATTGTCTTCTAGGCGCATCCTTCATGCGCTAATTGTTTTGTTATTGCGTTGATGTCGGGTTAGAGATCATTATAGCTCCTACCGTCAGACGACACTCAACTTTACCCTGATTTCTCTGGCCATAGACAACACTAACTTCCTTCTTCCCACTGAAAGGCTTCTACATAGTACTCAAAGATGTAACCCCTTGAATTTTTCCACTTTTAATGCTAGCTTCTACTCGTTCTCCCATCAATATCAGCTCGGTGAATCCAGCTGAAGAGCTTCCGTTCAGATGGTTGAAAATGGGCCCGACAAAGTACCCAAGAACATATCTAATAGCTCTATATCAGACATAGGAGGCTAGACTCTTCCTGCAAGATCTCTCCACTTTTAGGCATAATCTTTGAAACCCTCACTAGAATCCATAGACACGCTTTGAAGTTGCGTACGGGTTGGAGCGAGGTCAACATTGTATTGGTACTGCTTGTAAAAAGAAGCATCCAGATCTTCCCAATTGCGAATGTTGGTTCCTTCCAGCTGATAGAACCATTCCATCTGCGTCCCTGACAAACTCTCCTGGAAGAAATGAACCTATAAATTCCTGTCAGCTGTGTGGGGTTGGATCTTCTTGACATAAGACCTTAAATGCAGCTTGGGACAGGAAAAACCGTCATACTTTGCAAGTGCGTAAACTTTGAATTTCTGTGGGATGACCATACCTAAGACCAGTCCTAACTCTTCAAAATCCATACCAGGTACCCTTTGAATCTCCATAGCATTAAGACGATCCTCTAGCTCTTTATACTTGTCATCAGCAAGAGGATATTGTTCTTCAGCATAGTCCGCTTCCTCTTCATCAGTCCCTGGGCTGTTATCTTCTTCTTTTGTCTTCTTGTCGTCCTCTTCCTGATTATTCCCCTC
Organism: Vicia faba; assembly: GCA_948472305.1. NCBI lineage: Eukaryota > Viridiplantae > Streptophyta > Magnoliopsida > Fabales > Fabaceae > Vicia > Vicia faba. The sequence continues at coordinate 985,348,353 of OX451739.1, forward strand.
ATTTGATGGACTTGCAAATTCTAGAGCTCGCTTGGCTGGTCCTCTAAATCCTCTTCCCATATTCAGGACGTCAGCTGGTTTCTTTGCCTTCTTTTTTCTCTCTTTGGTGATGAGAGCTTTTAGATCTTCTTGTCCCTTAGCCAGAGCCAGGAACATTTGTTGGAATTGAGCATTTTGTGCTTGAAGATCCTTAATGTTTTGTTCAAGAGCCATTTCTTTTTGCTGAAATAAACAACGAAAAGATAAGAAACCTGTCTTGAAATAACTTCTTATGTAATGATATGCATGACATGTTTATGCGATGTTTTCAAGGACTTCGGGAGATTTAAATTTGCGAACCAAAATGAAACAAATATTTTATTAGTAAAAATTCAAATTACAACTGCCTTTTAGGCTTACAATTGAAAATAAAAAACTCTTAAAAATCTAAGAATCAAATCTCCCATGGGTGCTTCCTCTTCGTGCCGAGGTAGACATTAAGACTTTTTTCTTCGTGAAGTTGCTTCGTGAGCTCCAACACTTTCTTCTCATTGGTGTAGAATTGATCTCTAAAGGTATCCCATTCTTCCTTCACCTGAATCCAGGATCTCTGCAACTCTTCAAGATCAGTGGGCATGTCAGGATGGAGAACTGTATAAGGAACATCTCCTTCGGTGATAGGCTCCACAATCACTGGCAAGATGACTGTATACGGCATCATAAGGTTTTGGGCCCGAGCTCGTACCCATTTGAGATAAGGCTCCACTGGAATGGAATTATTATGCCCCAGTCTTGCTATCAACCTTGTTTACCATGCCCCAAGCTCGTATGAACCTTTGACGATACCCTTGAACATCATCCTCGTAGTTGAACATAATACTTTGGATAAGCATATCAGGGGGACCGTCTCTTCGAGCATAACCGAATTGTCGTAGAGCCATAGAAGGATTATAAGTGATACCTCCCCTAATACCGAGGAGTGGGACATTAGGGAATTCCCCATAGCGGTCGATGATAGTGATCAGTGCATTTTGATGCACATCCTTCCACGATTGTACTAATGCATTTCTTTAGTTTATTGTGTTTATTTTTATGTTTTAATATGTTTTGCTAATTTATTTTATTTTTGCATTTAATTAATTTTCGTATTTTATTTTCAGCAACTGCAGCTTTCGCGGAAAAATTCATAACTGGAGCTACGTGAATCGGATTGAGGCGTTCTAATATTGGTTGGAAATCTAAGAAAAAGACCTACAACTTTCTAGTTGTGGCCAGATGCTGATTCGGGCTGTAGCAAGGTTGAAAAAGTCATTGAAGTTGCAGCATTTTATATTTAAGTTTGGGTCATTTGTTTTGGGCCTGAGTTTTTTATCCGACCGAGTTGGGTTGTTTCTTTTTAGTTTTTACCTAGATGCTACAAAATTTTCAGCAGCCATTCACTGTTCACGAAAAAGAGAGAGCTTTATACGAATCAATGGAGAACTAAAACCTTTCTGACGGATTTACTGTACTCAGGTTCCAACTTTGAGATTGTTATAGCATTTACAATTTAATTTCGATTCCTTTCAACTATGTTATGAGATTGTTGTTTGCTTAATTCGATTTTCATATAACATTGTTGATTTAATTTTATTGATAAATGTTTCCAAATTTTAATCGCGATTGACTTTGCTTAATTGTTAATTTGCGTCACTTTTAACCGTATGCTTAATCCGGCCATAGGAACATGTATCTCATAGTGTCAATCGCGCTTGTTAATTGATACTGTAATCAAATAGGATAGAAACTTCTCTTAGGAGATTGTAATGTTAGCAGTCGATGATAGGTACGAACCGAGGCAGTGAATTCGTTTGTTATAATCACTCATATCAAAAATAGCTTATTTTGTAATCACTTTTCATAATCAGCTTATTTGCCTAAAATCGAACCACCACCCCCCCTTTAACTCGATTTCAGTTAGTTAATAATATTTCAAGAATCCTTGAGAACGATATTCGAGCCATTTGTCGCTATATTACCATTTTACAAAATACTACAGTTTTGAAACCGTTGCGTAAAAACACTCATTTTTGATCCGCGCGCGACAGCGGACCAGATAGAAATATCTCCCATAGATCGGGAGTACCAAATAGTATCCAAATAAGAAAGTGACATTATCCTTTGCGACCAACCCAAACCTTGCTCGTTCTTCAATACTGATTGAGGAAGGTGCAAAATAAACCACCTAGACAGCAGCGATATACAACACATAAGAACCCCTCTTCTTTTCATGGTACGAGTATGAAGAGAATGCAGGATATCTCCAAGCAAAGTAGGAACAAGGTTACGAGAGAGGAAAACCTTGACAACATTCACATGGATGAGTAAATCCAGATTAGGGAGTAGTAATAACCCATAGATTAGAAGAGCCAGGACTTCTTCAAAAAATTTGTAATCCAAATCATCCCAAAACAATTGAGCCTTTTCTAATAGGAACTTGACTAGGAAACCCTTGACTCCGCTTCTAGTTTCCCAATTGGTTATAATTTCAGACCGTTTCAGATGTAAGGCTGCTGCAATGACCTCTGGCTTTGGAGCCTCCTCTAAACTGGTGAAAGGCATATGATAAATAATATGTACACCCAATAATTGAGAGAAATCTTCCATGTGGTTACCAATTGATAATCGGAAAATGTGAAGCAATGGTGTTTGGGGTCAAATAACTGAAAGAGTACACCCATCATTTTCTCATTAAATCTTGAGGTAACCAGGTTGAGAAGTCGACCATATTACTTGGTGAACGAGGAAGCCTCAAGAACCCTTGATACTAGCTCTTTGAGTTGGAAAGGTATTTTCACAAAGATGATTCGGATGGTGTTTCTACGAACGGAAGCCATGATCCGCAAAACAAAATAAAGATAAATTCCCTTGGTCCTTGAAATGGTTAGTGAAATTAAAATGGATGTTATGATGCATGGTGTTATGTTTGAACAAATTAATCACACACAAGCAAAACATACAAGACCTTAGGTTTAGGCTTGCATGGGGTTTATAGGTAAGTACCCTCTTGAAGTTTAGTTGGTTCAACTTGTCTTAGAAAAGTAACCGGGTTCTAAGGAGTCTCAATATCACTAAACTTTCTTTATCAGGCATTGTTTCAGCTCAGGCGATCTTTTCTTGCGGCCGAAATATCCCGAAAGTCCGATCTCAATGAGTGTAATATCGAGTATCAACCAATCTTCGACTTTATACCGAAGCCGGATATCTCACTACTTTTCTAATGGCAAAATTTGTTCAACTAAGGTTCTACGGTCAGTTAGTGCTTTATGACACCATACGGTGGCCCCGTATTCTCCTCGAATTAACACAAGGGATACCGGTACAACCAAATGTGTCACACTAATGTATCCATCGCTTCAAACATATCGGTCTATGCCGTACAGTCTCCGCGATCTATTGCTACTTCCCTAAAAGTGTCCCAGATCCGGGTATAGGATCTTTAACAGTAACCCCAGCAAACCCTTTGAAAATAAAGCATACAAAACACAGAAGGAAAGTAATTTTAAAATGATCTAACTCTAAGGTAACCCCACTTTTTTATATTTCCCCAGTAGAGTCGCCAGTTTTGTAATACGGCGGGATAACTGACTTTTATACTGGTTTTGCATTTTTTATTTGCAAATGTTGCGGTAAGCAAGAGTCGTCGCTGAATTTTCTTTTATCCAACAAAGGAAAGGATGAAAAGAACAGAAAAAGACCTTTCGAGATTATTTCTAAGTAAGGGGGTAGATTATGGAGAGGGAAGGTGTTAGCACCCTTTCCATCCGTAGTTATCTACGGGCTCTTAGATGCTATCTCATTTAAAAATACCTTGTGTTTGAAAAAAATTAAAAAGGCGCCTTAGTGCGGCGAACTTTGTAATGTTTCTCGTATTGTTGAGAATGTATACAAAGTGTTTTTGAAAATATTTTTGGAAAGGAGTGTAGGTGTGGAAAATGTTTTGTTTTGAGAAAGCATCTAAGAACTATCTACCTACTCGAAAAGGTTTGTTCTTTTCCTCTTTTCCTTTAGACAGTGCTATCCTACTATTAGTGAGTAGGTAGCCCCATCGTTGGATGTTTGAGGGACAATCGAGGATCATTGTACAGTCACAAAGGCAAGTGGGAAAGATACTTTAGTAACTACCCTAGGGTTTTAAGATCATACCGAGGAAACATCGAGAGGGTCATTTTATGATCTTTGAACCAAAGGGTTGCCACTAAAATTCCTCACGTTCGAGAGTTGTAAGTATTTTATTCCGAAGGCAACCGAAGTGAGGGTACCCTAGAGGTGCGCATGTGCGAGTGTGTTGTGTTTCAGTTATTTATCTTTGCATTAGGTTTGCTAATGTTCTGTTTTTAATTCTTCTCATGCAATCCTATTAAGCATACATCTAACAGTTAATATATGTACAGGAACTTAAAGTGCAAAATTTAAAACCTAACTATTACATGGCTTCGGGGAGGGGAAATTTACAAGTCTAAAAACCGGGGAAATAAAAAGCAGTAAATAAAGTCCTAGTTTTCATCTATTATAATCCATAGTTAGATACAATAATATGAAAATGATAATGCGAAAACACTAAATGCACGCGAATTAGAAAAGACGTTTAAGACCCTAAAAGAATTCTAAGTAAAAGAAAAATCTTTTTGTTATTTTGTTTATTTGGGAAAATATTAAATTAAATCTAAATTCAATTGATTAAAAGAAAAGAAAAATTATTAATTAAAAATAATTCTAAACAAATCTAATACTTTTGACATTTTTGTTTGAGAAATATTAAAATTTTAACCTAGTTCTAATTGGTTTTAATTTATGAAATAAAAGTAAAAAAATAATTAACTAAATTAATTTACGAAAGTTAAATTAAATTAAAAAACCTAAATCTAAATTTTTATGTTTTTTCTAATTTTCTGATTAAATAAAATGGTTTTTGAAAATAATATGAAACAAAATAAATAATAAAAATTAAGAAAGATGGGCCTGGTGTTAAAGTATATGAGGGAGGGGGGTGAGATTTGAAATTTTTTGGTTAGGCCCAAATAACCTGAACCCAATGTTTTAAACATAATCTGGTGAGCCTCACCCTTGAGGCTACAGGGTGGAAACACGCCCTAGGATGGCCAAATCTTCTTGAATCAGCATCTGATGGCTCAGGCATGAGGCATAGGATACAAGCATGGACCAGCATGTCACTGGATCTATAAAGAAAATATAAGAAAATAAAAAAAACTCAAAACCTGGGATTGAACCCAGGCCTTCCAGTATTATACACGCACCCTTAACCACCAAGCCAATTAACCATTCGTTATTACCAACAAAGCTATGACATTATATGTGAAAAAGAGTCAAACAAATTCAAATTTAAAAACATGCGCGTTGTGACTTAATGGACCAATAGGAGTGCGACGTTTGGGCAAACAGAGTCAGCCCACCGGAGTCAACTCTCCGGTTGTCTTCTCCGGTGGGATCAAAACCTAACCTGCAAAAATAAGTGCAATCAAAGGATTAAAATAACCCTACCCCCTTAAAACGATGCTCTGAGTCCAAATCTGATGTTATTTTGGGCTAAAAGTCCCTGGATTTTGCATTTCGAAGCAAAGCTACCGATCGGAGCCAAACATGGCATCTTGTGATTCTGGCCCTAAATCTCACATGTTCCACGTTCAACCTGTTCTAAACATGACTATGAACACATATGCAAACGTTAAAATGTTCAATAACGCGGATTAAAAGAGATTGAAATAGAAAGAAAAAAAACATACCCGCGGTGTGATTCATGTGTGAGATTCAAGGGAGTTTCAGGATAGTGCAAGGTGTGGAAATGGTTCCCAGAGACCTCATGAGCACGTTGCGAGGCCTAGTTTGAATGGAGGAAAGCTAGAACAAGCTCTTTGAATTTCACAACTTTGAATAATTTTTTGAGAAATTTTGGAGCTTTTTTCAGGCAAGGTTTTTGCGTGTCCTTTGCTTGCACTTTGGCTCTATATTTGTAAAGGGATGAGGGAAGCAAAGATGGTGGGAAATCAAAGTGTAATTGCATGGCTTAAATCACAAGATATCAATTTTGAAATATTTACAAAAATGAATATTCTTTCCCATTTTGTTTGGGGCATGAACCTGGACATGTTTACACGAAATCTTGGGCTAAAATCCATCCAAACCATCAGCCCATGTGTCATGATCCATCACTCACTATTTTATACAATTTATCTTGTATTTATTTGAATAAAAACAAAATAAATATGAATAAAATAGATAAAAATTGCAAGGCAAGGTAAGAATGAGTTTATAGGTCTTCCAAAAGGTCATGAATATGTTTGAAGCTTAAAAAGTTAGGCCACTAATTTTAAAATTTCAAATTTGCATGTTTTGCATTTCATGAATTTGACCAAAATTTCCCAACTTGTGCAAACCATAAATTGCTTAATTTTTATCCTTTGGAGATGATCTTTAACTTTTTAGAAATCTCAATATGTCCTCTATAATCTCTATGTTGACCATGTTTGCATTTGGAGGATTTATCTTGATGTTACTTGCCTTGACAAAAAATGTCTTTTTGTTGACTTTCAAAAAGACATGTAATGTATTGGCTCATATCTTTCCAATGATGCATTTATTGGACTTGAGTACAAAATAAAAGTTGTAGGGAATTGAATTTTCTTTAAAATGAGATTTGGTTGGGGAAAACTGGATGAAGCATGTGAAAGTTATGCCTGGTCAAAGTTCAGTTGACTTTCTCTAGGAAACCCTAATTTGACAAGTTTTGATTCTTGATGAGTTGAGAATATTCCTTGAGGAATCATGATCAACCCTTGATAAAATGATTTATATCACTTCAAAATGTTGATGTTGACCAAAAATCTTGAAGTTTGACTGTATATTGGCCACAATTGACTTTTGACCTAATACAATTGATTTCCAGTCATCTGAGCAATTGACTGAGCAAAATTGTGATGCAAAGCATGAAACTTGGCATGGATATTATTGAGGACATATTAGGGACCATGGAAGTCACTTGAATCCCTTGCAACCCAAAATTATTTGTGAGAAGTGAAACCCTAGTTGGAAGTCCATTGCTTATGAGGAGAATTTGTCTGGCCAATTCCTGGTCAACCTTGAGCAATTGAGGACCTCAATGAGCATGTCTTGAGTAAAATGAGAAGGAAAATTTTGGGGTACAACAACTTCCCCTGTTCAATCTTCTTAAACCTTAGGATTTAGATCGACTTGTCTGCCTTTCGTAATTTGAAGGTGGAAGATGATTGAACACTAGAGTGCCCAGAAATTTGCACTCGCATATACATGAAATAATGCTGCTGATTGATGATATCGGGAATGGCCTTACAAATGCCATTTAGAGAAGATGGTGGAGAGTCGTAGGAGATGGGCTTATAGATGCCATCCAAAATAAATGCTCTTTGAACTGGAAGAAACATCGGAATAAATCTTTGGTCGATTTACTCTGAGCCATAAGAGGTCTCTAAGTGGGGAATCATGTTCTTGTTGTTTGAGAAGGACTCTGCTGGGGAATGTTGATTTCTGTTTGGGGAATAGAGTCTTGTAGCTCTAGTTGTCCATTCCTCTACTGGGGAGTTATTTCTTGACTAGGGAGATGAAAGTTAGTTGTTATCTTGTCAAAATCCAGGCTTCACAGTAACTTGTTGAGGATAATAAAGTTGACTGTTATCTGGTCGTATTCCAGGCTTCACAGCGACTTACTGGGGAATATGAGATTAACTGTTATCTGGTCGGTTTCCAGGCTTCACAGTAACTTGCTTAATGTTAAACTGTTATCTGGTCGGATTCCAGGCTTCACAACAACTTAGATGAAAGGATAAAGCTAATTGATATATGGTCGGATTCCAGGATTCACAACAACTTACTAAAATTAATCTGTTATCTGGTCGGATTCCAGGCTTTATAGAAAAACAAAGTTAAACTTTTATTTGGTTGTATTCTAGGCTTCACAGTAATTTTCTTGAAAGGATAGAAGTTAATTACTATTTGGTCATATTCTAGGCTTTGCAATAAATTGAGATTAAACTGTTGTCTGGTCGGATCTAGGCTTCGCAATAATCGAAGAAGTTAAACTGTTATCTGATCGTATTCCAAGCTTCGCAGCAACTTAAACTATTATCTGGTCGTAATCCAGGCTTCATAGTAACTTGAGTTGTTATCTCAGATAGTTTCCCCGTCTTGTTTCAAGAATTAATCTGGAATTGTTGAAAATCATTGATGATATTTGTCTGTTGATCTTTCCTGAAAAGGTAAAGAGTTAGCTGTATGCAATGCCATGATGCATGAAATGCATTGGGTAATGATGTTCTCAAAATAAATTAGACTGTGCTATATGCATTTGTATGTATATGCTATGACGCTTGTAAAATGATGTATGAATGCAATATGTAAACGTATCAGTTGTTCTTTGTAGTGTTGTTAAACTGGGGAAAATAAATCCCTGACTACTACTGGGGATGAAGAATGTAGTTGAAGTTAAATTTGCTGGGAGATGGATTTCCGTAACCAGATAAATAAACTCTACTCGGGAAAGAAACAAAATCCTGTGATGGTCTCTTATTACCTGTATTTCTCAAACAACAAAGCAGTCAAACCGAATTAATAAATAAACCAACAAAGTTAAGAAAACACCATTTCAACAACAAGATAAAAAACCTGATTGTCTTCAACCAATTTAACCTCCGAAATCGAAATCCTAATTTTTACATAATCAAAATTAAGATCAAGTAGAATCGTAGAAGGAAATTGTGAGAATTATTAACAACACTTACATAGTTGAAACGAGCAGGGAAAGCGATGAAGTTAGGTTACCAACGAAGGAGGGGAAACTCGATGTAGTAGTAGCCTTTAACCAAGCACGTGACCGTTAAACTTTGGTTGCTCGTTACTCCCTCCGGAGACACTGTGTATAAGGATGAAGACTGTTATGTTCTCTGTTCTCAGTGGAAAGACTTGTGAAGTGAACACTGAACAACGATAGAAAGGGAGATAATCAAAACAAAGGGAGTTGGAAGTAAGATCTAACCAAGAATATATGTTATTTGGTGTCCACTCACCAAAGAAATAGAGGAGGAAACAAAGGGGATTATTGAAAAGTTCACAGAGCTTATGAAAAATTGAGCGCTTAGATTTCCCTCTCTCCATTTTGAAAAAATTCGCGAGCCAAGAATTTTTTTAAACTGGAACTCAAAACTAAATTTTCACAAATTATATATATTTTTTAGGATTTAATTGAAAAACACAAAAACTTTATACTATTAATTAATCTCAACCATTAATTTTTTAGAAATATTTGACTTTTATTTTAATTTTTAAAAAATATTATAATTAAATGATTGTGATGTATTGATAGTGTAAAAAGTTTTACAACTGAAAGTACATAACAATTAAACCCTATTTTTTTTATATGTCTTGACATGTCTCTATCTTTCTTCATAGATGACATTTTTATATTTTAACAAGCAATTTTTTTACCTTTTGTATTTTTACTAGCAACTTTTGAAAATTTTTTACTGTTTAATTGGAATTTTTTATACTTACATACTTAATTTTAACTATTTTAATTTCTAAAACTTCAATTAAAAAAATAATTTTATTTTAAATAAGTTAGATATTTATAAAAATATAATTTTAATAATTGATAAAAATAATTTCAATTTTTATGTCTATTAAACTATAAATGATATAAATTATTTAATTAAAATGTTAACTTTTTAAAATAGAAAAAATGATAACTATTTTTTTATTAAATTACTAGAGTTTTTCGAAGCTTCTACAGTTACAACTTATTTGGTAGGTTAATTTGTTGATTTTTAATTACAAAAATATTTTACTATAATTTTTGGTCAGAATTTAAGCTAGAGTGTTATTAACAAAAAATGAAATTTTAATTTATTTTATATAAAAATTTATATTGAGAAGGAATATTTCTCTCACATCTAACACGTTTATGAGAGAATTTGTGAAGGAAAAATTAGTGAGAAATGAAATTCTTCTTAAACTCCCTCACTAAATTATTTTTACCAAAATCTGTGAGGGAATTTATGAGAGAGTTTTTATGACAGAATAATTATCTCATAAATTTCTTCGCTAATTTTTACTAACTCACAATCAATTATATACACGGTTTTCCCTCAAAAAGTCTATCACAATTTGTTGTAATCGGTTTTAAATTTGAGAGTCGTCACCCTTAATTTTTATCCTAAGGAATGGAATATAAAAGATAATCCTAAAAGTTAGAGATTCTAGGTTTTTTAGACTCGGTTCTAGACGAAAGGAAGGTGTTAGGCACCCCTCATCTACCTTGTTCACAAGGATACTAGGGTTAGAAGCGTGATCTTAGGAAATAGGGTTTTAATTTTTATTAGGGGAACTCGCCACAATTTTAGTCGTATGCCTACGTATCCTATTAGGAGGAATCAAAGTCTCATTTCGTAGTTCGCAGTTGGTTTGTGTTTTTTATGAATTACAACAAATATTCAAATTTCTCACGCGCTTAGCCTAGATGTGTGAATGGAGGAGATTTTTAGACAAAGTGAGCAGTCGATTTAAATATTATCGTGATCTTTTTGAAATTTGATTGTTGCATTGATTTGATTTTGAAAATAATTTATTGTTGGTTAAGATATTTTTTAGAGTTTTAATTGTGAAAATACCTTTAATTAAATGCATAATTAAAATGAATAATTTAGTGAAAAAAATGTATTTTAAATGAATTTTGGAAAATAAGATTTATGTGACAATATTAATAATATTAAAATGAGCTTCGAAACTAAGAAATTCATGGAATAAAAATAATGATGAATATAATATTAGATATAAAAAATATATAGTATTTATTTTAATTAAATAAATAAATAAAATTGAAAATATAAAAAATTATAAAGATGAAATAAATAAAATAAAATAAAAATAAAAATGCAGGGGGTGTAAGAATACAATATGGTAGTAAAAATAGGGGTTCTAATAGAAAGGGCCTGAATTCTGGCCCAAAGACCCAAGGACGCACTTTATGTTCAGGCAGTAAAAGAGGGGGGGTGTCAAACAGTATGGCCCTAGTCCAGATTTTGGACTAGGCCTAAATAAGGATGGGGGTGTTGATTTTATCATAACAACAAAAATAAAAATAAAAAGGGTGGTGACATTAGCATTGGGCTCGGGCCCAAGACTGTAAGTACGAAGTGCGCCTAAGAGGGGGGGGGGGGGGGTGAATTAGGCACTTTAAAAAATTCTGGTTTTAGTGATGATGAATATTATTTTTCTAGATTATGGTGAGTTTATGAAAGAGTAAAGTGCAGAAAAATAAAGAGACACAAGCGATATATCCTGACTCCCCTCACAGTCCGAGAGTACTCCAATCCCCTTTCAACATGAAAGAAATTTCCTTATTATGGAAAACTTAAACAAGAACTACCCAAAACCAAGAACAATCCTCTTGGATTTTCACTATTTCAACAATGAGAACAATCCTCTCAAAGTGACTTCACTTGTATCCAACAATCCTGGAAAACCAAGATTTATAAGACCACTTAAACTTATTTCCAACAATCCTAGAAAAACAAGATTTATAAGACCACTTAAACTTATTTCTAACAATCCAGAAAAATAAGCAAGTATCTAGCAATATTTGATTTGAGTGAATTTGAGTAGCAATGATCACTTTGAGTAATTTAATCAATGAATTGATCTTCTCTTACAATGATAATAGTATACAATGACTCAAGATATATAATGCTCAAAGTTTTCTTGTTAACAATATATGAAAGTGTGCAGAAAACTTGTGTATGAAAATGTATAACAGCTTGAGTTTGTTTTTTTTGAAAATTCAGAAAATATATTTGGAAGAGGTGTTGAAATGATTTTGAAAATGAGTATTTATATGTTCATAGCACCTTTTTTAAACAGCATAAAGTTTTGGAGATGAATCATGAACAATTGCCAAGATTGAGTGGGAGGTTTCCATGAAATTGTGTTATGAACAGGCATGTGCAAATCTGCTGTTTTTCAAAATCGTGCAACATGCAATCGATTGCACCCTTTGTGTAAATCAATTGCACGGGGTTTCACCAGCTAGAATTTCAAATATTTTGAGTGTATAATTGATTACACAAGAGTGTAAATCGATTGCATGTGAAGTCGGTAGCAAAAATTGATTGAGTGTAATCGATTGCATAAACATGCAAATCGGTTACACTTAGAAACAGTAGCAAAAGATTTGAAAATTTGAAGCATGCAATCAATTGCACTTATATGCAAATCGATTGCACTCAAGTAAAAAAAATTTTTTAGCTTAGAAAAAAAACTTGAGTAAAGATTTGGACAATATAAAATATTTCTTTTGACCATTGAGCATCTATGTCTTAAGTTCAAAGTAAGTATTATCATTATACCTTGAAATTTGCTAAGTGCTTAAACTGAAGACTTTATCCATAAATTCTTTTAGCTTGATCAATAATCTTTTCCTTCTTTGTCAATCATGGTTTGTCTTCATAAAAAAAAGTGTATTTGAGAAGCTTGATTTTACATTCTCCCCCTTTTTGATGATGACAAACGATCTTGCTTGATGCATTGTAATTTCCGGAAAGAGCTTCTCCCCCTGAGATGCATAACTCCCCCTTTGTATGAGAAGGATGGAATCCTTTGAATTTGTTCATCTTGGTTGAAGAGTACCTTAAAAATTTAAGACAAGGAAATATACAAGCATAAAGTACCACATCCTTCTCCCCCTTTGACATTATCAAAAAGAAGGGAAAGATGCAAAAAAAAGGACAGTAATAAAGCAATATTGAATAGAAAACTTAATTAATCATGCATCACAAATAGCCATAGATATAGTAACATAATGATTACAAAGAAATTTAACAACAAACAAAATGTAGCATAACTGAACAAGGACATAACAGAAAACAATAGAAATAATAAAGTTGGACAGAACTTTATGGTTGATTCATGTCCTGGTTATTATAGAACCAAGATCCTTGATTTGGAAATTATTGTTGTAGAGGAGGTTCTGTGTAATGTTGTGGAGGTGCAGCTGGATTATTTGGGTCATATGATGGAATGTGAAGATGAGAGTAAATGTAAGAAAATTGTTGATTCACATCTGTGCGAAAGTCATTAATCCGGGTTGTTGTAGAATCGTTGATAGCATTCCATTGGTTGTTGATGTTGGTATTCATGGAAGAAAATTGTTGAGACATGAAATCCATAAGATCTTGATTGCTTGGACCAGAGGGAGCAATAGGTGGAGGAGGTACAACTTCACCACCTTCAACTTCTTAATCGTTCCCTTCATCACCGACTATATCTTCACCAATGTAAGTTGTAGTTTTTGTTTCTGGATTATAATGAACACCCATTCTTGAGTCAACATTCTTTATTGAAATATTATGCAGATTTGGATCCATATTAACTTTCTCAAACCCAGCAAAATTAACTCCAAATTCTTCCATAATTAATGTAACAAAGTAAGCATATGGTAGAAATTTCGATTTTGCATCAACTCTCATCATATGAACCATTATGAGCCTTGCCCAATTAACACTTATTCCTTTCTTTCTTGCATAGATCAACTGCATTTCTAGGTCAGTCACAATGTAGTGGTTTCCAGCCTGTGGAAACATAATATAGACCATAAAATAATGAAATAGTCGATCGTCTATGTAAAAGTTACCTGCACTCCATGAGTCTCTAGAGGGAATCACTCCGCCTAGACCACAAATCCTTTTGGCACAGAATTCAGCTTCGCATAATCTCCCAATGCTGTAATAAAATTCCTTTTTCCTGTAGTCATCCCATGCCTCGTTTTCAGGGTCGTACAAAGAGCTTCCAGTGTAGGGAATATGTAGAATATCACCAACAATCTCAGGGGTTAGAGAGATTCGAGTACCCAACACATATGTCACCATCTTGCCTTTGTGAGGAGTTAAATTGCTGAAAAATACTCTTACCAGATCCGGATAATATGGACCAAATGATGAAATTAATGGTTCTAGTCCATAAGCAGTTAAATCATTTTGGAAAGAGAAACATTCCTGGGAAAAGGATGATAGCATACCATATTTAGGATTGGATACTATATTTCTTTGAAAATCCTTTGTGAATCTTGCTTCTTGTTCTTCGGTGAGAGATGAAATTAATTGATTCTCAGAGGATGAACCAACATTTTTCTTCCCTTTCTCTGAAGCTGAGACCTTTCATTTTTGCCTTGAAGCCATGAGTAAGGTGTTTTTTAGGGTTTTGAAGGTTTTAGGTTTTTGAGAGAAGGATGTTTGATGAGCTGAAGCTTGGATATGATTTATGAGTAGATAGAAATGAGTGGGTTGTATTATATGTAATGAAGTTTAATTTGCTTTTCAATAATAGATATGAGCTTGGGAATATGAGAGAGAGAGGAATTCTGACCAACAAATATTTCTGTCATAAAAGCATGTTACAGTGGGTGCAATCGATTTGCATACAGATGCAATCGATTTGCACATAAAATAGAAGCAAAATAAAACTGAAACACACAGAGTGCAATCGATTTGCACTTATGGTGCAATCGATTTGCATTGAAACATAAAGGTCAAAATTAAAAACACTCAGTGAGCAATCGATTTACACTATTGTGCAATCAATTTGCATCAACCAAAAATGACTAAAAATATATTTTTCTTAAACTTAAACACCACTTAACATATATATTCACATATAGCAAGGTTAAAACAAATATATAAAATCATAACAAGGATAGAAAGAACCTTATATGTCGTGTTCATAAAGAATGCCAAGCTCTCGTCGAATCTTGTAAAACGGTTATCTTGCTAAAGGTTTAGTGAAGATATCGGCAAGTTGATTATGAGTATCCACAAATGTTACCTCGACATCTCCTTGAAGTACATGATCACGAAGGAAATGATGTCATATATCTATGTGTTTGGTTCTTGAATGCCTGACCAGATTCTTCGTAATGTTTATTGCACTTGTATTGTTGCACCGTAGAGGAATACATCCTAGATCGAGTCCGTAGTCACAAAGTTGTTGTTTGAGCCACAAAATTTAAGTGCAACTACTACCCGCTGTAATATATTCTGCTTCGACCGTGCTAAGAGCAACTCATGCTTGTTGTGATACGGTGGGAGAACTGACTTGAGGTTTTGCGTTTGTGTTTGCAAATGTTTCGGATTAGCAAGAGTCGCCACCAACTTTTTATTTTATCCTAACGAAAGGTCAAAAAGCACAGGAAAGACCTTTGAGATGTTTTCTTGGGTTCAGGGAGTAGATTATGAAAAGGGAAGGTGCAAGCACCCTTTTCATCCATGGTTATCCATGGGCTCTTAGTTACTTGTTTAGATCACTTGCTTTTGCTTTTCAATTGTTTGAAATGGTGCTTTGTGTGTGGTTTTGAAAATGTTTTGAAAAGAGACCATCGTCGTGGCAACCTTTGTAATGATTCTTGTTTGAATATATACAAAGGTGTATTGTCTTTTGAAAAGATTTCAATGTTTGAAAGTTTGTTTTTGGGAAATGTTTTGAAATTGTGTTGTGAGGTGTGTTTTGAAAATAGCAAGGATGTTTTGCAAGTTTTTGATCAAGTAACTAAGAGTTATCTACCCTATTTTACTCAAAGATCTTTCCTATATGTTTTTAACCCTTTTGATAGTGTTGTTTTACCATTGCATTTGGTAAACAACCTTGTATTAGGATGTTAAACGGGACAGGCGCGGATCATCGTATAGACCATGATAGCAATTGTGTCAAGTAATTTTAGCAAATTTTCCGAGGGACTAGATCATTTTGTATAGGCAACCAAGATAGTGTCATCGAGGGACTGTGATCTTTTGTTTTGTTTTTGTTTTGCCAAAGTACTCAACATGCATAAGGTGGCCCATTTTTAAGGCAACAAGTGGATGTAACCCTAGGGGTGCAAGTGTGCATTGTGTATTGATTTTCATGCATTTTTGTCTTTGTATTAGTCAAGCTATTTGTTTGATTTTTGGATTGTTGGCATACAAACCCTAATCTCTAATCATGGCATAATTGAAAGCGTAAATACGTAAAATAAATCTACCACTATTACAACATGATTATGGGGAGGGGATACAATTTTGAATGGGGATTATTTGACAAGAAATTAAAACCCTAATTTTACTATTACATCCAAATTGAATCAATGGCATAAATAATAAATGAACAATATTTAAATAAACAAATTAAATAAATATACAAAATATTATGCAAAAATGTTTATGTTTATTTTTATGTATGTAAAAAAAAAATATTTAATGTAAAAAGAAAGAAGTAATAAAAAAGGATTATTATTTTTTATTAAGGGTAAACCCTAATTTTCTTTTAAGAATACAAATATATTAAATATAATATTTATATACAATAAAATAAAATAGTGTATATATGGAAATAAAATATATTTAGAAAAAGCATTATTTAAGTATAAATAATAATAAAAATAAAAGTATAATATTTTTATGTTTTTATTCTAAAGTATTTATTAAATAAAATAAAAGTATGTATATATATATTAATTATATTAGTTATGTAATAAAAATAAAATAAAATATATACAAAAATAAAAATATATTAGAACAATATTTTTTGGTGTAAATAAAGAATAAAATAAAAGTATAATTTATATATTATTTTTAAGTTTTCAATAAATAAAATATATACTAATTAAATTGTTTTCATGTTAGAAAAAATAAAATAAAATACAAAATAAAATATATTTTTTGGGTATTTTTATATTTAGAAAATAAAAAATAAAAAATCAGAAAGTGAAAATAAATAAAAAATATCAAAGTATAAAGAAATTGGGCCAGGGGGTGCATTCAGCAAAAGGGGGTGTCAAAAGCAAGGCCAGAACCAAGCCCAACCCACTGACTTCATCTTCAACCTCTTGTTCAAACAAAAACACGTGCCCTGTACAAAATGTCAGATCCTGTATACGTGCTCTAATGCAAAAACACATAATATTAAAGTTGTAGCATTTTTCAAGACGAATTCAACCATATAAAAAACTTGTCCTAACTCTCAAAGACCAGAGAGAATTTCTCTGGCCCTAAATCTTAACCTATTTTTTTTAGGATGTTCATGGACCAAATTCTCTTAGCATGCTTAACTAAAATGAAAACTGAGCATATGTGCAGCTTCATGGCTATGAATACTACATTTCTTATTCACAAACCTAAGTCTAAATGTTCCTAAATAGAGAGATAGGAAGTTGATAAAAACCTGTTTCAGCTGACTTCGTGTATGGCAATGTGGAGCTTTTCAACAAGGCCTGAGATGTTTGAGAGCTTGCTTGAACTTCTCCTGACCTTCTCCAATGTCTAGCTTGCCTTAAATGTACTTGAACAAGCCTACAGAACTCAACCTGCACAAGCTGAAATCAAAAATGGCAAACCCTGTAAATGGAGTTACAGTTAGTGTTTAAGGGTTGGGATAGCTTGGATAGGTTGTATGGAAAGTGTTTGAACAAGTTTGGGGAAAAACGCACGAGCAAATTGTGTTATGGAAACCAAACTGCAGATGCTGCACTGTTTTGCCAATGGAAGGTGATTTTGTGCTATGGGAGGTTTGAGGGCTCAAAGGGTCGTGTTTCGGGCTCAAAGGGATGTGAGAAAGTTGTTCCAAATGTTTGCACAAGTTGGTTCTAGCTGATGTTCCAGTTTTTTTTTTTTTGGACATGTTTCTTGTCTTTTTAAGCCAAAATGAACAATGATGTAATACAAACCTATACAGGCTATCTATCAACCTGCTTCTTCTGATCTTGGCCCCTCAAGTTGATGGATATGCTTTGCTGCACACTATATTGTTCCAGGCTCAAGAGATGTGGTTTTGACATAAAGCATATTTTGGCAAAAATGGCAATGTTGCTTTTTCTATTTAGGGATTAATCTTGTGTGCAATGCTCTAATGATCAAAATAATGCCTTAGACCAATGGATTTGCATTTAATTATTGAGTGTGGAATGGTTTTGAGGCCTGTAATCTAGTGCAAAGCAAGCTGATTAGAATTGGTAACTTGTATCACTATGAACATGCCATGGATGAAAAGTGAGTTTTTGCCAACTTCAAGCCTTCGATTCTCCCTAACTACAAATGAGTTTGGAGAGTTCTTTGATATTTTGGAAAGCTTGCAACATGATCTAAAATCAATCTTTGAAATGAAATTTGAGATTCCAAGTGGAACTATGTAAAAAATGTCCATGAAGATAGGTCAAAATCCTGCCTAAACTAGGGCAAAATTTCACTAAGTTAAAAGTTTTATGGACCCTTGTTCCAAAAATCATAACTTGAGATCCAAGCTTATTTTGGGAAAACTTTGTGAATAAAAGTTGTAGATTTTGTGGAGGAATACAACTTTCATGTTGGAAGTTTTGTTTGAATCCCTTTTCATCATGGTGAAAATGTTGGGTAAAGTTAGGAAAAATTAAGAAAATTTCATAACTTAGAAAAATTCTAAGTTATGAAAATTTCCAACTTTAAACCCTAATTTGCAAAATTGGGTTTCTTGATGAACAATTTTCATGTTTTGACACATCTTGATGAACCATGACCCTTGGCACTTGATTTTGACCAAAAAGTCAAAGTTTGACTTTTTAGTGTACAGTCAAATTTTGATCAGTTGACTGAAAAATTCATCTGTCAATCCAATGCATTTGAGATCTTTTGAACCTTGTGAATAGGTCAAGATGATGCCATTGAGTCCTTGAATCCATGCTTGAACCCATTTTTCCATTGGCTAGGTCAAAAGTCAGAAATTGCCCTTGTGTAGTGAAAACCCTAAAAATGACCATTTTGCCCTTTTGATGATCTGATCAAATTTCTTGAGGAGTTATGGTCCAAAATTGATCAATTGGTTCATATGAGTTCATAATGTTGATGTGGGTCAAAAATCACGAGGTTTGACTGTAAATTGGCCACAGTTAACTTTTTCCCTAATATAGTTGATTTCTAGGTCAACTGTCCAATTGACTGTGCAAAAATTTGATTCAAGGCTTGAAACTTGGTATAGAAAAACTTATGAGTCCAACATGAAGTATGAATGTCACTTTGAGCATTAGAAGTCCAAAAATACTTGTGCAAACTCAAACCCTAATTTAGGTCATCAGTGTAACGAGATGTCTTGAGCAGAGCAAAACCCTAATCCTGTCTGGAGTTCAAGGAACCTTGTGAGGGGAAATATTGATAAAATGAGAGGGAAAATTTTGGGGTACAACAGCTTCCCCTGTTCAATGTTCTTGAACCTGAAGAGTTAGATTGGCGAGTTTTGCCTTTCGTGACTCGAAGGTAAAAGAGGATTGGACACTAGAGTGCCCGTAAATTTGCACTCGTCAAAATGTAGCTGAGGGAATGGGCTTAAAGATTTCATTTGGAGATGGTAGAATCTTGATGGAGATGGGATTAAAGATACCATCCAAAATTTGTTTGTTGAAAATCAGGAGAATGAATGTCAGAATGGTATCCGTGTCTGGAACGTATCTGAGTTGTATCTGGAGATTAGATCTGTATGAGCAAGGGAATGGCGTCCATGTCTGGGGTGTATCCAAGCTGTAACTGTATTTTATTCTTGAATGAATATCAGAATGACTGCCGTGTCTGGAGTGTATATGTATTGTATCTGAAGCTGAGATCCGTATAAGTAGCAGAATGACTTCCGTGTCTAGAGTGTATCCGTACTGTAACTGGGATCTGGACAAGTGACAGAATGACTTCCGTGTCTGGAGTGTATCTGAACTTGAAGTTGATAGTTGAATCTGAATGAGAAATAGAATGGCTTCCGTGTCTGGAGTGTATCTAGTTTGTATCTGATTGCTGAAGTCTGAATGAGTAGTAGAATGACCGTCGTGTCTGGGGTGTATCTGTACTGTATCTGAAATCTTTGAACATTTGTTAAAGGTAGCTTTTAATCTTATCCTGAAAAGGGTAAAATGTTAGCTAAAACACAAAGTTATGTTGCATGACATGTATTATGCAATAAAATGTGTTCTATCAATGTTTATGATATATGAATGTAATGGATGCGCATGTAAGCTGAGTAGCCGTTTTGCTGAGGAAAATAAATCCTTGATAGCTGGAGATGATGAAATCTTTGACTGCTGCCGGGGAAAATAAACCCTTGACTGCTGCTGGAGATTCAAAACCTTTGATTGTTGAGACTGAGGAATCCTTTGGACTATTGCCGGGGATTAAAAATCCTTGGCGACTTGTGGGGATTAACAAGAGCTTTGACAACTTCTGCAGGGAATTGAGAATCCTTCATGACTTTCCTGGCGGATAAGGAAAACTCTGACGATCTCTACTGGGGAATTAAAACCTGGGAGGCTTCAACTGGAGAAATGAGAATAAAAATCTTTGTTCTGTTGGGAAATAACTCTGCGGGGAGAATGTTTATCCTGTTGGAGAGTTTTCAAAAGCTTGGGTTGTATGCCAATCTATTGAGGAAGCAAGAATGAGAATCTTCATTCAGGCATTTGGGTCAGGAGGTTGGGTGTATTCCAATATTCTGGGGTTTTAAGAACGAGAATCTTCATTCTGTTAAGGGTGTCAGGAGCTTGAGAGTATGCCAATCTTCTGGGGTATTAAGAATGAGAATCTTCATTCTGTTAAGGGTGTCAGGAACTTGGGAGTATGCCAATCTTCTGGGGTTTTATCCTTGGTTGGGGATAAGAATTAACTATTATCTGGTTGATTTCCACTGTGGTTTAAAGGTTGAAGTTTTGGACTACGTTGGGGAAGAAAGTTTTATCTTCACTGGGGATTAGTAGTTCAAAGTCTTCTGGCTCCGCTGGGGATCGGGAGTTTTAGAAACTTAACTCAGATGGGAATTTTGAGACTTAACTCCGCTGGGGATATGTATTTCAAAGCTTCAATTCTGTTGAGGACCTGAATGATGTACTGCAGGGGATTTCCTCCGAAATAGCATAAAGACGTCTTCCTATACTTTCAACCTATCAGTAATTATCCTTTCTCATTCCGTTTTATTTGTAAGCAGTGATTATATTCAAATGCATATGCTCATTTAATAAATCATTGGATGTTTTCAAATAAAACACAAGTGTAAAAAAGAAAGAACAAACAAATTTCTGCACTTTGAAATATCTTTGTATTAACTTTGTGTAAGTACTTTGTACAAAGGAGACAGACATCTTGGTAAGAGAATGTTGTCATAAAAATGAGAAAAATTTATACAAAGAAAAATGGCTATGCGTAACAATTCCATGGGGTTCCCATTATGCTATAGCCTTCACAACTCTGAGTATCTTGTTCATTCGTTGCTTCGTCCGTAGATGATTGGATTGATCAGAAGCCATGAGCTTGTTTGTAAAGAGATTGTCCTTAAAGTGATCCGACGAGACATAATCATACGCTTTAATTCCCTAACTTTTGCCTGGACCGCCCTTTCGGGTTTTCGATCCACCGGGAAACCCTTTTTTGCCCAAGTCGCCCTTTCAGGTTTTCAACTTGCCGGGTGTACAAATTTTTTTATTTATCCCTAATTTTTGCCTGAACCGCCCTTCGAGTTTTCGATTCACCGGGATGCCCATTGTTGTACCCCAAAATTTGCCCTCGCATTTTTCCACAAGAAATCGCAGCTTCAGGCGTTTCCTGATTTTTCAAACTGGCTCAAGAATCGGTCAAACGGACTTTTCTCGTCAGTCAGACGCAATTAGGGTTTTATTGATTTTTCAGGGCTCTGGAATGTTTCAAACAGTTGGTTTAGGGTTTTTGTTGATTTTGGCTCAACTTTGATCAGGCGAACGCTCTTTGGAATTTAATCAAGAATTAGGGTTTTTGTGGGCACGTTCTCAGAAAGATTTAATTCTACGATGCTTTGCAAGTTATTCCGAGATTTGGTTTGAATTCGCATTGTTTGACTTAATCAGTAAAAGAAGGCATTTGGATTGAATTCACGTTTTTTTAATTGAACCAGTCAAAGGATACATTCAGTTTGGATTTACAGTGTTTGGTAAGAAATCAGTGAAAAGGGAATGCGCCTGATCAGTTGTTTTGATTAACTGTTGCTTTGCTTTGGTATTGGAAATGCCAGGTTTAACTGAGTAAATTGCTAAAGCATTGTTTATTTAAATTATTCATTATTCTGAGATTAAGTGATTGGAATTTATTTTTCAATTATTTTAATTCAAAGAATTTTAAATAATAAATAAACAATAAAAGATAAAAAGAATTAATTGGATAAATACTTTTTATTTACTTTTAAATTATTCGTACAATTATTGTTTACAATTTGTTTACGACAAAAATTTTACAGTAATTTAAACTTAAATAAAAAAGTATCCTAAACATTTTCTTTTCTTCAATTCTTCATCTGCCATCCTTTGCTCCAAGTGCTCCTTTTTAATTATTCATCTGCAAGAGAAAAGGAGAAAAGTCAATGACAGATAAATAAAATTACAGTTCATCATTAAGGGCCACTGATTGGGATCAGTTAACCCTCTCTGCAAATCACGGGATTTCTCCCGGTTCACAAAGAGGGACGAATGTTTATTTGCTAAAAATGAATGCACCAAAAGTCAAAATTGCACAATTCAAAAATTGTCAAACTACATAGTTCAAAAGCAAACAGCAAGTCCAAACTGAAAGTCCAAACTGAAAGTCCAAACTGAATCACAACTTTCAAACCATCCAAAAACTGTCAAAGTACAAGTTACTATCCAAAAGGCTACCCAAGCTGTCAAAGAAAAGAAGATTTGGGAAGATATCAAAAGATCCAAAAGTACAAAAGCTGTCAAAAGAAGAGATAAAAAATGCAGAGAAAGCATGATATGCAAGCAACACATTTTCTTTTCATCATTTCCCAAAGAAGTGGCCCTTTCAGAAAAAGAAGTACAAAGCATAAATAATATCTTAATGCAAAGCTGTACTAGAGAGAGAAGAAAAAGAGAAAAAGAAAGTAGGTTTTAGGCTTTAGGCAGGAAGGAAGAAAATATAAAGAACAAAACACAGTACAATAAAGGGAGGAGGAGAGCAAATCCAAGAAAGCCTTAAACCACTGTCAAGTGTCAAAACCTGCAAAAACCTCAAGCCTGAAACCTTCAAACACAAAACATAACTAACATATGCCCAAGACCTCAAACCTGCTGAAGCTAAAAACCTGCCTATCATCACATTCGAAACAACCAAACCCAAACCAACACAACCTGTCAAACTCAACATAAGCAGAAGCCTAACAATAAACCAACCTTAAACATCACAAGCCATACAAGCATATACCTAAAACCTGTGAAACCTGAACCAAGTCCAAGCCTACAGCCAGCCAAACTGCACAAACCTAAAGCCTAAAGTTACAAAATCTGAAGCCTGGTCATTCAAACGAGACCACTGTCAATAAAAGCCAGTAACATAGAAAACTGCAAGGCCATATCAAAGGAACAAAAAGCCAAAAGATAAGAAAAAAATCATGAAGATCCAAACCTACATACAAGGCCAAGACCTGTATCAGTAAGGCAAAAATCTTGTCAACTATCAAAACCAATAAGCTTACCCAGGCAACCTGTAATCCTCAAGCCCTCAAAGAGCACCATCATTGGGCAAAAGGGATAACGCAACAAACATTCCAAAGGCAACTCAGAGACGAGTAAAAAAGGGCAACAAGCATTCAAAGGTAACCAATTCAGAAAGTAAGCCAAGGAACCAGAAGACGAGATAAAAAAGCATTTCAACAGGCAACTCAGTGGTAAATCCAAGCCCTCAGAAGGGTCATCACAGGGCAATCAAAAGGCAATCAAAAGGAAAGCATACAGAGGTATCGAGGCAGTAAAAGAGAATAAGAAAGTCAGAGAGACAAAGCGTACCAAGGCAACCAAACAGAAACATTCAAGGCGACAAGAGAAAGAAGAAAAAAGGGGCTTTCAGATATTTTATCAACATCATAAAGCCTAAAAGAAAGGTACAAAAATACCAAGTTTTCCCAAAGCTATCTTCCGTCATCACCGAACCCCCGCCCAAGCCTCCTACGCGTCTCCTCCATCTTCTTCCTCCCCTCTGTCAAGGTAAAACATCTCTCTTCTCATCCCTTTTCATCCTCGTTAAACAAACAAAGTCAAACACTTAATAAAAAAAGCAGTAAACAGTAACATATAAGAGAGATTCAACCCCTAAACGCGTTCAAACAAAGCAAGAGGATTACCCTTTTTTGCGCTTCACTGAACCATAGAGAGGAGAAGAGGTGGAGGTCACTGGTGGCTGAGGCGAAAGGTTTAAGCTAGGCATTCAGAACGATCGGAGAAGATGAAGTAATGAACGAAACCCCAAGACGGTGCACGAACCCTAAGCTTATTCCAGAATGAAGCAAATAATCAAAACCCTAAAACGTTTGTCAAAACTTGGTGGGCCTAACGCGTTTCTGAAGCATCTGAGCCCAAGCGTTCTAAGTCATACACCCCCCTCGTTTCTCTTGTTTGGGCCATAACCTCCCAAAGGCCCATTCAAAAGCCTTAACCTATTTTTATTATAAAACAAGTTCTTTTTTTGTTAATTAATTAACTTACCCTTTTTTTATATAAACAAGTTTATTTTGTTAATAAATTAACACAAACCCTTTTCTTTTATATATAAGATATTTTTTAAACACAATATATTTTTCTCTAACTTAATATATTTTTCACTAATACATTAATACTAAAATACATAAAAACACATTTTTAATTCAAAACATTTAATTTAAATTTTCTTTGTACATACATATAAAGATACATTTTTATTACACTATAATTAAAATCGAAAACACCTTTTTTCTTTTAATTAAAATATTCTCTTTGTACATAAATTCTTTTTTTTAAAAATAAATACATTTTCCTTTCTTAGAAATTTTGTACATAATAAACAAAGATACATTTTTTATACATAATTTAATTAGATTTTAAAACATTTAATTAAAACATTCTTTTTTTGTACATATTAAAGAAAATACAAGATTATTAATTAAATTAAATAAACATTTAATTTTTCTTTAGGTCAAAACAATACTTAATAATACTCATTTAAATTCACATTTTTGAACCTGTAAATAATTACATACACGTATACACGTACACTTACACAATACATTTACATTGCTCATATACACATTTGCTTATCTTATACATTGATATTCTTTACATTTACATTTGATCGCAAATTCGATTTGGTTGTAATCTATTGGACACTATGTTCCTAAGTCTCATCCCCATTCGTAAATTTGTACCCCCACTCCCGGATACTTATTTTGTAATAGCGTAGATTTTACATTTTCGCAATTTACCGCTTTCAATTATACCATGGTTAGACCTAGGGTTTGCATGTACATAAAATCAAACGCTAGATAACCTAATACAAGACAAATACGTGAAATCAATACACAATCACACTTGCACCCCCTAGGGTAATCCCACATGTTGCCTTCCAAAATGGGCCATGCTTGCACGTCGAGTATCTTTGGCAAAACAAATTCAAATGATCATAAGTCCCTCGATGACGCTTTCGAATGTTGCCTAAAACGGAATGATCATAGTCCCTTCAAAGCAAATTGCCAAAGACACTTGGCATCATTGCATTCATGGTCCATACGATGACCCGCGCCCGTCCCGTTAAACATCCTAAACGCAAGATTGTCCATCAAATTCAATGGTGGAACAAAATTGTTAAAAGGGGTTGAAAACATAGAGAAAACCTTTGAGTACAATAGGGTAGACAAAACTCTTAGTTACTTGAGATCAACTTGCAAAAACACTTGCCTTCTTTTCAAAAACCACATTCCACAAACACTTTCAAAACAAACTCTCAAAACATTTTGAAACATCTTTTCGAAAAGATACACACCTTTGTAAAACATTCGAGTAAAGAATTGTTACAAGGGTAGCCTAAAACAAGGCATCTTCTTCCAAAACATTTTCAAAAACACTCACACACACCACATTTTCAAGCAATCGAAAATCAAGGCAAGTGATCTAAAAAACCAAGTAACTAAGAGCCCATGGATAACCATGGATGAAAAGGGTGCTAATACCTTCCCTTTTCATAATCTACCCCCCGGACCCACGAAATATCTCAAAAGGTTTTTGCTGTGCTTTTTTAACCTTTCCTTTAGGATAAAATAAAAAGTCGGTGGCGACTCTTGCTCAACCGAACAAGTGCGAATACAAACGCGAAACCACAGTCAGTTCTCCCACCGTATCACAGAACTGGCGACTCTGTTGGGGATTGATAATTTGATAAAAGTGGGGTTACCTTAGGGTTTAGATCACCTTTACTTTCTTGCTTTGATTGACTTGATTGCTTTATCTTTTGGGTTCTTGTTTGGGTTTGTTGTAAATCCTCCACCCGGATTTGGGGCACCTTCTTAGGCAAATAGCAAAAAACTGTGAGGGAACTGTGCGGGGTATACCGACATGGTTGAAGCAGTAAGCTATGTTAGTGTGACATATTTGTGAGTACCGGTAACCCTTGAGTTCAGTCAAGGAGAGTACGGGGCCGCTGAGTGATGTCGTGAAGCACTAACGAACTCTTAGAACCTTAATTGACCATCTTAGCCTTTTTAGGGGTAGTGAGATGACCGACTTTGGTGCAGTCTGAAGTTGGTAGATACTCGATACTACACTCATTTGAGGGTTGTTTTCTTGGAATATTTTGGTCGCCAGTTAAGTGGCTAAACCGAAACAATGAACACAGAAAACAATCCAATGATATTGAGCTCCTTAGAACCCGGTTTCTATTTTAGGACAGGATGATCCAACTAACTTCAAGAGGGTACTTACCTAAACCTCATGCAAGCCTAAACCTAAGGACTTGTTTGCTTTGTGTGAATATGTTTGCCTGTATATACACTCACTTGCTTATCACATACATGTACATAACATCATAACATCATACCATAGCATTTTCAATAACCATTTCAAGGATCTCGAGGGTTCTGTTAATGCAGGGTTACGTTGAACCAGACATCTACCAAGGGGCAAGAGGTTTCTCCTCTAACCAATGCCAAACAAAGATCAAGTGCAACAACTTGAATCAGTGGCTATGACCCACTCGACATGGTGAGCTTGATTCTCGTGGAAAGACATCCACCGATACAAAGTTCTCCAAACAAAGATCAAGTGCAACAACTTGAATCAGTGGCTATGACCCACTCGACATGGTGAGCTTGATTCTCGTGGAAGGACGTCCACCGGTGCAAAGTTCTCCAATCCAAGAGCAAAGTTCAACCTCTAACATTTTCTTGTGTTTACCCCAAGAGATCCTTGAAAGCATGCATCCACATATCATGCATTGCATTTTGACAGTCTTTCCTTTTTCAGGTTTCCTTACTCTCCTGCTGTTTATTTCAGTAAGAGATGGCTCTAGAAAGGTCTGTCAAAGACATCCAAGACCAGACTGCTCAGCTGCAGGAGATGTTCCTGAACTTGTCTCTGGGGCAAGAAGAAATGAAAGCTCTCCTCACCAAGGGTTTGGAGAATTCCAACAATTCCAGGAGTGATCAGCTTGCGGAGTTGCAGTTTGATCTAACAACATTGAGGACCCAAGTGATGGGACAGTTGGTGGGCCAGATGGCTCTCATCCAAGACCTATCTCAAAAACAAGAGGAACTCAGAGTTCTTGTCCGCCAACTGCTTCCAAACAACCAGTTGGGGCAAACATCTGGGGTTGAAGAGCAAGTCACCGCTCAGCTTCCATCTACTCAAGAAGACAAAGGGAAGGCTCCTTCGCTTGCTTCAAGGTCACAAGCCCATCAACAACCTCGCCAGCGTCAACGGGGTAATCGGCGTAAACAAGAAACGTCGGGAAGACAGTTCACGGAGACTGAAATACCATCATTTTCATATTGAAGCGCTTGTTGGAGGTCAACTTGCTTACCTTAAAGGATCCTCCTCAGAAGCTCAAAATCTCCTCTCCTAACTATCATCCCGATGCATTTTGTGTTTACCACTCCTACAGCCCGGGACACGACACCAACGACTGTTGGGCCTTGAAGAACAAGATTCAAGATCTGATCGACATTGGGGTGCTGGAATTCATGCCAGACGGCGAGATGAAAATCTTCCGTTAAAGGGTTCTCCACTTGAAGTGACGAAGCTCAAGCTGGAAGACTTTTGCTTCTTTTTGAATTTTCAAAGTTGTAATTTCTTTTGCTGTCAAACAATTATCTGTTGATGTTAAGCTCTGTTTTCATTAATGCATTGCATATGTTTGTCTTGAATTCATCCATTCGTTTCACTACTCTTATGTTTTTCTTTATGACATTTGACTCTCGATAAAAAGATGCAAGCCTTTAGAGGGAGGATGACGAAACAATACCATAATCTCATACAGTATGCTTTTGAACAGACCTTGCTGATGATGTACAGGCATTTCTTTCAATTCCCAAACGCTGGAGTTATAAGGAAGTTAATCCCTAGTCAACCCCTTCGAGCCAAAGAAGTAGGGGTTTTCTGTTCTAAACAATTAAAACCTTTGATATAAACCTGGGGCAGGGTAGTATCTCAGTTAATTCAAAAGAAAATGCGCATTGAAGTCGCAAACTCTCAGTTCGTAATACAACGAACGACGTCAAAAAAGAAAGCATTCCTTTGGAATCAAAAGACAGGGGTGGTTCCCTATCACATAGACAGTCAATCTCTCAAAAGAGAAAAGCCCACCAAGCCAAAACCTATAAAGGAGGCTTAAGAAAGCTGGGGCATCCCGCTGACGGTAATCCCGGAAAACGGTAACAGTCAGGCAAAAGATAGGGATAACAAATCAAAATCAAAATAGTGAGGTCATTACAAAATCCTCAACAACATGAAAAATGTTGAAAAAGAAAAAGGAGATGATGACTGTCCCCCCAAATTCAACTGATGAACCATCGCCCGAAAGTCGTTCCAAACTCAAAACAGAGTATGACGCAAAATTAACTGAGCTTAGGTTGGAGAACATCATGAAGAGCGGGTGGGTACAAATATACTTTGAGCTTTTATCCTTTGTTTCTTAAACCGTGAACCAAGCCACGTTACAACCCTTCAAAAGTCCTAATTGAAGCATGGGTTAGTTCGAAAGCATACTGTTACAAAAGGTATCCTGACTCCTGTAGGGCTTTACTCTAAATCTTGTGTTGACTTGTCTTATGAAAAGTTTTCTGCTAAAAACGCATTTTTCAAAACTTCGAGACAAACATAAACTTTGCATTGCTTGAATATCACTGTCTGCATTTGGCTTTTTGTTTGACAGCGAAGAAATTCATACAGCGAATGTTCGGAGGAACGAAAACTCTCTCAGTAAGTAAAAATCACTTCAAGAGGATAACACTTCCATTGCAAATCTCCTATTAGCAGGGGGCATGACATGTCACCATCCAATTAACCTGGGGCAGTCCAGTCGAGGTCCAACAGATCTTTCAAAATCCAATTGACTTGGGGCAGTCCAGTCAAGTTTCATTAGATCTTTCAAAGTTCAGTTAACCTGGGGCAGTCCAGTCAAGATTTCAAGAAATCTCTCAATATGTAGAGTAATCTGATTCAAGACTCCTTCATCACCATTTGGGGCATTCAAATGTCAAAAGTGGTCAACAATTTCCTTATCACCGCAAAAGACAGGATGTAGTTCAAGATGTGACCCAGAGATGGCGACATTCTATAACTCATTCAGACTTTCAAGAAATAGTTCAGATGTGACCCGAACACGGCGACATTCTAATACTTATTCCAGATTCATCTAGATGCAGTTTTACACGAGCTCATCATCAGGAAACCCTACACCGGTTCCTCTTCAACTCCAAGATTTCTGAAAACAGTTTACGGGTTCTCCAGTAACGGATGTTAATCTATCGCTTGTTCAGATTCTTCTCAAGACTTCTGAAAACAGTTTATGGATTCTTCCCAACAACGGATGTTAATCTATTACTTGTTCAGATGCAACCTTTGAAAACAGTTTACTGACGCTTCCCAACAACGGATGCTGCTCTATTGCTTATTCAACTTCAAGACTTCTGAAAACAGTTTACGGGTTCTCCAAGTAACGGATGTTGACCTATCACTTGTTCAGATTCTTCTCAAGACTTCTGAAAACAGTTTATGGATTCTTCCCAACAACGGATGTTAATCTATCAACTTGTTCAGATGCATTTTTTGAAAACAGTTTACGGACGCTTCCCAACAACGGATGCTGCTCTATTGCTTATTCAACTTCAAGATTTCTGAAAACAGTTTACGGGTTCTCCAGTAACGGATGTTAACCTATCGCTTGTTCAGATTCTTCTCAAGACTTCTGAAAACAGTTTATGGATTCTTCCCAACAACGGATGTTAATCTATTACTTGTTCAGATGCAACCTTTGAAAACAGTTTACGGACGCTTCCCAACAACGGATGCTGCTCTATTGCTTATTCAACTTCAAGACTTCTGAAAACAGTTCACGGGTTCTCCAGTAACAGATGTTAAGCTATCGCTTATTTAGATTCTCCTCAAGACTTCTGAAAACAGTTTATGGATTCTTCCCAACAACGGATGTTAATCTATTACTTGTTCAGATGCAACCTTTGAAAACAGTTTACAGACGCTTCCCAACAATGGATGCTGCTCTATTGCTTATTCAACTTCAAGACTTCTGAAAACAGTTCACGGGTTCTCCAGTAACGGATGTTAACCTATCGCTTGTTCAGACTCTTCTCAACCTTCTGAAAACAGTTCACGGGTTCTCCAGTAACGGATGTTAACCTATCGCTTGTTCAGACTCTTCTCAACGTTCTGAAAACGGTTCACGGGTTCTCCAGTAATGGATGTTAACCTATCGCTTGTTCAGACACTTCTCAACGTTCTGAAAATAGTTTACGGATTCTCAAGTAACGGATGTCAATCTATCCCTTGTTCAGATTCCAAGCCTTCACCTACAGCAATCAGAGGACTCTCGCAATCCCCAGCCAGAGAACCTTCCAGAAGCTAACTCCATTCAGAGTCAAGTTTCATTATCCCCAGTGAAGCTAAAACTTCAAATTATCAATCCCCAGCGGAGCCAGACTAGTGAACCTTCTCCCCACAGAGTTACTTCCCGCCAAACTGAAGATTCTCAGTCTTACCTCCCCAGCATGAGTCAATTAGATTGGAACTCCCCAGTAGAGGTCATCAGGAATTCTCTTTCCCAGCAACAGCCAAGGAATTATTTTCCCGGCAGCAGTCAAGATTCTTTTATCTTCAGCCGTCCAAGATTCATTTATCCTCGGCAAGATAGCTCATCAGCTTACATGCGCATTCATCACATTCATGTCATAAACATTGATGTCACGTACATTGCATCATGCATCATGACATTGCATACAACTAACCCTTTACTTTTTCAGGTAAGATCAGTCGACAGACAAAGACCATCTCCCGAGATTCATCCAGAAATAGTTCAGATGTGACCCAGACACGGTGACATTCTAATACTTATTCCAGATCCATTCAGACGCATCATCAAGAAACCCTACACCGGTTCCTCTTCAACTTCAAGACTTCTGAAAACAGTTCACGGGTTCTCCAGTAACGGATGCTAACCTATCACTTGTTCAGATTCTTCTCAAGACTTCTGAAAACAGTTTACGGATTCTTCCCAACAACGGATGTTAATCTACCAACTTGTTCAGATGCCAACTTTTGAAAACAGTTTACGGACGCTTCCCAACAACGGATGTGGCTCTATTGCTTATTCAATCTCAACTTCAAAATAGTTTACGGATTCTCCAAACATGGATGTCAATCTATTGCTTGCTCGGACCCCCAACTCAGAGATGTTCCAAAACAGGGAGGGCTTTCTGATACTCGTCCACTCACCAATGACATACAGTTCAACATCGCCAAATGGCATCTTTAAGCCCATTCTCAGGTGGCATCTCTAAGCCCATCCCCCGACAAGATTCTATCGCGTCAGATGGCATCTTTAAGTCCATCACCAAATGGCATCTTTAAGCCCATTCACCTCTACTATCACATCGCCGAGTGCAAATTTTCTGGGTACTTTAGTGTCCAATCTTCTTTTACCTTCAAGTCGCGAAAGGTAAACTTGCCAATCTAACTCTTCAGGTTATAGAAAATTGAACAGGGGCAACTGTTGTACCCCAAAATTTGCCCTCGCATTTTTCCACAAGAAATCGCAGCTTCAGGCGTTTCCTGATTTTTCAAACTGGCTCAAGAATCGGTCAAACGGACTTTTCTCGTCAGTCAGACGCAATTAGGGTTTTATTGATTTTTCAGGGCTCTGGAATGTTTCAAACAATTGGTTTAGGGTTTTTTTTGATTTTGGCTCAACTTTGATCAGGCGAACGCTCTTTGGAATTTAATCAGGAATTAGGGTTTTTGTGGGCACGTTCTCAGAAAGATTTAATTCTACGATGCTTTGCAAGTTATTCTGAGATTTGGTTTGAATTCGCATTGTTTGACTTAATCAGTAAAAGAAGGCATTGGGATTGAATTCACGTTTGTTTGATTGAACCAGTCAAAGGATACATTCAGTTTGGATTTACAGTGTTTGGTAAGAAATCAGTGAAAAGGGAATGCGCCTGATCAGTTGTTTTGATTAACTGTTGCTTTGCTTTGGATATTGGAAATGTCAGGTTTAACTGAGTAAATTGCTAAAGCATTGTTTATTTAAATTATTCATTATTCTGAGATTAAGTGATTGGAATTTATTTTTCAATTATTTTAATTCAAAGAATTTTAAATAATAAATAAACAATAAAAGATAAAAAGAATTAGTTGGATAAAGACTTTTTATTTACTTTTAAATTATTCATACAATTATTGTTTACAATTTGTTTACGACAATAATTTTACAGTAATTTAAACTTAAATAAAAAAGTATCCTAAACATTTTCTTTTCTTCAATTCTTCATCTGCTATCCTTTGCTCCAAGTGCTCCTTTTTAATTATTCATCTGCAAGAGAAAAGGAGAAAATTCAATGACAGATAAATAAAATTACAGTTCATCATTAAGGGCCACTGATTGGGATCAGTTAACCCTCTCTGCAAATCACGGGATTTCTCCCGATTCACAAAGAGGGACGAATGTTTATTTGCTAAAAATGAATGCACCAAAAGTCAAAATTGCACAATTCAAAAATTGTCAAACTGCATAGTTCAAAAGCAAACAGCAAGTCCAAACTGAAAGTCCAAACTGAAAGTCCAAACTGAATCACAACTTTCAAACCATCCAAAAACTGTCAAAGTACAAGTTACTATCCAAAAGGCTTCCCAAGGTGTCAAAGAAAAGAAGATTTGGGAAGATATCAAAAGATCCAAAAGTACAAAAGCTGTCAAAAGAAGAGATAAAAAATGCAGAGAAAGCATGATATGCAAGCAACACATTTTCTTTTCATCATTTCCCAAAGAAGTGGCCCTTTCAGAAAAAGAAGTACAAAGCATAAATAATATCTTAATGCAAAGCTGTACTAGAGAGAGAAGAAGAAGAGAAAAAGAAAGTAGGTTTTAGGCTTTAGGCAGGAAGGAAGAAAATATAAAGAACAAAACACAGTACAGTAAAGGGAGGAGGAGAGCAAATCCAAGAAAGCCTTAAACCACTGTCAAGTGTCAAAACCTGCAAAAACCTCAAGCCTGAAACCTTCAAACACAAAACATAACTAACATATGCCCAAGACCTCAAACCTGCTGAAGCTAAAAACCTGCCTATCATCACATTCGAAACAACCAAACCCAAACCAACACAACCTGTCAAACTCAACATAAGCAGAAG
Organism: Vicia faba; assembly: GCA_948472305.1. Classification (NCBI taxonomy): domain Eukaryota; kingdom Viridiplantae; phylum Streptophyta; class Magnoliopsida; order Fabales; family Fabaceae; genus Vicia; species Vicia faba. The sequence goes on from OX451739.1 coordinate 985,382,063, forward strand.
CCTAACAATAAACCAGCCTTAAACATCACAAGCCATACCAGCATATACCTAAAACCTGTGAAACCTGAACCAAGTCCAAGCCTACAGCCAGCCAAACTGCACAAACCTAAAGCCTAAAGTTACAAAACCTGAAGCCTGGTCATTCAAACGAGACCACTGTCAACAAAAGCCAGTAACATAGAAAACTGCAAGGCCATATCAAAGGAACAAAAAGCCAAAAGATAAGAAAAAAATCATGAAGATCCAAACCTACATACAAGGCCAAGACCTGTATCAGTAAGGCAAAAATCTTGTCAACTATCAAAACCAATAAGCTTACCCAGGCAACCTGTAATCCTCAAGCCCTCAAAGAGCACCATCATTGGGCAAAAGGGATAACGCAACAAACATTCCAAAGGCAACTCAGAGACGAGTAAAAAAGGGCAACAAGCATTCAAAGGTAACCAATTCAGAAAGTAAGCCAAGGAACCAGAAGACGAGATAAAAAAGAATTTCAACAGGCAACTCAGTGGTAAATCCAAGCCCTCAGAAGGGTCATCACAGGGCAATCAAAAGGCAATCAAAAGGAAAGCATACAGAGGTATCGAGGCAGTAAAAGAGAATAAGAAAGTCAGAGAGACAAAGCGTACCAAGGCAACCAAACAGAAACATTCAAGGCAACAAGAGAAAGAAGAAAAAAGGGGCTTTCAGATATTTTATCAACATCATAAAGCCTAAAAGAAAGGTACAGAAATACCAAGTTTTCCCAAAGCTAGCTTCCGTCATCACCGAACCCCCGCCCAAGCCTCCTACGCGTCTCCTCCATCTTCTTCCTCCCCTCTGTCAAGGTAAAACATCTCTCTTCTCATCCCTTTTCATCCTCGTTAAACAAACAAAGTCAAACACTTAATCAAAAAAGCAGTAAACAGTAACATATAAGAGAGATTCAACCCCTAAACGCGTTCAAACAAAGCAAGAGGATTACCCTTTTTTGCGCTTCACTGAACCATAGAGAGGAGAAGAGGTGGAGGTCACTGGTGGCTGAGGCGAAAGGTTTAAGCTAGGCATTCAGAACGATCGGAGAAGATGAAGTAATGAACGAAACCCCAAGACGGTGCACGAACCCTAAGCTTATTCCAGAATGAAGCAAATAATCAAAACCCTAAAACGTTTGTCAAAACTTGGTGGGCCTAACGCGTTTCTGAAGCATCTGAGCCCAAGCGTTCTAAGTCATACACCCCCCTCGTTTCTCTTGTTTGGGCCATAACCTCCCAAAGGCCCATTCAAAAGCCTTAACCTATTTTTATTATAAAACAAGTTCTTTTTTTGTTAATTAATTAACTTACCCTTTTTTTATATAAACAAGTTTATTTTGTTAATAAATTAATACAAACCCTTTTCTTTTATATATAAGATATTTTTTAAACACAATATATTTTTCTCTAACTTAATATATTTTTCACTAATACATTAATACTAAAATACATAAAAACACATTTTTAATTCAAAACATTTAATTTAAATTTTCTTTGTACATACATATAAAGATACATTTTTATTACACTATAATTAAAATCGAAAACACCTTTTTTTCTTTTAATTAAAATATTCTCTTTGTACATAAATTCTTTTTTTTTAAAATAAATACATTTTCCTTTCTTAGAAATTTTGTACATAATAAACAAAGATACATTTTTTATACATAATTTAATTAGATTTTAAAACATTTAATTAAAACATTCTTTTTTTGTACATATTAAAGAAAATACAAGATTATTAATTAAATTAAATAAACATTTAATTTTTCTTTAGGTCAAAACAATACTTAATAATACTCATTTAAATTCACATTTTTGAACCTGTAAATAATTACATACACGTATACACGTACACTTACACAATACATTTACATTGCTCATATACACATTTGCTTATCTTATACATTGATATTCTTTACATTTACATTTGATCGCAAATTCGATTTGGTTGTAATCTATTGGACACTATGTTCCTAAGTCTCATCCCCATTCGTAAATTTGTACCCCCACTCCCGGATACTTATTTTGTAATAGCGTAGATTTTACATTTTCGCAATTTACCGCTTTCAATTATACCATGGTTAGACCTAGGGTTTGCATGTACATAAAATCAAACGCTAGATAACCTAATACAAGACAAATACGTGAAATCAATACACAATCACACTTGCACCCCCTAGGGTAATCCCACATGTTGCCTTCCAAAATGGGCCATGCTTGCACGTCGAGTATCTTTGGCAAAACAAATTCAAATGATCATAAGTCCCTCGATGACGCTTTCGAGTGTTGCCTAAAACGGAATGATCATAGTCCCTTCAAAGCAAATTGCCAAAGACACTTGGCATCATTGCATTCATGGTCCATACGATGACCCGCGCCCGTCCCGTTAAACATCCTAAACGCAAGATTGTCCATCAAATTCAATGGTGGAACAAAATTGTTAAAAGGGGTTGAAAACATAGAGAAAACCTTTGAGTACAATAGGGTAGACAAAACTCTTAGTTACTTGAGATCAACTTGCAAAAACACTTGCCTTCTTTTCAAAAACCACATTCCACAAACACTTTCAAAACAAACTCTCAAAACATTTTGAAACATCTTTTCGAAAAGATACACACCTTTGTAAAACATTCGAGTAAAGAATTGTTACAAGGGTAGCCTAAAACAAGGCATCTTCTTCCAAAACATTTTCAAAAACACTCACACACACCACATTTTCAAGCAATCGAAAATCAAGGCAAGTGATCTAAAAAACCAAGTAACTAAGAGCCCATGGATAACCATGGATGAAAAGGGTGCTAATACCTTCCCTTTTCATAATCTACCCCCCGGACCCACGAAATATCTCAAAAGGTTTTTTCTGTGCTTTTTTAACCTTTCCTTTAGGATAAAATAAAAAGTCGGTGGCGACTCTTGCTCAACCGAACAAGTGCGAATACAAACGCGAAACCACAGTCAGTTCTCCCACCGTATCACAGAACTGGCGACTCTGTTGGGGATTGATAATTTGATAAAAGTGGGGTTACCTTAGGGTTTAGATCACCTTTACTTTCTTGCTTTGATTGACTTGATTGCTTTATCTTTTGGGTTCTTGTTTGGGTTTGTTGTAAATCCTCCACCCGGATTTGGGGCACCTTCTTAGGCAAATAGCAAAAAACTGTGAGGGAACTGTGCGGGGTATACCGACATGGTTGAAGCAGTAAGCTATGTTAGTGTGACATATTTGTGAGTACCGGTAACCCTTGAGTTTAGTCAAGGAGAGTACGGGGCCGCTGAGTGATGTCGTGAAGCACTAACGAACTCTTAGAACCTTAATTGACCATCTTAGCCTTTTTAGGGGTAGTGAGATGACCGACTTTGGTGCAGTCTGAAGTTGGTAGATACTCGATACTACACTCATTTGAGGGTTGTTTTCTTGGAATATTTTGGTCGCCAGTTAAGTGGCTAAACCGAAACAATGAACACAGAAAACAATCCAATGATATTGAGCTCCTTAGAACCCGGTTTCTATTTTAGGACAGGATGAGCCAACTAACTTCAAGAGGGTACTTACCTAAACCTCATGCAAGCCTAAACCTAAGGACTTGTTTGCTTTGTGTGAATATGTTTGCCTGTATATACACTCACTTGCTTATCACATACATGTACATAACATCATAACATCATACCATAGCATTTTCAATAACCATTTCAAGGATCTCGAGGGTTCTGTTAATGCAGGGTTACGTTGAACCAGACATCTACCAAGGGGCAAGAGGTTTCTCCTCTAACCAATGCCAAACAAAGATCAAGTGCAACAACTTGAATCAGTGGCTATGACCCACTCGACATGGTGAGCTTGATTCTCGTGGAAAGACATCCACCGATACAAAGTTCTCCAAACAAAGATCAAGTGCAACAACTTGAATCAGTGGCTATGACCCACTCGACATGGTGAGCTTGATTCTCGTGGAAGGACGTCCACCGGTGCAAAGTTCTCCAATCCAAGAGCAAAGTTCAACCTCTAACATTTTCTTGTGTTTACCCCAAGAGATCCTTGAAAGCATGCATCCACATATCATGCATTGCATTTTGACAGTCTTTCCTTTTTCAGGTTTCCTTACTCTCCTGCTGTTTATTTCAGTAAGAGATGGCTCTAGAAAGGTCTGTCAAAGACATCCAAGACCAGACTGCTCAGCTGCAGGAGATGTTCCTGAACTTGTCTCTGGGGCAAGAAGAAATGAAAGCTCTCCTCACCAAGGGTTTGGAGAATTCCAACAATTCCAGGAGTGATCAGCTTGCGGAGTTGCAGTTTGATCTAACAACATTGAGGACCCAAGTGATGGGACAGTTGGTGGGCCAGATGGCTCTCATCCAAGACCTATCTCAAAAACAAGAGGAACTCAGAGTTCTTGTCCGCCAACTGCTTCCAAACAACCAGTTGGGGCAAACATCTGGGGTTGAAGAGCAAGTCACCGCTCAGCCTCCATCTACTCAAGAAGACAAAGGGAAGGCTCCTTCGCTTGCTTCAAGGTCACAAGCCCATCAACAACCTCGCCAGCGTCAACGGGGTAATCGGCGTAAACAAGAAACGTCGGGAAGACAGTTCACGGAGACTGAAATACCATCATTTTCATATTGAAGCGCCTGTTGGAGGTCAACTTGCTTACCTTAAAGGATCCTCCTCAGAAGCTCAAAATCTCCTCTCCTAACTATCATCCTGACGCATTTTGTGTTTACCACTCCTACAGCCCGGGACACGACACCAACGACTGTTGGGCCTTGAAGAACAAGATTCAAGATCTGATCGACATTGGGGTGCTGGAATTCATGCCAGACGGCGAGATGAAAATCTTCTGTTAAAGGGTTCTCCACTTGAAGTGACGAAGCTCAAGCTGGAAGACTTTTGCTTCTTTTTGAATTTTCAAAGTTGTAATTTCTTTTGCTGTCAAACAATTATCTGTTGATGTTAAGCTCTGTTTTCATTAATGCATTGCATATGTTTGTCTTGAATTCATCCATTCGTTTCACTACTCTTATGTTTTTCTTTATGACATTTGACTCTCGATAAAAAGATGCAAGCCTTTAGAGGGAGGATGACGAAACAATACCATAATCTCATACAGTATGCTTTTGAACAGACCTTGCTGATGATGTACAGGCATTTCTTTCAATTCCCAAACACTGGAGTTATAAGGAAGTTAATCCCTAGTCAACCCCTTCGAGCCAAAGAAGTAGGAGTTTTCTGTTCTAAACAATTAAAACCTTTGATATAAACCTGGGGCAGGGTAGTATCTCAGTTAATTCAAAAGAAAATGCGCATTGAAGTCGCAAACTCTCAGTTCGTAATACAACGAACGACGTCAAAAAAGAAAGCATTCCTTTGGAATCAAAAGACAGGGGTGGTTCCCTATCACATAGACAATCAATCTCTCAAAAGAGAAAAGCCCACCAAGCCAAAACCTATAAAGGAGGCTTAAGAAAGCTGGGGCATCCCGCTGACGGTAATCCCGGAAAACGGTAACAGTCAGGCAAAAGATAGGGATAACAAATCAAAATCAAAATAGTGAGGTCATTACAAAATCCTCAACAACATGAAAAATGTTGAAAAAGAAAAAGGAGATGATGACTGTCCCCCCAAATTCAACTGATGAACCATCGCCCGAAAGTCGTTCCAAACTCAAAACAGAGTATGACGCAAAATTAACTGAGCTTAGGTTGGAGAACATCATGAAGAGCGGGTGGGTACAAATATACTTTGAGCTTTTATCCTTTGTTTCTTAAACCGTGAACCAAGCCACGTTACAACCCTTCAAAAGTCCTAATTGAAGCATGGGTTAGTTCGAAAGCATACTGTTACAAAAGGTATCCTGACTCCTGTAGGGCTTTACTCTAAATCTTGTGTTGACTTGTCTTATGAAAAGTTTTCTGCTAAAAACGCATTTTTCAAAACTTCGAGACAAACATAAACTTTGCATTGCTTGAATATCACTGTCTGCATTTGGCTTTTTGTTTGACAGCGAAGAAATTCATACAGCGAATGTTCGGAGGAACGAAAACTCTCTCAGTAAGTAAAAATCACTTCAAGAGGATAACACTTCCATTGCAAATCTCCTATTAGCAGGGGGCATGACATGTCACCATCCAATTAACCTGGGGCAGTCCAGTCGAGGTCCAACAGATCTTTCAAAATCCAATTGACTTGGGGCAGTCCAGTCAAGTTTCATTAGATCTTTCAAAGTTCAGTTAACCTGGGGCAGTCCAGTCAAGATTTCAAGAAATCTCTCAATATGTAGAGTAATCTAATTCAAGACTCCTTCATCACCATTTGGGGCATTCAAATGTCAAAAGTGGTCAACAATTTCCTTATCACCGCAAAAGACAGGATGTAGTTCAAGATGTGACCCAGAGATGGCGACATTCTATAACTCATTCAGACTTTCAAGAAATAGTTCAGATGTGACCCGAACACGGCGACATTCTGATACTTATTCCAGATTCATCTAGATGCAGTTTTACACGAGCTCATCATCAGGAAACCCTACACCGGTTCCTCTTCAACTCCAAGATTTCTGAAAACAGTTTACGGGTTCTCCAGTAATGGATGTTAATCTATCGCTTGTTCAGATTCTTCTCAAGACTTCTGAAAACAGTTTATGGATTCTTTCCAACAACGGATGTTAATCTATTACTTGTTCAGATGCAACCTTTGAAAACAGTTTACGGACGCTTCCCAACAACGGATGCTGCTCTATTGCTTATTCAACTTCAAGACTTCTGAAAACAGTTTACGGGTTCTCCAAGTAACGGATGTTGACCTATCACTTGTTCAGATTCTTCTCAAGACTTCTGAAAACAGTTTATGGATTCTTCCCAACAACGGATGTTAATCTATCAGCTTGTTCAGATGCATTTTTTGAAAACAGTTTACGGACGCTTCCCAACAACGGATGCTGCTCTATTGCTTATTCAACTTCAAGATTTCTGAAAACAGTTTACGGGTTCTCCAGTAACGGATGTTAACCTATCGCTTGTTCAGATTCTTCTCAAGACTTCTGAAAACAGTTTATGGATTCTTCCCAACAACGGATGTTAATCTATTACTTGTTCAGATGCAACCTTTGAAAACAGTTTACGGACGCTTCCCAACAACGGATGCTGCTCTATTGCTTATTCAACTTCAAGACTTCTGAAAACAGTTCACGGGTTCTCCAGTAACAGATGTTAAGCTATCGCTTGTTTAGATTCTCCTCAAGACTTCTGAAAACAGTTTATGGATTCTTCCCGACAACGGATGTTAATCTATTACTTGTTCAGATGCAACCTTTGAAAACAGTTTACAGACGCTTCCCAACAACGGATGCTGCTCTATTGCTTATTCAACTTCAAGACTTCTGAAAACAGTTCACGGGTTCTCCAGTAACGGATGTTAACCTATCGCTTGTTCAGACTCTTCTCAACCTTCTGAAAACAGTTCACGGATTCTCCAGTAACGGATGTTAACCTATCGCTTGTTCAGACTCTTCTCAACGTTCTGAAAACGGTTCACGGGTTCTCCAGTAATGGATGTTAACCTATCGCTTGTTCAGACACTTCTCAATGTTCTGAAAATAGTTTACGGATTCTCCAGTAACGGATGTCAATCTATCCCTTGTTCAGATTCCAAGCCTTCACCTACAGCAATCAGAGGACTCTCGCAATCCCCAGCCAGAGAACCTTCCAGAAGCTAACTCCATTCAGAGTCAAGTTTCATTATCCCCAGTGAAGCTAAAACTTCAAATTATCAATCCCCAGCGGAGCCAGACTAGTGAACCTTCTCCTCACAGAGTTACTTCCCGCCAAACTGAAGATTCTCAGTCTTACCTCCCCAGCATGAGTCAATTAGATTGGAACTCCCCAGTAGAGGTCATCAGGAATTCTCTTCCCCAGCAACAGCCAAGGAATTATTTTCCCGGCAGCAGTCAAGATTCTTTTATGTTCAGCCGACCAAGATTCATTTATCCTCGGCAAGATAGCTCATCAGCTTACATGCACATTCATCACATTCATGTCATAAACATTGATGTCACGTGCATTGCATACAACTAACCCTTTACTTTTTCAGGTAAGATCAGTCGACAGACAAAGACCATCTCCCGAGATTCATCCAGAAATAGTTCAGATGTGACCCAGACACGGCGACATTCTAATACTTATTTCAGATCCATTCAGACGCATCATCAAGAAACCCTACACCGGTTCCTCTTCAACTTCAAGACTTCTGAAAACAGTTCACGGGTTCTCCAGTAACGGATGCTAACCTATCACTTGTTCAGATTCTTCTCAAGACTTCTGAAAACAGTTTACGGATTCTTCCCAACAACGGATGTTAATCTACCAACTTGTTCAGATGCCAACTTTTGAAAACAGTTTACGGACGCTTCCCAACAACGGATGTGGCTCTATTGCTTATTCAATCTCAACTTCAAAATAGTTTACGGATTCTCCAAACATGGATGTCAATCTATTGCTTGCTCGGACCCCCAATTCAGAGATGTTCCAAAACAGGGAGGCCTTTCTGATACTCGTCCACTCACCAATGACATACAGTTCAACATCGCCAAATGGCATCTTTAAGCCCATTCTCAGGTGGCATCTCTAAGCCCATCCCCCGACAAGATTCTATCGCGTCAGATGGCATCTTTAAGTCCATCACCAAATGGCATCTTTAAGCCCATTCACCTCTCCTATCACATCGCCGAGTGCAAATTTTCTGGGTACTTTAGTGTCCAATCTTCTTTTACCTTCAAGTCGCGAAAGGCAAACTTGCCAATCTAACTCTTCAGGTTATAGAAAATTGAACAGGGGCAACTGTTGTACCCCAAAATTTGCCCTCGCATTTTTCCACAAGAAATCGCAGCTTCAGGCGTTTCCTGATTTTTCAAACTGGCTCAAGAATCAGTCAAACGGACTTTTCTCGTCAGTCAGACGCAATTAGGGTTTTATTGATTTTTCAGGGCTCTGGAATGTTTCAAACAGTTAGTTTAGGGTTTTTGTTGATTTTGGCTCAACTTTGATCAGGCGAACGCTCTTTGGAATTTAATCAGGAATTAGGGTTTTTGTGGGCACGTTCTCAGAAAGATTTAATTCTACGATGCTTTGCAAGTTATTCCGAGATTTGGTTTGAATTCGCATTGTTTGACTTAATCAGTAAAAGAAGGCATTGTGATTGAATTCACGTTTGTTTGATTGAACCAGTCAAAGGTTACATTCAGTTTGGATTTACAGTGTTTGGTAAGAAATCAGTGAAAAGGGAATGCGCCTGATCAGTTGTTTTGATTAACTGTTGCTTTGCTTTGGATATTGGAAATGTCAGGTTTAACTGAGTAAATTGCTAAAGCATTGTTTATTTAAATTATTCATTATTCTGAGATTAAGTGATTGGAATTTATTTTTCAATTATTTTAATTCAAAGAATTTTAAATAATAAATAAACAATAAAAGATAAAAAGAATTAGTTGGATAAAGACTTTTTATTTACTTTTAAATTATTCATACAATTATTGTTTACAATTTGTTTACGACAATAATTTTACAGTAATTTAAACTTAAATAAAAAAGTATCCTAAACATTTTCTTTTCTTCAATTCTTCATCTGCTATCCTTTGCTCCAAGTGCTCCTTTTTAATTATTCATCTGCAAGAGAAAAGGAGAAAATTCAATGACAGATAAATAAAATTACAGTTCATCATTAAGGGCCACTGATTGGGATCAGTTAACCCTCTCTGCAAATCACGGGATTTCTCCCGATTCACAAAGAGGGACGAATGTTTATTTGCTAAAAATGAATGCACCAAAAGTCAAAATTGCACAATTCAAAAATTGTCAAACTGCATAGTTCAAAAGCAAACAGCAAGTCCAAACTGAAAGTCCAAACTGAAAGTCCAAACTGAATCACAACTTTCAAACCATCCAAAAACTGTCAAAGTACAAGTTACTATCCAAAAGGCTTCCCAAGGTGTCAAAGAAAAGAAGATTTGGGAAGATATCAAAAGATCCAAAAGTACAAAAGCTGTCAAAAGAAGAGATAAAAAATGCAGAGAAAGCATGATATGCAAGCAACACATTTTCTTTTCATCATTTCCCAAAGAAGTGGCCCTTTCAGAAAAAGAAGTACAAAGCATAAATAATATCTTAATGCAAAGCTGTACTAGAGAGAGAAGAAGAAGAGAAAAAGAAAGTAGGTTTTAGGCTTTAGGCAGGAAGGAAGAAAATATAAAGAACAAAACACAGTACAGTAAAGGGAGGAGGAGAGCAAATCCAAGAAAGCCTTAAACCACTGTCAAGTGTCAAAACCTGCAAAAACCTCAAGCCTGAAACCTTCAAACACAAAACATAACTAACATATGCCCAAGACCTCAAACCTGCTGAAGCTAAAAACCTGCCTATCATCACATTCGAAACAACCAAACCCAAACCAACACAACCTGTCAAACTCAACATAAGCAGAAGCCTAACAATAAACCAGCCTTAAACATCACAAGCCATACCAGCATATACCTAAAACCTGTGAAACCTGAACCAAGTCCAAGCCTACAGCCAGCCAAACTGCACAAACCTAAAGCCTAAAGTTACAAAACCTGAAGCCTGGTCATTCAAATGAGACCACTGTCAACAAAAGCCAGTAACATAGAAAACTGCAAGGCCATATCAAAGGAACAAAAAGCCAAAAGATAAGAAAAAAATCATGAAGATCCAAACCTACATACAAGGCTAAGACCTGTATCAGTAAGGCAAAAATCTTGTCAACTTTCAAAACCAATAAGCTTACCCAGACAACCTGTAATCCTCAAGCCCTCAAAGAGCACCATCATTGGGCAAAAGGGATAACGCAACAAACATTCCAAAGGCAACTCAGAGACGAGTAAAAAAGGGCAACAAGCATTCAAAGGTAACCAATTCAGAAAGTAAGCCAAGGAACCAGAAGACGAGATAAAAAAGCATTTCAACAGGCAACTCAGTGGTAAATCCAAGCCCTCAGAAGGGTCATCACAGGGCAATCAAAAGGCAATCAAAAGGCAAGCATACAGAGGTATCGAGGCAGTAAAAGAGAAGAAGAAAGTCAAAGAGACAAAGCGTACCAAGGCAACCAAACAGAAACATTCAAGGCGACAAGAGAAAGAAGAAAAAAGGGGCTTTCAGATATTTTATCAACATCATAAAGCCTAAAAGAAAGGTACAGAAATACCAAGTTTTCCCAAAGCTAGCTTCCGTCATCACCGAACCCCCGCCCAAGCCTCCTACGCGTCTCCTCCATCTTTTTCCTCCCCTCTGTCAAGGTAAAACATCTCTCTTCTCATCCCTTTTCATCCTCGTTAAACAAACAAAGTCAAACACTTAATCAAAAAAAAGCAGTAAACAGTAACATATAAGAGGGATTCAACCCCTAAACGCGTTCAAACAAAGCAAGAGGATTACCCTTTTTTGCGCTTCACTGAACCATAGAGAGGAGAAGAGGTGGAGGTCGCTGGTGGCTGAGGCGAAAGGTTTAAGCTAGGCATTCAGAACGATCGGAGAAGATGAAGTAATGAGCGAAACCCCAAGACGACGCACGAACCCTAAGCTTATTCCAGAATGAAGCAAATAATCAAAACCCTAAAACGTTTGTCAAAACTTGGTGGGCCTAACGCGTTTCTGAAGCATCTGAGCCCAAGCGTTCTAAGTCATACACCCCCCTCGTTTCTCTTGTTTGGGCCATAACCTCCCAAAGGCCCATTCAAAAGCCTTAACCTCTTTTTATTATAAAACAAGTTCTTTTTTTGTTAATTAATTAACTTACCCTTTTTTTATATAAACAAGTTTATTTTGTTAATAAATTAACACAAACCCTTTTCTTTTATATATAAGATATTTTTTAAACACAATATATTTTTCTCTAACTTAATATATTTTTCACTAATACATTAATACTAAAATACATAAAAACACATTTTTAATTCAAAACATTTAATTTAAATTTTCTTTGTACATACATATAAAGATACATTTTTATTACACTATAATTAAAATCGAAAACACCTTTTTTCTTTTAATTAAAATATTCTCTTTGTACATAAATTCTTTTTTTTAAAAATAAATACATTTTCCTTTCTTAGAAATTTTGTACATAATAAACAAAGATACATTTTTTATACATAATTTAATTAGATTTTAAAACATTTAATTAAAACATTCTTTTTTTGTACATATTAAAGAAAATAAAAGATTATTAATTAAATTAAATAAACATTTAATTTTTCTTTAGGTCAAAACAATACTTAATAATACTCATTTAAATTCACATTTTCGAACCTGTAAATAATTACGTACACGTATACACGTACACTTACACAATACATTTACATTGCTCATATACACATTTGCTTATCTTATACATTGATATTCGTTACATTTACATTTGATCGCAAATTCGATTTGGTTGTAATCTATTGGACACTATGTTCCTAAGTCTCATCCCCATTCGTAAATTTGTACCCCCACTCCCGGATACTTATTTTGTAATAGCGTAGATTTTACATTTTCGCAATTTACCGCTTTCAATTATACCATGGTTAGACCTAGGGTTTGCAAGTACATAAAATCAAACGCTAGATAACCTAATACAAGACAAATACGTGAAATCAATACACAATCACACTTGCACCCCCTAGGGTAATCCCACATGTTGCCTTCCAAAATGGGCCATGCTTGCACGTCGAGTATCTTTGGCAAAACAAATTCAAATGATCATAAGTCCCTCGATGACGCTTTCGAATGTTGCCTAAAACGGAATGATCATAGTCCCTTCAAAGCAAATTGCCAAAGACACTTGGCATCATTGCATTCATGGTCCATACGATGGCCCGCGCCCGTCCCGTTAAACATCCTAAACGCAAGATTGTCCATCAAATTCAATGGTGGAACAAAATTGTTAAAAGGGGTTGAAAACATAGAGAAAACCTTTGAGTACAATAGGGTAGACAAAACTCTTAGTTACTTGAGATCAACTTGCAAAAACACTTGCCTTCTTTTCAAAAACCACATTCCACAAACACTTTCAAAACAAACTCTCAAAACATTTTGAAACATCTTTTCGAAAAGATACACACCTTTGTAAAACATTCGAGTAAAGAATTGTTACAAGGGTAGCCTAAAACAAGGCATCTTCTTCCAAAACATTTTCAAAAACACTCACACACACCACATTTTCAAGCAATCGAAAATCAAGGCAAGTGATCTAAAAAACCAAGTAACTAAGAGCCCATGGATAACCATGGATGAAAAGGGTGCTAATACCTTCCCTTTTCATAATCTACCCCCCGGACCCACGAAATATCTCAAAAGGTTTTTGCTGTGCTTTTTTAACCTTTCCTTTAGGATAAAATAAAAAGTCGGTGGTGACTCTTGCTCAACCGAACAAGTGCGAATACAAACGCGAAACCACAGTCAGTTCTCCCACCGTATCACACCCATTTTTGCCCAAGTCACCCTTTCGAGTTTTCAACTTGTCGGGTCATTTTATGCGTAGTATCTTTTGACTATGTCTGCGTTCGCAGGGTGTGGCAGGTCATCACCGTCCATGGTGGTCAGAATCATTGCCCCACCAGAAAAGATGCTTTTGATCAAAAATGGTCCTTCGTAAGTAGGAGTCCACTTGCCCTTGGGATCACTTTGCGGCAAGATGATTCGCTTGATTACAAGGTCCCCGACTTGATATACTTGTCTCTTGACTTTCTTGTTGAAGGCCTTGATCATACGTTTTTGATACGTCTGACCATGGCAAACAGTAGTAAGTCGCTTTTCGTCAATAAAGTTGAGTTGATCAAGTCGGGTCTGAATCCAATCATCTTCACTCAAACCAACGTCCTTCATGATTCTCAAGGAAGGGATCTGAACTTCCACAGGTAAAACAACTTCCATGCCATATACTAAAGAAAAGGGGGTTGCCCTAGTTGAAGTGCGTGCCATGGTATGATATTCGTGTAGAGCAAACGGTAACATCTCATGCCAGTCCTTGTAGGTGACTGTCATCTTTTGAATGATCTTCTTGATATTTTTGTTCGCAGCTTCAACAACACCGTTCATCTTTGGCCGATAGGGAGATGAATTATGATGTTGAATCTTGAACTGCTCGCACAGAGCAGTGATCATGGTATTGTTCAAATTTGTACCGTTGTCAGTGATGATCCTGTCGGGGATACCATACCGGCATATAAGGTTCTGCTTGATGAAGCGGGCAACCACATTCTTTGTAACGGAGGCGAAGGAAGCTGCTTCGACCCACTTGGTAAAGTAATCAATGGCCACCAGGATGAAACGGTGTCCATTGGATGCTGTAGGCTTGATCTCTCCAATCATGTCGATTCCCCATATCGCGAATAGCCAAGGATATGTTAAGACATTGAGAGGGACTGGGGGAATATGTACCTTGTCAGCATAGATTTGGCATTTGTGACAAGTACGAGAATATTGATGACAATCAACTTCCATGGTAGACCAATAGTAGCCTGCCCCTAAAATCTTCTTAGCCATCGTATGACCGCTTGAGTGGGTGCCAAAGGTGCCATTATGTAGTTCAGCCATGATCTACTCAGATTCAATCTTGTCCACACAACGGAGTAGGACACAATCAAGATTGCGCTTGTATAGGATACCATTGCTCAGAAAGAACTTGGCCGCGAACCTCCTTAAGAACTTTTTGTCGTTGACCGAAGCTTTTTCAAGGTACTCTTGTGCTTCGAGATACCTTTTGACGTCATGAAACCAAGGTCGGTCCACCACTTCTTCGGTATTAATCTCGTGACAATGTGCTGGTTCGTCCATTTGTTCAATGGTGATTTGGGGTGCCTCATTATCCCAGTTAAGTTTTGTGATACGGTGGGAGAACTGACTTGAGGTTTTGCGTTTGTGTTCGCAAATGTTTCGGTTTAGCAAGAGTCGCCACCTACTTTTTATTTTATCCTAAGGAAAGGTCAAAAAGCACAGGAAAGACCTTTGAGATGTTTTCTTGGGTTCGGGGAGTAGATTATGAAAAGGGAAGGTGCAAGCACCCTTTTCATCCATGGTTATCCATGGGCTCTTAGTTACTTGTTTAGATCACTCGCTTTTCTTTTCCAATTATTTGAAATGGTGCTTTGTGTGTGGTTTTGAAAGATGTTTTGAAAAGAGGCCATCGTTGTGGCATCCTTTGTAACAATTCTTGTTTGAATGTTTTACAAAGGTGTTTGTCTTTTTTGAAAAGATATTTCAATGTTTTGAAAGTTTATTTTGAAATTATGTTGTGAGATGTATTTGAAAATAGCAAGGATGTTTTTGTAAGCTTTGATCAAGTAACTAAGAGTTGTCTACCCTATTTTACTCAAAGATCTTTCCTATATGTTTTTAACCCTTTTGACAGTGTCATTTCACCATTGCATTTGGTGAACAACCTTGTGTTAGGATGTTAAGCGGGACAGGCGCGGGTCATCGTATAGACCATGATAGCAATTGTGTTATGACTTAGCACTTTTTCTGTAGGGACTAAGATCATTTTGCAAGGCAACTTTGATAGCATCATCGAGGGACTATGATCTTTTATTTTTCGATTCGTTTGTGCTAAGACATCCCACATGCATAACATGGCCTTTTGTGTAAGGAAACAAGTGAGATTTCCCCAAGGGTGTAAGTGTGCGAGTGTGTTTGATTGCATGCATTTAATCTTGATTAGGGTTGTCTATTTTATGGATTTTATCTTGCCATACACACCTAAGTATTATACAGTGTAAGGAAAACAGTAAATTGCGGAAAATGAAATTCTATGCTATTACAATATTTAGGGGATGGGGGTACATATGTACGAATGGGGATTGTAAGTAAAAATAAGTCCTAAGTTAATTATTACAACCATATTGAAGTGCATAACATAAGAAAGAAATGGACTTGTTTTAAAAGAATGTTTTTTTCTTAAGGAAATAAATTAAAAGAAAAATATTTCTATGTTTTTATGTTAATATATAAAAAATGGAAAGGAAAATAAATGCAAGGTGGAAACAGCGTGTTGCTGTAAGAAATAAAACAAGGATCAGAAGCTCTAAAGTCAGCCGTGTGGTGACTCATAAGGAAGCATCCTTGGGCGAAGTTCTGGATTGGAATACTAAGAAATCCTGCAGGACACGTTAGAGGGAAAACACAGAGGTTCTGGATGGTATGCAGCTAGTAAACCAAAAGTCAGAAGTTCTGTATTACACTAAAACAGTGAGAAAACGTCACCAGTTCAGTGTATTTGACATGTAAGGAGAACTCAGAAGTTCTGTGCTGTGTTTTAACAGTGAATGAGTCATCAGAAGTTTAGTGTTATGCTGAACCAGTGAATGAACCTTGGAAGTTCAGTGTTGTGCTGAACCAGTGAATGAACCTTGTCAGTTCAGTGTGTTATCAACATGTAAGAATCAGAAGTTCAGTGTGTGTTAATAGTGAGAAACAAACATAAAAGTTATGTGCTTTATCAGCATGTGAAAATCATAAGTTCTATATTACATTTCAACTCTTTTCTCATATTAATCAGCACGTCAACAACTCATTCCTTTTTGGAAAACAGCAAATCATAAGAATAACAACACAACAGTTCATAGAAGTTCTAATCCTAAGTCTGAGCCTAGCATTATTCTAGAAGTTATGATCCCTAGTTTCCAGTTCATGCAATGATATGTACAACGTTAATACTATGATATTTACATGTTAATGATGTTCAAAATGAAAAGCAAGTAAAGTCAGAAAGACTTACCTGGAGCGTGCTTGGAGCTTTGAGTGGCTGCCTCTAGATGTTCTGAGTCAGCAAGAGAGACGGAAAAGTGGTTGTGTCCTTTTGTTCAAAGGGAAGAACAAAGGTTTGTTTTTGTGTATGAGAAATCTGGATTTTTATGAAGGTTTCACAACTTCCCTTTCTCTCTTTTTTATAGTTCTTTCTTTTTTTTCAAAAGCCAGCCCCTTGAACATGTGATGGAGCCAAGTATTTATAGATGAATTTGTTGTGATTTTGGGGGGGAAAACAAATAGGATTTGAACCTGTTTTGGAATCCTGTTCCTTTGCTTTTCCATCACAGTTTTTGTATGCTAGTTTGGTGTAATCATGGGATGCAGGCGTAGGCTGAGCTAGCTGTTGGTTATAGGTCTGCAGCAGGTTGCATGAACAAGGTTTTGGGATTTGGTCAAGTTCTGACCAAAGCGTTGAAATAGCCTTCATGTGCTGAAGCGCTGTCTTATTTTTGAAGCAAGTATGGTGGCTGTCAGTAGGAATTAAGGAAAAGCAAAAAGCAAAGCATGTGATTAGTAGCGAAGTTGCTATCCCAAGACAGTAGAGGTACACGTGGTGAAAATCTTTTGGATAAAGACTCAGAAGGTGGTTGTGACCATTAAATGAGCATTAAATGATGATGAGACTTATCACAACCAGAAATCCTGCAACGTGAGATTCTGCACCAAGGCTTAGCTTTGGATCAGAAGTTCTGCTTCAATGTAGCATCCAACCTCTGATCTTTATATCTTCTGGCTCCAGCATATTCTGAAGGAGCTTTTAGACTTTCTAGATAGCTTGCAGCATGCTTCTTAACCTTCTTTGTATTACCTTGGCAAACTCTGACTGAGCTTGCGTAGAGGCTGAAGAGCCATGTTCTGACTGAACGCTATGTGCTGAACCATGTTTACAACTTCTGACCGCACCTGCCTGGAGGCTGGCTCAGAAGTTCTGAAGTGTAATTTTTCTTAAATACTTAGAAAAATCCCAAGTATTTAGGAATTTGGCTTTTCCATAGTAATTTTGACTTTTGAACTTTTTGATGATACAAACTTCATATTCCAACATGTCTTAATGAAATATGGTTCTTGAAGCTTGATTTTGACCCAAAAGTCAAAGTTTTGACTTTTTAGCATGCAAATGACCATTTTGCCCTTGGAAGTGATTTCCTTGGAAAAATTGATAGTTTAAGGCCTGGAAACTTGATAGAAGCAATCCTAGGATCCAGGGTGATCCCTTATGAAATGAGAGGGCAAAGTTTGGGGTACAACAAGTTTAAACATGGATGACATTGTAGCTAGCGCATCTGCTAGCTGATTCTCTTCTCGCGGGAAGTGCTCGAAGGTAATCTGCTCGAAATATGGTAACAATGTTAAGACATGTTCTTTGTAAGGGACGAGGTTAGGGTGTTTAGTATCCCACTCTCCTTTGATTTGACTGATAACCAAAGCTGAGTCCCCAAATACAACCAGAGATTTGATTCCCAAGTCAATAGCAGCCTTGAGACCAAAGATATAAGCTTCATACTCGGCCAGGTTGTTGGTGCAGCTGAAGCAGAGTCTAGCTGTAAAAGGTGTATGGAAACCTTCTGGAGAGATAAGTATCGCACCAATACCGTTGCCAAGTGCATTTGAAGCACCATCAAAGTACAGGGTCCATCGGGATCCTTGTTCAGGGTCGTCACACGGTCCGTTACCTTTAATGTTGTCCAATGTCATAATATCCTCGTCAGGGAAGTCGAACCTCATAGATTGGTAATATTAGACGGCTTGATGAGCTAGATGGTCAGCTAGTACACTCCCCTTTATAGCTTTTCGGGTTGTGTACTGGATATCATACTCAGTCAGGATCATCTGCCATCTAGCGATTCTTCCGAATAAAGCAGGCTTCTCGAAGATGTACTTGATCGGATCCATTTTGGAAATCAGCAAAGTGGTATGTGTCAACATATACTACCTTAGCCGGCGAGCAACCCATACCAAAGCGCAGCAAGTTTTCTCGAGCAGTGAGTAGCGAGTCTCACAGTCGGTAAACTTTTTGCTAAGGTAATAAATGGCATGCTCTTTTCGGCCAGACTCGTCATGTTGGCCCAGTACGCACCCCATTGAATTATCCAAAACAGTCAGATACATGATTAGCGGCCTTCCTTCGATGGGTGGCATCAAGATAGGAGGTTCCAACAAATACTCCTTGATCTTATCGAAAGCAACTTGACAGTCATCGTTCCACTCAACCACCTGATCTTTCTTCATCAGCTTGAAGATTGGCTCACAGGTAGATGTTAGGTGAGAGATGAACCTTGCAATGTAGTTTAGGCGTCCCAAGAAACCTCTAACCTCCTTCTCAGTGCGGGGGGCAGGCATTTCTTATATAGCTTTGACTTTGGCAGGATCAACCTTAATGCCTTTGTTACTGACGATAAATCCCAAAAGTTTACTGGACCTGACTCCGAAAGTGCACTTGCTAGGGTTCAGTCTGAGCTTGTATTCTTTTAACCTGACAAACATCTTTTGCAGATGGTCGAGGTGTTCTTCTTCTGTTTGTGAATGGGCTATCATGTCGTCTATGTAGACTTCAATTTCATGATGTATCATGTCATGAAACAAAACTACCATGGCTCGCTGATAGGTTGCCCCGACATTCTTCAGTCCGAATGGCATCACTTTATAGCAGAAGGTACCCCATTGCGTAACAAAAGTAGTCTTCTCCATGTCTTCGGGGGCCATTTTGATCTGGTTGTACCCTGAAAATCCATCCATGAAAGAGAATACCTTGTGTTGAGTTGTGTTATCAACCAAGATGTCAATATGTGGTAGTGGAAAATCATCTTTATGGCTAGCCCTATTTAAGTCTCTGTAGTCCACACACATTCTGACTTTGCCGTCCTTCTTAGGCACGGGCACAATGTTAGCAACCCATTTTGGATAGGAAGTAACAGCCAGAAAGCCAGCATTGAACTGTTTCATCACTTCAGCTTTGATCTTTTCGGACATGTCGGGCCTTATTCGGCAGACTTTCTGTTTAATTGGTGGACAATATTCTCTTGTAGGGAGACGGTGAACCACAATATCTGTATCTAGTCCCAGCACGTCTTCATAGGACCAGGCGAAGACCTCAACATATTCATTCAACAACTGAACTAAGCGCCCCTTAACACTTGGCTCCAGGTTGGCACCCACTTTAACCCCTTTTCTGTCTTCGGCAGTACCCAAATTGATAGTCTCTAACAACTCTTCATGGGGCAGAATAGCCCTTTCTTCTTGTTGCAAAAGTTTAGCCAGCTCTCCAGGCACTTCACAGTCTTCATCACCTTCGTATTCGGCATGATTGACCAGATCTTCAGCGTCACTGAAGGCCAAAGCAGAATTGTTACCCATGGAATCCGGAGTGGATGGGTACCTGCATTTTGTGAGTGTGGGTGTGTGTAAGGGATAGCCACCTTTAAACAAAATAAAATGTAAAAAGAAATAAAATGAACACAAAAGTTTATATATGAAAATGTCCATGATTCATTAAAAATGGCATATGAAAATGAAGAATCAAAACCCTTACAAATGGACCTATATGCCCCGGGTAAGGCATAAGGCGAAAAGAGTGTACGAATTGTTTAATAATTATTACAGACCAAACAGGAAATGTTCAAAAGATAAATTACTGATTGATGAAAGTAATGGGAACGAAGTCTTTCGCCTCCCAATTGTTCAGTCCTCCTTCAATAGTTGGAAAGATCCAGTCTTCAAAATTGCTTCCTTCTTCTTCATCCTCTAAAGCATGAACTCCGTGATGAGTGATTTTCAGTGGCGGTCCTCCAGCCCAGGAGCGATGCACAGCTTTCTGGCTAGCAGCAGTGAAACCCAATCCGAACTTATCTGTCTTGTAAGGAAAATCTGGCAGTTGACCCCATACTGTGCTTCCTCCTTCCTTGACTACAACCTCTGAATCTTTAAGGGATGACATCCGGGACACAGGCTTGGTAATGATGGGCACATCAGTCATTGTCTTGACTACCGCAACTTCAGGAGAAACCTCTTCAAAGTGTTGGAAAGGTGTTTCTATGAATTTACCATCTAACTCCACGTAGCGGAAAGAGTTAAGGTGGCTTATCATATACTCCTCCTCACCATGAACTGTTATGATTTTACCCTGGACTGGGTATTTGAGCATCTAGTGTAGAGAAGAAGTGACTGCCCCAGCGTTGTGGATCCATGGACTTCCCAACAAGCATGAATATGAAGGACGGATGTCCATCACATAAAAAGTAGAGTTGAAAATTTCCGTTCCCACCTTAATTGGAATGTCCACTTCTCCGTGAACCATCTACTTAGAACCGTCAAAGGCTCTAACAATGATATTACTGGGCTTTAGGGTCAAACCTTCACGGTCTAGCCTGTCCAATGCTTTCTTTGGTAGAACATTTAAAGATGAACCGGTATCAACCAGAACATGAGCAAGTGTGGTCCCTCTGCACTCTACCGAGACATGCAGCGCACCATTATGCTTTCTTCCCTTAGGGGTTAGATCGGCGTCAGAAAAGCCAAGACCATTATCGCCTGTAAGGCTAGCCACACACTGTTGAAACTGATCTGCAGAAGTTTCTTGAGGCACGTGTTCCGTCTTCAGAAATTTGATCAAGCCTTTGGCATGAGCCTCAGAGCAGAGCAATAGAGCCAGCATAGAGATTTTTGAAGGGGTTTGCCCCAGCTTCTCTACGACGTCATAGTCGCTCTTATTAATTATCTTTAAAATCTCCTCCATCTCCTTTTGGGTGGTCTCGGGGATAACCAAAGTCTGAGCCCTCGTCCTGACGGGCGCTTCTTGGATCCCCTTACCTTTATCAACAGTAACAACAGAGGGTACAACTTCGGGAGTAACAATTTCTTCAATCACTGGACTTTGCACAGATATCTTGACAGGCACAGGAGCACTTGAGGGTCCGAAGACTTCCCGTGGAGGAGCAATATCCGGATAGAAGATTCTTCCGCTACGAGTGATCTTCCTTGTCCCCACAATATTTCCTATATCAGGAGTTTCTTCATCGGAATTTTCTTCAACTGATTCGATTTGTTTTACACCGTGATAGAAGATCTCTCCTCCATAATTCCACGGTATCATCTTGTTGGACTTATATGGGATAGGCCCCGACATGGTAATCTTCAGCAGTAAGACCTTTAGATCAGGTGTAATCTTAACAGGCCTTTTGCAGGTCTTGGAAAGATTGTCGGAAATGGTGATTATAGCAACATCATTGATTGGAGTAATAGGAGTAACAGGAGTAACATGAGTGATAGTAGCAACAAGAGTTTTTTGAAAGAGGATATCTTGAGTATCCATCAGGCGTTGGATGTCTGATTTCAACAGCGGACAGTCGGATTGCAAGGTTGAACAAAAGTAACAATCTTTTTCACAGCCTGGGAAAATCTCGGCTTTCAACAGATTCATCTTGATCATTGGCTACAGAGTCATTAAGTCATCAACAACGGTAACATGAAGATCTTCTACAATAGCATGGACATTATGACCATGTTTTGGCATAGGAGCGGATATCACATTAGGTTTTTCGGGGGCATCAAACTCTACCTCCTTGGCATCTATTAAATCTTGGATCTTGTTTTTAAGGGCCCAACAGTTGTTGGTGTCGTGCCCCACACTGTCCGAATGATATGCACATTTTGCATTTGAATGATAATAGGGAGAAGAGGTATTTGGGTTTTTCGGCGCTTCTTTCAAGTTGGTAAGGTTTAACTTTAACAGATGAGGGAGGACCTGAGCTGGTGTCATATTGATCCGGGTGAATTGCCGTTGTGCCCTTTCTACCATTTGCTGGTTAGCTCTGGGTTGACTGCTTCAAGGTTGATCGGCTGAGGAGTTCTGGATCATCACAGCCCCCACCACTGGCCGACGCTCCATTCTCCCTTGATTTCTCTGGGTGTGAACAGCAGAAACTTCCTTCTTGGCTAGGAAGGTCTTCTTGATAACAGTGGAAGCGGATGCATCCTTCTGAATTTTACCATTCTTAATACCGGCTTCGACCCTTTCACCGGTCAGAATTAATTCAGTGAACCCTACAGATGAGCTCTCGATCAAGTGATTGAAGAATGGACCTGACAGGGTCCCCAAAAACATGTCAACCAGCTCTCTATCCGACAATGGTGGCTGCACCCTTCCAGCCAAATCCCGCCACTTCTGGGCATACTCTTTAAATCCCTCATTAGAGGCCATACCCATACTCTGTAGTTGAGTACGAGTAGGCGCTAAATCTGCGTTATATTGGTATTGTCGGTAGAAAGCAGCAGCCAAATCCTCCCAGTTATGAACATCAGATCTCTCAAGTTGATAGAACCAATCCAATTGCGTACCCGACAAACTATCTTGAAAAAAGTGGACCCATAGATCCTTATCAGAAGAGTGAGGTTGGATCTTTCTGACGTAGGACCGCAGATGCATCTTTGGACAGGACAAACCGTCGTATTTAGCAAATGTAGGCACTTTGAACTTGGGAGGAATGACGATCCCAGCAACCAACCCTAGTTCTTCGAAATCCAGCCCATGTACCCTTTGTACCTCCATGGCTGCCAACCGATCCTCAAGATTCTTATACTTATCATCTGCCGGAGGGTACTGCTGTTCAGAGTAATCTTCATCCTCTTCCTCTTCTTCTTCTTCTTCAGCTTCAGACTCGGAGGGCATTGCAACTCCCTTTCCTTTACCAACCCCTTCGTCAGACGTCGGGGGGAAATCCAGAACTCTCCTAGCCTGATTCTCAAATCTTCTTCCCATAGTGGCCACACCAATTCTTTTCTTTTTCTTCTTTTCCTTTTCCTTCTCTTTCTCTAACAGTTCTTTAAGATCCTCTTGACCCTTTGCCAAGGTTATGAGGAGTTGTTGGAATTGCGAATTTTGTGCTTGCAGATCTTTGACCGTCTGCTCTATATCCATCTTGCTGAAATAAACAGCAGAAAGATAAGGAAACCTGGTGTGAAGACCTGTTAATGCATATGATGAATGATGTGTATTCATGTAATGCATTCAAGGATTCAGAAATTCAAATTTGTTGCAAACAAAAAGAACACACGTCATATTAATAAGAAGAAATTTGTTAGTACATAAAAGCCCTATGGGCAAAATATTACAAATCTTCTTAATGTAAAAAGACGTTGCGCATCCTTTTTGGCACGACGTAAGTGTTAAGAGTATCCTCTTTGTGAAGTCGGCGGGTAAGTTCTAAAACCTTCTTCTCACTGGCATAGAAGCTGGCTTCAAAAGTGTTCTGCTCTTCCTTAAGCTGTATCCAACTCTTTTGCAATTCTTCCAATGATGTTGGCATGTCTGGATGTAGGAGGGTGTATGGAACCTCTCCTTCCATAACAGGATCTTTGATCATAGGCAGAATGTGAGGGTAAGGCATCATAAGACTTTGGGCGCGGGTTCGTACCCGCTTGAGATAAGGCTCAAGGGGGATGGAATTCTTGTGCCCCAGTGTCTTACTATCCACTTTGTTGGGCATCCTCCAAGCTCAGATAAACCTTTGTCGAAGTCCTTGAGCGTCATTGTCGAAGTCAAAAACCAAGTCAGGAATTAGCATATCATGAGGGCCATCCCTTCGGGCATACCCAAATTGCCTCAGAGCTAAACAGGGGTTGTAGGTAATGCCAAGTAGTGGCACATTAGGGAATTCTCCGCAACGATCAATGATGATGACATTTTCTCTGGACCGAGAACACCAATGAACATCAGAATGTGTGAGGGTCATCAATCGTTGTGACCACCTTAAACCCTGCTCATTCTTCAAAACTGATTGGGGAAGGTGAGAAATAAACCACCTTGCTAGAAGAGGAGTACAGCACATGAGAACACCTCTTTTCCTCATTGTTCGTGTGTGGAATGAGTGTAGGATATCCCCAAGCAATGTAGGCACAGGATTCCGAGATGTGAAAATCTTGACAGCATTCACATCTATAAGCTGATCAGGGTTTGGGAACAAGAGCAACCCATAGACGAGGAGTGCTACAATCTCTTCAAAGGCTTGCAGATCTAGAGAATTCCAGCAGTCTTGTACCTTCTCAAACAAAAACTTTGCCAAGAAACCCTTGACACCACTTCTGGTTTCCCAATGACCTTTGATATCAGATGGTTGCAAGTGTAAGGCTTGAGCAACATCTTTAGGCTTTGGTTCTCTTTCCGTACCGTTGTAAGGTAGTTGATGAAGAATAGGAATCCTCAGGAGTTGAGAAAATTCCTCCAAAGTAGGCACTAGTTGGTAATCAGGGAATGTGAAACAGTGGTGTAGGGGGTCAAAGAACTGGAAGAGAACTTTCACCATGTCTTCTTCAATGTTGGAGTTGACCAAGTTGAGAAGTCTACCATGTCTTTCACTGAAGAGAGAATTCTCTGGAATCTTGGAAGTAAGCTCCTTGAGTTGAGGAGGGATCCTTACAAGGTTGACTTGGATTGTTTTCCTGCGAAGAGATTCCATTACCTACAAAACAAGAACAAAGATGAAGATCCAAACCCTTGAAATGGTTAGTGGATGCATATGATGCTTTATGATGTTCATGATGTATGCACAAGTATATGTACAAGCAAGTCACACAAGTTCCTAGTTTCAGGCTTGCACGGGGTTTCATAGGTAAGTACCCTCTTGAAGTTAGTTAGCTCAACTTGTCCTATAAATAGTAACCGGGTTCTAAGGAGATCAATATCACTGGATTATTTTCCGTGTTCATTGTTTCAGTTTAGCCACTTAACTGGCGACCGAAATATTCCAAGAAAACAACCCTCAATGAGTGTAGTATCGAGTATCTACCAACTTCGGACTGCACCAAATCCGGTCATCTCACTACCCCTAATAAGGCCAAGATGGTCAAGTAAAGGTTTTAAGAGTTCATTAGTGCTTCATGACATCACTCAGCGGCCCCGTATTCTCTTTGATTGACTCAAAGGCTACCAGTACCCACAAATATGTCGCACTAATATAGCTATTGCTTCAACCATGTCGGTATACCCCGCACAGTTTCCACAATGTATTGCTATTTACCTATGAATGTTTCCCAAAAATCCGAGTGGAGGATTCAAACCAAAACAAGAGAACCAAATGTAAAGCAATCAAAGAAAACAAGATAAGCATGCAAAGGTGATCTAAACCCTAAGGTTACTCCACTTTTAGAGATTTCCCCAGTAGAGTCGCCAGTTCTGTGATACGGTGGGAGAACTGACTTGAGGTTTTGCGTTTGTGTTTGCAAATGTTTCGGATTAGCAAGAGTCGCCACCGACTTTTTATTTTATCCTAAGGAAAGGTCAAAAAGCACAGGAAAGACCTTTGAGATGTTTTCTTGGGTTCGGGGAGTAGATTATGAAAAGGGAAGGTGCGATCACCCTTTTCATCCATGGTTATCCATGGGCTCTTAGTTACTTGTTTAGATTACTTGCTTTTGCTTTTCAATTGTTTGAAATGGTGCTTTGTGTGTGGTTTTGAAAATGTTTTGAAAAGAGGCCATCGTCGTGGCAACCTTTGTAATGATTCTTGTTTGAATATATACAAAGGTGTATTGTCTTTTGAAAAGATTTCAATGTTTGAAAGTTTGTTTTTGGGAAGTGTTTTAAAATTGTGTTGTGAGGTGTGTTTTGAAAATAGCAAGGATGTTTTGCAAGTTTTTGATCAAGTAACTAAGAGTTATCTACCCTATTTTACTCAAAGATCTTTCCTATATGTTTTTAACCCTTTTGACAGTGTTGTTTTATCATTGCATTTGGTAAACGACCTTGTATTAGGATGTTAAACGGGACAGGCGCGGGTCATCGTACAGACCATGATAGCAATTGTGTCAAGTAATTTTAGCAAATTTTCCGAGGGACTAGATCATTTTGTATAGGCAACCAAGATAGCGTCATCGAGGGACTATGATCTTTTGTTTTGTTTTTGTTTTGCCAAAGTACTCAACATGCATAACATGACCCATTTTTAAGGCAACAAGTGGATGTAACCCTAGGGGTGCAAGTGTGCATTGTGTATTGATTTTCATGCATTTTTGTCTTTGTATTAGTCAAGATATTTGTTTGATTTTTGGATTGTTGGCATACAAACCCTAATCTCTAATCATGACATAATTGAAAGCGTAAATACGTAAAATAAATCTACCACTATTACAACATGATTATGGGGAGGGGGATACAATTTTGAATGGAGATTATTTGACAAGAAATTAAAACCCTAATTTTACTATTACATCCAAATTGAATCAATGGCATAAATAATAAATGAACAATATTTAAATAAACAAATTAAATAAATATACAAAATATTATGCAAAAATGTTTATGTTTATTTTTATGTATGTAAAAAAAAAATTTAATGTAAAAAGAAAGAAGTAATAAAAAATGATTATTATTTTTTATTAAGGGTAAACCCTAATTTTCTTTTAAGAATTCAAATATATTAAATATAATATTTATATACAATAAAATAAAATAGTGTATATATGAAAATAAAATATATTTAGAAAAAGCATTATTTAAGTATAAATAATAATAAAAATAAAAGTATAATATTTTTATGTTTTTATTCTAAAGTATTTATTAAATAAAATAAAAGTATGTATATATATATTAATTATATTAGTTATGTAATAAAAATAAAATAAAATATATACACTAATAAAAATATATTAGAACAATATTTTTTGGTGTGAATAAAGAATAAAATAAAAGTATAATTTATATATTATTTTTAAGTTTTCAATAAATAAAATATATACTAATTAAATTGTTTTCATGTTAGAAAAAATAAAATAAAATACAAAATAAATGTAAAAATTTATAAAAAAAATTTGGGGTATTTTTATATTTAGAAAATATAATATAAAAAATCAGAAAGTGAAAATAAATAAAAAATATCAAAGTATAAAGAAATTGGGCCAGGGGGTGCATTCAGCAAAAGGGGGGTGTCAAAAGCAAGGCCAGAACCAAGCCTAGCCCACTGACTTCATCTTCAACCTCTTGTTCAAACAAAAACACGCGCCCTGTACAAAATGCCAGATCCTGCATACGTTCTCTAATGCAAAAACACATAACATCAAAGTTGTAGCATTTTTCAAGACGAATTCAACCATATAAAAAACTTGTCCTAACTCTCAAAGACCAGAGAGAATTTCTCTGGCCCTAAATCTTAACCTATTTTTTTCAGGATGTTCATGGACCAAATTCTCTTAGCATGCTTAACTAAAATGAAAACTGAGCATATGTACAACTTCATGGCTATGAATACTACATTTCTTATTCACAAACCTAAGTCTAAATGTTCCTAAATAGAGAGATAGGAAGTTGATAAAAACCTGTTTCAGCTGACTTCGTGTATGGCAATGTGGAGCTTTTCAACAAGGCCTGAGATGTTTGAGAGCTTGCTTGAACTTCCCCTGACCTTCTCCAATGTCTAGCTTACCTTGAATGTACTTGAACAAGCCTACAAAACTCAACCTGCACAAGCTGAAATCAAAAATGGAAAACCCTGTAAATGGAGTTACAATTAGTGTTTAAGGGTTGGGATAGCTTGGATAGGTTGTATGGAAAGTGTTTGAACAGGTTTGGGGCAAAACACACGAGCAAATTGTGTTATGGAAACCAAACTGCAGATGCTGCCCTGTTTTGCCAATGGAAGGTGATTTTGTGATATGGGAGGTTTGAGGGCTCAAAGGGTCGTGTTTCTGGCTCAAAGGGATGTGAGAAAGTTGCTCCAAATGTTTGCACAAGTTGGTTCTAGCTGATGTTCCAGTTTTTTTGTTTTGGACATGTTTCTTGTCTTTTTAAGCCAAAATGAACAATGATGTAATACAAACCTATACAGGCTACCTATCAGCCTGCTTCTTCTGATCTTGGCCCCTCAAGTTGGTGGATATGCTTTGCTGCACAAGATATTGTTCCAGGCTCAAGAGATGTGGTTTTGACATAAAGCATATTTTGGCAAAAATGGCAATGTTGCTTTTTCTATTTAGGGATTAATCTTGTGTGCAATGCTCTAATGATCAAAACAATGCCTTAGACCAATGGATTTGCATTTAATTATTGAGTGTGGAATGGTTTTGAGGCCTGTAATCTAGTGCAAATCAAGCTGATTAGAATTGGTAACTTGTATCACTATGAACATGCCATGGATGAAAAGTGAGTTTTTGCCAACTTCAAGCCTTCGATTCTCCCTAACCACAAATGAGTTTGGAGAGTTCTTGGACATTTTGTAAACTTGCAACATGCTCTACAGTCCATATTTGAAATGCAATTTGAGATTACAAGTGGAACTATGTGAAAAATGGCCATGAAGATAGGTCAAAATCCTGCCTAAACTAGGGCAAAATTTCACTAATTTAAAAGTTTTATGGACCCTTGTTCCAAAAATCATAACTTGAGATCCAAGCTTCTTTTGGGAAAACTTTGTGAATAAATTTTGTAGATTTTGTGGAAGAATACAACTTTCATGTTGGAAGTTTTGTTAGAATCCCATTGCATCATGGTGAAAATGTTGGGCAAAGTTAGGAAAAATTAAGAAAATTTAATAACTTTGAAAAATTCTAAGTTATGAAAATTTTCAACTTTAAACCCTAATTTGCAAAATTGGGTTTCTTGATGAACAAGTTTCATGTTTTGACACATCTTGATAAAAAATGACCCTTGGCACTTGATTTTGACCAAAAAGTCAAAGTTTGACTTTTCAGTGTACAATCAAATTTTGATCAGTTGACTGAAAAATTCATCTGTCAATCCAATGCATTTGAGATCTTTTGAACCTCGTGAATAGGTCAAGATGATGCCATTGAGTCCTTGAATCCATGCTTGAACCCATTTTGCCATTGGCTAGGTCAAAAGTCAGAAATTGCCCTTGTGCAGTCAAAACCCTAAAAATGACCATTTTGCCCTTTTGATGATCTGATCAAATTTCTTGAGGAGTTGTGGTCCAAACTTGATAAATTGGTTCATATGAGTTCATAATGTTGATGTGGGTCAAAAATCATGAGGTTTGACTGTAAATTGGCCACAATTGACTTTTCCCTAATACAGTTGATTTCTAGGTCAACTGTCCAATTGACTGGGCAAAAATTTGATTCAAGGCTTGAAACTTGGTATGGACAAACTTATGAGTCCAACATGAAGTATGAATGTCACTTTGAGCATTAGAAGTCCAAAAATCCATGTGCAAACTCAAACCCTAATTTAGGTCATCAGTGCAAGGAGATGTCTTGAGCAGAGCAAAACCCTAATCCTGTCTGGAGTTCAAGGAACCTTGTGAGGGGAAATCTTGATAAAATGAGAGGGAAAATTTTGGGGTACAACACTTGTTTCTTGCAGGACCATGATACTAATTCATTTCTAAGGATGTGACAAGTACCACTTGTGCTTTTTCTATTAGTTTTATAACCTGCATAATCCGCGTCAGAATAACCAACTAAGTTGCAAACACTACCTTTAGGATACCATAATTCGACATTTGTTGTTCCTTTGAGATACTTCATGATCCGTTTCACCTCTATGAGATGAAATTCCTTTGGATTTGCTTGAAAGCGAGCACATAGACAAACACTAAACATTATGTCAGGACGGCTTTCCGTCAAATATAATAAGGAGCAATCATACCTCGATACTTTGTAATGTCTATGGAAACACCTGATTCATCTTGATCAACATATGTACCGAAACCCATTGGTGTAGACATTTCCTTACAGTTATCCATGTCAAATCTTTTCAAGAGTTCCTTGGAATACTTAGATTGGTTGATGAAGATGCCATCTTTTAATTGTTTGATTTGAAGTCCAAGAAAATAATTCATTTTACCCATCATGGACATCTCAAATTCTCCTTGCATCATTGCTGAAAATTCTTCACACATTTCTTGGTTTGAAGATCCGAAAATGATATCGTCAACATAGACTTGAGCTAGCAAAGTGCATTCTTTTATTTTCTTGATAAACAAAGTCTTGTCAACTTTACCCTTTTCAAAACCTTTTTCGCATAAGAAGTTACTTAACCGATTATACCATGCCCTTGGTGCTTGTTTCAATCCATAGAGAGCTTTTCTCAATTTAAATACATGAGATGGAATCTTGAAATCTTCGAACCCCGGGGGTTGCTTAACGTAGACTTCTTCATTGATATATCCATTCAAGAATGCACTTTTGACATCCATTTGGAAAAGCTTAAAATTTAATGAGCAAGCATAGGCAAGTAAGAGACAAATAGCTTCTAACCTTGCAACATGAGCGAAAGTTTCTTCAAAATCTATTCCTTCTTCTTGATTGTAGCCTTATTCTACCAACCTTGCTTTTTTCCGAACAATTATTCCATTTTCGTCAATTTTGTTTTTAAACACCCATCTTGTTCCAATAATGTGTTTGTTGCTTGGCCTAGGGACAAGTTTCCAAACTTGATTCCTTTTAAATTGATTTAATTCTTACTGCATAACGATAATCCATTGGTCATCGCCTAAGGCTTCATCAACTTTGGAAGGTTCAATTTGAGAGACAAATGCCATGTTTAGGCAAGCATCTTTGAGATTTAGTCTTGTTGTCACACCTTGACTTATATCACCAATTACTTTATCAATAGGATGATCTCTATGAGTTCTCCATTCTTTTGGTAGATCATTGAGATTTGATTCTTGTTGGGATGATTCTTCGTGTTGAATTGGCTGATCTTTAGAAGTATTTTCTTGAGGTCCTTCTAGTATTTCATCATCATCATCATCATTACAAACAATATTATCCTCCTTGGAGGGGTTAGTTTCATCAAAAGATACATGCATTGATTCTTCAATTATTAAAGTTCTTTTGTTATAGATTCTATATGCCTTACTAGAAAGAGAGTAGACAAGAAAAATATCTTCATCGGATTTTTCATCAAACTTACCAAGGTTATCTTTGTCGTTCTTTAAGACAAAGCATTTGCATCCGAAAATGTGAAAGAAAGCAATGTTTGGTTTCCTCCCTTTGAAGAGTTCATATGGAGTTTTCTTCAAGATCGGTCTTATGTTAACTCTATTGCTAACAAAACATGCCATGCTCACCGCATCTGCCCATTAATATTTTGGAAGATTTGAATCGCTAAGCATCGTTCTTGCAAGTTCTACAAGATACCTATTCTTTCTTTCTACCACTCAATTTTGTTGAGGAGTCCTTGGTGCCGAGAAGTTGTGAGATATTCCATGTTCTCCATAAAATTCTTCAAATAGAGCATTTTGAAATTCTCCGCCATGATCACTTCTTATGGAGGCAATTGTTAGAGACTTCACATTTTGAATTTGTTTAGCATACTTCTGGAACGCCTTGAATGCATCACTTTTCTGCACTAAAAAGAATGTCCAAGTATATCTAGAGAAATCATCAACAATAACCAAAGTGTATACATTACCTCTGAAACTTTTTGTTCTTAATGGACCAAATAAGTCCATATGTAACAATTGTAGTGGCCTTGTAGTAGACACCATGTTCTTAGATTTGAAAGTTGATTTTGTTTGTTTCCCTTTTTGACAAGCATCACAAAGTCTATCTTTGACGAAATTTCTCTTAGGCAACCCAATGACAAGATCATGCTTGATTAGTTTATTCAAGTGTTCCATGTGAATATGAGCAATTCTTTTGTGCCACATCCATGAATCATCGTTGTTCGCCATGAGACATTTTACCTTCAAAGATGGATCATCAAGGGAAATCATGAATATATTATTGATTCTTTTACGTTTAAGTATAACCTCATGTGTTACTTCGTCTTCTATCAAGCATTCATCCTTGGTGAACTTGATCTTGAAGCCTTTGTCACAAAGTTGGATAATACTAAGAAGATTGTGCTTTAGTCCTTCAACATAAAGAACATCTTCAATGGATGTTAAAGGTGGAGAAACAACTTTGCCTTTGCCAAGAATTCTTCCCTTATTATTGTCTCCATAAGTGACAAAATCCTTGGCCTTTAGAACTAGATTTGAAAATTGGTTTAGATCTCCCGTCATATGCTTTGAACAACCACTATCAAGATACCAAAGATTGCATGTGGTCTTCAAGCATACCTCATTGTCTTCATCATCATAATGGTGTAAGGCCATCAATGCTAGATTTTCACTTTCATCACTATTGGAATCGGATGAGGAACTTATTTCATTATCCTCCCATGCAACGTAGGCCTTTTTGTTCTTGAATCCCTTTTTGCTTTTGTAGCCACCTTTCTTGGAGAGTTTCAGACAATCCAGCTTGATATGACCTTTCTTACCACATTCATAACATGTGACTTCTTGTGTTGATGTGGAAGCTTCCTTTTTCTTGAATTGTTTCTTTCCTTTTGAATGAGAAAAGGATTTGTCATTTCTACCAAAGAACTTACCAAACCTTTTTACTAGAAGCATGAAATTTTCATCTTCTTCTGGATTGTCTTCCTTTACAACTTCCTTGGAATCTATCTTTAAAGCAATATTCTTGGATTTCTTCTCTTGATTTTCATGTTTTTCAAGTCTTCCGAGTTCTATTTCATATTCTTGAAGTTTCCCAAACAACGTTGCGGAAGTCATTGAGGAGAGACTTTTCTTTTCTGAAATTGCCGTTACCTTTGGTTGCCATTCCCTGGTCAAGGACCTAAGTACTTTCAGATTTAGTTCATCATTTGTCAAAGTCTTACCAAGAGCACTTAGATGATTTGTCAAGTGCACGAATCTCTTTTGTAGGTCAAGGATGGTTTCTCCGGGCTGCATTCGAAATAATTCGTACTCTTGACTCAAGGTATTTAGTCTTGATCTTTTAACTTCAATGGTTCTTTCATGAGTTTGTACCAAGTTATCCCATATTTCTTTTACTATTTTGCATGCCGAGACACAGAAGAATTCATACATGCTAAGTGCACCTTGAAGAAGATTTATTGCCTTTTTATCATAAAGAACCTTCTTCTTATCATCTTCGTCCCATGCAGTTTTAGGCTTTAATGAGCCAGCACCATTGATTATCGTTATAGGGATAAATGGACCATTCTCGACGGCATCCCATATTTCTTCTCCTTGTGCTTCTAGATGTGCCTTCATGCATATTTTCCATAATTCAAAATATTCACCATAAAATAGAGGAGGTTTTTTGTTACTACCACCATCTCTGAAAATAGGATTTTGATTTGCGGAAGCCATTCTGGATCTTTTAAGAACAGGTTACCTATAACTTTCTCTGATACCAATTGTAAGTACGAAGTGCGCCTAAGAGGGTGGGGGGGGGGGGGTGAATTAGGCACTTTAAAAAATTATGGTTTTAGTGATGATGGATATTATTTTTCTAGATTATGGTGAGTTTATGAAAGAGTAAAGTGTAGAAAAATAAAGAGACACAAGCGATATATCCTGGTTCCCCTCACAGTCCGAGAGTACTCCAATCCCCTTTCAACATGAAAGAGATTTCCTTATTATGGCAAACTTAAAAAAGAACTACCCAAAACCAAGAACAATCCTCTTGGATTTTCACTATGTCAACAATGAGAACAATCCTCTCAAAGTGACTTCACTTGTATCCAACAGTCCTGGAAAAACAAGATTTATAAGACCACTTAAACTTATTTCCAACAATCCTGAAAAATAAGAAAGTATATAGCAATATTTGATTTGAGTTAATTTGAGTAGAAATGATCACTTTGAGTGATTTAATAAATGAATTGATCTTCTCTTCCAATGATAATAGTATACAATGACTCAAGATATATAATGCTCAAAGTTTTCTTGTTAACAATATGTGAAAGTGTGCAGAAAACTTGTGTATGAAAATGTATAACAACCTGAGTTTGTTTTCTTTTGAAGATTCAAAAAATATATTTGGAAGAGGTGTTGAAATAATTTTGAAAATGAGTATTTATATGTTCATAGTACCTTTTTGAAACAGCATAAAGTTCTGGAGATGAATCATGAACAATTTCCAAGATTGAGTGAAAGGTTTCCATGAAATCGTGTTATGAACAGGCATGTGCAAAGCTGTTGTTTTTCAAAACCGTGCAACATGCAATCGATTGCACCCTTTCTGTAAATCGATTTCACGGGGTTTTAAGAACTAGAATTTCAAATATTTTGAGTGTGCAATCGATTGCACAAGAGTGTAAATCGATTGCATGTGAAGTCAGTAGCAAAAATTGATTGAGTGCAATCGATTACACGTAGAAACAGTAGCAAAAGATTTGAAAAATTGAAGCATGCAATCGATTACACTAATATGCAAATCGATTGCTCTCAAGTAAAAAAAATGTTTTTAGCTTAGAAAAAAAACATGAGTAAAGATTTGGACAATATAAAATATTTCTTTTGACCATTGAGCATCTATGTCTTAAGTTCAAAGTAAGTATTATCATTATACCTTGAAATTTGCTAAGTGCTTGAACTGAAGACTTTATCTATAGATCCTTTTAGCTTGAACAATAATCTTTTACCTTATTTTTCAATCATGGTTTGTCTTCATCAAAACAAAAGTGTTTTTGAGAAGGTTGATTTTACAAAGACAACCATGGTTTGTTGTCCGTTTGGATTTGGTGCGTGTGGGCGCAAGGTAAGGCCATGGATACGCGTGTTAGGGATTGCTTGATTTAAATCATGTGATGGTAATTGAGAGCTTACGGTAGGCATGATGAGACGACGTGCATAAGATCAATTGACATGATATATAATTTCCTTTTTTTACAAAAAACAGAATTCTAATCATTACCAACTCTCTCTCTCTCTCTCTCTCTCTCTCTCTCTCTCCCTCTCTCAGCATCCTTCCCTTTATCTCTCCTCGGTTTTTTATCCTTCAAGCTCCGACAAACCCTAGCCTACCCTCAAACATCGGCGGCGCACTCTTTTCTCGACCTAGCCTAAATCCCAACAATCTTTATCTCCTCCCTTCTGACCCACAAGGCTTAACCGCGAAGCAAATGAACAGACAAGAAGAAAACAAAATCTAAGTTCAAAATTACCTCCAAATCGTGCTTTCGTTTTATCCGTTTCTCTGATCTTTCTTTTCTGATTCTCTCTTTTCTTTTACAGGCGAAGGTGGGTGGTAACGAACCAAGCGGTGGCAACTCGAGGCTAGCGGCGTCTTAAGAGGTTTTTTAGGGTTTCAGATTTTGAATCCCTAAATTCCTCTTCCTCTTCTTCTCCGTAAAAACTTTTTTGTTTACTCTAACTTTATCCTTTGTTGTTTTACTGTGATTCTTCCTCTTACCCCTCATTTCTATAGATTGTTGTCAGGTTTTTATAGTGTTTTTAGAAATTCTGATATTAGGGAAAAATTGAATATGTCTGTAAATTAAGTTCTAGAATTGATTAGGGTTTTAGAATTTAGGAATTTTTTTAAGGTTTGTCTGTAAATTAAGAACAGAGTAAATTATTTCCATTATGTAAATTACCGCATTGATTTGCTCTAAATTGATGTTTCAATTTTATTTATATATTTAGCAAGATAATGTTTCTGTTTTTTATTGATTTTGAACAGTAAGTGTTTTCTGCAAAAGAGGTATCTATATTTCCTTGATTTCAACAGTGAACGTTAATCTGCTTTTGGGCTTGCGTTTTTTTATTGTCTGCAAAAAGAATTCTGTTTGAACCGGGTTTAATGTTTGGGCTTCAAATTTTTTGTAACCACAACAACTCAAATGGGCCTGCTGAAATGGACTGAAAAGAAATTCTTCCTTAACAAAATAAATAATAATAATAAAAAAGCAATTTCTAATAATAACAATGATGATATTATATAAAAAAGGTTTAGAAATTAGGATTCTGTTATGTATTAAAAAAATGACTTTTCCAAAGCAAATAAAAAAATATCCGATGGGCCACCGCATTGGGCCTTAAAGAAAAAACGCTTTATATATATATATATATATATATATATATATATATATATATATATATATATATATATATATATATATATATATATATAACCTAAATGGGCCTTATGATTCCAATGTTTCAAAAAAACGTTCTTAAAACAGTACAAATTCGGAACGGGCCCATATTGAGTTATGGGCCTTATGATTCCAATGTTTCAAAAAAACGTTCTTAAAACAGTACAAATTCGGAACGGGCCCATATTGAGTTTTAACAAAAAAATTATTTTGTATACCCTCTAAAAAAGATGAGATTTTTAATGGGCCTTATGTTTCCTTAAATATTGGACCCTAATCAAAGCATTCTGATTTTATACATCTTGATCAAGACAAATCCTCACATATTAATTTTGAAATGGGCTTCTTTTCTAAAATCCAATGGGCCATCAGATATTGATGGACTATTTTGGATCAAAGCAAACCTTATTTGATTATAATACACCCCTATGGAAGTAAATAAATACAGTTCCATTTACTTAAAAGAAAAATTTGAATATAAAACAAAGGGTGGGGCAAATTTTGGGTATGACAATTGCCTCTATTTAATTGCATTTCGATTGAATAGTGCGAGAATACGTAGGTCTCGTACGTTCTAATCGGAAGTTTATAAAATATTGGAAGACCCTAAGATTTACCCCAAAGATTTATAAGGATATGTTGTGCAGTGCTCCCATGGATATGAAGAGCAAGCATACATGATGATGTATCATCTAATCTGCGTTCAAACCAAAGTTAAGTTGACCTAGACACGATAACGTGGATAACTTGTCGGTATCTAAGAAGAGACTGTTTACATATCTACCGTTACCTAGGAGGTAAATTATGCAGGTTTGAACAGTTAGTTCTACTAATTCTTGGAGACTAATATAGCAAGTTTTGGTTTGTTTTGAGTTTGTTTATTCATTACGACCTAGGGAACGAGTAAAATAAAATATGACAATATATTGCCGCATGGAAACTGACGCAATAGAGCTAAATTGTAAGAAAATTGATAACACCATTGCTGCCTAAAGACTGATGTAATGAGTTAAATTGAGGAAAGAACATGATAATGATATCGCCGCCTGGAGAGTGATGCAATGGATTTTTGTTGCAGAAAAGTTTTGACAATAACATTGTTGCATGAAGACTGATGCAATGGAAAAAGTTTGATAATAACATTGCTGCATAGAGATTGATGCAATGAACTACATCGCGAAGAAAGAACATATTGTCGCATGGAGACTAACACAACGGGTTTGAGTTTGATAATAACATTGCTGCATGGAGACTGGAACAATAAGCTAAATGTAGAAAATTCACACATTGTCGCGTAGAGACTGACACAACGGGTGGAATCTCCAAATTCACAACATTGTTGCATGGGGTCTGACACAACAGGATAAGATCGCAAAGAAAGAAAATTATTGCTATGTGGAGACTGATACAACAAGTTTAATATTTAAAAAGTCACACATTGTCGCATAGAGACTGACACAACGGGTGGATTTGATAATTTTGCAACATTATTGCCTACAGTCTGACACAATGAATAGATTGAAAAGAAAGAACATATTGTTGCATGGAGACTGACACAATAAGTTAAATATAGAATATTTCACACATTATCACATAGGGACTGACACAATGGGTGGAATTGATGATTTTGTAACATTGCTGCCTGGGGTCTGACACAATGAGTTGCATCACAAAGAAAGAACATATTGCTGCGTGGAGAATGACATAATAAGGTAAATATAGAAAATTCATACATCATCACATAGATACCGACACAATGGGTGGAATTGCGGATTTCACAACACTGCTGCCTGGTGTAACACGACGGGAGAACTGAATTGGGTGTTTTACGTTTGATCACAATTGTTGCGGTCAGCAAGAGTCACCATCGACTTTTCTTTTATACAAAAGGAAAGGTTAAAAAGAACAGGAAAGACCTTTTGAGATTTTTCTTGAGTTCGGGGGGTAGGTTATGAAAAGGGAAGATATTAGCACCCTTTTCATCCGTTGTTATCTACGGGCTCTTAGTTGCTTGCTAGATCACTTGCTTTTTGTTTGAAAGTGTGTTTGATGTGGTTTTTGAAAGTATTTTGAAAAAGAATGTCTTTATAATGGTTCTCGTCTCTATAAGAACACGTACAAAGTGTTTTATCTTTTGAAAAAAATGTTTCAAAGTGAAATTATGGGTGTATAAAATGTTGTTATTGTGAGTAAGCAAGCAACTAGGAGTAACCGACCTACTCAAAAGGTCTTAAATATTCTTTTCCTCCTCCTTTAGATGTTTCTATCTTACCATTGATTTGGTAAGAAGCCCCAATCGTTGGATGTGAAGGGACGATCACGAGACATTTTGCATAGTCATCGAAGGCAACCTATGGGACGTTTTAGCAATGTCGTTTAGAGACTAGGTCATTTACCAAAGGCAACATTGAGGGTCATCGAGGGACTACGATCTTTTATTGAGGGTCTTTGCTAAAACGCCCATATTTGAGGGACATGACTATTTTCCGAAAGGCAACAAAGCGGGATTACCCTAAGGGTGCAAGTGTGAACGGTGTGTTTGATTTACATGCATTTAGTCTTGATTAGGGTTATCTATTTGTTAATTTTATTTATTTCCATACAAACCCTAATTACTAGCATTTTATCTTTGAAAGCGATAAATTGCGGAAATGTAAAGTCCTATGCTATTACATCATTTAGGGATGGGGGTATAAATTTACAAATGGGGGGTTTCAAGTATTTTAAATTCCTAATTATTTATTACAACCATATTGAATTGTACAATATAAGAAAAAGAAAGGACTTGTTGTGGAAATGGTTTTTTGTCTTAATGAATTACAGAAAAAAGGAATAATTAGTTAATAAAAGGAAAATATTTTTATGTCCTTTTTTATATTAGTAAAAAAAAGGTACTAATGCTGAAAACGATAAAAAAGGAAAAATAATGAGAAAAAGGATCAGTATGTTGCTGAAAGAAAAACAAAGGGGATTAGAATTTCTGATGCCAGGCGCGCTGTGGTTCAGAAAGAAACGTCAGAGGAAATCAGAAGTTTTGGATTGATGCACTCTGAGGTCCTGAAAGAAACGTTAGAGGGAAAAACATAAGTTCTGGGTCGCTACGCGCTGAAATTCTAAGTGTTAAAACAGTGAGAAAAATCTTAGAACTTCTGTGTGTGTTAAAACAGTGAGGAAAAATCCTAGAAGTTCTGTGTGTGTTAAAACAGTATGAAATCTTAGAAATTCTGGTGTTGTGCTATGACAGTGAGAAAACCTAGAAGTTATGTATGTGTTAAAACAGTAAGAAAGCCTAGAAGTTCTGATGCTGTGTCATAACAATGTGAAAACCTAGAAGTTCTATGTGTTAAAATGGTGAGGGGAACTCAGAAGTTCTGCGTGTTAAAATAGTGGAAAAGAAAAAAACAGAAGTTGTGTGTTACACTTCTCCTCATTCCTTACATTAGTCAGAACATCTGCAACTTATTCAGTTCTTAATAACAGCAAATCAGAAAGATAAAAGCACAATAATTTATAGAAGTTCTTATCCGAATTCTGAGCCTAGCTTTATTCAAAAAGTTCTGATCCAAAGTTTTTCTACTTATGAAATGATATGGACATCATTAACACTATGATATTTACATATTTAATGATGTTCTGAATGAAAAGTTCAAAGTCAGAAAGACTTACCTTGAAATTGAAACGTGTGTTTGGGACTTGAGCTGCTGCCTTCAGATGTTCCGGGATTAGCAAGGAACGGAATAGAAAGTTATGTTCTTTGATTCAAAACGGAAGAACAAAGGTTTGGTTTGGTTTGAGAATTATGGGTTTACGAATGTTTGACTGTTTTCTTTTTTCTATTTGATAATTATCTCTTTTCAAAATCCAGTCCCTTGAATGTGTGATTTAGCAACTTATTTATAGATGGGTTTGCTATGGTTTTGGGGGGGCAAACAAATGGAATTTTAAACCTTTTTGGCATACCTATCCATTGCTTTTTAAATACAATTTTTGTATGCTAATTTGGTGCAATTACTAGGTTTGAGAAAAACGCAGGCGTGGACTGGATCAATAGCACCTTGGAGTGTTGTGGCAGCTGGTGGCAAGACTGTGCTATAGCAGTGCAGCAGGCTGCTCAAACGAGGTTTTGGGATTTGGTGATGTTCTGATCGCAGAAAACCAGAGTGAGATTTGAAAGGTGAGGCTCTGATTAAAGCATAGAGCATAGTCTCCACATGATGAAGAGTCATGTTCTGATTGAAGAATCATATTCTGAACCATATTTGCAAATTCTGACTGTACTCGCATGGAGGCTGGCCCAGAAGTTCTGAAGTATCATATTCTCTTAACACTTAGAAAATTTTCTAAATGTTTAGAAATTTGATTTTTCAAAGCAATTTCTGACTTCTGATTTTTGATGAACCAATTTCATGTCTTGATGGAATATAATTGTTGGAATTTGATTTTTGATCAAAAAGTCGAAGTTTGACTTTTCAGTATGCTTTTGACCATTTTGCCCTT
The DNA here is from genome assembly GCA_948472305.1 of Vicia faba. Classification (NCBI taxonomy): domain Eukaryota; kingdom Viridiplantae; phylum Streptophyta; class Magnoliopsida; order Fabales; family Fabaceae; genus Vicia; species Vicia faba. The sequence goes on from OX451739.1 coordinate 985,423,211, forward strand.
GTAAATGACTTTCTTAGAAAACTATAATCTGAGACTTGAAACTTGACAGAAGAAATCCTGAGGGTCCAGGATGATCCCATGAGAAATGAGAGGGAAAAGTTTGGGGTACAACAATTGCCCCTGTTCAATCTTCTTAAACCCGTAGAGTTAGATTGGTGAACCTCCCATTCGTGACTTGAAGGTGGAAGATAGTTGAACACTAGAGTGTCCAAAAATTTGCACTCTGAGAGTTTTGAGGTTGAGGTGTAAGGAATGGGCTTAAAGATGCCATTTGAAGAAATTATAGAGAGTTGTCGGAGATGGGCTTACAGATGCCATCCAAAGGTGACTGGTGGCAAAAATTCGAAGTTGTATCAGAATAAATCTCTGGTTCATTTATATGAATGAGCGTCAGAATGACATCCGTATCTAGATCGTATCTGGACCATGTTTGAAAAATATGCTTAATGAGTATCAGAATGGAATCCGTATCTGGAGCGTATCTGAACTATATATGAAAGATGAATATGAATGAGTATCAGAATGGCATTTGTATCTAGAGCATATTTGAACTATATCTGAAAGCTGAATCTGAATGAGTATCAAAATGGCATTTGCATCTGGAGCGTATCTGAACTGTATCTAAAAGTTGAATCTGAATGAGTATCAGAATGGCATTCGTATCTGGAGCGTATCTGAACTGTATCTGAATGTTGAATCTGAATGAGTATCAGAATGGCATCCATATTTGGAGCGTATCTGAACTTTATCTAAAAGCTGAATCTGAATGAGTATCAGAATGGAATCCGTATCTAAAGCGTATCTGAACTATATCTGAAAGTTGAATCTGAATGAGTATCAGAATGGCATCGGTATCTGGAGCGTATCTGAACTGTATCTGAAAGCTGAATTTGAATGAGTATCAAAATGGCATCCGTATCTGGAGCGTATCTGAACTGTATCTGAAAGCTGAATCTGAATGAGTATCAGAATGGCATTCGTATCTGGAGCGTATCTGAACTGTATCTGAAAGCTGAATCTGAATGAGTATCAGAATGGAATCTGTATCTGTAGTGTATCTGAACTATATCTGAAAGCTGAATCTGAATGAGTATCAGAATGGCATTCGTATCTGGAGCGTATCTGAACTATATCGGAAAGCTGAATAAGAATGAGCCCGTGTAGGATTGCTTCACGATGAGTTCGTGTAAAACTACATCTGGAAATGAGAGGGAACCTGGGTAGGGTTGCTTCAGCTGGTCGAGTAGATAATTGTCCGGTCTGGTTTCAGGTATTAATATTTGACCTGAGAAAGAAAGATAGTTTTCCTGGCTTGTTACAGGTGTTAATCTTCACTCCATGTAGATAGTTTTCCTGGCTTGTTACAGGTGTTAATCTACAATCATTCGTCCAAAGATAGTTTTCCTGGCTAGTTACAGGTATTAATCTGGAACTTAAGAATGTTGTTCATTTTGAGATAGTTGTCCTGTCTGGATTCAGGTATTAATCTCTGACCCTTTAAAGATCGTTGATGATAGCCATCTGTTGATTTGATCTTTCCTGAAAAGGTAAAGAGTTAGCTGCATGCAATGCCATGATGTATAAAATGCATGGTACAATGATGTTCTCAAAATAAATGAGATTATGTCGTATGCATTTGTCATGTATGTAATATGATGCATGAAATGCGAAATGTTATTGGACTGCAAATTTTTGTCTTGGAAAATAAATCCTTAACAAATATTGGGGAGTTTTGGGAAGCTGAATCCCGGATGGCCGTTGGAGATGAAGAGTATGCACACCCTTCCAGACCTTGTTTAGAATGTTTCTGTTGGGGAATCCTATTTTTGTTGTTTGAGGAGAACTCCGCTGGGAGATATTGACTTTGCTTGAGGAAAACTTTGTGGAGAGCGTTGATTCCTGCTTGGGAAGAGGGTTTAGGAATCTTAGTTGTTCATTTCTCTATTGGGGAATTATCTTTTGATGGAAGATAAAGGGAGTTAATAACTTGTTAGGGACAAAGAGATTAACTGTTAGCTGGTGGTCTTCCAGGTTTTGCAACAACTCACTGGGGGTTGTAGAAAAAATTTACCGGGGAAGAGGAGTTTCAGTCTTTTGATTTATAATAGTATGAGAGTCAAATCCCAGCTGGGGAATCTTACTGTTTGTTGGGAAAATAAACCTTGTCGCCAATCTGCTGGAGAGGTGTTTTCTTTTGGTAGAACTCCTCGAAGATTATTGAGATCAAACCCAATTGGGGAGAAGTTTTCAGAGACTGAAACTCTGGTTAGGGATCACCTTATGAAAAGGATTTTGTGGGGAATTTGTCATTGTCCATAGCAGTACATGTTGTAGTAATTCCAGAAAAGGTTTGCTTGGTCGCACATGACCCTTTATATGCGGGAGTCTGTTTGCCCCTAGAGTTAATCTGGTGCACCTCGATGTTTGAGATTTTGATCACATTTCCGGTAGCCTTGAACTTCCTAGGGATATTTTCCAAGACTATTGTGGAAGACCTGATACTGACACCCTCTGGTACTATTGGCATAAACAAAAAAGTTGGTGGTACCCAAGATCTTTGGTCAAGTCTCAGAATTTTCTAAGAACTGTCATGGGAGGATCCGAAGACATGATACTGACACCATCTGATGTTATTGGCATAGACAAGCAACTTGATGGTACTTGAAGTCTTCAAATCGGATTTTGTTCAAACCAATGATCAATGTAAACATTGCCCCTTAAGTGATTTAGATGGATATTGTAGTTGTTTAGTTGTTGGCATGCATTTTTGGTAAAACCAGGTGTGTGAATGTCATGACTGATGTCATAACATTCTAGTTTATCAGGTACTGATTCATTAGGTACCTTTGCAGAAAAATATTGTCATACAGGTGCTGCTGTTTATAAGTGTGTATCTGAGCAATTTGCAAAAAGATCACATTTACCTAAATCAGTAGACAGGATTTCAGATGTCATAACAAATGTTAAGACATCCTGTTCTGAACTAACAGTTATGCAGTTTGGGTAATTCTGAGTTTTTTCAGGATTATGACTCAGTCTTTCCAGAACAGAAAATGTCGTGGACTTGGGGTTAACCTAGCTCAACCCTAACCTGGTTGATAAAGTCCTGTGACCTAGTCTTAAGGTCAAACGGAATTAACCCTAGCTTATTGTGGAAACCCTAACTGAAGATGCAGCTGCTATATATTCAACAGAGCTGTTGTTTTGGAATGAATCCCTTTTTGGACAGAAGATCATTTAGAAGCTGTATAGTTTTAACTATTGTAATCCAAGCAAGTATCATTGTGATAAGTGACTTGGAATAGGCTTTAATTGTAAGGGTTGTGTATCACTCAAAGCTTTGAAGCAAGAGTGTGTTTGTGTCTCTTGACTGAAGCTTTGAAGCAAAGTCAAGTTAGGTTTATGTATCACTCAAAGCTGTGAAGCAAGAGTGTTTGTGTTGCTTGATTAAAAAGCTGTGAAGCATAATCAAGTGTATGTTCTGAAGAGTGTCTTCATCAATTCATTAGTCAATTGTTTTAAGTATCACTGCTGATTGAGGGGGAGTGAGTAGGAACTCAGGTTTAAGTTGTACTTAGATTGAAGTTGCATTGGGTAGGTCTTAAGTGAAGGAGATAAACTGGTTGGTTTATTCCTGAATTAATATCTCTTATAGTGGATTTCCTCCCTGGCTTGGTAGCCCCCAGAGTAGGTGTTGTTGCACACTGAACTGGGTAAACAATTGACTGTGTTCTTTACTGTTTTCTTGTATTTACTGTCTTATAGAAAGTCAGATACGGTGTCATAACATTGAACGTGACATTGAGTATCTACAGCCAGAATTTCAGATATTTTCCCCTGGTTATTCAGCATTTCTTGAGAGATTTCTTATAATCTTGACTTGACTGCCCCCCGGGCGAGTTGGACAGTGACGTGTCATTCCCCCTTGTTTATAAGAGATCTGTCATTGGAAATGTCATCCCATTTGAAGTGATTTTGTTCATTGAGAGAGCTTTCGTTCGCTGGATATCCGTCGTGTGAATTTCTCCGCTGTCAAAAATTAGCCATACGCAAACAACGATATTCAAAATAATTCAAAGTTTATGCTTGTCTTGAAGTTTTGAAAATATGTTTTAGCAGATAAGCGAATTTTGCAAGTATGTGAATTTAAATCAGGATTTAGAGTAAGCCTTACAGGAGTCAGGATACCTTTTGTAACATTATGCTTTCGGACTAACGCATGCTTCAATTAGGACTTTGAAAGGTTGTATCGTGGTTTGGTTCACGGTTTACGAAACAAAGGATAAGGCTCAAAGTGTAATTGTACTCGCCCATTCTTCGTGATGTTCTTCAGTCCTAAACTCAGTTAATTGTGCGTTTAAACTCCAATTGAGTATGGAATGGTGATGGTTTAGACAAGTTAAGTTTGTTGGAAGGCAGTCATTTTTTCCATATTTTTCATGTTGTTGAGGATTTGTAGTGACCCCTTTTTTTATTTATTATCCCTGATTTTTCCTGACTGTTCTTGTTTTTGAGATTACAGTCAGCGGGATGCCCTAGTTTTTCGTAAGTCTCCTTCGTAGGTTTTGACTTAGTGGGGTTTTTCTTTTGAGAGATAATGACTGCCTATTTTGGTAGGGAACCATCACCGTCTTTTGATTCCAGAGGAATGTTTTTTATGTCATTCGTTGTATACGAAATGAAAGTTTGCGACTGAATGCACATTTGAATTAACTGAGAGACTACCCTGCCCCAGTTTTTGATTAAAGGTTTCATTTGTGTAAAAAGGAAACTTCTACTTCTTTGGCTCAAAGGGGTTGACTAGGGATTATCCTCCTTATAACTCTAGTATTTAGGAATTGAAAGAAACACATGTACATCGTTAGCAAGGTCTATCCAAAAGCATATTGTATGAGATTATGGCATTGTTTTTGTCATCCTCCCTCTAAAGGCTTGCAAATTGTGAAATAAGAATTGAATATTATAAAGGGAGCATAGTTTAAATAGAATGAAAATGAATGGATTAATTCAAGACAAACATATTTAATGCATTAATGAGAGTAACCAAAGTCTGACATAAAGATAGGTGTTTAAGCAAACAAAGAAATTACAACTGAAAATTTGAATAAACAGAAATTTTCCTCGCCTAGAATGCCACTTCATATGGATGCCCTTGAGCGGTGATAAAAAAATCTCCAGTTGACCGTCTTGTGTGAAATCCAACTCCCATTCGTCGATCAAATCTTAGATCTTGTTTTTCAACATCCAACATTTATCAGTATTGTGCCTCGGACTGTTGGAATGATAGGCGCACCTTTCCTTAGGATTATAGTGGGGGGAAGCAGTATTAGGGTTTAGATGAGATCATATCAACGTAATCAGACCCATCCTTAACATGTGTTGCAATGCTTGAGACAGTGGCATGTTGATGTTAGTAAACTGTCTCTCGGGCTTGTTTTGCCTTTGCTGATCTTCCCGTTGATGTTGATGAGGTCGTTGTTGGGCCTGTGATGTGGCAGCAATTTGGGAAGGTCTGCTCTCCCTCAAACCGCTTTCTGGTCTCATGGGAGGATGAATAATGAATTGATCCCCAATCTCGATTGTTTGCTTCATACGTTTGCAACTTTCTTGATGAAGTTTGTTAACGAGGGTCCTTAGCTCCTCTTATCCCCGAGCTATATTTTAGATAAGAGCTATCTGGCCCACTAGTTGTCCCATCATCTGGATCTTCATTATTGTCATTTCAGCTTGTAGTCGTTCTAACTGTTCATCCTTGTTGTCTTCAAGATTCCCCATGATCATGCCCCTAGTGAGGAGTGCTTTCACCTCTTCTTGTCCCTTGGACAGGTTCAAAAACATTTCCTGAAGTTGACCATTTTGAGTCTGAATGTTTTTGATAGTCTGTTCTAGAGCCATCTTTACTGAAATAAACAGTAAGCAGATGAGAGACCTGTGTGGAAAAGCCTGTTTGTGTTATGATGAATGAAGATGCATATGCAAATGATTTCAAGGAAATTAGAGATTTAAATTTCTTTAGACAAAAAATGAACACACGTTGCATTAATAAATCCAAGTTTGAGTACATCATGCCTTTTTGGGCTTACAATGAAAGAAATTAAATACAAAAACTCCTAAGACAAAAAGGTTGAACTCATCCTCTTTGGCGCGATGTAGGCGTTCAGACTCCGCTCTTCATGAAGTTGGTTGGTGAGTTCCAGAACTTTCTTCTCACTGGCGTAGAATCGGGCTTCAAAAGTGTCTCGTTCTTCCTTTAGTTGAATCCAATCCTTTTGCAAGTCTTCGAGAGAGGTAGGCATGTTGGGATGAAGGACAGTATACGAGACATCTCCTTCGACCACAGGCTCTATGATAACGGGGAGGATGGATGGGTAAGGCATTACGAGGCTCTAAGCACGAGCTCGCACCCACCTAAGATAAGGCTCAAGAGGGATAGAGTTTTTGTGTCCTAATGTCCTACTATCCACCTTGCTTACCATCCTCCAAGCTTGTATAAACCTCTGACGGTAGCCTTGATCGTCGCTTTCGTAGTCGAACACCAAACCCTGGATGAGCATCTCATAAGGACCATCTTTTCGGGCATACCCAAAATTTCGTAAAGCTAAGCATGGGTTGTAAGTGATACCTCCCCTAATGCCAAGCAGAGGGACGTTAGGGAATTCCCCACAACGGTCAATGATAGAAGTATCTTCCAAGGATCTCGAACACCAATGAATATCAGAGTGGGTGAGGGACACCATCCTTTGAGATCGTGTCAATCTTTGCTCATTCTTTAATGCTGATCGAGGTAGGTGTGAAGTGAACCACTTGGCGAGTAGGGGAATACAACACAAGAGAGTACCTATTTTCTTCATGGTGCGGGTATGGAAGCAATGTAAGATGTCTCCCAGCAAGGTAGGTATAGGATTAAGAGAGAGAAAGACTTTGATGGCATTTACATCTATGAATTGGTCCGAGTTGGGGAATAGAACCAAACTATAGATGAGAAAGGCTAGGACGTCTTCAAAGGCTTGAAAATCTATATCTTCCCAGAATGGACGAGCCTTCTCCAATAGGAACTTGGCTAGGAACCCTTTGACTCCACTTCTCGTCTCCCAATTTTCTATAATGTCGACTCTCTTCAGATGCAAAGCTTCGACAATGATTTCAGGTTTCAGAATCCCTTCTAGACCAGTGAATGGTATTTGATCAAGCATGTGCACTTCTAAAAGTAGAGAGAACTCTTCTAGGGTAGGCACCAACTGATAGTCAAGAAAGGTGAAGCAATGATGTATGGGATCAAATAATTGGAAGAGCACACACATCATTTCCTCTTGGAAATTGGAGGTAGGCAAACTGAGGAGTCAACCATATTTCTCGGTAAAAGGAGAATCTTCGGGCACCCTTGATGCTAACTCTTAGAGCTGAGGGCGTGCTTTCACGAAGCTGATTCGGATGGTGTTCCTTCAGACGAGATTCATGGCCTACAAAACAAAGCAAAAATAAATTCCTAAATCCTTGAAATGGTTAGTGAGAATGCTTATGATGTTATGATGTTTATGATGTTATGTACAAGTAAGCAAGTTATTATGTACACACAAAGAAAACAAGTCCTTAGGTTTAGGATTGCATGGGGTTTGTAGGTAAGTACCCTCTTGAAGTTTAGTTGGATCAACCTATCCTAGTAATAGTAATCGGGTTCTAAAGGATATCAATATCATCGACATTTCTTTTAGGCATTGTCTCAGCATAATCAATCTTTTCTTGCGGCTGAGATATCCCAAAAGTCTAATCTCAATGAGTGTAGTATCGAGTATCAACCAATTTTCAGCTTTCCACTGAAACCGATTATCTCACTACGTCCTAATGGCCAAGTTGTTCAATTAAGGTTCTAAGTTCAGTTAGTGCTTTATGACGCTGCTCAGCGGCTCCTTATTCTCCTCGATTCAACACAAGGGATACCGGTACAAACAAATGTGTCACACTAATGTAGCCATTGTTTCAACCATATCGGTTTATGTCGTACAGTTTCCACAATCTATTGCTACTTACCTAAAAAGGTGCCCCGGATCTGGGTAGAGGATCAAAACAAACCCAAACAAGGAACCATAATGTAAAGCAAGCAAAATCAAACAAAGGAAAGCAAGTAAAGGAGTTCTAGCCCTAAGGTAACCCCACTTTTAAGTAATCCCCAGCAGAGTCGCCAGTTCTTTAACACGGTGGGAGAACTTACTTTGGTGTTTTGCGTTTGATCGCAATTGTTGCGGTTAGCAAGATTCGCCATCGACTTTTCTTTTATCCAAAAGGAAAGGTTGAAAAGAACAGGAAAGACCTTTCAAGACTTTTCTTGAGTTCGGGAGGTAGGTTATGAAAAGGGAAGGTATTAGCACCCTTTTCATCCGTAGTTATGTACGGGCTCTTAGTTTCTTGCTAGATCACTTGCTTTTTGTTTGAAAGTGTGTTTGATGTGGTTTTTGAAACTATTTTGAAAAAGAATGTCTTTGTAATGGTTATCGTCTCTATAAGAACGCGTACACAGTGTTTTATCTTTTGAAAAAAATGTTTCAAAGTGAAATTATGGGTGCATAAAATGTTTTTGTTGTGAGCAAGCGAGCAACTAGGAGTAACCTACCTACTCAAAAGGTCTTAAATTTTCTTTTCCTCCTCCTTTAGATGTTGCATCTTACCATTGATTTGGTAAGAAGCCTCATCGTTGGATGTGAAGGGACGAGCACGTGACGTTTTGCATAGTCATCGAAGGAAACCTATGGGACATTTTAGCAATGTCATTTAGGGACTAGATCGTTTACCGAAGGCAACATTGAGGGTCATCAAGGGACTACGATCTTTTATCAAGGGTCTTTGCTAAAACGCCCATATCCGAGGGACATGACTATTTTCCGAAAGGCATCAAAGCGGGATTACCCTAAGGGTGCAAGTGTAAACGGTGTGTTTTATTTACATGCATTTAGTCTTGATTAGGGTTATCTATTTGTTGATTTTATGTCTTGCCATACAAACCCTAATTACTAGCATTTTATATTTGAAAGCGATAAATTACGAAAATGTAAAGTCCTACGTTATTACATCATTTAGGGATGGGGGTACAAATTTACAAATGGGGGGTTTCAAGAATTTTAAATTCCTAATTATCTATTACAACCATATTGAATTGTAAAATATAAGAAAAAGAAAGGACTTGTTTTGAAAATGGTTTTTTGTCTTAATGAATTATAGAAAAAAGGAATAATTAGTTAATAAAAGGAAAATATTTTTATGTCCTTTTTTATATTAGTAAAAAAAAAAGGTATTAATGTTGAAAACGATAAAAAAGGAAAAATAAAGAGAAAAAGGATCAGAATGTTGCTGAAAGCAAAACAAAGAGGATCAGAAGTTCTGATGCCAGGCGCGCTGTGGTTCAGAAAGAAACGTCAGAGGAAATCAGAAGTTCTGGGTTGATGTACTCTGAGGTCTTGAAAGAAACGTTAGAGGGAAAAACAGAAGTTCTGGGTCACTACGCGCTGAAGTTATGAGTGTTAAAACAGTGAGAAAAATTCTAGAGGTTTTGTGTGTGTTAAAACAGTGAGGAAAAATCCTAGAAGTTTTGTGTGTGTTAAAACAATATGAAAGCCTAGAAATTCTGGTGTTGTGCCATGATAGTGAGAAAACCTAGAAGTTCTGTATGTGTTAAAACAGTAAGAAAGCCTAGAAGTTTTGATGCTTTGTCATAATAATGTGAAAACCTAGAAGTTATGTGTGTTAAAATGGTGAGGGGAACTCAAAAGTTCTGCGTGTTAAAACAGTGGAAAAGAAAAAAAACAGAAGTTATGTGTTACACTTCTCCTCCTTCCTTACATTAGTTAGAACATATGTAACTTATTCAGTTCTTAATAATAGCAAATCAGAAAGATAAAAGCACAACAATTCATAGAAGTTCTAATCCTAATTCTGAGCCTAGCTTTATTCAAGAAGTTCTGATCCAAAGTTTTTCTACTTATGCAATGATATGGACAACATCAACACTATGATATTTACATATTTAATGATGTTCTGAATGAAAAGTTCAAAGTTAGAAAGACTTACCTTGAATTTGAAGCGTGTGTTTGGGACTTGAGCTGCTGCCTTCAGATGTTCTGGGGTTAGCAAGGAACAAAACATAATGTTATATTCTTTGATTCAAAAGGGAAGAATAAAGGTTTGGTTTGGTTTGGGAATTCTGGGTTTACGAATGTTTTACTGTTTTCTTTTCTCTCTTTGATAGTTCTCTCTTTTCAAAAGCTATCCCCTTGAATGTGTGAACGAGAAACTTATTTATAAATGGGTTTGCTGTGGTTTTGGAGGGGAAAATAAATGGGATTTTAAACCTTTTTGGCATATTGTTCCATTGCTTTTTAAACACAGTTTTTGTATGCTAATTTGGTGCAATTATGGGGTTTGAGAAAAACGCAGGCGTGGACTGGATCAACACCACCTTGGAGTGTTGTGACAGCTCATGGCAGGACTGTGCTATAGCAGTGCAGCAAGCTGCTCAAACGAGGTTTTGGGATTTGGTGATGTTCTGATAGCAGAAAACCAGAGTGAGATTTGAAGGGTGAGGTCCTGATTGAAGCATAGAGCGTAGTCTCCACATGCTGAAGAGTCATGTTCTGATTGAAGAATCATGTTATGAACCATATTTGCAAATTCTGACTGTACTCGTGTGGAGGCTGGCCCAGAAGTTATGAAGTATCATATTCTCTTAACACTTAGAAAATTTTCTAAATGTTTAGAAATTTTATTTTTCAAAGCAATTTTTAACTTCTGATTTTTGATGAACCAATTTCATGTCTTGATGAAATATAATTGCTGGAATTTGATTTTTGATCAAAAAGTCAAAGTTTGAGTTTTCAATATGCTTTTGACCATTTTGCCCTTGTAAATGACTTTCTTAGAAAACTGTAATCTGAGACTTGAAACTTGACAAAAGCAATCATGAGGGTCCAGGATGATCCCTTAAGAAATGAGAGGGTAAATTTTGGGGTACAACACCTGGGGTCTGACACAATGAGTTAGATCGCAAAGGAAGAACTTATCGTTGCATGGAGACTGGCACAATAAGTTTAATATAGAAAATTTCACACATAGTCATATAGAGACTGGCACAATGGGTGGAATAGATAGTAATCTCTTTTGAACGATGCACATCTTAGATACATAGATAGGAGATGAGAATACATTTTAATGGTAATTTTTTCTAACCGAGGTAAGAATTGATGGAGGGCCCAAAGATATGGGCTTTGTTCATAATAGGTTTCAAGGAATGCCATGTGTGATGTATGTGTATGATGCGTGTGTATAGAAGTGTGGATGGAAGTGTGGACTTTGGAATTCATATGTGTGAAACGGTGGCAGAACTGACCGTTTTTTGTTACAACTGGTTTTGCATTTTATGTTCATAAATGTACAGTAAGCAAGAGTCGCCACCGACTTTTATTTCATCCAGCAAAGGAAAAGGGAAAAAGAACCAAAAAAAAACTTTTTCGAGATTTCTGAGTACAGGGGGTAGATTATAGAAAGGGGAGGTGTTAGCACCCTTTCTATCTGTTGTTTTCCACGGGCTCTTAGGTGCTTGCTCATTCTTCAATTGCTTTTGTGTGTTTGTCTGTTTGAAAAAGTTTTGAAATTGCCTTAGTGCGGAGTTTCACTTTATGGTAACCCTTGTATCAGTCCTCAAGGGTGTGATAAAGTGTTTTTTGAAAAGTTTGTTTGAAAAGTTTGTTTGAAGGTGTAAGTGTGGAAATTTGTTGTTTTGAGCAAGTACCTAAAAGTTTCTACCTACTCGAAAAAGACTGTTCATTTTCTTATTTCCTTTAGACAGCGCTATCCTACTATTAAGGAGTAGGTAGCTCCATCGTTGGAGTTTAAGGGACAATCGAATGGGACGAGTACAATCACTAAAGCAATTATTAGGAAACCTTAGTAGTTACCCTAGAGTCTTAAAGATCTTTCCGAGGAAACATTTGAATGGGTCATCTTTGATCTTTTGGGACTAGAGGGCAACCACTAAAACTCCCTATACTTCATGATCATTTACCAAAGGCAACCGAAGTCGGGAAAACCCTAGGAGTGAGCATGTGCAAGTGTTTGTTTTTCAGTTTATTTAATCTTTGTACGTTTAGGGTTTTCTACCGCTTTAAACATTGATTTATTTTTTGCATGCAATCCTATTATCAATCATCTAACAGTTTATGATGACGGAAAGTAAAAGTGAGAGAAATTTAAACCTAGCTATTACAAGGCTTCGGGGAGGGGGATTACATAATCAAAAACTTGGGGAAAACAACGGTAAATAGTAATAAACCTAAGTTAAAACTATTACAAACTCGGAGCAATTACATTAATTGAAAAAATGAATAAATAAATGCGCGCGATGAAATTAAATACAAGGAATTAAAGTTAATTTTAAATACATTTAATTAGTGAATAAAGAAAAAATATTTGTTTGGATTTTTTGTGAAAGTAATTAATTTTGCAAATTAACCTAATTTCTAATTAATTTTAATTATGAAAAAAAGAATTTAAGTTATCCTAATTAACTTAATTAATTAATGAAATTAAATATTTTATATAAAAAAAACTAATTCTAATTTTTTTTGTGATTCTGTGATTTTAAGATTTAATTAAAAAGATATTTAAAACAATTAAAAATAAATAAAACAAAAAAGTTAAGGAAATTTAAAACAAAAAAAAATTGAGATGGGCCTGAAGAAAAGTAATTCTGGGGGTATGAATTGGAATTTTCTAGGCCCAGAACAGCTGGGTCATCTGCATGCGCCTGATCCAGTGGGGCTCTCATCTGAGGGTTCATCATGCTCCTTGCCTGCTGCATGTTAGATCTGATCAGTGGATGATCCAAGGCGTGAGATCTTGGGGTGTATGGTGAATGCCTTTGGACACTGCGTGCTAGATCCTGTGGCAAATATTGAGAAAATATAAAATGCGTACGCCTGGGATCGAACCCAGGACGTTTGCAATGCATGCCTTGCCCTTTGCCATTTGCACTGAATTGTTAGTCGTGAACATATTTCAACAAATAAAATATAACATAAACATACTATTATGCCCAGAAACGCGTGCAAATTCAAATGGGCCAGTGGTATGCTGCCACGCCCTCATCTTCATCCCCAGAACCGTCGTTTTTGGTAACGACCTTTACCTACGGTCTAACGCTTGTAGCTGTAAACCTGCCAACTTCAAAAATGCAGCACACGCACAATAAATTCAAATGAAGACCATGAATCAACTGGGTTTGAGGCCCTGAACACCATGGTATCCATAATCAAACCTGATTTTGCCTATATAAAAAAAAACCTAAAATGTGCTTTGAAACCCTAAGAATGGTGTTTCATAATTCCTACGTGTAAACTCAAATCAAATCATCCCCACATATTGCATACATGATAGTAAGCATGAATAAATTATTAAAACATGTTGATAAATCCAGAATTAAGGAAAACGATTTTCAAAAACAGAGCAAACCGTGATTGTTCTTACGCTTGGTTCTTGATGCTTTGGGCTTAGGAATGATTGGGATAGCTTCAGTGAAGGTCCAAGAGTGTTGTTGTGTCCTTGGAATTGCTTGAAAAGGCTTAGGGAGAGGAATCCGATCTGCACTTTTTAACAAAAAGTTGAACTTTGTTCTTGCTCTTCTGGAGGCAGGCTGCGCATGAATTCTTCTTCCCTAGGGTTGCAATGCATTGTGTATATGTACTAAATCAGATTAGGCCAATAGAATTAGAAAAAATCCAAAGATGTGATGGTCTTGAATTTTGATTCAAATCTTTCCAAAATTGGAGATTTCTTCCTCTCATGGCTTAGAACGGTTTTTCTTGATGTTATACAACATATTTGGATTGTCATTTAATACAAAATCAACTCAAAATAACCTTTCATTATTTTGTATCATTTATTTGATTTTATTTGATTTTTTTAATGATAAAATCAAAATAAATTAAATAAATAAATCCAATAATGCATGGGAAGGTGTATGGATCGTGGACCAGGCTAGGAGTGTGTTGCAAGCACAAAAAGTTAGGCCCATTTGAAGAAAAATGCATTTTTGGGCATTGTTGACTTTGTGCAAATTTCCAAAAACGGCCAACTTTGAAAATGCATATCTCTCTCAATTTTGACCCTAAGAGGGTGTTCTTGGACTTTTTAGAAATCTTAGGATGTCCCCTAAGCAACCTCTTTGGTTTCATCTCAATTGGATCTTACATGTTCTTGTAAGGAGCTTTGACCCAAAAGGTGTTTTTGTTGACTTTTTGAAATGACCTATAATGTCTGAATTTATATCTTTTCATGAGTGCATTTATTGAACTTGAGGTCTGAATATGAGTTGTAGGTAATTGAATTCTATTCAAAATGATCCTTGGATGAGAAATTTCTGATAAAGTATGAGAAAGTTATGTCTGGTCAAAGTTTGGTTGACTTTTCCTATAGAAGCCCTAATTTAACAACTTTTGAGTTTTTATGAATTAGGAGCATTCCTTGAGGAATCATGTTCAACCCTTGATCAAATCATGGATATCACTTCAAAATGTTGATGTTGACCAAAAATCTTGAAGTTTGACTGTATGTGGGTCACAGTTGACTTTTGCCCTAGTATAGTTGATTTTCAGGCATTTGAGCAGTTGACTGAGCAAACTTATTGTGCAAGGCATGAAACATGACATGGATGATCTTGAGGACATACTAGGGCAATGGAAACCACTTAGGACCCTTGGAACTCAAACAATCTTGATGAGGAGTGAAACCCTAGTTTGGGGCTCATTGTCTTAGGAGGAGGATTTGTCTGGTCAATCCTTAGTCAACTTGAGCAATTGAGAACCTCTAGGAGTATGTTTTTGTATAAAATGGGAGGGAAAATTTTGGGGTACAACAGCTTCCCCTGTTCAATCTTCTTAAACCTGAGGATTTAGATTGGCTTGTCTTCCTTTCGTGATCTGAAGGTGGAAGATGATTGAACACTAAAGTGCCCAAAAATTTTAACTCGCGTGAAGTGAATATTGATTGATAATATCGGGAATGGGCTTATAGATGCCATTTGGAAGGCGATGGAGAATCATCGGAGATGGGATTAAAGATGCCATCCAGAAAAGGTATCGGTTGCATAAGAGATTCCTTTGCGAGAATTCATGTACCTGCCGTTGGGGAGGACTTCGCCAGGGAATGTTGATTTATGTCCTGGGAAATAGGGTCTAGGAGCTTCGATTGTCCATTACTCTACTGGGGAATATGAAATTGACCATATCTAGTTGGGTCCAGGTTTTACAGTGTTGTAAACTATTGTCCGGAGATAAAAGAGAAGGAACCTGGATAATAGGGTTACTTCGAAACGAAAGCCTGGATAGTAGGGCTATGAGAAGGAACCTGGATTGTAGGGTTACTTCGAAATGAAAGCCTGGATAATAGGGCTATGAGAAGGAACCTGGATAGTGGGGTTACTTCGAAATGAAGTCCTGGATGGTAGGGCTATGAGAAGGAACCTGGGTAGTAGGGTTACTTTGAAATGAAATCCTGGATAGTAGGGCTATGAGAAGGAACCTAGATAGTAGGGTTACTTCGAAGTGAGAGCTTGGATAGTAGGGTTGTGATAAGGAATCTGGGTAGTAGGGTTACTTAGAAATGAAAGCCTGGATAGTAGGACCGTGATAAGGAACCTGGGTAGTAGGGTTACTTAGAAATGAAAGCCTGGATAGTAGTACTATGAGAAGGAACCTGGATAGTAGGGTTACTTCGAAATGAAAGCCTGGATAGTAGGGCTGCTGAGAAGGAACCTGGATAATAGGGTTACTTCGAAATGAAAGCTTGGATAGTAGGACTGTGAGAAGGAACCTGGATAGTAGGGTTACTTCGAAATGAAAGCTTGGATAGTAGGGCTGCTAAGAAGGAACCTAGATAGTAGGGTTACTTCGAAATGAGAGTCTGGATAGTAGGGCTACTTCGAAATGAAAGCCTGGATAGTAGGGCTGTAAGAAGGAACCTAGATAGTAGGGTTACTTCGAAATGAAAGACTGGATAGTAGGGCTATGAGAAGGAACCTGGATAGTAGGGTTATGAGAAGGAACCTGGATAGTAGGGTTATGAGAAGGAACCTGGATAATAGGGTTACTTCGAAATGAAAGCCTGGATAGTAGGGCTATCTCATATGATCACGTAGATTAGTTGACCCGTTTAGTTTTGGGAACTGATTTTCCATTAGTTGCCTGCAAATATGACATGTGTAGCTTCATGGATTTAATCTTGAACCGTTGGAATTATTAATGATAACCATCTTTCCTAAAAAGGTACAAGATTAATTATATGTGATGCATGAAATGCATTGTGTGATGATGTTCTCAAAATAAATGAGATTATGCTGTATGCAATATGTATGTGCACATCATGATGTATGAACATGAAATGCTATTGTGACATATCCGAGTCTGGGAAAATAAATCCCTGACTGCTGCTGGAGAGGGTTGGAAATTGAATTCTTGACCGTTATAGAAAAAGAGGTTCTTCTACTTCCGCTGGGGATGGTAAATGGAGATGACTATGCTAGGGATTTACTCCTTTCTGTTTGTGAATATTCTGCCGGGGAGAGACTCTTCTTGAGAATAACTCTGCGAGGGAATAGCTCTGCTTGCGAGAGGAGATGGTTTGCTTGAAGGTTTTGCCGATTTAGAGAAATAAACTCCGTTGGGGTGTGAACTTCCGTAACTGAAGGAACAAACTCTGTTGGGGATTGAGCTTCTGTATTAAGAGAAACAAACTTTGCTCGGGAGATAACTTTATGAACCCCTGGCGATTATAAAATTCGGCTGGGGAATATAGACGTCGGCTCTCTAAAGGAACTTTGCTGGGGAAAGTAACTCCTGTTTGGGGAAGCTGATGTCAAAGCTTTAGTTCCCTATACTCTGTGAGGAGTGTAGACGTCACGGGGTCACATGTACTGGTGACTTTGTTTCAAAGTTGTCTCAGCCCTTGTACTTGCTGGAAGAAGTAACTGTCGGGCTCGACATGTTTTTTTTAGTTTTTACCCCGGTTTCTTAAGTTATAGGCAATTGTCTTTCTGTTTCTTATGCGAATATTTGTAAATAGAAATTATATTCAAATGCATATGTAAAGAATAAATCATTGTACGTTTTTGCATAACAAAACAGAAAAAGAAAAACAAATGGTTTTGTAAAAATAGCTTGTATTAACTTCTGAAGTTGGCCTATAACAGGTGTTTTTGTACAAGGAAGCTGACGCTCTAGTACGAGAACGCCACCGTGAAAATGAAAGCTATACAATATTGTGTACAAAGAGAAAAAAATAGTTATGTGTAATAATCCAATTGAGTTTTAATTCAACTATTGCCGCTATGTCTTTGAGCATCTCATCACTTTGCTGCTTGTCCGAAGCTGACTAGATTGATTGGTGTCGTTCGAGCTTGATAGATGATACTGAAGTCTGGTCGCAAGGTGATCCAATGGGACATAGTGATACACTTTAAATCCCTAACTTTTGCCTGGACCGCCCATTCGGGTTTTCAGTCCACCGGGATACCCTTTTTTGCCTAAGCCGCCTTTTGAGGTTTTCTACTTGCCGGGTGTACAAATTTTTTTGGTTTTCATCCCTAATTTTTGCCCGAACCCTTTTGGTTCATCGGGAAGCCCTTATTTTTAACTAGGCCAATCAACCTAGCGGGTCTTTAATCATGTGTAGTATCTTTTCACTATGTCCGCATTGACAGGGTGCGGAAGGTCGTTACCGTCCATGGTGGTCAGAATCATGGCTCCACCCGAGAAAATGTTCTTGATCACAAATGGCCCTTCGTATGTGGGAGTCCATTTGCCCCTAGGATCACCTTGCGGTAGTATGATGCGCTTGATCACTAGATCCCCGACTTGATATTCTTGGCGTCTGACTTTTTTGTTGAAAGCCTTGATCATCTGTTTTTGATACATTTGACCATGACAGACAGCAGTAAGTCTCTTTTCATCGATCAGATTCAGTTGATCAATTCGGGTCTGGATCCAGTCGTCTTTGTTCAAACCCGCATCCTTCATAATCCTCAGAGAAGGGATCTGGACCTCAATAGGCAGGACAACCTCCATGCCATATACCAGAGATTAGGCTGTTGCTCCTGTGGATGTTTGCGTTGTGGTGCGATACCCATGAAGAGAAAATGGTAACATCTCATGCCAGTCTTTGTATGTCACTATCATCTTCTGTATGATCTTTTTGATGTTCTTGTTAGCAGCCTCGACAGTGCCATTCATCTTCGGGCGGTAGGAAGAAGAGTTATGATGTTGGATGTTGAATTGCTTACAGAGTTCGGTGATCATCGTATTGTTGATATTCGTACCATTGTCCATGATGATTATTTCGGGGACATCGTAACGACAAACCATGTTATGCTTGATAAACCGCGCCATAACATTCTTGGTAACGGTAGCAAAGGAGGCAGCTTCAACCCACTTCGTAAAGTAATCAATGGCCATCAGAATGAAGTGATGCCCATTGGAAGCGATAGGTCTAATCTCTCCGATCATGTCAATGCCCCACATTGCAAAGGGCCAAGGAGCCATCAAGACATTCAATGGAACCGGAGGTTTATGCACGTTATCAGCATAGATTTGGCATTTATGACAAGTTCGGGAGTGTTGATAATAATCTGCTTCCATAGTGGACTAATAGTATCTTGCTCGTAGGATCTTCTTAGCCATGGCATGTCCGCTTGAGTGGGTTCCGAAGGTACCTTCGTGTAAATATGTCATAATCTTCTCTGCTTCACTCTTGTCTACACACGATAGTAATGTAGATTCATGGTTGTGCTTGTAGAGGATTCCATTACTGAGGAAGAATTTCAGAGCGAACCTTCTCAGAAACTTCTTATCGTTGACAGATGCCCCCTCGGGATACTCTTGAGCCTCGAGATACCTTTTTACTTCGTGAAACCAAGGTTTGTCTTCTACCTCTTCAGTATCAATCTCACAGAAGTACACTGGTTCATTCAACCTCTCGATAGTTATTTGGGGAGCTTCGTTGTCCCACTTGACCTGGAACATAGAAGACATGGTGGCTAGCGCGTTCGCTAACTGATTCTTTTCTCGTGGGAAATGTTCAAAGGTGACCTCCTCAAAGTGTGGGAGAAATGTCAGCACATGCTCTTTGTACGGGATGAGATTCGGGTGCTTCATATCCCATTCTCCTTTGATCTGACTTATCACCAAGGCTGAATCCCCGGAAATGTTTAAGAACTTGATCCTCAGGTCGATAGCATCTTTGAGACCCATGATGCAGGCTTCATACTCCGCCATGTTGTTGGTATAGTTAAAACATAGTCGGGTAGTGAAAGGAGTATGACAACCTTCAAGAGATATGATTACAACACCAATGCCATTGCCGAGTGCGTTCGAACCTCCATAAAAAACATAGTCCATCGGGATCCTTCTTCAGGTCCTTCATCCGGTCAAGTTTCTTCATAGTCAGTCACTAGTATTATATTCTCGTCCGGGAACTCAAAATTCATGGACTGGTAGTCATTCACGGCCTGATGAGCCAAATGATCAGCTAATACACTTCCATTGATTGCTTTATGGGTTATATATTGTATATCATATTCAGTTAAGATCATCTGCCATCTTGCTATTCTTCCGGAGAGAGCGTGCTTCTCGAAGATGTACTTGATTGGATCCATCTTAGATATCAACAAAGTAGTGTGGGTCAACATATACTGTCTCAGTCGGCGAGCAGGCCATGCCAAAGCGCAACAAGTTTTCTCGAGCAGTGAGTATCTTATTTCATAGTCAGTAAACTTTTTGCTAAGGTAGTATATTGCGTGCTCTTTTTGACCAGACTCGTCATACTTCCCCAACACACACCCCATTGAATTGTCTAACACTGTTAAGTACATTATAAAAGGTCTTCCTTCAATTGGAGGCATCAGAATTGGTGGTTCTTGAAGGTATTCCTTGATTCTGTCAAAGGCGACCTGGCATTCGTCATTCCACTTTACTACTTGATCTTTCTTTAGGAGCTTGAAGATTGGCTCACAAGTAGCAGTCAGATGTGAAATGAACCTGGCGATATAATTTAGGCATCCGAAGAAACCTCTAACTTTCTTCTCAGTACGGGGAGCCGAAATCTCTTGTATGGCCTTCACCTTTGCAGGGTCTACCTGAATACCTTTGTCACTGACGATGAACCCTAGAAGTTTACCAGACCTTACCTCGAAGGTGCACTTATTTGGATTCAACCTCAGTTTGTATGTCTTCAACCTGTCGAATAGATTTTGTAGATGATCAAGGTGTTCTTCCTCAGTTTGAGACCTGGCTATCATGTCATCAACATAAACCTCTTTCTCATGATGAATCATGTCATGAAATAAAGCAACCATGGCTCGCTGATAAGTTGCCCCAACATTTTTCAACCCAAAAGGAATCACCTTGTAACAAAAAGTGCCCCACTGCGTGACAAAGGTTATCTTCTCCATGTCTTCGGGTGCCATCTTGATCTGGTTGTAGCCAGAGAATCCATCTATGAAGGAAAAGATTTTGTGTTGTGGGGTGTTGTCAACCAGAACATCAATGTGGGGGAGCGGAAAGTCATCTTTGGGGCTTGCCCTGTTCAGATCTATGTAGTCCACACACATCAATACCTTGCCATCTTTCTATGGCACCGGAACAACATTAGAAACCCCTTGCGGATAGGAGGTGATAGCTAGGAACCCAATGTTTAACTGTTTCATAACCTCTGCTTTGATCTTCTCTGACATTTCAGGGCGCATACGGTGGACCTTTTGCTTAACCGGAGGACAATCTTCTTTAGTCGGCAGACGGTGTACTACAATATTAGTGTCTAAACCAGGAATTACTTCATATGACCAGGAGAAGATCTCAACATAATCGTGCAACATCTGTATCAACCACTGTTTAACACTAAGATCCAGATTTGCGCCAATCTTGACTTCTTTTCTATCTACCTCCGTGCCCAAGTTTATCGTCTCAACTGGCTCTTCATGAGGCTGTATAGCCCTCTCTTCCTGTTGTAACAGTCTAGCAAGTTCTCTAGGTACCTCACAATCTTCCTCACATTCGTCCCCAACTTGGTTGATCAGATTTTCGAAGTTATAACTGGCAATAGCAGAACTGTTATCAATGGGATTCATAGTGGATATGGATCTGCAGTTTGATATGTGAGTGTGTATAAGAGCATAGTTATATTGATAAAGTGAAAAGCAGAAAAGAAAAATAGAGAGCACAAAATTTGTATGCAAGAACGTCTAATGTTGTATTGATGACATATGATAATGACATATAATAACCCTCACAAATAAACCATTATGCCTCGGGTAAGACACAAGGCCATAAATTTTATATTGTTTATTAGAAACTCGAAAAACAAGTAAGACAATTACTGCTAAACAAAAGTAATCGGCACAAAATCTTTGGTCGTCCAGTTACTAGGTCCACCGTTGGTAGTAGGGTAGATCCAGTTGTCAATATCAGAATCCTCATCATCGTCTTCTACAACATTGACCCCACGATTGCTGATGCGTAGGGGAGGTCCTCCCGCCCGAGCACGTTGAACAACCCTTTGAGCTCCTGAAGTAAAGCCCAAACCAAATTTGTCAGTTTTATGAGGAAAATTAGGGAGCTGTCCCCAACTGGTACACCCACCTTCTTCAACTACTGCTCTGGCGTCCTTGAGAGAAGCCATCTTCAAAGGAGGTTTGGTGATCTTCGCTGCACTGGTGATAGTCTCGATTGATGCCATAATCTGGGGAACCTCTTAAAAATTTTGGCAAGGGGTCTCTATGAACTCACTGTCCATCTCCACATACACCTCTTCACCATGCACGGTGATAATCTTCCCCTTCACTGGATACTTCAGCATTTGGTGCAGCGTAGAAGTAATGGCCCCAACTTCATGGATCCAAGGATGACCCAACAAACAAGAGTAAGATTTCCTGATATCCATCACGTAGAAGGTGGACTCAAAGGTCTGGGAACCCACTTTGACAGGGATGTCCACCTCCCCATGCACCATTCTTTTTGAACCATCGAAAGCCCTCACCACAATGTTACTGGGCTTTAAGGTCAAACCTTCACAATCTAGCCTATTGTTGTACCCCAAAATTTTCCCTCTCACTTTACTCAATATATGTTCATTGAGATACTCAACTTGCTTAAGGATGTCCAAGAGTTCACCAGACAAACTCCCTCCTAAAAGCAATGAACCTCCAATTAGGGTTTCCATTTTCTTCAAGATGGGTGAACTCCAAATACCTCATATGCTCTCCATGGTCCTAATATGTTCTCAATACCCTCCATGTCAAATTTGAAGCCTTGCACAAGAAGTTTGCTCAGTCAACTGCTCAGATGCTTGAGAATCGACTATATTAGGTCAAAAGTCAATTGTGGCCCACATACAGTCAAACTTCAATATTTTTGGTCAATGTCAACATTTTGAAGTAATATTCATCATTTTATCAATGGTTGATCATGATTCCCCAAGGAATGCTCCTGACTCATCAAAACTCAAAAGTTGCTAAATTAGGGTTTCATAGGAAAAGTCAACCAAACTTTGACCAAGCATAACTTTCTCATACTTCATCAGAAATTTCTCATCCAAAGCTAATTTTTAAGGGAATCCAATTTCCTACAACTCATATTCATCCATCAAGTTCAAGAAATGAACTCATGAAAAGATATAAATTCAGACATTATAGGTCCTTTTCAAAAGTCAACAAAAACACATTTTGGGTCAAAGCTTCTTACATGAACATGGAAGATCCACTTAAGATGAAACCAAAAAGGTTGTTTAGGGGACATCCTAAGATTTCTAAAAAGTCCAAGAACACCTCTCTAGGGTCAAAATTTAAGTAGATATGTATTTTCAAAGTTGGCGATTTTTGAAAAATTGCTAAAAGTCAAATGTGCCCAAAATTGCATTTTTTGACGAATAGGCCTAACTTTTTATGCTTGCACCTCATCTCCAACATGTTCCACGACCCAAATATCCTTCCACATGTTATTATCTTTATTTATTTAATTTATTTTGATTTTTATCATTTAAAAATAAAATTAAATCAAATAAATGATATAAAATATGGAAGATTTGTTTTTTGATTTGATTTTGAATGAGATACAACCCATTTATGCTTTCAAAACAGAATCAAATCGTGCAAGGTTGAAAAGAGAATAAATCTCTACATTTGGAAAGATTGGATGCAAGAATTGAAATTCATTATTCTTTGGATTCATTCTAATTTTATTAACCTAATTGATTCACATACATATAGAAGATCATTCTAACCCTAGGGCAGAAGAATTTCGTGCGCATCCTGCCTCCAAAGCAAGAAACAAAACTCAAATTTTTTGTCCAAAAGTGAGAGACCTATCTCCTTCCACGGGCCAATTCAAGACGTGCTAAAGGTCAAATTGTGTTCCTGGTCATCCTCTAAAGCGATTGCAATCATCACCAAGTCTCCACAAACCCAGAAACATGATGTGCGATCATAACAGTTTGTCTTTCCTTCCAAAATCGATTACCATGATTCTTGCATCATAAACATGTTTTAATTGTATGTCTGTGTTTATTATCGTATTTGCAATGTACCGGATTGGTTTGATTGAAGTTTGAGTGCAGGAATAGACATTTTCCATGGCTAGGGTTCTGGAGCTCCAATTTGGGGAACCCTAGTTAGAAGTAAAATTAGGCCAAATTAAGGGCCTCTTCATGTGTAGGGACTAATTTGCAATCAATCCATGGCATTGGATGGGATTTATATTGTCTGGCTTGTATGTTTTGATGTTTGCAGGTTTGTAGCCACACTTAAAATTAGTCACTATAGCCTATAGTGACGAGTTTGGCCGTAGGTAAAAGTTCCCTCTAAGACAACAGTCCCTGGGGAAGACGATGAAGGCGTGTCAGTGCATGAGTGGACGATTTGAAATTCGTGCAGTTTCTTAGGCCAAGTGTTCAGTTTGTATTATATTTATTTTGTTTGATTATATACATGACTAACGAGCTAGCGCATATGGAAAGGGAAGAAGGCATGTGAGAGGGAGGACCTGGGTTCGATCCCAGGTCCAGACCTTTTGCTTTTTCTGAAATAACATTTCCAAATCCGGTGCGCATCATATTCTGAAGGCCACCATGCACTCTCTGATCTCGTCCCTTGGATTAATCTCCATCACATATCCAATGCGCGGTATACGCTAGTCCACCGTGAGCCTTCAGAAGCTGGTCCCACTGGATCAGGCGTCAGTCTGGGCCAGCTTTGGGCCTAACAAGCAATTTGGCAGCACACCCCGCTTCTCTCTTCCAGCAGCAGGCCCAACTTCTTACTTTTTATTATTATTTTATTTTAATTCTTTGTCTTTTGTTTATTAATTATATATTTTTTAAATAACACCAAAAATTATTTTTTTCATTTAATAAAAAATCACCAAAAACATCCAAAATCTTTTTCATAAAAAAATATTTTATTAATTAATTAGTTTAATTAAATTAGGGTAATTTAATGTCTTTTTACTATAATTCAAAATAATTAGATTTAGGGTTTAATTTTATACTTAACCTAATTTTTCCTTAAAAATAATATAAATATTTTCTCAATTTAGATTTTTAGGTCGTCTAATTATTTCTCGCATTTGATTTACCGCGCGTTTTAATTTCCCCTTTTTATTATTATTTGTAATTGCTTCGAATTTGTAATAGATGTAAATAAGATTTAAATTCCGCATTTTATTTTCAGTCAAAATAATTATGTATCTGCCCAAAGCCCTGTAATAGTTAGGACTCTAATTTCTCGCATTTTAATTCCCGCAAATTATAAACAGCCTAGATGTATGTATAGGATTGTATGGAAAGACAAACTGAAATTAAAACAGTAGAAAACCCTAATTGTGAAAAGATAATTAACCAAAAAAATACACTTGCACATATTCACTCCAAGGGGTTTACTCCACTCGGTTGCCTCAGAAATAATGGTTGTGCCCCTCGAATGTAGGGATGCCTTAGCAATGACCCATGATTCAAAGTCGTCATAAAGATCATAGTCCATACTTGTCCCTCGAGTTGCCTATGAATTGATCTTATGACGATAGTCCCTTCAAAATGCTAAGTTATCCTTACTTGTTGCCTTCAGAGACTATTTCGTCCCTTCGAACGTCCCTTTACAACTCCAACGACGGTGCTACCTATTCTTTAATAATAGGATAGCGCTGTCTAAAGGAAAACGAACAGACTTTTTTTCGAGTAGGTAGATTAGTTCCTAGGTACTTGCTCAAACAAAACTTTTCACACAAACACTTTTCAAAATAATTTTTTAAACTACTTCTTCACACTCTTGAGGAATGATACAAGAGTCATCACGAAGTAAAACCTTTTCAAAACAAACACACACAAGCAATTTCAAAATGATAAAGTACCTAAGAGCCCGTGGAAAACCACTGATAGAGAGGGTGCTAACACCTTCCCTTTCTATAATCTACCCCCCGTACTCAGAAACATCTAGAGAAAAGTTTTTTACTATTCTTTTTCCTTTTCCTTTGTTGGATGAAATAAAAGTCGGTGGCGACTCTTGCTTACCGCGACATTTCCGAATACAAAATACAAACCAGTATAACAGTCGGTTCTGCCACCGTATCACACCTATCAAGAGCCTTCTTGGGAAGAATATTCAGTGACCATCTAGTGTCCACTAGCACATGGGTCATAGTAGTGCCCCTGCATTCGATCGAGACATGTAGAGTATCATTAGGCTTTCTCCCTTTGGGTGTCAAATTGGCATCAGAAAAACTCAACCCATTATCGGCAGCCAAACTGGCCACACAGTCCTTGAATTGGTTAGCGGAGGTTTGTTGTGGCACATGCGCAGTCTTGAGAAATGTAATCAAAGCCTTTGCATGGGCCTCAGAACAAAATAGCAGGGCCATCATTGATATATTCGAAGGGGTCTGCCCTAGCTGTTCGACCACATTATAGTCGCTCTTCTTGATTATTTTTAAAATCTCCTCCATTTCTTATTTAGAGGATTCCAAAACAACTTTTCTAGGTGCCTCCGTCCGGGAAGGCTCACCTGCAGCTTCTTTTCCCCGAGTCCAAGATGACTCATCGACAGGGATAACAACTGGAGTAAGGATGGGAGTAGTAGCAGAAGTACTAGCATGAAAAACAGATGGAATAACAACAGGCTTAGCAATAGTCTTTGGGGAGATATCGGGAGAGAAAGCCCTTCCACTTCAAGTAATTTTGCTGGTCCTGACAATGTTACTGATATCAGGATCAACCTCTTCTGTCTTCAAAACCTGCTTGATGCCATGGTAGTAAACGTCAACACCATAATTCCAAGGAACAAATTTGTTCGAGGAGTACGGTACAGGGCCTGGAAAAGTGATTATCAATGGATCAATTCTTGGAGCAGGTGTAATCCCAACATGTCTTTTAGAGGAGACCTTGGAAGGATTGGCTAAAATGGTTATGATAGCAACATCTTCATGTAGGACAATCAGAATCGGAGTCTTTTCGAACAAAATCTCTCTGTTATCCATCAGGCATTGAACACCTGCTCTCATCAAATAATAACCAAAAGGCAGAGATAAACACATGTGGAAACCTTCACCACAACCCAAAAATAAACTGGGTAGCAACAAATTCTTCTTCACGGTCATGAGAGGAGTAGAAGCTTCATCAACAGAAGTAACAAATAGATCAGTATCAACGGCATTAACACCACGGTTGTGCTTGGGCATGGGAGCACTCATGACATTAGGCTTCTCAGGAGCATCAAACTCAATCTCCTTTGCTTCGATCAGATCCTGTATCTTATTCCTCAGAGCCCAACAATCGTTTGTATCGTGGCCTGGACTCTCAGAATGGTAAGCACACCGAGCGTTTGGATTGTAACGAGGAGATGTGGTGTTGGGATTCTTGGGAGCCTCCTTTAAGGTTATCAAGTTAGATTTTAACAGATGGGGTATAACCTCAGACAAAGTCATATTGATCCGGGTGAACTGACTTTGAGGTATTTCTGCCCTTGGCTGATTGTTTCATTATTGAGTAGTCGCGGGCCTAGGTATCATCATAGCTCCTACCGTTGGATGGTGCTCGGTTCTGCTCTGACTTCTTGGATTGTAAATAGAATTGACCTACTTCATACCCATGAATGGCTTCTTCATTGTACTTGAAGAGGTGTCTTTCTGGATCTTTCCACTTCGGATCCCAGTTTCTACCCTTTCTCCAGTCAATATCAGCTTAGTAAAACCAGTCGAGGAGCTATCAATCAAGTGATTAAAGAATGGACCAGATAGCGTACCAAGAAACATGTCCACTAACTCCCTATCATACAAAGGGGGTTAGACTCTCCCTGCCAAATCTCTCCACTTCTGCGCATAATCCTTAAAACCTTCGCTTGCACCCATGGACATACTCTGGAGTTGAGTATGGGTAGGAGCAAGGTCAGCGTTATATTGATACTGCTTATAAAAAGCAATGACCAGATCTTCCCAATTGCGAACATTGGTTCCCTCCAGCTGATAGAACCAATCAAGTTGAGTCTTGGACAGACTGTCTTGAAAGAAATGGACCCATAAGTTCCTATCAGCAATGTGGGGCTGAATCTTCCTCACATAAGATCAGAGATGAAGCTTGGGACAAGAAACCCCATCATACTTTGCAAATACTAGAGCCTTGAACTTCTGTGGGATGACGACCCCAGATACCAAACCCAGCTCTTCAAAATCCAGCCCTGGTACTCTTTGGATCTCCATTGCGCTCATACGATCCTCTAATTGTTTATATCTATCCTCGGGGGGAGGATACTGTTCATCATTGTAATCAGATTCATCCTCAGAAACCTTTGGGATAGGGTTTTCCTCCCTTGTCTCACCCTCTTGATTCTCCCCTTCTTTGGATGAAGAGGTCAGATCAACCGGTTGCTTCAACGATCCTCTGAATCTTCTGCCCAGATTCAGGACACCAGCGGTCTTCTTTGCCTTCTTCTTTCTATATTTCAGAATAAGGGCCTTCAGATCTTCCAGCCCTTTAGCCAAAGTTACGAACATTTGCTGAAATTGGGCATTTTGTGCCTGGAGATCCTTGATACTTTGTTCAGAATTCATTATTGCTGAAATAGACAGCGAAAAAGATAAGAAACCTGTTATGAAACCTGCTTATGCAATGTCATGGATGATATGCGTATGCAATGATTTCAAGGATTCTTAAAGGCTCAAATTTGCTTAACCAAAAGAAACACACGTTAATTGTATTAATAAGTTTGAATTTTAACCAAGGGTGCCTTTTAGGCTTATAATCAAACAAAATAAAACTTAAATAAAAAATAAAATTAGGTTTCCCATGAGCGCATCCTCTTTGGTGCAATGTAGGCGTTTATATTCCTCTCTTCGTGAAGTAGCCTAGTGAGTTCCAGGAATTTCTTCTCGCTGGCATATAATTGAGCTTCAAACGTATCCCGCTCCTCTTTAAGTTGAACCCGGGATTTTTGTAGCTCCTCATGATCAGTTGGCATGTTAGGATGAAGAATAAGATAAGGAGTGTCTCCTTCAGCAATCGGTTCCATAATCATAGGTAGGATTACGGGGTAAGGCATCATAAGACTTTGAGCACGGGCTCGCACCCATTTGAGGTAAGGCTCAAGAGGGATTGAATTCTTGTGCTCCAGTGTCTTGCTATCAACTCTATGTACCATGCCCCGGGCTCACATGAATATTTTATGGTAACCCTGAGCATCATTCTCGTAGTCGAAGACGATTCCTCAGATAAGTGTATCAAGAGGACCATCCCTTCTCGCATACCCAAACAATCGCAGTGCCAAACAAGGATTGTAAGTGATTCCTCCCCTAATGCCTAAGATAGGGACATTAGGGAATTCTCTGCATTGACCAATGATGGTAACATTCTCCGAGGATCAAGGACACCAATGAATACCCGAATGTGTAAGAGTCATTAGCCTATGAGACCATCTCAAACCCTGTTCATTCTTCAAGACGGATCGAGGTAGGTTCAAAATAAACCACCCAGCCAAAAGAGGAGTGCAACACAAAAGGGTCCCTCTTCTCTTTATAGTACGAGTATGTAGAGAATGTAGGATATCTCCAAGCAGAGTAGGTACCGGATTGCGTGACAGGAAAACCTTAACCGCATTCACATCTATGAGATGGTCCGAATTAGGAAACAATACCAACCCATAGATGAGAAGGTCTAACACCTCTCCAAAAGCTTGTAGATCCAGTGTATCCCAAAAATGATGAGCTTTCTCAAACAAGAACTTAGCCAAAAAACCCTTGACACTTCTCCTGGTTTCCCAATTTGCCACTATGTTAGACCGTTGTAAGGATAAAGCTTTAGCAATATATTCAGGTTTAGGGTATCTTTCCATTCCATTTAAAGGTACCTTATTAAGGATAGGCACCCCCAGTAATAGAGAAAACTCATCCATAGTAGGCACTAACTGGTAATCCGGAAAAGTGAAGCATTGATGTAAAGGTTCAAAGAACTGAAAGAGCACTTTTAACATTTCTTCATCAGGGTTTGAGGTGACCAAGCTGAGAAGTCTACCCTGCCTTTTAGTGAAGGGAGAGCTTTCAGGAACCCTTTATACCAAATCCTTAAGCTAAGGAGGTACCTTTACCAGACTGACTTGGATAGTGAATCTGCGGGCGAGGGCCATGTCCTACAAAACAAGACAAAAGTAAACCATAAGAATCCTTGAAATGGTTAGTATGATATGCTATGTTATGATGTCATGATTATGCTCAGATATAGCAGATATAGCAAACACAAGCAAACCACACAGAGACCTTAGGTTTAAGGCTTGCATGGATTTTAAGGTATACCCTCTTGAACTTAGGTTGGTTCAACTTGTCCTAAATATAGTAACCGGGTTCTAAGGGATCTAAATATC
Source organism: Vicia faba (assembly GCA_948472305.1). Lineage (NCBI taxonomy): Eukaryota > Viridiplantae > Streptophyta > Magnoliopsida > Fabales > Fabaceae > Vicia > Vicia faba. The sequence continues at coordinate 985,453,131 of OX451739.1, forward strand.
ACCGATCTTTCCCCAAAATTTTGTTCCGATAGACAATTGACTTGCCACCAAACAAAAATCAAGCGTCAAACCTCAAAGAGCGTAGCATCGAGTATCAATCGACTTTGGGTTTACACCAAAGACGGCTATCTCATTACGTCCTAAAAAGCCAAGTTGGTCAATTAAGGTGCTAAGGTCAGTTGACGCTTTATGATACCACACAGCGGCCCTGTATTCTCCTTGATTACTCCAGGGCTACCGGTACACACCAAAGTATCATATCAACGTAGCTATTGTTTCAACCTTATCGGTATACCCCGCACAACTCCCTCACTGTTTATTGCTACTTACCTAAAAGGAATTCCCCGATCCGGGTTTAGGAACCAAACAACCCAAATAGATACCCTTAAAAATAAATCAAGCAATACAAGCCAAAGAAGCAATTAAGAATGACCTAGATCCTAAGGTAAACCCCACTTTTTTATTCCCCCCGCAGAGTCGCCAGTTCTGTAAAACGGTGGCAGAACTGACCATTTTTTGTTACTACTGGTTTTGTGTTTTTTGTTCAAAAATGTACGGTAAGCAAGAGTCGCCATCGACTTTTATTTCATCCAACAAAGGGAAAGGGAAAAAGAACAGAAAAAACCTTTTTCGAGATTTCTGAGTACAAGGGGTAGATTATAGAAAGGGAAGGTGTTAGCACCCTTTTTATACGTGGTTTTCCACGGGCTCTTAGGTACTTGCTCATTCTTAAATTCCTTTTGTGTGTTTGTGTGTTTGAAAAAGTTTTGAAATTTCCTTAGTGTGGCGTTTCACTTTATGGTAACCCTTGTATCAGTCCTCAAGGGTGTGATAAAGTGTTTTTTCAAAAACTTTGTTTGAAAAGTTTGTTTGAAGGTGCAAGTGTGGAAATTTATTTTTTTGAGCAACTACCTAAAAGTTTCTACCTACTCGAAAAAGACTGTCAGTTTTCTTATTTCCTTTAGACAACACTATCCTACTATTAAGGAGTAGGTAGCTCCATCGTTGGAGTTTAAGGGACAATCGAAAGGGACGAGTACAATCAATAAAGAAATGATTAGGAAACCTTAGTAGTTACCCTAGAGTCTTAAAGATCTTTCCGAGGCAACATTCGAATGGGTCATCTTTGATCTTTTGGGACTAGAGGGAAACCACTAAAACTCCCTATACTTCATGACCGTTTACCGAAGGCAACCAAAGTCAGGCAAACCCTAGGAGTGAGCATGTGCAAGTGTTTGTTTTTCAGTTTATTTAATCTTTGCACATTTAGGGTTTTCTACTGTTTTAAAAATTCATTTATCTTTTGCATGCAATCCTATTATCAATCATCTAACAGTTTATAATAACGAAAAGTAAAAGTGCGGAAAATTTAAACCTAGCTATTACAAGGCTCTGGGGAGGGGGATTACATAATCAAAAACTTAGGGAAAATAGCGGTAAATAGTAATAAACCTAAGTTAAAACTATTACAAATTCGGAGCAATTACATTAATTGGAAAAATGAATAAATAAATACGCGCGATGAAATTAAATACAAGGAATTAAAGTTAAATTTAAAGACATTTAATTAGTGAATATAGAAAAATATTTTTTTGGATTTTTTGAGAAAGTAATTAATTTTGCAAATTAACCTAATTTCTAATTAATTTTAATTATGAAAAAAAGAATTTAAGTTATCCTAATTAACTTAATTAATTAATGAAATTAAATATTTTATATAAAAAAAAATTAATTCTAATTTTTTTTTTTTGATTTTGTGATTTTAAGATTTAATTAAAAAGATATTTAAAACAATTAAAAATAAACAAAACAAAAAAGTTAAGGAAATTTAAAACAAAAAAAATTGAGATGGGCCTGAAGAAAAGTAATTCTAGGGGTATGAATTGGAATTTTCCAGGCCCAGAACAACTTCCCCATCTGCCTGCGCCTGATCGAGTGGGGCTCTCATCTGAGGGTTCATCATGCTCCTTGCCGACTGCATGTTGGATCTGATCAGTGGATGATCCAAGGCGTGGGATCTTGGGGTTTATGGTGAATGCCTTTGGACGCTGCGTGCTAGATCTTATGGCAAATATTGAGAAAATATAAAATGCGTACGCTTGGGATCGAACTCAGGACGTTTGCAATGCATGCCTTGCCCTTTGCCATCTACGTTGAATTGTTAGTCATGAACATATTTCAACCAAAAAATATAACATAAACAGACTATTATACCCAGAAACATGCGCAAATTCAAATGGGCCAGTGGTATGCTACCACGCCCTCATCTTGTTCCCCAGAACCGTCATTTTTGGTAACGACCTTTACCTACGGTCTAACGTCTGTAGATGTAAACCTTCCAACTTCAAAAATGCAGCACACGCACAATAAATTCAAATGAAGACCATAAATCAACTAGGTTTGAGGCCCTGAACACCATGGTATCCATAATCAAACCTGATTTTGCCTATATAAAAAAAAAACCTAAAACGTGCTTTGAAACCCTAAGAATGGTGTTTCACAATTCCTGCACGTAAACTCAAATCAAATTAACCCCACATATTGCATACATGATAATAAGCATGAATAAATGATTAAAACATGTTGATAATGCCAGAATTAAGGAAAACGATTTTCAAAAATAGAGCAAATTGTGATTGTTCTTATGCTTGGTTCTTGATGCTTTGAGGCTCAGGAATGGTTGGGATAGCTTCAGTGAAGGTCCAAGAGTGTTGTTGTGTCCTTGGAATTACTTGAAAAGGCTTAGGGAGAGGAATCTGATCTGCACTTTTTTGACAAAAAGTTGAACTTTTTTCTTGCTCTTAGGGAGGCAGGATGCACATGAATTCTTCTTCTCTAGGGTTGCAATGCATTGTGTTAGAACATAGTTTGATTCTACAGCCCTCAGTTAGAGTTTTGATGATAACAAAATACAAGATTAAATGAATTATGAGATTTATATATGACATAGATGCTACCTAAAAATATGTTGTGTATTTACAGGAAACTCTGATGGAATCAGCATCAGAATATCAGAATATCAACATCAGCATCAAAAGATATGTCACATCAAAAGATCAGTACATGTGCCTACGCTGAAGTCTGATGAACAGAATCTGCGCTTAACATACTCTGATTCTGATCAAGATCTTAACTATGTCATCAGCACTCAGAAGCGCCAAGATAAGTCAAAGCCAAGAACGCTCAGATCTTCATTAAGCAGAACATTTTGAAGTGTTAACGTTACTGCATTCAAGGCAGATTAATTACCAACGGCTTTATTCCAAGACAAAAATCTTCTCAAAATGGAAAGAACGTAATGAGCATTGAAATGGAATTATTGGCATCAACGTATCTTTTCCAAGAAGTATTTAAACAAATCAGTGAGAAGTGAAATGGCTAATGCTCTACAATACTCTACACGCCTAAAGTCAATCATCACTAAACTCGTTCTCACTTTTTCTAAAAGCTTTCAACCGCTTACTCTATAGCTCTAGCAATCTAGTGTCACTTAAGCTTCATTTTGTGTATTATCACAGTTGTGATATATAGTTTTTGTAGAAAACATCAAACACACATAATAGTTCATTTATCTGTAAGAAAGAATTTCCTTGAGAAACCGGTCTGTGGTTTAGACTCAAGAAGGCTTTAGCAGTTGTTAAAGCAGTTTTGTATTCAGTTGAATATAGTGGATTAAGACCTCGTTGGAGAGAGGCGAAATCACCTTGATGGGTGGACTGGAGTAGTTTGAGATCAAACGAACCAGGATAAAAATAACGTGTTGTCTGCATTTGATTTCAAGTTTCAACAATTCAACCCCCTTCTTGTGTTTTTCACTTCTTCAATTGGCATCAGAGCGCCTGGTTCTGAGTTCATAACACTTAACCGTGTCAGTACAAGATCCAGCGTTGAAAAACACTATGGCCGGAACACATCACAACATCAGCAATGACAACAACGAAGAAAGAGACAGATTCAGTGGCAAACCTCCAGTCTTTGATGGAGAGAACTTTGATTACTGGAAAGACAGAATTGAAAGCTTCTTTCTAGCCCATGATGATGATCTGTGGGATATGGTGAAAGATGGATACACGCACCCAGTGAATGCAAGTGGTCAGAAGATTGACAGGAAAGCAATGTCTGATCAACAGAAGCGTGATTTCAAAAACCATCACAAGGCCAAAACTATTCTTCTCAGTGCTATCTCTTACTCTGAATATGAAAAGATATCAAACAGAGACACTGCTAAGAACATGTTTGACTCTCTCAGAATGACGCATGAAGGCAACCTTCAAGTTAAAGAAACTAAAGCTCTTGCGCTCATTCAGAAGTATGAGGCATTCAAGATGGAAGAAAGTGAATCTATTGAAACAATGTTCTCAAGATTTCAGATTCTGGTTGTTGGTCTCAAAGTTCTGGACAAAGGGTATTCTACTACTGATCATGTCAAGAAGATCATCAGAAGCTTGCCAAAACAGTGGAGGCCAATGGTCACGGCGCTGAAGCTAGCTAAGGATATCAACACAATCTCTCTGGAGGAACTTGTCAGCTCCCTCAGAAGTCACGAGATAGAGCTAGAAGCTGATGAACCTCAAAAGCAAGGTAAGCCATTAGCTTTAAAATCTAACAGAAAATCTGACTCCAAGGTTTTGCAGGCTGTTGAAGAAACCTCTGATGGGTCCTCATCAGAAGAAGATGAACTGTCTCTCCTCTCCAAAAGGGTGAACCAACTGTGGAAGCAGAGGCAAAGAAAGTTCAGGAATCCCAGAATATCTGAGAACCAGAACGAACCCTCCTCCAGATACAGAAGGTCAGAATCCTCCTCTGGACATAGAAGATCTGAAGGCTCTTCAGGAAGCAGAAAGCCAAACAACAAGGACATCATCTGCTATGAATGCAACGAGCAAGGACACTACAAGAGTGACTGCCCAAAGCTTCAGAAGGAAAATCCCAGAAGAAAGTTTGGCAAGGAAAAGAAGAAAAGTCTCATGGCTACATGGGATGACTCTGACACATCTGAAGCTGACTCAGAATCAGATGATGAGAGAGCAAACATAGCTCTCATGGCAAACATATTAGAAGACAGTGAAGCTTCTGAATCAGACTCTGAATCAGACTCTGAATCAGACACAGAAGAGGTATTTCCTGACTTTGCTATTAATTTTACTAAGGCTGAACTAGCTGAAAGCCTTAATGAGATTCTGGAAAGATATCAGCAGATCAGAGTCAAATTCAGAAACCTGAAAAGGGATCTTGCTTCTGACTCTGATAAAACTGAGAGTCTCAAGTTGGAAAATTCTGAGTTGAAAAATAAAGTTTCAAAATTAGAAAATATATTACAAAACTCTCAGAAGGAAACAATTCTTGAAACTCCCAGTAGTGCTGAGGAGATCATCAAGGAGTATGATCACAGCTTTCAGAAGTTTCTTGTTAAAAGCATAGATAGAAGCAAAATGGCTTCAATGATCTATGGAGTTAGCAGAAATGGCAGAAAGGGAATAGGATACCAAGGTAAGGTACCTACACCAAAGAATGCCATGGATTTAGTTATTAAACGAACTCCACTTAAGTCACACTTTGTATATGGGAACACACATGACATCAAATACACTAGTAGCAATTATTCTGTCAAACCAAAATTCAACCAGAGTTTTGGTAAAACTAACAAATCAGGACCCAAGAAAATATGGGTACCTAAGGATAAAATAATACATATTGCAGATATCTTTAGCAGCAAAGCAGAAACACCAGTCATGGTACCTGGACTCTGGCTGCTCGCGACACATGACAAGAAGAAGGCATATGTTCCAAAGCCTGGAACTTAAGCCTAGAAGCCATGTAGGCTTTGGAGGCAATCAGAGGGGAAAGATCATTGGCTCTGGAACAGTAGGTAATGGAAATCTTCCCTCTATCAGTAATGTCTTATTAGTAGATGGATTAATGCATAACCTGTTATCCATAAGTCAATTAAGTGATAACGGTTATGATATAATCTTTAATCAAAATTCATGTAAAGCTGTTAGTCAGAAAGATGGGACTATCCTGTTTAATGGAAAGAGGAGAAACAACATTTACAAAATCAAACTTTCTGAACTGAAAAGTCAGAATGTAAAGTGTCTTCTGTCTGTTAACAACGAGCAATGGATCTGGCACAAAAGATTGGGGCATGTTAGTATGAGAAGAATATCTCAGATTAACAAACTCAATCTGGTCAGAGGACTTCCTAATCTGAAGTTCAATTCAGATGCTCTGTGTGAAGCATGTCAGAAAGGCAAGTTTGCAAAACCTGCTTTTAAATCTAAAAACGTTGTTTCCACCTCTAAGCCATTATAATTTCTGCACATTGACTTATTTGGACCAGTTAAAACTACTTCAGTCAGTGGCAAGAAGTATGGGTTAGTAATCGTAGATGACTATAGCAGATGGACATGGGTAAAGTTCTTAAGACACAAAGACGAGTCACACTCTATGTTTGTTACCTTTTGTAACCAAGTTCAGAATGAAAAGGATCTTAGAATCGTCAAAGTCAGAAGTGATCATGGTGGAGAGTTTGAAAACAAAGATTTTGAATCATTTTTTAATGACAAAGGCATTCTGCATGATTTCTCTTGTCCTAGAACTCCCCAGCAAAATGGAGTTGTAGAACAAAAGAACAGAACATTGCAAGAAATGGCCAGAACCATGATCAACGAGACTAACGTTGCTAAGATCTTCTGGGCAGAGGCGATAAACACAGCGTGCTACATTCAGAATAGAATCTCCATAAGACCTATTCTGGAAAAGACTCCATATGAATTGTGGAAGAACAGAAAGCCCAACATTTCATATTTTCATCCATTTGGATGTACTTGCTTTATTTTGAATACTAAAAATTATTTGAACAGGTTTGACTCTAAAGCACGGAAGTGTATTATGTTAGGATACTCTGAACGCTCAAGAGGGTACAGAGTATACAATACAGAAACACAGATTGTGGAAGAATCAATCAGTGTTCGTTTTGATGATAAGCTTGGCTCTCAAAAGTCAAAGCAGAATGAAGTATTTGCAGGTATGGAAGTTGAATTCACAGGTACTGAAGACAAGTCATCAGAAGCTCGTAATAGAGACACTCCCTCAACATCAGAAAGAGGCACTGCAAGCAATCCAGCATCTTCTGTTGATCAACCTCAGAAAAGACCATCCAGAAGCAGCATGGATCATCCAGAAGAAACTATCTTAGGAAGAAAGGAAGATCCAATCAGAACAAGAGCCAGCTTCAGAAACTCTGAAGAACCCCTCATGGGACTTATTTCTATGATTGAACCATCTTCAATTGATGAAGCACTTCTGGACAATGACTGGATTCTAGCAATGCAAGAGAAGCTGAATAAATTCACAAGAAATGACGTATGGGATCTGGTTCCTAAACCAAAAGGATTCAACGTCATTGGAACTAAATGGGTGTTCAGAAACAAACTGAATGAACAAGGTGAAGTCATCAGAAACAAGGCACAATTGGTAGCACAAGGTTATAGTCAGCAAGAGGGGATAGACTATACAGAAACCTTTGCTCCAGTCGCCAGGTTAGAATCTATCAGACTTTTAATTTCTTTTGCTGTTAATAAAGGCATCAGTCTGTATCAGATGGATGTCAAGAGTGCATTCTTAAATGGATATATAGAAGAAGAGGTATATGTGCACCAACCCCCTAGTTTTGAAAGTTCAAAAAATCCAGAATATGTTTTCAAACTAAAGAAGTCACTGTATGGTCTGAAACAAGCTCCCGGAGCTTGGTATGAAAGACTGAGTAACTTCTTGTTAGAAAAGGAATTCACCAGAGGGAAAGCGGACACAACCTTATTCTGTAAGACAGTTAAGAATGACATCTTAGTCTGCCAGATTTATGTTGATGATATAATATTTGGATCTACTAATCCCTCTCTGGGAAGAAAATTTGCTAAGTGTATGCAGGCAGAATTTGAGATGAGCCTAATGGGGGAACTGAAATTCTTTCTGGGAATTCAGATCAATCAAACCCCAGAAGGAACTTACATTCATCAGAGCAAATATGTCAGAGAACTTCTGAAGAAATTTGATCTCTCAGAATGTAAGCCATCAAAGATTCCAATGCATCCCACGTGCATTCTGGAAAGAGAAGAGGTAAGCAAAAAGGTAGAATAGAAGGTCTACAGAGGTATGATTGGTTCTCTTCTTTATCTTACAGCTTCAAGACCTGATATTTTATTCAGTGTATGCATTTGTGCAAGATTCCAATCAGATCCTAGAGAATCTCACTTAACAGCTGTTAAGCGAATTTTCAAGTATCTGAAAGGTACTACTAATCTGGGTCTGTTTTATAGAAAATCTAGTGATTACAGCTTAGTAGGTTACTGTGATGCTGACTTTGCTGGAGACAGAGTTGAACGTAAAAGCACTTCTGGAAGCTGCCAGTTTCTGGGAGAAAATCTGATCTCGTGGTCCAGCAAAAGACAATCCACCATTGCTCTATCAACAGCAGAAGCTGAATACATAGCAGCGGCTAGATGCAGCACACAAATTCTCTGGATGAAAAGTCAACTTGAGGACTTCCAGATTTATGAGAGTAACATTCCTATCCTCTGTGATAACACCTCTGCTATTTCCTTAAGTAGAAATCCAATTTTGCATTCTAGGGCTAAGCATATAGAAATAAAACATCATTTTATTAGGGACTATATTCAGAAAGGAATCTTAAACTTAAAATTTATTGATACAGACCATCAATGGGCTGATATCTTCACAAAACCACTTTCTGAAGATAGGTTCAACTTCATTCTGAATCATCTCAGCATGAAGCTCTGTCCAGAATAAAACTGTTTTAATTTTATATATTAACCTTCAGAATTATGTTTATTTCTCTGTGAACTTCTGATCAATCCTCTTTCAGAACTTTTAGAAATGCAGATTGTATCAGAATCTATCCATGAAGCTCTGAGCTCTTCAGTTCAAAGATAGAAGTGATGTTCACTCAAAGCAAACAAGTGTCATACAGTCATCAGCTGTTTCCTGAGGCTGAACACACGTTCACGCTTCTGAAAAGGCAAAGCGCTGATTGGATGCATTAAGATACATGTCACTGGTAACCATTTAAGTATCTTTCTGAAATCCCCTAAAATTAGATGTCATTTAATGCTATTAATCATGATTTATTTCTCTCTCTTAAGCGTTTATGTTTTCAAAAAACTTTTTCGAAATCTATTTAAACACCATTCACACCATTCACAACGTTTACCCTAACATTCGTTTTCAATCAATTTTTCTGATATCTGTGTTTGTGTTCTTCTTTCTCAAGAAACCCCCTAAACCTTTTTCAAAAAATCCTCGTGTGAACATGGCTTCTAGCAGCAATCTCTCTTCAGGGTCCTAGAAAGATGTATCAGCTGAGCAATATGAGGTTCCTCTCAGAACGCTACTCACTCCAGTCAAGAACCTTGAAGTTCTGTCAGAGATTATAGTGGATTTCAACAGTTTGAAGGAAAATGGTTTTGATTTATCAGAAGAGATTCAAGCTCAAGGATGGGAGAAATAATTTGACAGGTTGGTGGGTCCAACTTTTCCTATCTTGGTTAAGGAATTCTGGATTCACGTGTCTTCCTCAAATCACCAAGTCACTTCTTACATAATGGGGAAGAAAATTGTGATTACTGAAGACCTAATTGCAAAATTGATTGGATACAATGGCGGTGGTATTCGCTGTATAGACATGGCTGAAAGGTGCTCAGATGTTGCTGTTGTAGCAAGGGAAATTTTCACGCTGGGGCTTCCCTCCAGCAAGATAAGGGATTTGAGAGATAAGCACAGAATTTGGGAAAAGATTATTCTGGGCTGTTTCAACCACAGGAAGCCTACAAGCTCTCCTGATTACATAAACATAGATCAACAGTTTCTGATCTATTTTATTTCTCAGAGGGTAAAGATTAATCTAGCTCATCTTCTGTTAAACCATCTGAGAACAAGCATCAAGGAGACGAGAGAAGATGAACGCACTAAAAGGGATTGGATACCCTTGGGCAGATTGATATCAGATATTTTGATTGAGAATAGGCGGATTGAACACTTGACAGAGGCACAAGAGATCAGCACCCTGGAACCTTCTATTGGCAAGCAGCTGAATGCCAAGAATCTAAAGAAGATGAAGCTGATAGAGAACATTAAGAAGGAGCCCAACGTCACTCATTTTGCTGACATCTCCAACAGAAGAGTCCCTCTGGACGAATTCCCCATGTTCTCAGAGATTGACTCCAAGCCTCAGATCATTCTGAGATACTTGGACGCTGGTAAAGCTGATGGTACAGCTTCTAATCTAAACATTCAAGATCTTCAGCAGAAGGCACCAGAGGTTGTTCTGAAGAAGTCTAAGAAGAGAAAAGCTGCTCCAGAAGGATCATCATAACAGACTCTAAAGAAAAGAGGTAATCCTGTTTCTGTATCTGTTTTAAATTCAACTGCAGTTTCCACATCTACTCCTACTGCCATTCCAACACCAGCTGATATACCAACACCACAAACATTTGAAGATTTTGACATTGACTTTGACCCTTCTGAGTCATTAACTCTCAGAAGATCCCGCTCTAAACCACAAAATCTAAACACTGCAACCATACCAGAACCATAACTTGCACAAGTTCTGTCTGACATAGACCAACATACTTCCGCTCCTGAAACAAACAATCCAAATCCACAACCAGAAATTCCCATTTCTCCACAACCTGATATTCCACTTTCACCAATACCAGAAACTCCACTCTCTCCAACACCAGAACCAGAAATCCCACAACCTTCCTCTCCTCAACCAGAAAGTAATCCACCATCTCCTCAACATACACAATCTCCACAACCTGAGACTCAAAACTCTGAGGCTCAAACCTCTGAGTCCCCTGAACCACAACCATTGGCAATTCAATTGCCTTGTGGTACAACTGTCAATATGGCTCAACTTCCCTCTTCACCAGAAACAACTCCACCAAATACTCCACATAGTCCAATCGTTATTTCTGACTCTCCCACTCCCTCACCTAAGAAAAATACAGAAAACCACAGCAAGACAGTCATTGACCTAACAATCCTTGAACGCCTTGCTGCAATAAACCAGAAAACTGCCATCCCTAAACCGAAACAACCAGATGTTGGTTCCAGCATTTTGAACTTTGAATCAGATATGCAGAAGTGGATCACTTCTTTGAAACAAGCAAGTCTGGAAGTGGTTGATCCTGCTGTATCAGATCATCTCTGGACTCAATTCAGAAGATGGGTTTGCGCTGAAACCTTCAAGTTGCAAGACCAGAGTTATGGACAGGCTCAACAGAACTTCAGCAAACTGCTGAAGGAAATGGAAGGTCCAGTTCTGAGCAAGCTGCTGAAGGAAGAAGTTCTCCATCTGGACAGTGAGCCTTGGTATGAAAAGCGTCCAGCATCTACAGTTCAACCTGCAGAAGAACAGACTATTCAAGATGAAGACTTGGGTCAAGTAGAAGAAGCTACAGAAAGCTCTGAGAAGCAGCCTGTATCTGAAGATCCTCAAGCTTCCTCTCTTGACAGGCAAACTCTGGAAGATTTGAAGAGATCAGACATGCTGATGAATGAACGGATGGACAAGCAGGATATCAAGATTGAATCTATAACAAGCATGGTAGCAAAGCAAAACAAAACCAGCGAACAAATCAAGAGCATGTTGGAAGCTCTGTTCACACGACTTCCTCCTTCTTCTTAGATTTTTCTTATGTTTTCCTTGATTTCTTTACATGTTTGTTTGTAATATTTCTAATTGTTCTAAACTATCATTGCTTCTGTTAATACAAACGTGTTTTGCTCTAATCTTTTTAACTCTGATTAACTATGCTTTTTGATAGCTGACAAAAAGGGGGAGAAAGAATGATATTTTTCAATAACGGTTTACTGAGACAAAAGTCTCAAACATTCTAACATCCTTATATACTTGCTGTTCTAAAAAGCTTACAGGTACAAGAATCTGATGAACTCTGATAAAGAAAAATTCTGATGATCAAAGAAAGGTTCAATAAAGTTCTGATGCTCAAGGTCTCAAGGAATCAAAGGGAAATAATCAACTCAGGGGGAGTTTTTCTCATCATTACTCTGATACTTTTTATTCCTTACCTTCTTAGCTCTGATCTTTTATTCTTTATCTGATTATCTCTGATACCGTTTCCTCTTTATCCTTAAACTCTGATACTTTCATCATTTTATTTTAATTGAAAAAATGTAGTTTTTGTCATCATCAAAAAGGGGGAGATTGTTAGAACATAGTTTGATTCTACAACCCTCAGTTAGAGTTTTGATGATAACAAAATACAAGATTAAATGAATTATGAGATTTATATATGACATAGATGCTACCTAAAAATATGTTGTGTATTTACAGGAAACTCTGATGGAATCAGCATCAGAATATCAGAATATCAACATCAGCATCAGAAGATATGTCACATCAAAAGATCAGTACATGTTCCTACGCTAAAGTCTGATAAACAGAATCTGCACTTAACATACTCTGATTCTGATCAAGATCTTAACTATGTCATCAGCACTCAGAAGCGCCAAGATAAGTCAAAGCCAAGAACGCTCAGATCTTCATTAAGCAGAACATTCTGAAGTGTTAATGTTACTGCATTCAAGGCAGATTAATTACCAACGGCTTTATTCCAAGACAAAGATCTTCTCAAAATGGAAAGAACGTAATGAGCATTGAAATGGAATTATTGGCATCAACGTATCTTTTCCAAGAAGTATTTAAACAAATCAGTGAGAAGTGAAATGGCTAATGCTCTACAATACTCTACACGCCTAAAGTCAATCATCACTAAACTCGTTCTCACTTTTGCTAAAAGCTTTCAACCGCTTACTCTATAGCTCTAGCAATCTAGTGTCACTTAAGCTTCATTTTGTGTATTATCACAGTTGTGATATATAGTTTTTGTAGAATACATCAAACACACATAATAGTTCATTTATCTGTAAGAAAGAATTTCCTTGAGAAACCGGTCTGTGGTTTAGACTCAAGAAGGATTTAGCAGTTGTTAAAGCAGTTTTGTATTCAGTTGAATATAGTGGATTAAGACCTCGTTGGAGAGAGGCGAAATCACCTTGACGGGTGGACTGAAGTAGTTTGAGATCAAACGAACCAGGATAAAAATAACGTGTTGTCTGCATTTGATTTCAAGTTTCAACGATTCAACCCCCCTTCTCGTGTTTTTCACTTCTTCACATTGTGTATATGTACTGAATCAGATTAGGTCAATAGAATTAGAAAAAATCCAAAGATGTAATGGTCTGGAATTTTGATTCAAATCTTTCCAAAATTGGAGATTTATTCCTCTCATGGCTTGGCACGAGTTTGCTTGATGTTATACATCATATTTGGATTGTCATTTAATACAAAATCAACTCAAAATGACCTTTTATTATTTTGTATCATTTATTTGATTTTATTTGATTTTTTTAATGATAAAATCAAAATAAATTAAATAAATAAATCCAATAATGCATGAGAAGGTGTATGGGTCGTGGACCAGGCTAGGAGTGTGTTGAAAGCATAAAACGTTAGGCCCGTTTGAAGAAAAATGCATTTTTGGGCATTGTTGACTTTGTGCAAATTTCCAAAATTGACCAACTTTGACAATGCATATCTCTCTCAATTTTGACCCTAAGAGGGTGTTCCAAGGCTTTTTAGAAATCTTAGGATATCCCCTAAGCAACCTCTTTGGTTTCATCGCAATTGGATCTTCCATGTTCATGTAAGGAGCTTAGACTTAAAGGGTGTTTTTGTTGACTTTTTGAAATGACCTATAATGTCTGAATTTATATCTTTTCTTGAGTGCATTTATTGAACTTGAGGGCTGAAGATGAGTTGTACGGAATTGGATTCTCTTCAAAATGAGTCTTGGATGAGAAATTTCTGATAAAGTATGAGAAAGTTATGCCTGGTCAAAGTTTGGTTGACTTTTCCTATAAAAACCCTAATTTAGCAACTTTTGAGTTTTCATGAATAAGGAGCATTCCTTGAGGAATCATGATCAACCATTGATCAAATGATGTATATCACTTCAAAATGTTGATGTTGACCAAAAATCTTGAAGTTTGACTGTATGTGGGTCACAGTTGACTTTTGTCGTAATACTGTTGATTTTCAGGCATTTGAGCAGTTGACTGAGCAAACTTCTTGTGCAAGGCATGAAACTTGACATGCATGATCTTCAGGACATACTAGGGAAATGGAAACAATTTAGGACCCTTGGAACTCAAACAATCTTGATGATGAGTGAAACCATAGTTTGGGGCTCATTGTCTTAGGAGGAGGATTTGTCTGGTCAATCCTTAGTCAACTTGAGCAATTGAGAACCTCTAGGAGTATGTTTTTGTGTAAAATGGGAGGGAAAATTTTAGGGTACAACAATATGCAACGAATGTGTCTATGCATCAATATACATTGGTGAAAACTATGTATACATGTCCTAAATGTTGTGGGAAATAATTTCGTATTCTCCTTTTTAAACCATTGGCTTTAAGTTATCAACCCCCTGACATTATGTGTTGTAACATCGTGGTATATTTTGAATGATTTAAACATAGATCTCAATGTTTGTATCATAGGTGTAGGCGTAGCATAGCGCATGTGTAATTGTGGAGATAAGCGTAGACATGGACGCAACCGTGGATCTTCTTTCGATATTTTCTAACCAAAATATTTTCAATATTTTATCAAGTGTTTTTACTTGTTAAATCCTCGAAATGATTTCAACACAATATTAAAAAAAAAACATAGTATTTTGCAAACAAGTCTGGGAAAAAAAACACGATTCGCGAGATATGAAGAGAAATACAAGCTTTATTGATATGCCTTTGAATAGGTGTGAGTACAAGATGCAATTCCTAAAATGAGGTAATTACAGAAAATTTTAAAACTGTAAATGGAAATTAAAATGATAATTGTCACTATTATCTTCCCAATATCCTTTTGATGGCTTCCAATCTTCTTTGCTTCTGAGTTGTATGGTTTAGATTTAACTCATTATTCGTGGTTCGTGGTCGCAGTTCTTAGATCGCTGTCTTTTTGTTCTTTATTTCTTTCAGATAAGATCCCTAATTTTTTCCTGGATCGCCCTTTCGGGTTTTCAATACACCGGGATAAATTTTTTTGTGTATGTCCCTAATTTTTGCCTAGATCGCCCTTTCAGATTTTCAATCCACCAAGACTCTCCTTTTTTCCTAAGTCACCTATTTAAGGTTCAATCTTAGCAAGCTTTCTTATACATTGTATTTTTTACTACATTTGTATTTTTCGGATGCGATAGTTCTTCCCCATCCATTGTTGTGAGGATAAGACCACCACCGGAGAATGTTGTTTTCACCATAAATGGACCTTCGTAGTTGGGTGTCCATTTACCACGTGAAGCAAGACGGGGTAGCTGTATCTTTTTAAGCACTAGATCTTCCTCTTTGAATATGCAAGGACGGACTTTCTTGTCGAAGGCTTTCTTCATCCGTTTCTGATATAATTGACCATGGCACACAGTTCTCAAACATTTCTCTTCAATGAGGTTGAGCTGATCAAGTCGTGTTTGAACCCATCCGGCTTCCTCGAGCTTTGTTTCCATTAGCACCCAGAGTGATGGAATTTCTATCTCAACTGGGAGTACTACCTTCATGCCATATACCAGATAAAAAGGAGTTGCACCTGCTGATGTGCGTACAGAGGTACAATAGACATGTAAAGCAAAGGGAAGCATTTCATGCCAATCTTTGTATGTCTTCACCATTTTTTGAATTATTTTCTTGATATTTTTGTTTGCAGCTTTGATGGCCCCGTTCATCTTGGGTCGATATGGTGAGGAATTATAATGCTCGATCTTGAAATCGTCGCATAATTCTTTCATCATTTTATTGTTCATATTAGACCCGTTATCAGTTACGATCAAGTTTGGAACCCCATATCTGCATATGAGATTTTTCTTGATGAAACAAGTGACCACTTGGCTTGTCACATTTGCATATGATGTTGCTTTTACCCATTTGGTAAAGTAATTGATGGAGACTAGTATAAATCGATGTCTTTTAGATGCCTTCGGTTCGATCATACCTATCATATCAATTCCCCACATTGAGAACGACAAAGGAGAGCTCATGACATTTAGAGGAATAGGTGGTATATTCATTTTGTCAGTGTAGATTTGGAATTTTTGACAGGTTTTGGTGTAACGATAGAAATCTGCTTCCATTGTTAACCAGTAATACCCTGCCCGTAGAATTTTCCTTGTTGTCGCATGCCCATTTGTATGGGTTCCAAAAGTGCCTTCGTGGATTTCTCTCATAAGTGTATCTCCTCTTGTTTCTCCATACAACTAGGTAGCACCATATCATAATTTCTTTTGTACAGTACATTACCACTCTGAAAGAATTTTGATGCTAGCCTTCACATAGTTCATTTGTTTATGATAGAGGAATTTTCTGGATACTCTTGTTTCTCAAGATACCACTTGATGTCATAAAACCAGGGCTTGTCACTGGTCCTTCTTCAATAGCGAAGCAATGTGCAGGCTCTTCAAAATGTATGATAGTAATTTGCGGCTTATGGTTATTCCATTTTGCTTTAAATATGGCTGATAAGGTTGCTAGAGCATCTGCCATTTGATTTTCTTCTCGCGGGATGTGGTTAAAAGTAATTTCGGTGAATTCCGCAGCTAGCTTTAAGACATGATCCTGATATGGAATCAAGTTTGGGTGTTTGGTGTCCCATTCACCTTTGACTTGGTATATGACTAACACAGAGTCTCCGAATACTTCAAGATATTTGATTCTTAGATTGATAGCATCTTCCACACCTAGGATGCAAGCTTCATATTCGGTGATATTGTTGGTGCAGTCGAAACATAACCTTGTAGTATAAGGTTTTGATAGTTCTTTGGAGAAGTCAAAACTACCTCAATACCATGTCCCAATGCATTTGAAGTTCCTCCAAACATGAATGTCCAATGTTCCCCTGGTTCAGATCCTTCGTCAGGCCCTGGTATTTCGTAGTCATCTATAGCCATAACATCTTCGTCTGGAAAGTCAAACTTCATGGATTGATAATCTGGCAACGGTTGATGGGCCAGATGATCAGCTAGTATACTACCTTTGATGGCCTTTTGGGTAACATATAGTATGTCGTACTCTAATAATAACATCTGCCATCGAGCAATCCTCCCTATAAGAGCTGGTTTTTCGAACACATATTTTAAGGAATCCATCCTTGCTATTAGTCGCTTGGTGTGTGTTAACATGTATTGCCTCAATCTTTTAGTATCCCAAGCCAATGCACAATAAGTATTCTCGAGGAGTGAGTACCTAGTTTCACAGTCAGTGAATTTCTTGCTAGGTAGTAGATTGCATGCTCTTTCCTACCTATTTCGTCTTGTTGGCCCAATACATATCACATTGATCCTTCAAGTACTATTAGGTACATAATGAGCGGTCTCCCGGGAACTGGTGGCATTAAGATTGGTGGCTCTTGTAAATACTACTTTATCGTCTCAAAAGCTTTATGGCAATCCTTATTCCATGTTACTGTTTGATCTTTTCGCAAAAATTTGAATATAGGCCCGCACGTAGCAGTTAGGCGTGATATGAACCTTGAAATGTAGTTTAATCGCCCTAAGAAGCCATTTACCTCTTTTTCCGTCTTTGGCGCTGAAATTTCTTGTATGGCTTTTACTTTGGAGGGGTCCACTTTGATACCATGTTGGCTTACAATAAAACCCAGTAACTTGTCTGACCTGACACCAAAGGTACATTTGTTTGGATTCAACTTCAATTTAAACCTTCGTAGATGATCAAATAACTTATGCAGATGTATGATATGGTCCTCTTCTATATGAGATTTGACAATCATATCATCTACACACACCTTAACTTCTTTGTGAATCATATCATGGAACAGTGTGACCATTGCCCGCTGATAGGTTTCCCTCGCGTTCTTTAGGCCAAATGGCATTATTTTGTAGCAAAAGGTGCCCTAGGGTGTCATGAAAGTAGTATTTTCTGTGTCTTCGGGTGCCATTTTGATTTGATTATATCCTGAGAATCCATCCATGAATGAGAATACTGAAGCTTGAGTCGTGTTATCTACAAGAACATCTATGTGAGATAGTGGGAAATCGTCTTTAGGACTTGCTTTGTTTAGATCCCGATAGTCTACACACATACGTACTTTGCCATGTTTCTTGGGTACTGGCATGATGTTAGCTATCCAAGGTGGATAGTTTACCACTGCCAAGAACCTTGTGTGGAATTGTTTAAAAACCTCTTCCCAAATTTTGGTGGACATATATGGATGAGTTATCCCGAGCTTTTTCCTAATTGGGGTACAACCTTATTTGAGAGGTAGTATGTGTACTACAATGTCTGTATCCAACCCTGGAATGTGTTTGTAGGACCAGGTGAATATATCCACATACTCTTGTAACAACTTGACCAACCTTTCTTTGACGCTTTCTTTTAACGTTGCCCCTAGCTTGATCTCTTTCGGGTCCTCTTATGTGCCAAGATTAATAGTCTCAATAGGCTCTTGATATGGTTGTATACTGTAAGCCATTTGTTCTATGCTTCTTGCCAATTTTTCAGAAAGTTCAAGATCCTCATCATCTTCCTCTTTAGCTTGGTTAACGGGAGCATCAAAGTCATATCGGATAGCAGCAGTAACATTATCGGTGATTTTTGGCATGGATCTGCACATTTATCATGTTTTGGTGTAGTTTTTATTTAGTACGTGAATTTGGAAAATGCATATGAGAGGAAGTATTTCCATTTTAAAATATGTAATATAAATGCAAAAGAAAAACAAGGATCTTAATTGAATACAAAACATATTTTTATTAATTTTGAATATTGATTGAAACATACGGGGGACTCTTACAAACAACCCCTATGCCTCGGGCTTGACATAGGTTCTTTCAAAAACAAAGAAAATTACTTTCAAAAGAAAATCTCAGGAATCTCCACAACTGTCCAGTTCTTGAACTCCTCGCCTGGGGTGCATTCACAGATGTAATCTAATGCCCTTTTGATGTTGTCTTTGTGGGATATCATCGCCACTTGTTTACAATTCTCTACCCCTCTGCCGATGAAGGTTTCCTGGATTGGTGGAAACAGTGCCTTCCCTTTTAGAGTAACCTTTGATGATTCATAACCCAAACCAAAACGGTTCTTCTTCTAAGATATTTCGGGGAGCTTTCCCCAACCTTTCGAGTCACCATTCTCCATTTTCATTTGCAAATCTCTCCATGAAGTCATAGTAGGCTTCTTGACCTTTTATACCGGTAAGGTTATCATTGAAGAAACCTATAATACTTGAAATGGTGTAGCTATGCAATCTTTGTCAGTACTGATATACCTGTAAGACTCAATGTGACTTATGAAGATGTCTTCTTCTCCACCAATTATGACCAATCTTCCTTCAACAAAGAATTTTAGTTTTTGATGTAAGGTTGAAGTGACTGCCCCTGCTGCATGGATCCAAGGTCATCCGAGTAAACATGTATACGCCAGTTCTATATTGTTGTACCCCAAAATTTTCCCTCTCATTTATCAAGACTTTTCTCACAAGATTTCTTTGACTCAAGACTGGATTAGGGTTTGTTCAGCTCAAGACATCTCATCTTGCACTGATAACCCAAAATTAGGGTTTGAGTTTGCACAAGGATTTTTGGACTATCAATGCTTCATGTGACTTTCAAACATCATTATGGACCCCTAAGATCACTCATGACAAGTTTCAAGCCTTGAACCATATTTTTTATCAGTCAATTGGACAGTTGACCTAAAAATCAGCTGTATTGGGGAAAAATTCAACCATGGCCAATTCTCAGTCAAACTTCATAATTTTAGATCCACATCAACATTTTAAACTTATATGTATCATTTGTTAAAGTTTGGATCATAATTCCTCAAGAAATTTGATCAAATCACCAAAAGGGCAAAATGATCAAAATTAGGGTTTTGACTTAGGAAGGGCAATTTCTGATTTTTAACCTAGCAAATAACCAATTGAGTTAAAGCATGATTTCAAGGATTCAATTGAATCATATTGACCTTATTACATGGCTCAAAACATTGCAATTTCATTGGATTGACAGATGAAATTTGCAGTCAACTGATCAAAAGTCAACTGTACACTGAAAAGTCAAACTTTGACTTTTTGGTCAAAATCAAGTGCCAAGGATCGCAATTCATCAAAAAATGTCAAAATGTGAAACTTGTTCATCAAGAAATCCAAGTTTGAAGATTAGGGTTTGAATTTGAAATTTTTCTTAACTTAGAAAATTTTCTAAGTATAGAAAATTTCTTATTTTTTCTCAACTTTAGGCCACTTTTTCACCATGATGCATAATGATTCAAGGAAAGTTCCCAACATGAAAGTTGTAGACCTCCATGAAATCTACAAATTTTCTTCACACACTTTTACCTAAAGATACTTGTATCTCAATATATAAATTTATGAATACATGGTCATGAACTAAATAACTTAGTGAAATTATGCCCTAATTTAGGCAGGTTTTGGACCCAACTTCATGGAAATGTTTCACCTAGTTCCAAGAATTATCTCAAAATTAATTTTAAAGATGAGTTATAGAGAATATTGCAAGCTTTCCAAAATGTCCAATAACTCCTCAAGATCATTTTTGAGTAGGGAGAATCGAAGAGATGAAGTTGGCAATTTCTCACTTTTTGTCCAAGCCATTTCATGAAGAACAAAGTTGCAACTAGTACATATGATGCCTAATCCATGCTTTTCAGGTCCCAAACTTGTTCCTCACTCCTTAATTAAATGCTTACTCAGTTGACAAAGCTTTTATCCATGCCTTAGAACCATTATCCAACTTGCAATTCCATTTATGGCAAAAAGTGACCATTGCCATTTTGAAAAAGATCAACTTTTGCCCCTTTGCAAATCTTGAGCATTGAACCTGTCCCCTTGGCACATACAAGTCTCACAGGTCTAAGGAAAATTGTACAAGCTGATACCAACCCTAAGGGAGCAAGTACAAGCATGGCAAGCATTGTCCCTTCACTTTACTTCAAATGCAAGAAAAGTTGCAAAAAGGCTAGAACAGGCACAACTGTTAGGGGGTTGACATAAAACCAATTCCATACTAATATACAAACATTATACAACACAAAACACGATTAGAAAAGGCCTAAAACACTCCCAAGCAGAAAAACACCAAAAATATGTCCAAACTTGCAGTTTTGGCATAAGCATACCCATCATCTATTTGGCTTGTGCGTTTCAAGTCTTGATCATTAAAACATCTTACCTACTTGATATCAAACCAATCCAGACCATCATCCCTATTCTGTAATCACTTTTCCCTCATCTGCCATTGTTGCTTTCCAAGCTTGCAGTTTGACTTGGCCAAGGAGTTTCAGGCACTCTCAGAGCAAAGCAAGGTTTGGAATACGTTCAGGGAAGTTCAAGGAAGCTCAAGCAAGCATCAGGCCTCCATCAAACTCACTCCAGTTCCATCCATGATTCCAACTGAAGTAGGTAAAATCTCAAACTCTATCTCCTTGTACAGGCAACCATAGGCCAAGATTTGTGAATAAAAAATATAGTCCTCATCATAACGAAAATGTACATATCATTATCTTACATTGATTTTACTTAAGTTGAGAGAATTTAGAACTTGAAGTTTCTAAAAATATTAGGTTTAAATTTAGGGCTGTTAAAATTCTCTTTGATCTTTGATAGTTAGCTTACATAACTTATATGGTTGGAATCGTGAGTTCAAGCACTATAATTTTCATGTTATGAGTTTTCATTTTCATGGAAGTATGAGAGAGTTACAGGATGTCTGACCAAGCTTGAGGAAGAAGATGAAGTACAGGGCAAGGACTTGTTTTGGGTTATATTATTTTTGTTTTCCTTAAGACAATGGATGTATAGCCACCCCATTGGCAAAGTAGCGCACTGGTAAGACCCATGTCCTGGGTTCGAACCTGGGCGCTACTTTTATTTTTCACACTTTTCCCATTTTTTCCAGTTTTTGGCTTTGTGCAGGTTTGGGCCTTCATAGTTGGGCCATGGACTTTTTTGCTTGCATGATATCTCTAATCTGCTACATCACCCCCTTTGCCAACTTTTTATATTTTTATTTTATTTGTTTTATTTTCATTTTTAATATATAATAAATATTTTCTTTGATACATAAAAATCCTAAAAAATGTAAATTTCATGATATTGCATTGTATTCCCCCCTCCCTTAAATTGTTGTAATAGCTTAGAAATATTTACATTTACGCAATTTATCGCTTTATATGCCATGATTAGTAATTAGGGTTTGTCTGATAAGATCAAAACAAAGCAACATAGAAAATCCTAAATACAAGACAAAACCAAAGCATGAAAAATAACACACTTGCACACAAGCATCCTTAGGGTTTCTCCACTTGGTTGCCTAAAACAAAAATGGTCATATTACGCATGCGAAGTATCTTAGCAAAAATAAGCAAATATAAAGATCATAGTCCCTCAATGACGCTATTCAAAAGTTGCCTTACAAGATGATCTTGGTCCCACAAAATGCTAAGATACTTTGCAACATTGCTAATCATGGCTATACGATGACCCACGCTCGTCCCGTTTACATCCAAAGATAGGTTTGCTTACCAAATCAATGGTAAGAGAACAATGTAAAAGGAATAGAAAATGCATAAGAAATACATTTGAGTAGGTAGATGGCTTCTAGTTACTTGCTCCATTTCAAACAACTATCCTTGCTATTTTCAAAACAAACACACACAATTCAAAACATCTTACAATCATTGAAAACATTTTCAAAAAGACAAACATCTTTGTATACATTCTTACGAATGAGAATCATTACAAAGATTGCCTAAACGAATGGCCTCTTTTACAAAATACCTTCAAAACCACACAAAGCACAATTTCAAACAACAAAAGCAAGTGATCTAAGCAAGTAACTAAGAGCCCATGGAAAACCGTGGATGAAAAGGGTGATAATACCTTCCCTTTTCATAATCTACCCCCTGAACTCAAGAAAACATCTCAAAGGTCTTTCCTGTGCTTTTTCACCTTTCCTTTTGGATAAAAGAAAAGTCGGTGGCGACTCTTGCTAACCGCAACATTTGCGATAAAATGCAAAACCCTCAAGTCAGTTCTACCACCGTATCACATATATCCATGACTTGAAAGGTGATATAGAACATGTACAGACCGATCTTGACGGGAAGGTCTACATCTCCGAATACTTTACTCTGAGAACCTAGATCTCGTCTAATGTTAACTTCATCAGGCTAGATTTGGGTAATACATTGAGGGAAGAACTAGTATCGGTGAGTACCCTGGATAGACTTGTAATACCTATCTTTATTGAAATGTGTAGTGCTTTGTTGTGAGCTCAACCTTGCGGGGGTAACTCACTGTTGTTGAAACCTAGATATGACCCGAATGTCAGATTTGCTACCAAATTATCAAATTGGTTCACAGTAATTTCTTTTAGAAGTGGAGCTTAATACTTTCATCAAAGAATCCTGATGCGCTTCTGAATTGACGAGCAATAAAAGTATGGAAATCTTGGTTGGAGTTTGGTGAAGTTGGTCCACCACCCTATAGTCACTTCTCTTAATTATCTTCAAGAATTCGTCAGCCTCTATATCAGTGAAGCTTTTATTTAGAGGCTCATGATTCACCTCCTCTACCGCTTTTCCTTTCTCTTTTGTCAACAAGTCATTTTTGTTGTTCAACACATTGTCATTCTTCTCCGATGGTTTAGATCCAAACACCCGGCCACTATGGGTCATGCCCCATGTCTCTGCTATGTTTGAAATTGCAGGTTCTTGACTTGATGATGACTCACGTTCTTGTTTCGATTCATTGCTATATAGTCGAATCATAATTCCATGTTACTTCGTTATAAGTTTTGTAAGGGGTAGGAGAAGGCCCTTTTATTACCATTAGAGTCTTTGGTGCTACTGGTATTCTCACAGTTTGCTTTATTGTAGGAGTTTCTGTTGAATCTCCCCACGGATCACAAGAGTCTTCTTGTCATGTTTTAGCCTTTGATAAGGAATTACCAATGGCTTCTTCACACTTCCTTCAATTACTACTATACACTCAACTTCAGGGTATGGTCCGAATTGGACTATCCCCTGATCCACAAATTGTTTAAGGTTTTTTCGAAAGCTTTGTTATGTTCCAGAAGGAATCCACATTCCAACAAATATTCTTTCAACATATTTATTGGAGACTTTGCTTGTTTTCCTTCCCCATAGTCGGTAATTACTTCGATTGCATTTATTGCCGGACCACTATATGGAGGCATGAGGTTTGATTTGATGTTTGGTTTTTCAAAAGTAATGTCTTGGGAGTCTACTAGATCATATACTTTATGCTTTAAATCCCAACATTGACCTATGGTATGTGTTGTACCCCAAAATTTTCCCTTCCATAATCTTCAAAGTTTTGCCAAGCATCACCTCAAATGGTTCAAAGTCTACTCAAGGGCTACACAGTCAACCACTCTCCTAAGCCAGTCAAATTAGGGTTTTGGTTCCTGCAAGGAAGTTGAGGTTTTCAAGGGCTCAATCAAGTCCCACATGCCTATATACATTGTCAAGCACCTACATGTCAAGTTTCAAGGCTCACAAGGTCAAGTTGCACAATCAAAAACCCTAATTGCCTCACGGTCAACTGTAGGGGCAAAATGGTCATTTGGCAGTCAAAAGTCAAAAATTTTGGTCAACATATTATTTTTAAGCCACAATCATCATTTGATCAAGTCTTGATCATGATTTCACAAGAATGGCTCAAAAATCATCAAGGTGTCAAAAGTTTCTATTTTTGGACAGCTGAAAAGTCAACTGTAACTTAACCAAGGCATAACTTTTTCATGGTTCATCAGAAAAATCCCATCCAATGCTCATCTTGAAGGGGAAGACATTTCCTACAACTCATCTTCACATTACAAGTCCAAGAAATGCTCTCACAAAAAGTTATCAATTTCAACATTATAGGTCATTTTCAAAAGTCAACAAAAAGACACTTTAAGTCAAAGACCATAACTTGAGATTGGTAAATCAAAATGACATGGTACCAAAGACATTGGTTAGAGGACTTCAAGACCTTTCCAAAATGTCCAAGAACATGTTCATAGCTTCAAAATTGAGCAAGATATGCATTGGAGAAGTTGGGAAATTTTTGTGAAATGGCCAAAGTCAATTATCCTTGAAATTTCATTTTTGACAAAAGGGGCCCACTTTTTCCACTTGATTCAGCTTGGCCATGCTTCCCACGTGTCCCACAATTTATTTCAAGATTTAAAATTAATTTTTTCATTTTTATTTAATTTTATTTGATTTAATTCATTTTAAATCTTTAAAATTCAAATAAAAATCAAAGAAATTAATGGAGGGATATATTTTGTGTTGAATAGCTTTGATACACCTTGAAATACCTTCCAAATTCGTGCAAGGCCTATTATGGGCACAAAAATTCAAATTTTGACAAGAATGGTAAGTGGCTTTAATGGAGGTTAATGCAAAATCTCAAACATAAGTGCAAGGGTTAAAAGTGCATTATATTGTTTGATTCTCATTGAAGGATAGACATGCAAGCCTTTCACCACAATTCTAGGCGAAGTTTCAATTGCCTTCCTTCCTCTAGTGCTCACAGTAACACACAGGCCACTTCCATTCACAAAATATACACGTACATATTTTCCACCCAATACACTAACAATACACTTTTCACTATCCTTTGTCTTTTGCAGCCAAACTCCCGATTCCACCATCTCTCACGCATAGCCCCATGCACCCATTCACAAATTTTCACTAACACTTCTAACCGTTACCCACAATTGCTTCAATACCAACTTCCAACCATAGTTTCATGAATTTCACCATCTTCAACCATTCAAATTCATAAACATCACTACCGCGTCAGAATCATAAATCACATCACCAAGCTTCAGCTCAACTCGATCCATCCACAACAGTCCCTCCGTCGAGACACCATCATCAAGCACATCGAAACTCTCGGCTTAGTCGGAAAAATAAGTGGAATAAGAAGAGGAAGAAACGAAATCGATCAGCATCATCCTCACAACCCAACCGAAATCTCGATGCATCTAGCCGCAGCGCTTACCTTCCGGAGCCGTATCCCACAACCACAACCTTCGACGGCGATCGCATCCTGTCCAAGCCACTTCGCCCACCTTGCTTCACTCTAACATTTCCTACCATCGTCGAACCATTCTCTTCTGCGAGATCCATCACCAGCAACGAATCTGGAAACCATGAAGTTTCTCCTACAACAACTACAGTGCTTCTCCGACCGTTAGAGTAACAACACCATTCAACAACAAAAGCTGAAACATATTTTTTTAACACCATTGTAATTTGAGTCTTTTGCAGATCAAACAAAATGAAGACGGAGCAGATTCAAAACCGATGTCGTCGATGACCAACACAACCTACGAAACTGTACCCATAGTCGGAAGACCTGAAGCCGCGCCTGAGCCACCCCTCTTCAACAGTCGTCTTCATCCGCTCCAATACCACAAACGCAACCATGACGCAGAACACATCTCAAAATCCAGCTCACACCCCCTTGGGTTTAGTCTTTTCTTTTATTTCATTTTTGTCATTTTTTTTTATTTACCTTTTTTTTATTTCTTATTAACAAATTAACACAATTAACTAATATTTTTCATAAAAAAAATTAAAAAAATAGAACTAACATCATTATTATTATTATTATTATTTTATTTTGTAAATAAACAATAATTGAATTAGTTTTTAATTAGGCCATTTTAACCTTTTTTTTAATAATTAAAATAGATCTAGAATTAGGTAAAGTTAACTTTTATTTTTATTTCTCTTTTTATTTTATTTCATTAAAAACATAAAAACAAAAAAATATTTTCTTTTAATTAAATTAATTAATTAGTCATTAGTTAGTTTTAATTTCACTTTAATTACAAAAAGACAAAAAAAAATCAATTCCTTTTCTTAAAAGGGTTAACACCCTTAGAACATTCCGATTTAATTCTTATTCGCGCACAGTTTATTATTATGTAATTGCTCCGGACATGTAATAGTTAATTAGGTTTACTGTTTTGATTTACTTTCCGTACTTATTTACCAAAAACGGGTCTTTGTAATTTTTGGCGATGTATAGACCCGTGCCTTGTAATAGCGTAGGTTTTATGTTTTCGCAATTTACTTTCCGCACCCCTTAACTGTTAACTTGCATGAAAGAATGTATGTAAATAAAAATAACTCGTAGCTCACTAATTACATAGACAAACATTAACTGAATACAACACACAATGCACACACCACTTCTAGGGTACGCCTCACTCGTTGCCTTCGAAACGTGGTCATCAAGTATAGGACGTCTTAGAGGTCACCCTTAGTCCAAAGATCTAGTTGCCTCGAAACAGTTGCCTCGAAACAGTTGCCTCGAAACGGTTGCCTCGGATTAAAAAGGATCTAGGACATTAGGGTTACTTCTAAGGTGTCCTAACTGTTGCTTCGGTGACCATAATGTCCCTAAAATCGAATTGACCCGAACACCTCCAACGGTGGTGCTACCTACCTCTCAATGGTGGGATGGCACTACCTAAAGGACACTTATACAGCTTAATTCCTTAGGGTAGGTAGATGACTCATGGGTACTTTCTCTTTTCAAAAACAGACAAAATACTTTTCACACCTTACACTTTCAAAAGCTTTCAAAACAAATTTTTCAAACACTCTTGAGGACAGATACAAGAGTCATTCATAAATCTTTCAAAGAAACTTTTTCAAACCCACTTGTGATACGGTGGGAGAACTGACTATAGTTTTGCGTTTGTTTTCGCAAATGTTTCGGTTGAGCAAGAGTCGCCACCGACTTTTTATTTTATCCTAAGGAAAGGTTTAAAAAGCACAGCAAAAACCTTTGAGATTTTTCTTGGGTTCGGGGAGTAGATTATAGAAAGGGAAGGTATTAGCACCCTTTCTATCCATGGTTATCCATGGGCTCTTAGGTATTTGCTTAGATCAACTTGCCTTGGTTTTCAATTTGTTTGAAATGGTGTTTGGTGTGTGGTTTTGAAAATGTTTTGAAAAAGATGCCTTGTATAGGCTACCCTTGTAACAATTCTTTACTCGAATGTTTTACAAGAGGTGTTTGTCTTTTGAAAAGATGTTTCAAGGTTTTTGAAAGTTTGTTTTGAAAGTGTTTGTGAAGTGTGGTTTGAGATTAGGCAAGTGTTTTCTTGGCAAATTGACAAGTACTTAAGAGTTATCTACCCTAAAGTTTTCTCAAAAGATTTTTGTTATGTTTTAAACCTTTTGACAATTTTGTTTCACCATTGTATTTGGTGGACAATCTTGTATTAGGAGGTGAAAGGGACGGGCGCGGGTCATCGTTTAGACCATAATTGCAATAGTGTTAAATGTCTTTGGGCAATTTTTTTCTTTAAAAGGGACTTGATCATTCATTTAGGCAACAATTTGAGGGACTATGATCATTTGATTGTTTGTTTTACCCAAAGAAATTCAACATGCAATATGGACCAATTATTTGAAGGCAACAAAGTGGAATACCCTAGGGGTGCAAGTGTGGAATGTGTTGTCCATTTTTCATGCTTTCTTGTCTTGTATTAGGTCAAACTACTTTTTGTTCGTTTTATTCGCATGCAAACCCTAAATCTAGCATAGTATATTTAGAAAGCGATAAAGTGCGAAATTTAAATTCCTACACTATTACAACACAATAATATGGGGAGGGGGGTACAATGTTTCAAATGGGGTATATTTAGACAAGAATTTAAACCTAACTATTACATCATTTTCTTTGAATATTTACAAGACAAATAATTGTATAATTAAATGGAAATTGAAATAAATATGCAAAATGTAAAAAGAATTTTTATGTGTATGAAAAAAAAGAATATTATTTATGTGAAAATAAAAAGAGAAATAAAAAGGTATTATTTTTGGAGTATTTTCAAATTTAGGGCAAAACCCTAATTTTTAATCAAAAAGGGATATTAATCAATTAATTCATATAATATTTACTATTTACATACAAAAATAAAATAAAATATAGTATATTTATAAAAATGTCTTTTTAGTGCTAAATATTAATAAAAATATAAATATGTATATTTTTGATATTTTTACCCTAAATGTATTAATATGTATATGTATATTTATATTATTTACAAGACATGTATTATATATATTAATTAACAATATTTAATATTAAAATAAAAAAAGTATTTTTCTATAAAATATTTTCAGGAAGTAAAAATAAGATAAAAGTGTATAAAATATATTTGTGCTATTTTAGTATTTTAAAAAAAAAAGTATACATTTATTTATTTATGTACAAACTAAAAGAAAAAATCAAAGAAATACCTAATAAATTCAAAAATGATGAGAAAAAATATTTTTATATTTTTAATATGCTGAGAAAAAATAAATGAGTCAATTAAAAAAAGAAAAAGTCAAAAAAACATCAAAAATAAAGCAAATGGGCTCAGGGGGTGTAAAACCAAAAAGGTGGTGTGAACAAGAAAATCACTCAGGCCCAGCCCAAGAAGACATTGTCTTTAACCTTCAGACAAAACCAGTTCAAAAACGCGCTCCCTTCTTCTCAATCTTCTAACTCCTGATTCCTGGCTTATTAATGAAAACTCATAACATAAAAAATGTTCAACATCAAGAGACGAATCCAACCATATGCAGAACTTGATCTAACTCTCTAAGATGAGGGAGAATTTCTTCTCCCCCAAATCCTAACCTAGATTTTCTGCCATTTTCAAACCTTAAATTCTCACAGCTCAAGCAAAAGAAATGAAAAGTAAAAACATGTACATGTTCAGTGGCATGAGTAGAACATTGTTTATTCACAAACTTAGAGCTAATGATGCTTAATAAGAGAGATAGAAGTTCACCAAAATACCTGTTCAGTTGAAGTTCTATCTGGCAATGAGGAAGCTTTCAGTGCAAGGTGATGATTGGAAAAGCTTCCTTGAGGTCCAGGGATGCTATTCCAATGTTTACTTTGTCTTGAAAGCTTTTGAATCGTGCTAGAGCACTTCACCTGCAAAACAAGAAACTGAAAATGGTGGAACTGGTTAGAGGGATTACAGGTCGTGTTTCAAGTCATGGTTAGCTTGCATAGATGCTAGGGAATGTATGTGAACTGGTTTGGGTAAGAGAGCTTGAGGGAAATGGAAGATGGCACTCAAACTGCAGGCCTGGCCCTGTTTTTGCAGTTTGAAGATGATTCTGAGATTGGGAGTGTATGAGAGATGTTTGGGTCGTGCACTAGCTTGGTTGGGATGTCTTGAGTGTGTTTCACAAGTTCACTTAAGTGTTTTCAAGCTGATATGAGAGTTGTGTTACAATATGCCAAGTTACTTACACTTTAAGCAACAAATGCCCAAGTTGTGTTCTAGGTCAGTAGAGGCCCCCTAATGAGCTGCATAATCCCTCCTTGATCAGAGTGTTTTGCTCATAATCTTGTGCCAATTAGATCTCATTTGTACTTCTTGGATTTTCAATTGGACATAAAGTTAACTTTTGCAAAAATGGAAGAAATGCTTTATCTATTTTGGGATTAATCCTTTAGGCAATGCTTGAACTCATGAAACAAGGCCTTGGCACAAAGGTTTTGCATTGAATTATTGAGTTTCAAAGGGTTTTAGGACCTGTAATTTAGCACAAACTATGCTGACTTGAAAATGGCTTAAGTTATGAACATGTTCATGATCAATCCAAAAGTGAGTTTTTGCCATATTGTGAAATTCGATTCTCTCAAGTCATGAGGTTGTTTGAGAAGTTCTTGGACATTTTGGAAATCTTGGAATGTGTACTACAATCCATCTTTGAAATGCAAATTGAAATTCCAAGTGGAAGTGTATGGAAAATGGCCTTGAAGTGGGGTAGAAAACCTTGTCAAAATAGGTTAAAATTCCACTAAGTTAAGAATGGTTTAGTGCCCTTATTCAAAAATTTGTAACTTGAGATACAAGCCTCAAATGGGAAAACTTTGTGATTCAAAGTTGTAGATTATGAAACAAGCTACAACTTTCATGTTTTGACTTTTGTTTTAATCCAAATGGATCTTGGTGAAAAAGTGGGGCAAAGTTGGGAAAAAATTAGGGTTTTTTATAACTTAGAAAAATTCTAAGTTATGAAAAATTCTAATTTCTAACCCTAATTTGCATTTTGTGATTTCTTGGTGAACAAGTTTCATGATTTGGCATGTTTTGATGAAAAATGAATCTTGACTCTTGATTTTGACCAAAAAGTCAAAGTTTGACTTTTCAGTATACAGTCAAAATTGATCAATTGACTGGGAAATTCAACTGTCAATCTTGTGTACTTGGGATCTTTTGAACTTGTTGAGAATGTCAAGACAATTCCATGGGGTCCTTGAGTCCATATATGAGCTTGGTTTGCCATTGGTTGGGTCAAACAGTCAAAAATTGCCTTTGTGCAGTCAAAACCCTAAAAATGACCATTTTGCCCTTTTGGTGATCTGATCAAATTTCTTGTGGAATTGTGATCCAAACTTGACCAAATGGTTCATGGAAGTTTATAATGTTGATGTGGATCAATTTTCATGAGGTTTGACTGTCAATTGGCCACAGTTGACTTTTTCCCCAATACAGTTGATTTCTAGGTCAACTGTCCAATTGACTGGGCAAAACTTGGAATCAAGACTTGAAACTTGATATGGAGAAACTTGGGAGTCCAATATGAAGCATGAAAGTCATCTTAGGCATTTTAGGTCAAAACATCTTTGTGCAAACACAAACCCTAATTTGGGTCCATAGTGCAAGGAGAAGTCTTGAGCAGATGGGACCCTAACTGGACCTTGAGCTTAAAGGGCTTTGTGATGAGAAATCAATGAGAAATGGGAGGGCAAATTTTGGGGTACAATAGTTTCCCCTGTTCAATCTTCTTGAATCCGAAGAGTTAGAATGGCAAGCTTGCCTTTCGTGACTCGAGGGTAAAAGGAGATTGGACACTAGAGTGCCCTTAAATTTGCACTCGTCAAAGCAAGGGATGCGGGAATGGGCTTAGAGATGCCATTTGGAGATGGGCTTAATGATGCCATCTGGAATGAGTATCGGGAAGGTGTCCATGCTTTGGACCATCTCCGAACTGGGGATATGAATAAGCAATAGATTGGCATCCGTTGTTGGGAGGAATCCGTAAACTGTTTTCAAAAGTTTGAGAAGAGTCTGAACAAGCGATAGGTTAACATCCGTTACTTGGACAACCCGTGAACTGTTTTCAGAAATCTTGAAGTTGAATAAGCAATGGAGCAGCATCCGTTGTTGGGAAGCGTCCGTAAACTGTTTTCAAAAGGTTGCATCTGAACAAGTGATAGATTGACATCCGTTGTTGGGAAGAATCCATAGACTGTTTTCAGAAGTCTGGAGAAGAAACTGAACAAGCGATAGGTTAACATCCGTTACTTGGAGAACCCGTAAACTGTTTTCAGAAATCTTGAAGTTGAATAAGCAATAGAGCAGCATCCGTTGTTGGGAAGCGTCCGTAAACTGTTTTCAAAAGGTTGCATCTGAACAAGTGATAGATTGACATCCGTTGTTGGGAAGAATCCATAGACTATTTTCAGAAGTCTGGAGAAGAAACTGAACAAGCGATAGGTTAACATCCGTTACTTGGAGAACCCGTAAACTATTTTCAGAAATCTTGAAGTTGAATAAGCAATAGAGCAGCATCCGTTGTTGGGAAGCGTCCGTAAACTGTTTTCAAAAGGTTGCATCTGAACAAGTGATAGATTGACATCCGTTGTTGGGAAGAATCCATAGACTGTTTTCAGAAGTCTGGAGAAGAAACTGAACAAGCGATAGGTTAACATCCGTTACTTGGAGAACCCGTAAACTGTTTTCAGAAATCTTGAAGTTGAACAGGAACCGGTATAGGGTTGCTTGATGATGAGTCCGTGTAAAACTGCATCTGAAACTGTTAAGGATAGCTTTTTATTCTTATCCTGAAAAGGACAAAATGTTAGCTAGACACAAAATTATGTTGCATGAAATGTATGATGCAATATATGTTATATCAATGTTTATGATATGAATGTAATGAATGCGCATGTAAGCTGATGAGGTGTCTTGCTGGGGATAGATGAATCCTGGATGGCTGAAGATAAAAACATCCTGACTGCTGCCGGGAAGAATAATTCCTTGGTTGTGACTGGGGAATAAGGAGCTTGGGTTGTATACCAAACCTCTGGGGAATTCCTGATGACTTCTACTGGGGAGTACCAATCTAGTAGACTCCTGCTGGGGATGCATGACTGAGAATCTTCAGTTTGGAGGGAAGCATCTCTGGCGACCTTACCGGGGAACTCAAGATTTGCTCTCCTAAAACTCTGTGGGGAGAAGGTTCATTAGTCTGGCTTCACTGGGGATATTGAAACTTAAGTTCTGAGGGAAATTGGATTCCTGAGGATCCTCTGGCTGGGGGATTGTAAAGATAAGTTACTGCTGGGGAACTTTGATGAACTCCGCTGGGGATAGGAAGAATTTTGGCGAGTGCGATCTTCCGTGGTTGTTAGCTGAGGATAACCCAGTTATAAGGCCTTGTGAGGAATAACTTTGAATAAAACTCGGGAGAGACGTCCGTTCTCTGCGGGGGATAAGCTTCCAGAATCTACTGGGGATGAGCTTCAAGACTTGCTAGGGATATGGATTCCAAATCTCCCGGGGGTTTCCTTTTAAAAGGGTATCAGGTTTATCCAACGGTACCTTCGATTTATCAGTAATCCTCTTTCCCGACTCATAAGAAAATGATTATGTTTCAAATGCATATGCCTATTTAACAAAACATTGGACGTTTTCTCAAAATAAAATAAATAGTGCAAGAGAAAAGAAAAAGGAAATGACACAAAATTTCTGGGAAAAGTATTTGTATTGATTTTTTTATGAGTATATTTGTACAAAGGAGACAATCATCCTAGTAAGAGGATTTTGTCGTAAGTATTTGAAAGGTTTATACAAAATAAGGATGGCTATGTGCAATAATTCCATGGGATTCCATTCCGCTATAGCTTTCACAACCCTGAATATCTGTTCATTCAATGCTTCGTTTGACGATGACTGGATTGATCAGAAGCCTGGAACCGGTTGATGAAGAGATTGTCTTTGAAGTGATCCGACGAGACATAGTCATACGCTTTAATTCCCTAACTTTTGCCTGAATCGCCCTTTCGGGTTTTCGATCCACCGGGAAACCCCTTTTTGCCCAAGCCGCCCTTTCGGGTTTTCAACTTGCCGGGTGTACAGATTTTTTGGTTTTTTTATCCCTAATTTTTGCCTGAATCGCCCTTTCGGGTTTTCGATCCACCGGGATGCCCATTTTTGCCCAAGCCACCCTTTCAGGTTTTCGACTTGTCGGGTTATTTTATGCGTAGTATCTTTTGACTATGTCTGCGTTCGCAGGGTGCAGCAAATCGTCGTCGTCCATGGTGGTCAGAATCATTGCACCACCAGAAAATATGCTCTTGATCACAAATGGTCCTTCATATGTAGGAGTCTATTTGCCCCTGGGATCACTTTGCGGCAAGATAATCCGCTTGATTACGAGGTCTCCGACTTGATACACTTGACGTCTGACTTTCTTATTGAAGGCCTTGATCATTCGCTTTTGATACGTCTGACCATGGCATATAGAGGCAAGTCGCTTTTCGTCGATCAGATTGAGTTGATCAAATCGGGTTTGCATCCAATCATCTTCATTCAAACCTGCATCCTTCATAATCCTTAGAGAAGGGATCTGGACTTCCATAGGCAAAACAGCTTCCATGCCATAAACCAAAGAAAATGGGGTTGCCCCGGTTGAAGTACGTACCGTCGTACGGTATCCATGCAGAGAAAACGGTAACATCTCATGCCAGTCTTTGTAAGTGACTGTCATTTTCTGAATGATCTTCTTAATGTTTTTGTTCGCAGCTTCAACAGCACCGTTCATCTTCGGCCGATAGGGAGATGAATTGTGATGATAAATCTTGAACTGTTCGCATAATGCAGTGATCATCGTGTTATTCAGATTTGTACCGTTGTCTGTGATGATCCTGTCTGGAACACCATACCGACATATGAGATTTTGCTTGATAAAGCGGGCAACCACATTTTTAGTCACAGAGGCGAAGGAAGCTGCTTCGACCCATTTGGTGAAATAGTCAATGGCAACCAGGATGAAGCGATGTCCGCTGGAAGCCGTGGGCTTGATCTCTCCAATCATATCAATGCCCCACATTGCAAAGGGCCACGGAGCAGTCAGGACGTTGAGAGGAACCGGAGGAATATGAACTTTGTCAGCATAGACTTGACACTTGTGGCAAGTACGGGAATGTTGATGGCAGTCAGCCTCCATAGTAGACCAGTAATAGCCTGCCCCCAGGATCTTCTTAGCCATTGTATGCCCGCTCAAGTGAGTGCCAAATGTGCCGCTGTGTATATCAGTCATGATCAACTCTGCTTCAGCTTTATCCACGCATCGGAGTAATACACAATCATGGCTTCGTTTGTAAAGGATGTCGTTGCTCAGGAAGAACTTAGCAGCAAATTTCCTTAAGAACTTCTTATCATTCACGGAAGCTCCTTCAGGATAATCTCGAGTCTCGAGATACCTTTTGATTTCATGGAACCAAGGTTGTTCCACTACTTCTTCGATATTAATCTCGTGGCAATGTGTCCGTTCATCCATTCGCTCGATGGTGATTTGGGGAGCCTCGTTATCCCAGTTGAGTTTAAACATGGAGGACATTGTGGCCAGAGCATCTGCTAGCTGATTCTCTTCTCGCGGGAAATGCTCGAAGGTAATTTGCTCGAAATGAGGCAACAATGTCAGGACATGTTCTTTGTATGGGACGAGATTAGGATGTTTGGTATCCCATTCTCCTTTGATTTGATTGATAACCAAAGCCGAGTCCCCAAATACGATCAAAGATTTGATCCCCAAGTCTATAGCAGCCTTGAGACCAAAGATGCAGGCTTCATACTCAGCCATGTTGTTTGTGCAGCTGAAGCAAAGTCGGGCCGTGAAAGGTGTGTGACAACCTTCCGGAGAAATGAGTATTGCGCCAATACCGTTTCCAAGCGCATTTGAAGCACCATCGAAGTACAGGGTCCATCGGGATCCCTTTTCAGGTCCGTCATACGGTCCGTCACCTTCAACGTTGTCCAAATTCATGATGTCCTCGTCTGGGAAGTCAAATCTCATGGGTTGATAGTCTTCAATAGCCTGATGAGCCAGATACAGCTAATACACTCCCTTTTATAGCTTTTTGGGTGGTGTACTGGATGTCATACTCAGTTAAGATCATTTGCCATCTAGCTATCCTTCCAGATAAAGCGGGCTTTTCGAAGATATACTTGATAGGATCCATTTTGGAAATCAACAAGGTAGTATGAGTCAACATATACTGTCTTAGTCGGCGAGCAGCCCATACCAAAGCGCAGCAAGTTTTCTCGAGAAGTGAGTAGCGAGTCTCACAGTCGGTAAACTTTTTGCTAAGGTAATAAATAGCATGCTCTTTTCGACCAGACTCGTCATGCTGACCCAAAACACACCCCATTGAGTTATCCAAGACGGTCAGATACATGATCAATGGTCTTCCTTCGACGGATGGCATCAGAATAGGAGGTTCTAGCAAATACTCCTTGATTCTATCAAAAGCAGCTTGACAATCGTCGTTCCATTCGACTACCTGATCTTTTTTCAAGAGTTTGAAAATTGGTTCACAGGTAGAAGTCAGATGTGAGATGAATCTGGCAATATAGTTTAAGCGCCCCAAGAATCCCATAACTTCCTTCTCAGTACGGGGAGCGGGCATCTCTTGTATTGCTTTTACTTTTGCCGGATCGACTTCAATGCCTTTGTTGCTTACAATGAATCCCAGGAGCTTACCAGACCTAACTCCAAAAATGCATTTACTTGGATTCAGCCTGAGCTTGTATTCTTTTAACCTGGCAAACAGCTTCTCCAGATGTTCAAGGTGCTCTTCCTCTGTTTGTGACCGAGCTATCATATCGTCTACGTAAACCTCAATCTCATGATGTATCATATCATGAAATAAAGCTACCATGGCGCGTTGATAAGTTGCCCCTGTGTTCTTCAGCCCGAACGGCATTACCTTGTAACAGAAAGTGCCCCATTGTGTGACAAAAGTCGTTTTCTCCATATCCTCGGGAGCCATTTTGATTTGATTGTAGCCCGAGAATCCATCCATGAAGGAAAACACTTTATGCTGAGCTGTATTGTCGATCAAGATGTCAATATGAGGTAGCGGGAAATCATCCTTAGGGCTAGCCCTATTCAAATCCCGGTAGTCCACACACATCCTGACTTTGCCATCTTTCTTAGGTACTGGCACAATGTTAGCGACCCATTGAGGATAGGACGTAACAGCCAGAAAGCCAGCATCGAATTGTTTCATTACTTCTGCTTTGATCTTTTCAGACATGTCAGGCCTCATTCGGCGAACCTTTTGCTTGATCAGTGGA
This sequence comes from Vicia faba, assembly GCA_948472305.1. Classification (NCBI taxonomy): domain Eukaryota; kingdom Viridiplantae; phylum Streptophyta; class Magnoliopsida; order Fabales; family Fabaceae; genus Vicia; species Vicia faba. Next base: position 985,490,684 of record OX451739.1, read on the forward strand.
CAATCCTCTCTTGTGGGGAGACGGTGAACCACGACGTCTGTGTCTAAACTCGGCATGTCTTCATAGGACCAAGCGAAGATTTCAACATACTCATTCAACAATTGTACCAAGCGCTCCTTGACTTTTGGTTCCAGATTGGCACCCACTTGCACCTCCTTCCGGTCCTCCTCGGTTCCCAAGTTAACAGTTTCCAATGGCTCTTCATGCGGTAAGATGGCCCTTTCCTCTTGTTGCAGAAGTCTGGCTAGTTCCCCGGGTACTTCACAACCTTCGTCATCTTCATACTCGGCTAGATTGACCAGATCTTCAGAGTTATTGAAAGATATAGCAGAATAGTCACCCATGGAATCCAGAGCGGATGGGTACCTGCATTGGTGAGTGTGGGTGTGTGTAAGGGATAGCCATCCTTAAACAAAAAATGCAAAAGGAAAGAAAATGAACATAAGCAGTTTATCAAATGAAAAACATCCAATGAATCATTAAACATGGCATATGAATATAAAAAATAATCAAAACCCTTACAAGTAGACCTACATGCCCCGGGCAAGGCAGGAGGTGAAAAGATAGTGTACGGATTGTTTGAAAGTAAATATTACAGACCAAATAAGAAATGTTTAACAGATAAATTACTGATGAATAAAAGTGATGGGGACAAAGTCTTTTGCCTCCCAGTTGCTCAATCCTCCTTTGACAGTTGGATAAATCCACTCTTCAATGTTGCTCTCCTTGTCTTCATCTTCTAGGGCGTTGATTCCGTAGGGAGAAATTTTGACTGGCGCCCTTTCAATCTTTGCACGACGCATGGCTCTCTGGCCGGCGGCTGTGAACCCTAACCCAAACTGCGGAAAGTCGGGTAACTGCCCCCATGCTGAATTCTTCCCTTCTCTTATTGCGGCCCTTGCATCCTCCAGAGATGCCATCCTGGCCATCTGCCTCGGTGTCTCAACTGTCAACTTCGTTACTGCTATTTCAGGAAAGACTTCTTCGAAATGTTGAAACGGTGTCTCGATGAATTCTCCTTCAACCTCCACATACCGGAAAGAATTTAAGTGGCTAATCATGTACTCTTCTTCGCCATGGACGGTAATGATCTTTCCCTTAACAGGATACTTCAACATCTGATGTAAGGAGGAGGTGACTGCCCCAGCATGGTGTATCCAAGGTCTACCCAGCAGGCAAGAATATGATGGACGGATGTCCATCACATAGAAAGTGGATTTAAACACCTCGGTGCCTATCTTGATGGGAATTTCAACCTCTCCATGGACCATTCTCTTCGAACCATCGAAAGCTCTGACAACAATATCACTTGGCTTCAATTCCAATCCTTCACAATCTAGTCGGTCCAAGGCCTTCTTAGGCAAAACATTCAGCGACGAACCAGTATCAACCAAGACATGTGCGAGAGTAGTTCCTCGACACTCGACTGAAATGTGCAAAGCATCATTGTGGTTTCTACCTTTAGGAGTTAGGTCGGCATCAGAAAAACCTAATCCATTGTCTGCAGTCAGGCTAGCCACGCAATTCTGAAATTGATCCGCAGAGGTTTCCTGGGGCACATGAGCTGCCTTCAGGAATTTTATCAGAGCTTTAGCGTGCGCTTCTGAGCAAAGTAGTAGTGCCAGCATGGAGATCTTGGAGGGGGTTTGCCCCAACTGTTCTACCACATCGTAATCACTTCTTTTGATTATCCTCAAAATCTCGTCCATTTCCTTCTTGGAGGTTTCTGGGATTACCAAGGGTTGAGCCCTCGTCCTGACGGGCTCATCTTGGATTCCCTTACCTTTGTCAGCAGCGGTAGGAGAGACAGTACCAGGAACAACAATGTCTTCAATCAGAGGAGTTCTAGCAGAGAGTTTTATTGGTGCAGGGATGACCTCGTTAGCTGATGAGGGTCCAAAGACTGCTCTTGGAGGGGCAATCTCTGGAGAAAATATTCTCCCGCTCCTGGTGATTTTGCTGGTGCCCGCAATGTTACTAATGCTGGCTTCTTCATCATCCGAACTTTCTTCAATTACCTCGATTTGCTTGATACCATGGTAGTAGATGTCACCGCCATAGTTCCAAGGTATCGACTTCTCAGAAACATAGGGAACAGGCCCTGGCATTGTTATCTTCAAAGGAACAGATTTCGCAGCTGGTGTAATCTTAACAGGCTTTTTGACGGCCTTGGAAAGATTGGCGTGAATGGTTATGATTGAGACATCTTCAGTATGAACTGGAACAGCAGAAACTTTTTCAAACAAAATTTGTCGACTATCCATAAGGCCTTGGATGCCTTTCTTCAATAACGGACAATCAAATGGCAGAGAGTAACAATAATAGCAGTCTTCTTTACATCCCGGGAAGATCCCGGCCCTTAACAGATTCAACTTAATGGTTAGCAGCGGAGTAGTCAGATCACTGACATCAGCAACATACAAATCTTCTTCAATGGCGTTGACATTTCGGTCGTGCTTCGGCATGGGTGCAGATATCACATTAGGCTTCTCTGGAGCGTCAAACTCTACCTCCTTAGCCTCTATCAGGTCTTGGATTTTATGCTTGAGTGCCCAACAATAATTGGTGTCGTGTCCAACACTGTCTGAATGGTAGGCGCATTTAGCATTGGCATGATAATGCGGAGAGGATGTATTCACATTCTTTGGTGCCTCCTTGATGGTGGCGAGGTTCAACTTCAATAGATGGGGAAGCACTTGCACTGGAGTCATATTAATACGGGTGAACTGTCGTTGTGGCCGTTCCACTCGTTGTTGATTTGGTCTGGACTGGATATAGCGAGGCTGCTCGCTTGGAGTGTTTTGAATCATTACGGCCCCCACAGTTGGCCGACGCTCCGTTTTCCCTGCTCTTCTCTGAGAATATACCACAGCTGTTTCCTTCTTAAAAAGCTTCTTCTCAACACTTGCAGCAACACCCTTCTGAATCTTTCCTGACTTGATGTCAGCTTCTATTCTTTCGCCTGTTAAGATCAAATCGGTAAACCCCGCGGAAGAGTTACCAATTAGATGATTGAAAAATGGCCCAGACAGGGTCCCAAGAAACATATCAACGAGCTCATGATCGGTTAAAGGAGGTTGCACCCTGCCAGCCAAATCCCTCCATTTTTGTGCGTATTCTTTGAATCCTTCGCTTGTTCCTAGTGACATACCCTGAAGTTGGGTACGAGTAGGAGCAACATCAGAATTATACTGGTATTGTTTGTAGAAAGCGGTGGCCAAATCTTCCCAATTTCTGACACTGGTTCCTTCTAGCTGATAAAACCACTCCAACTGAGCTCCCGAAAGGCTGTCTTGAAAGAAATGAATCCAGAGATTTTTATCTGCCGTATAGGGTTGAATCTTTCTCACGTAGGACCTGAGATGCATTTTGGGGCAGGACAGCCTATCATACCTCACAAACACTGGCACTTTGAATTTTGGGGGAATCACAATCCCGGCAACCAGACCCAAGTCTTCAAAATCCAAACCCGGTACTCTTTGTAGTTCTATGGCGGCCAATCTGTCTTCTAAACCCTTGTATTTATCATCAGCTGGAGGGTATTGCTGGTCAGAATAATCTTCATCCTCTTCACCCTCTTCTTCCTCCGCATCAGACTCGGAAGGCACCGCAACTCCATCTCTTTTACTAGTCCCTTCATCAGAAGTAGGAGGGAATTCAAGTACTCTCCGAGCTTCTCCGTCAAATCTTCTCCCCAAAGTAGCCACCCCAATCCTCTTTTTCTTCTTTTTTACTGGGTCCTTATTCCCCAACTGAGTCTTGATATCCTCCTGACCCTTAGCCAAGGTCATCAGGAGTTGCTGGAATTGTGCATTCTGAGCCTGTAGGTCTTTGACTGTTTGCTCGAGATCCATTCTACTGAAATAAACAGCAGACAGATAAGGAAACCTGGAGTGAGACCTGCTTATGCACATGATGAATGGTATGCTTATGTATGCAATGCATTCAAGGATTTAGAACATTCAAAATTGTTTTAGACAAAGAAGAACACACGTCATATTAATAAGAAGAAATTTGTTAGTACATAAATGCCCCATGGGCCAAATATTACAAAATAAACTTCTTAAGGCAGAAAGACATTGCGCATCCTCTTTGGTGCGATGTAGGTGTTGAGGGCCTCTTGCTCGTGGAGTCGGCGGGTAAGCTCTAGAACCTTCTTTTCACTGGCGTAGTAGCTAGCTTCAAAAGTATTCCGTTCCTCCTTGAGCTGAATCCAACTTTTCTGCATTTCCTCCCACGATGTAGGCATGTCTGGATGTAGGATGGTGTAGGGGACCTCTCCTTCATTGACGGGCTCTTTAATCACTGGGAGTACATGAGGATAAGGCATTATTAGACTTTGGGCTCGGGCTCGTACCCACTTGAGATAGGGCTCAAGAGGGATGGAGTTCTTGTGTCCCAGAGTCTTGCTATCAACCTTGTTGAGTTTTCCCCAAGCTCTGATGAATCTTTGGCGAAGTCCTTGCGCATCGTTGTCGAAGTCAAAAACTAGGTTAGGAATCAACATGTCATGAGGGCCATCCCTCCGTGCATATCCAAATTGCCTCAAAGCTAGGCAAGGGTTGTAGGTGATACCTCCCCTGATTCCAAGTAAAGGAACATTAGGAAATTCTCCGCAACGATCGACAATGATGACATTTTCTCTGGACCGAGAACACCAATGCACATCAGAATGAGTAAGAGTCATCAACCGTTGGGACCACCTTGTACCTTGGTCATTCTTCAAGACAGATTGCGGAAGGTGCGAAATAAACCACCTTGCAAGGATAGGAGTACAGCACATGAGAACACCCCTCTTTCTCATTGTTCGTGTGTAAAATGAGTGAAGAATGTCCCCAAGCAATGTTGGTATTGGATTTCTGGACAAGAAGATTTTGACGGCATTGACATCTACCAATTGGTCAGGATTTGGGAACAAGACCAACCCATAGATAAGGAGTGCCACAATCTCTTCAAAGGCTTGTAGGTCCAATGAGTTCCAACATTCTTGTGCCTTCTCAAACAAGAACTTTGCTAAGAATCCTTTGACGCCGCTTCTGGTTTCCCAATGCCCCTTGATGTCGGATGGTTGTAGATGTAATGCTCGAGCAACATCTTCCGGCTTTGGTTCCTTTTCCGTACCGTTGAAGGGTAGTTGATTAAGGATAGGAATTCTCAGGAGTTGAGAAAACTCCTCCAAAGTGGGTGCCAACTGATAATCAGGGAAAGTGAAACAGTGGTGAAGAGGGTCAAAGAACTGGAATAGCACTTTCATCATGTCTTCTTCAATGTTGGTGTTGACTAGGCTAAGTAGTATACCATGTCTTTCACTGAAGGATGAATTTTCCGGAATTCTTGAGGTGAGCTCCTTGAGTTGAGGAGAGATTCTCACAAGGTTGACTTGAATGGTATTTCTGCGAGGAACTTCCATGACCTACAAAACGAGAACAAAGATGAAGATCCAAACCCTTGAAATGGTTAGTGAATGCATATGATGCTTTATGATGTTTATGATGTATGTACCAAACATATGTACAAGCAAATCACACCAAACCCTAGTTTCAGGCTTGCATGGGGTTTCATAGGTAAGTACCCTCTTGAGTGTAGTTGGCTTAAAAACCTGTCCTATAAATAGTAACCGGGTTCTAAGGATCTCAATATCACTGGATTGTTTTCATTGTTCATGGTTTTGGTTTAGCCACTTAACTAGCGACCAAAATATTCCAAGAAAACAAACCTCAATGAGTGTAGTATCGAGTATCTACCAACTTCGGACTGCACCAAAGCCGGTCATCTCACTACCCCTAATAAAAGGCCAAGATGGTCAATTAAGGTTCTAGGTCATTAGTGCTTAGTGACATCACTCAGCGGCCCCGTACTCTCCTTGATTGAACTCAAGGGTTACCGGTACTCACAAATATGTCGCACTAATATAGCTATTGCTTAGACCGTGTCGGTATACCCCGCACAGTTTCCACAACGTATTGCTATCTATGAATGTTTCCAAAAATCCGGGTGTAGGATTGCAAACCCAAATAATAGAGCCAAAGTATAAAGCAAACAAATCAACAATTAGTCATGCAAGAGGGTGATCTAAGCCCTAAGGTTACTCCACTTTTAAAATACTCCCCAGCAGAGTCGCCAGTTCTGTGATACGGTGGGAGAACTGACTATAGTTTTGCGTTTTTTTTCGCAAATGTTTCGGTTGAGCAAGAGTCGCCACCGACTTTTTATTTTATCCTAAGGAAAGGTTTAAAAAGCACAGCAAAAACCTTTGAGATTTTTCTTGGGTTCGGGGAGTAGATTATAGAAAGGGAATGTATTAGCACCCTTTCTATCCATGGTTATCCATGGGCTCTTAGGTATTTGCTTAGATCAACTTGCCTTGGTTTTCAATTTGTTTGAAATGGTGTTTGGTGTGTGGTTTTGAAAATGTTTTGAAAAAGATGCCTTGTATAGGCTACCCATGTAACAATTCTTTACTCGAATGTTTTACAAGAGGTGTTTGTCTTTTGAAAAGATGTTTCAAGGTTTTTGAAAGTTTGTTTTGAAAGTGTTCGTGAAGTGTGGTTTGAGATTAGGCAAGTGTTTTCTTGGCAAATTGACAAGTACTTAAGAGTTATCTACCCTAAAGTTTTCTCAAAAGATTTTTGTTATGTTTTAAACCTTTTGACAATTTTGTTCCACCATTGTATTTGGTGGACAATCTTGTATTAGGAGGTGAAAGGGACGGGCGCGGGTCATCGTTTAGACCATAATTGCAATAGTGTTAAATGTCTTTGGGCAATTTTTTCTTTAAAAGGGACTTGATCATTCATTTAGGCAACAATTTGAGGGACTATGATCATTTGATTGTTTGTTTTACCCAAAGAAATTCAACATGCAATATGGCCCAATTATTTGAAGGCAACAAAGTGGAATACCCTAGGGGTGCAGGTGTGGAATGTGTTGTCCATTTTTCATGCTTTCTTGTCTTGTATTAGGTCAAACTACTTTTTGTTCGTTTTATTCGCATGCAAACCCTAACTCTAGCATAGTATATTTAGAAAGCGATAAAGTGCGAAATTTAAATTCCTACACTATTACAACACAATAATATGGGGAGGGGGGTACAATGTTTCAAATGGGGTATATTTAGACAAGAATTTAAACCTAACTATTACATCATTTTCTTTGAATATTTACAAGACAAATAATTGTATAATTAAATGGAAATTGAAATAAATATGCAAAATGTAAAAAGAATTTTTATGTGTATGAAAAAAAAGAATATTATTTATGTGAAAATAAAAAGAGAAATAAAAAGGTATTATTTTTGGAGTATTTTCAAATTTAGGGCAAAACCCTAATTTTTAATCAAAAAGGGATATTAATCAATTAATTCATATAATATTTACTATTTACATACAAAAATAAAATAAAATGTAGTATATTTATAAAAATGTCTTTTTAGTGCTAAATATTAATAAAAATATTAATATGTATATTTTTGATATTTTTACCCTAAATGTATTAATATGTATATGTATATTTATATTATTTACAAGACATGTATTATATATATTAATTAACAATATTTAATATTAAAATAAAAAAAGTATTTTTCTATAAAATATTTTCAGGAAGTAAAAATAAGATAAAAGTGTATAAAATATATTTGTGCTATTTTAGTATTTTAAACAAAAAGTATACATTTATTTATTTATGTACAAACTAAAAGAAAAATCAAAGAAATACCTAATAAATTCAAAAATGATGAGAAAAAATATTTTTATATTTTTAATATGCTGAGAAAAAATAAATGAGTCAATTAAAAAAAGAAAAAGTCAAAAAAACATCAAAAATAAAGCAAATGGGCTCAGGGGGTGTAAAACCAAAAAGGTGGTGTGAACAAGAAAATCACTCAGGCCCAGCCCAAGAAGACATTGTCTTCAACCTTCAGACAAAACCAGTTCAAAAACGCGCGCCCTTCTTCTCAATCTTCTAACTCCTGATTCCTGGCTTATTAATGAAAACTCATAACATAAAAAATGTTCAACATCAAGAGACGAATCCAACCATATGCAGAACTTGATCTAACTCTCTAAGATGAGGGAGAATTTCTTCTCCCCCAAATCCTAACCTAGATTTTCTGCCATTTTCAAACCTTAAATTCTCACAGCTCAAGCAAAAGAAATGAAAAGTAAAAACATGTACATGTTCAGTGGCATGAGTAGAACATTGTTTATTCACAAACTTAGAGCTAATGATGCTTAATAAGAGAGATAGAAGTTCACCAAAATACCTGTTCAGTTGAAGTTCTATCTGGCAATGAGGAAGCTTTCAGTGCAAGGTGATGATTGGAAAAGCTTCCTTGAGGTCCAGGGATGCTATTCCAATGTTTACTTTGTCTTGAAAGCTTTTGAATCGTGCTAGAGCACTTCACCTGCAAAACAAGAAACTGAAAATGGTGGAACTGGTTAGAGGGATTACAGGTCGTGTTTCAAGTCATGGTTAGCTTGCATAGATGCTAGGGAATGTATGTGAACTGGTTTGGGCAAGAGAGCTTGAGGGAAATGGAAGATGGCACTCAAACTGCAGGCCTGGCCCTGTTTTTGCAGTTTGAAGATGATTCTGAGATTGGGAGTGTATGAGAGATGTTTGGGTCGTGCACTAGCTTGGTTGGGATGTCTTGAGTGTGTTTCACAAGTTCACTTAAGTGTTTTCAAGCTGATATGAGAGTTGTGTTACAATATGCCAAGTTACTTACACTTTAAGCAACAAATGCCCAAGTTGTGTTCTAGGTCAGTAGAGGCCCCCTAATGAGCTGCATAATCCCTCCTTGATCATAGTGTTTTGCTCATAATCTTGTGCCAATTAGATCTCATTTGTACTTCTTAGATTTTCAATTGGACATAAAGTTAACTTTTGCAAAAATGGAAGAAATGCTTTATCTATTTTGGGATTAATCCTTTAGGCAATGCTTGAACTCATGAAACAAGGCCTTGGCACAAAGGTTTTGCATTGAATTATTGAGTGTCAAAGGGTTTTAGGACCTGTAATTTAGCACAAACTATGCTGACTTGAAAATGGCTTAAGTTATGAACATGTTCATGATCAATCCAAAAGTGAGTTTTTGCCATATTGTGAAATTCGATTCTCTCAAGTCATGAGGTTGTTTGAGAAGTTCTTGGACATTTTGGAAAGCTTGGAATGTGTACTACAATCCATCTTTGAAATGCAAATTGAAATTCCAAGTGGAAGTGTATGTAAAATGGCCTTGAAGTGGGGTAGAAAACCTTGTCAAAATAGGTTAAAATTCCACTAAGTTAAGAATGGTTTAGTGCCCTTATTCAAAAATTTGTAACTTGAGATACAAGCCTCAAATGGGAAAACTTTGTGAATCAAAGTTGTAGATTATGCAACAAGCTACAACTTTCATGTTTTGACTTTTGTTTGAATCCAAATGGATCTTGGTGAAAAAGTGGGGCAAAGTTGGGAAAAAATTAGGGTTTTTTATAACTTAGAAAAATTCTAAGTTATGAAAAATTCTAATTTCTAACCCTAATTTGCATTTTGTGATTTCTTGGTGAACAAGTTTCATGATTTGGCATGTTTTGATGAAAAATGAATCTTGACTCTTGATTTTGACCAAAAAGTCAAAGTTTGACTTTTCAGTATACAGTCAAAATTGATCAATTGACTGGGAAATTCAACTGTCAATCTTGTGTACTTGGGATCTTTTGAACTTGTTGAGAATGTCAAGACAATTCCATGGGGTCCTTGAGTCCATATATGAGCTTGGTTTGCCATTGGTTGGGTCAAACAGTCAAAAATTGCCTTTGTGCAGTCAAAACCCTAAAAATGACCATTTTGCCCTTTTAGTGATCTGATCAAATTTCTTGTGGAATTGTGATCCAAACTTGACCAAATGGTTCATGGAAGTTTATAATGTTGATGTGGATCAATTTTCATGAGGTTTGACTGTCAATTGGCCACAGTTGACTTTTTCCCCAATACAGTTGATTTCTAGGTCAACTGTCCAATTGACTGGGCAAAACTTGGAATCAAGACTTGAAACTTGATATGGAGAAACTTGGGAGTCCAATATGAAGCATGAAAGTCATCTTAGGCATTTTAGGTCAAAACATCTTTGTGCAAACACAAACCCTAATTTGGGTCCATAGTGCAAGGAGAAGTCTTGAGCAGATGGGACCCTAACTGGACCTTGAGCTTAAAGGGCTTTGTGATGAGAAATCAATGAGAAATGGGAGGGCAAATTTTGGGGTACAACACCACTCACACTTTGAAAAGCAAACACATTTTGAAAACATAAGAGCAAGTACCTAAGAGCCCGTGGATAACCACGGATAGAAAGGGTGCTAACACCTTCCCTTTCTATAAATCTACCTCCCGAACCGAGAAACATATCTCATAAGGAATTTTGTTGTGCTTTTGTCCTTTCCTTGTTGGAGAAAATAAAAGAAGGTGGCGACTCTTGCTTCCGCGACATTTCGCGAAACCAGCTAAAAATAGTCAGTTCTCATTCCCACCGATCATAGTATGCCCCGAAGAATTGGCACAGTATTCACATTTGGCATTGGCGTTGTACTTGGGAGGCAATGGCCCAACTGGAAGAGCTAAAGGGTTCAGCTCTATGAAGGACGCCTTAATCAGATGTTGTAATAATTGGCTAGGTGGCATAGGGAGTGGATCCAGTTTTCTTGGTGGCCTTTCAAGTTTGTTTTGTTGATGCCTCTGCGAGATGATTAATGGTTGTTGTGCTCTTGATTGTGAAGCCACAACATTAGCTTCACCCTCTTTCCTCTTTGTGAAATTAGGAACTGGTATTTTCATATTGAAAGGGGCATTTGATGACCCCCCTTGAATCTTTCCATTCTTTATTCCTGTCTCAATCCTCTCTCCAATAGTTACTAGGTCAGAGAATCCCGAAGAGATGCTTCCTACCATCTTTTCATAGTATACCTGTGATACGGTGGGAGAACTGACTTGAGGGTTTTGCATTTGATCACAAATGTTGTGGTTATCAAGAGTCGCCACCGACTTTTCTTTTATCCAAAAGGAAAGGTGAAAAAGCACAGGAAAAACCCTTGAGGTTGTTTCTTGAGTTCGGGGGGTAGATTATGAAAAGGGAAGGTATTAGAACCCTTTTCATCCATGGTTTTCCATGGGCTATTAGTTACTTGCTAGATCACTTGCTTTTGTTTGAAATTGTGCTTTGTGTGGTTTTTAAAAGTATTTTGTAAAGAGGCCATTATTTAGGCAAACTTTGTAATGATTCTCGTTCGTAAGAATGTATACAAAGATGTTGATCTTTTGAAAATGTTTTCAAGTGTGTAAGATGTTTTGAAAGTGTAAATGTTTATTTTGAAAATAGCAAGGATGTTTGTTTTGAAATGGAGCATCTAATTAGGAGCATTCTACCTACTCAAAAGTATTTCTTGTTCATTTTCTTTTCCTTTGACATTATTATCTACCATTGATTTAGTAAGTAACCCAATCTTTGGATGTAAACGGAACGGGCGTGGGTCATCATATAACCATGATTAGAAATGTTGCAATGTATCTTAGAATTTTTCTTTAGGGGCTAAGATCATTTTGAAAGGCAACTTAGATAGTGTCATCGAGGGTCTATGATCTTGTGTTTTTGCTTGTTTTTGCTTAAGATACCTCACATGCGTAATATGGACATTTATAAGGCAACTAAGTGGAATAACCCTAGGGGTGCTTGTGTGCAAATGTATTATTTTCATGCTTGATTTAGTCTTGAATTATGGTTTTCTATTTATTGGTTTTAAGTCTTTCCATACAAAACCTAATTACTAGCAATTGTATATAAAGCGATAAATTGCGGAATTTTAAAGTTACTACGCTATTACAATATTTGTGGGAGGGGGTGTACAATTTTTAAATATAGATTGCAAGAATTTAAACCTAATTAGTCTATTACAACCATATTGAATTGGCATGATTATACAAGGAATTTAAATACAAAGTATGAAGATGAATAAATGTACAAGGATGCAAAATGTGAAGGAAATGAATTTTGTTTGGTTTTTCATGAAAAAATGATTTTGTCTTAACCTAATTTAAATAAAGAAAATAGTTAATTAAGTTTGAATTTATTAAGAAAAAGATTTTAAAAGAAAACTCTAATTCTATTAATTAATCAAAAGGAAATAAGTTTAAGAAAAGTATATATTCTTTGGTATTTTTATCTTGAAAATATGTATAGCATTATAAAATATTTTTAGTCTTTTTGGTATTAAAATAATATATTTTAAATGGTATGAGAAAAAATAAATAAATAATACAATATTAATTAAGTTATAAGATTTACCTAAATAAATAAATAAAGTATGAAGAATGAAAAATATTTTTATTTATGGAAAAAATAAAATAAAATAAATCAAGATATAAAATATCGTTTTTTTTGCATTTTTATCATTTTTTAGTATTTTAGAAAATATATTTGAGAAAATAAATAATAAAAAAAAATGGGTCAGGGGTGTCAAAAGCCTGCAGGGGGGTTAGCAAGCAAAAAACAAAACAAAACAAAGCCCAAAAGGCCCAGCGCCTATTTGCTGGAAAAAATGACCAAAAAAATGTAAAAACAAATGCAAAAATGCAGCGCTGAGGTTCGAACCCATGACCTCTACCAATAACGCGCGCTGCCTTACCACTGGGGTGGCTGTACATCCGTTAATACAAATGAAACAATAAATATGTAAGGCAAAATGTGTTCTGAAGACTTCATCTTCAACTTCCAGCCAAAGGACCTGTATCTTCTTCATCTCTCAACAAAAATGAAAAGTTCAAACATGAAAGTTGCAGCATTTTTTCCCATGAATCCAAACATATAAACAACTTAAACTAACAATCAAAGGTGAATGAGAATTTTTCTAGCCCTAATTCAAAACCTAAAAATTTCAGAAAACTTCAATCCTAAAATTCTCTAAGCTCAAGCCATATAAATGTAAACTATGGATATGTACAGCTTCGTGGCAAATGTAACTACATTTTATCTTCACAAACAAACTCAAATGATGCTTGTATGAAGAGATAGAAGTTTGAAAACTTACCTCTTGCAGCTGGAGTCGTGTATGGAGTTTGAGAAACCTTTATGATGGCCTGATGATTTCTATAGCTTGCCTGGACCTCCTTGAATGTGTTCCAACTCCTACTTTGCTTTGAGGATGGCTGGAACTCCCTACTCAAGTCAAGTTGCAAGCTTCAATTTTGAAAATGGTGGATGATGATGGAAGAGTTACAGTTAGGAAATGATGGCCTGGATCACTTTGATATGATGTATGGAAGGTGTTTAGATGATTAGTTTTCAAAATGCACGAGTGGAAATAGAGATGGTGAGTTTTTGCTCAAAACTGTCAAGTTTGGGCAGTTATGTGCAGCAAGATGCTTGGGAGTGTTTTAGGACTTGTAAAAACTTGTGTTGTGTTGCAATTGACTTGTTAATATGTATGGAAAAGATTAGAGCACAAAATCACTCAAGGCTTCTGAGTTATAGGGTTATGGCTCTATAACTTTCTTTTGAAGAAAAGTGAAATGACAAATCTCAAGTATTGTACAAGCATGTATTGAGCTTCTTCAGGCCTTAGAAACCTTGCTTTTGGTTTGTAGGGGTTATGTGTGCAGAAAGAACAAGTTAGAATCTCAAGACAAGTTGACTTTGTTATTAAAGCAACTTTTCAAAAATGGAATGGTAACTTTCTTCCTAAAATGGCAAATTGGCTTGGACAATGCTTGGAACACTTGGATAATAGCTCAAAAGCAAGTAAAATCTTATGATTATGGAGAGATATTGAGGTTTAGAGGCCTGAAAAACAAGATTGTGCAGCATAGGTTTGAAATTGGATTCTTGTTCATCACAAAATGCCTTGTAATTCAAGTGACAAAACACCAACTTCCTCTCTTCGATTCTCCCTACTCATGAATGATCTCAAGGAGTTCTTGGACATTTTGGAAATCTTGCAATGTTCTCTACAACCCATCTTTGAATTTCTTTTGAATATTCAACTTGGAACTATATGAAAAATTGCCATGAAGTTGAGTCAAAATCCTGACCAAATTAGGGCAAAATTTCATTGTGTTTAGTTTCATGACCCTATGTTCTTGAAATTATAACTTGAGATCCAAGCACTTTTGGAAGAAGTTGTGTGAATAAAAAATTTAGATTTCATGGAGATATACAACTTTCATGTTTTAAGTTTCTTTTGAATCATCTTGCATCATGGTAAAAAATTGGCTCAAAGTTATGAAAAAACATGAATTTTCAACATTTAGAAAATTTTCTAAGTTTAGAAATTTTGACTTTTCAAAATAAAATCTTGAATTTTTGATTTATTGATGAATAAGTTTCATATTTTGACATGTTTTGATGAATTTTGATCTTTGGCACTTGAATTTGACCAAAAAGTCAAAGTTTGACTTTTCAGTATACAATTGACTTTTGATCAGTTGACTGCAAAATTCATCTGTCAATCCAATGGAATTGCAATGTTTGAAACCATGGAATTAGGTCAAAATGATGCAATTGGACTCTTGATATCATGCCTTAAACCAATTGACCATTTGTTAGGTCAAAAATCAGAAATTGCCCTTTCCCAATCAAAATCCTAATTTTGACCATTTTGCCCTTTTGGAGATTTGATTAAAACTTCTTGAGGAATTGTGGTCCAAACTTGATCAAATGATACATATGGGTTTAAAATGTTGATGTGGATAAAAATTATGTGGTTTGACTGTAAATTGGCCATGGTTGACTTTTTCCCCAATACAGTTGATTTTTAGGTCAACTGTTCAATTGACTGATCAAAAGTGTGATCCAAGGCTTGAAACTGGACATGAGTAATCTTGGGGGTCCATAATGGTCCATGAAATTCATATGAAGCATTTATAGTTCATAAATCCTTGTTCAAACTCAAACACTAATTTTTGGTCATCAGTGCCAAAGGGTGTGTCTTGAGTTGATCAAACCCTAGTGCAGTCTTGAGCCCAAGGAAATCTTGTGAGAAAATTCTTGATAAGTGAGAGGGAAAATTTTGGGGTACAACAGCTGCCCCTGTTCAATCTTCTTGAGCCTGAAGAGTTAGATTGGCAAGTTTCGCCATTCGTGACTCGAAGGTGGAAGTTGATTGGACACTAGAGTGTCCAAAAATTTGCACTCGGTGATGTGATGGTTGAGGGAATTGGCTTAAAGATGCCATTTAGAGAGGTTATAGAAAGTTGTAGAAGATGAGCTTAAAGATGCCATCCAAAATTGATTGTTTGTATTGTAATTCGTAAGCTGAAAGAATGAGTATCAGAATAGCGTTCGTGTCTGTAGTGTATCTGAACTGCATCTGTGAGCTAATTTTGAATGAGTATTAGAATGGTGTCCGTGTTTGGAGAGTATCTGAACTGTATCTGAAAGTTGAATCTGAATGAGTATCATAATGGCATCTGTGTCTGAAGCGTATATGAACTGTATCTGAGAGTTGAATTTGAATGAGTATCAGAATGGCATCCTTGTCTGGAGCGTATCTTAACTATATTTGAGAGTTGAATTTGAATGAGTATCAGAATGGAATCCGTGTCTGGAGCATATCTGAACTGTATCTGAAAGTTGAATTTGAATGAGTATCGGAATGGCGTTCATGTCTGAAGCGTATCTGAACAATATCTGCAAACTTTGAACATGGTTAATGGTAGTTGTTAATCTTATCCTGAAAAGGGTAAAATTTTAGCTAAAATTCAAAGTCATGTTGTATGAAATGTATGATATAATTCATTTGACTTATCAATGTTTATGATATGCGGATGCCATGTATGCGTATGTGAGCTAGTCTATTGCACTGTTTGTTAGATTTGGGGAAAATAAATCCCTGAATGTTGTTGAGAGTATGTAAGTCTCCATGTCTGTAAGTCGAAGTGTTGATGAATTTCCGTTTAGAGAAATAAACTCTATTGTAAGGGAAATGTTATGTACTGCTTGAAAAATCTGTTTGGGGAATCTAGGGAAATTGGGTGATTTCTACCAGGGACTGATGATTGGAAGCTTTGTTCCGCTGGGGATTAAATTGTACTGTTGTACCCCAAAATTCTCCCTCCCGTATTTCTCAAAACATTGCAAGAAAGATCCTCAAGTTGCTCAAGGTAGTCCAAGGGTTGGCCAGACAAGCTCTCTCCTAAGGCAGTCTACCCCAAACTAGGGTTTCATGTTGCATCAAGATACTTGAGTCCAAGTGGTCCCAAATTCTCAACATTATCCTAATAGGTTCTCAATATCATCCATGACAAGTTTCAAGCCTTGCAGAGGAAATTTGCTCAGTCAATTGCTCAAAGGTCCAAAAATCGACTATGCTAGGGAAAAAGTCAACTGTGGCCCACATATAGTCAAGCTTCAAGATTTTTGATCAACATCCTCATTTTGAAGTATATTTCATCATTTTATCAAGGGTTGATCATGATTCATCAAGGATTTCTCATAATTCATCAAGATTCAAAAGTTGCTAATTTAGGGTTTTATAGGAAAAGTCAACTCAACTTTGACCAAGCATAACTTGCTCATACTTTATGATAAATGACCATCCAAAGCTCATTTTGAAGAATATGCAATTCCCTACAATCCATCTTCATCTCCCAAGTTCAAAATATGCACTCACAAAAAGTTATGAATTTGAACTTTATAGGTCATTTTGAAAAGTCAACAAAAACACATTTTTTGTCAAAGCTTCATACATGATCATGGAATATCAAAATGAGATGATACCAAAAGGGTTGATTAGAGGAAATCTCGAGCTTTTTTAAAAGTCCAAGAACACCTCCAAAGAGTCAAAATCGAGGAAGTTATGCATTGGTGAAGTTGACCTTTTTTGCAAAATTGCCAAAAGTCAACTATCCCTAAAACTTCAAATTTTGCCAAATTGTCCCAATCTTTTTCACTTGTTTTGAGTTAGCAACATAGCCCACGTGCTCTAGCCTTTGCCACCTATCCATATCTTGTTTTTATTATTTATTTTGATTTTTATTTGAATTAATTTAATTTAAATCATAATAAATCAAATAAAATCCAAAACATTGATAACAAGAGATTTTGTGCTTGTTTCAGGTTCCAATTACACAGCTAGCATCATTCAAATTCGTATCAAGGCTTGTGTGCACAAAAAGATTGAAAAAATCCAAGTTTGGAAAGTTTTAAAGGGTGAATCAAATCAAATCAAAAACCATTGAAAGAGAAAGATTTGGATGTAATTATCAACCCTAATGCATTCACTCATACATAAGGAACGAGGCCAGACCTAGAAACAGGTTGGAAACAGGCGCTAGAACAAGAACCAGATTTGAAAAAAAGGCAAAAAAGTGTGAGATCGAATTGATAGTTAGAGGCATCCTCAAGGCTTGTTATCTATCCCAATCGCTTCCTGGAACTCTCAGTAACCTAAAGCAATCAAGAACTAAGTCGTTCCAGTCCCAAATCGCATTGTAAGTCGTTCATAACTTCGCCCTATTCTTGAATTCGCATCTTGAAATTTAAGCATTGTTAACCTGGATTAATGGCATATTCTTAATCTATAGAGCATTTGCAAGCTTCCTGCATTACTCAATTTCATTTATATGGTCTGTAACGAAATCCACCATTGTTAGGGTTTCAGACTTTGGTTTAGGGCTTTTTATTTCAGGAACAATTAGCCTTCATGAATGGTACTGGTATGTTCAGGAGGATGCATCGGACACAACCATGGCTTTAGATATTATTTCCATGGCCTGTGGAGGATTTTGAGAACACGCAATATGTAGCAACGGACATTCTTCCGTAGGTATAGGCTAATGAACTTTTAGCGACGGTGCAATAATAGGGACAGAGACGTGGCCAACCTCCATTGGCTTGTTTGAATTTGCGTGCAAAAATTCCATCACTGTGTTATTTTATATATTATTATTGTTATATGTTTTATGAACAAATGAAACCAAGTGATGTAGTGGTTTCCACGTGAGCGTTAAGGCTTTGGAAGGCTGAAGGTCAGGGGTTCGATCCCTGCCTCCAGCATTTGCTATTTTCACATTTTCTTGCAGGTGATCCATTGCACGCATGAGCCTGAGATCCACCATACTCCTTCATCATCAACGCGCCAGATGGCCAGATGGCCAAATCTGGTGGCCACCATTGAGAGTGCACCATAAGCCAAGTCAAAGATACCATACCGGATCACAAAAGTCAGCACGGATCTCATCTTAATGGGCCAAGATTCTTGCTTTTGACACCCCACTTTCAGGCCCATCTCTCATCTCTTATATTTTTTGTTATTCTATTTTAATTTATTTACTATTTATTTTATTAACCAAATTAATTTTATTTTTTATCAAATTATCAAAAAATCACCAAAAATATTTTTATGTCCAATTAAATTTTAGATATTTATTTTTAGTAAAAATAAATCAATTAATTTAACTAGGTTTGATTAATTTTAGGAAACTTTAATTTCTTTTTTGTAAATAATTAAAATCAATTAGAATAAATAGGATTTATACTAACTTAATTACTTTATTTCCTTCCTAAAATAAAATAAAAAACCCAAAAATATGTCATTTAATTATTGTTCATTAATTTATTTAATAACCAATTAATTTAGCATTTAATTTTTAAAACTTAATCTCTTTTCTTTTAAAAATATTAAAAACAACAAAAAAACAATTTCTTTTTTTAATTAGGATAGAAGGGTCAAAACCCTAGTTTCGCATTCGATCTAATTTTCTCGCGCGTTTTATTTTTTTATCCAATTATTGTATCTGCTACCGGTTTGTAATAATTAAATTAGGACATTTATTTTATTTTTACCGCTTTTCCAAAGGGTTTGTTTTTGGATATGTAAATACCAGAAGCCTTGTAATAGCTTAGTTTAAATTCCGCATTTTAAATTCTGCAAAACATTAACTGCTAGATATGTGAATAATTAGGGTTTGCATGACAAGAATGTATGACTAATTTTAAACAGTTAGATCACCCTAAATGTGCAAAGATAAAAAACTGAAATCAACACACTCGTACATGCGCACTCCTAGGGTACTCTCCCACTTGGTTGCCTTTGCTAAAACAGTCATTGATTACAGGTTGTTTTAGAGGTCGTCCTCTTGTCTAAAAGATCAAACTTGCCTCGGAAAGTTGCCTCGTAATTGTTGCCTCGGATAAATGATCTAAGACATTAGGGTTGCCACTAAGACGTCCTAACATTGCTTTAGTGACTGTATGTCCCTTTCGAATTGACCCTCAAACTCCAACGACGGTGATACCTACTCACTAATAGTGGGATAGCATTGTCTAAAGGAAACAAACATAGAACGATTCCTTTTTCGAGTAGGTAGATTAGTTCTTAAGTACTTGCTCAATCAAAACAAAACTTTTTCACACTTACACTCTTTTACAAACAAGTTTTCAAAAACACTTCATTACACTCTTGAAGACAGAAGCAAGAGTTAAATCGAAGTTAAAACAAAAACTTTTCAAAACCCACAAACACAAAGAAAACAATTTTGAAAATGATGAGCAAGTACCTAAGAGCCCATGGAAAACCATACTCAGAAATATCTCGAAAAAGGAATTTTTCTGTGCTTTTTTCCTTTCCTTGTTGGATAAAATAAAAGTCGGTGGCGACTCTTGCTTACCGCGACATTTTGCGAACACAAACGCAAAACGCAAACCAGAATTCCAAAAACACGTCCCAATTCTGGCCACCGTATCACAGAACTGGCGACTCTGCTGGGGAACTAATAAGTGGGTTGTATCTTAGGATTAGTTCATATTGTTTTCAATTGTTTGATTTGTTTGCTTTATTTTTGTGGGTTTGAATCGGAGTTACTATAGATCCTAACCCGGATCTGGGGATACCTTTTAGGTAAGTAGCAATAGACTGTGAGGGAAATGTATGGCGTAGACCGATACAGTTGTAGTAGTAGCAACATTGGTGTGACACATTAGTTGGTACTGATATCCCTTGTGGAGCAACAAGGAGAGTATGGGGCTGCTAATGGGTCATTAAACATCAACTGACCTTAGAACCTATAATTGACCAACTTGGCCATAGAAAAGTAGCAGTATGCTACACTCATTGAGACCATACTCTCGTGATGATTTCGGCCGCAAGAAAAGGTTGCTAAACTGGAATTATGACCGATCGAGGATGGTCAGTGATATTGAGATCCTCTAGAACCCGGTTACTATTACTAGGACAGGTTGAACCAACTAAACTGAAAGAGGGTAATACCTAAACTCTATGCCAGCCTAAAATTTAAGGGCTATTGCGTGACTTGTGTGCTTTTAACTTGAACTACTGTCACATGTTTGTTATCTAACAACATGAGTTCTTTGCAGGTTTTGTTTACAGTCCTTATCTAATAACTTGGATTTCTTGCCGGATTCACTTACTTACATCACCTCGCATTTTCTTAAACTCATAGCATACATATCATAACATTATTCCTTAAAATTTCCTTAACCATTTCAAGGATCTCAAGGGTTTGTGATGCAGGTTATGGTAAATCAAATGTCCAGCAAGGGGAAAAGGGGATTTATTTTCCTCTAGCCAATGTCGTCTAGAGATCAAAACACGATGACTTGAGTCGGGGGCTATGACCCACTCGATATGGTGAGCTTGACTCTTGAAGGAGGACTCTTGATGACACGAAGTTTCTTCAATCAAATCTGCAAACAAATTCTAACAGTTTCTTGTTTACCCCGCGAGATCCTTGAAAACATTGCATCATACATATCATTGCATAACAGATCTTCCAGTACAGGTCTCTCATCTTCTCCGTTGTTTATTTCAGCAATCATATCTTCTGAAACACCTACTGATCAAGCCATCAAGGCCCTACAAGCTCAGAATGCTCAGTTCTAGGAAATGCTCATGAACTTGGCCAAGGGTCAACAAGATCTGAAGACTCTTATCTTGAAGGATAAGAAGAAGAAGAAGAAGACGGTCCTCCTGAATATGGGTCACAGGTTTGGGAACAGATTGAGACAGGATGTTGATTTATCTCACTCATCTGGAGGGGGAGAGAATCAAGAAGAAAGGAGGGCTCCTAGTCATGTGGTTTCTGACCATGACACTGACTTTGATGAAGACAAGTATCCTCCGGCCGAGGATAGGTATAAGAAACTTGAAGACCGGTTAAACGCGATGGAGATCCAGAAGATACCTGGGTTGGACTTTGGAGATCTGGGATTGGCATCTGGGGTGGTGATCGCTCACAAGTTTAAAGCTCCTGTCTTTGCTCAGTATGATGGGGTATCCTGCCCAAAGCTACACCTCCGCTCATACGTCAGAAAGATTCAACCCTATACTGCTGATAGAAATCTCTGAGTCCATTTCTTTCAAGATAGTCTGTCAGGGACTCAACTTGAATGGTTTTGTCAACTGGAATGAGCTAACATTCGCAACTGGGAGGACCTTGCTGCTGCTTTTTACAAGAAATATCAGTATAATACCGACCTTGCTCCCATGCGTACTCAGCTTCAGGGTATGTCTATGGGTACAGGCGAAGGTTTTAAGGACTACGCTCAGAAGTGGAGAGATCTTGCTGGAAGAGTCCAACCCCCTCTGTCTAATAGGGAGTTGGTGGATATGTTTCTTGGGACTTTGCCTGGTCCCTATTTCAATCATTTGATTGGCAGCTCGTCAGTGGGTTTCACCGAACTGATTCTGACTAGAGAAAAAGTAGAAGCTGGGATCCTGAGTGGTAAGATCCAGAAAGATACCTCTTCGAATACATAGAAGAAGTCATTTGGTGGCAAGAGGGAAGCCAATGCTGTGCACGACCAGAAGAGGCATGGCAAGGCAGACTACCACCAATCAGTGGGGGCAGTTTTGATCTCTAATTCGGCACGCACACAACGACCACAACAATGAAATAATCAGCCAAAGGGGGAAAGACTTCAAAGGGAGTTAACCCAAATCAACATGCCATTGTCACAAGCATTGCAGCACATGTTGGAGATGAATCTAATTACGGTGATAAACCCTCATCCAAAGCCTAAGACTTTTTCTCCTAACTACACCCCAGATGTAAGGTGTGCTTATCATTCTGGTAGCCCGGGGCATGATACTAACGACTGTTGGGCGTTGAAATACAACATTCAGAATATGATTGACGCCAAGGAGATCGAATTCGAGCCTCCTGAGACTCCCAATGTGATCACTTCTCCCTTGCCAAAACATGGCTAGGATTGAAAGCATTTTTTTTCATTTGAATTCTGAAGTTGTATTTTTCTTTGCCTATTCAAACAATTATTATCATGTCAAACTTTTTATTTCATTAATGCATTACACGTGTCTGTTTTGAATTAATTGTTTTCACTATGTTTAAATTGCTTCATATTTCCTTTTTATGATGTTCAACTCTCGATTAAAAAATTCTAAGCCTTTAGAGGGACGATGACGAAAATGATATCAAATCTCTATAGTATGCTTTTGAATAGACCTCGTTGACGATGTACAGGCGTTGTTTCTAATCCTAAACAGTGGAGTTATAAGGAAGATAATCCCTAGTCAACCCTTTTAAGCCAAAAGAAGTAGGAGTTTTTCTTTTCACACAAATTAAAACCCTTAATCATAACCTGGGGCAGGGTAGTTTTCTCAGTTAATTCAGGTGCGCAATGAATGGCTTCAAAAACGTCCTTCCAAAACAAAAGACGGTGATGGTTCCCTATAATCGTCAAGACAGACAGTCATTATCTCTCAAAAATAAAAGCCCATTAAATCAAAACCTATGAAGGAGACTTAAGAAAAATCGGGGCATCCCGCTGACTGTAATCACAAAAGAACAGTTTGAAGTGGTGAAAAACACAAGAAGGGGGGGTTGAATTGTAAAACTGAAATCTAATGCAATGAACAAGATATTTTTATCCTGGTTCGTTTGATCTCAAACTACTCCAGTCCACCCGTCAAGGTGATTTCGCCTCTCTCCAACGAGGTCTTAATCCACTATATTCAACTGAATATTACAGACTGCTTTAACAACTGCTAAAGCCTTCTTGATCCAAACCACAACCCGGTTTGTCAAGGTAACACTTTCTTACAGAGAAATCAAATCTAAGTGTGTGAATGTTTTCTACAAAACTGTATCACAACTGTGATGTATACACAAATTAAAGCTTAGAAACTAGATTGCTAAACAATGATAGAATATCAGAATGTGTAGAGTTTAGCAAAACTAAGAGAAAGAAGATTTTGATCAGCTTTTATGCGTGTAAAGATTTGGAGAGCATTAGCCATTTCAATCTTCAAAGTCTTGTTTATATAGCACTGAGATGTTGAACGTTGGATGCAATATTCTTGATTCAATGCTATTAACAAACTTTCCTTATCGAGCAGATCTTGTCTGGAATGAGGCCGTTGGTGTTAATTTGCTTTCAATGCATAGTACCGTTGCTTAATTAATGAAACTTCTAGCTTGGCTCATTCTGACTCTGCTTAGCTGCTGATGAACTGTTGTGTTTCTATATCAGAGTGTTGAGCGCAGTCTTGTTCATCAGGCTTCAGCATATACGTGAGTTGATCATCTGATTCTGACATTCTGATATGGCAACTTCTGATGCTGATGTCTGAAACCAAATTCTGATGCTGAATAGGTGTGATCTTGCTTATATCAATCAGAGTATCTGCAAGTCAGAACATAGTAATTTTAGGCAGCAGATAGTTCATACATGAATCTTATAAATAATATATCTTTTCACTTTGTTATCATCAAAACTTAAATATAGGGTAGTAGATTCAAACTTTGTTCTAACACAGTTCAGGCAAAAGACAGGGATAATAAAATAAAAAAGAAAGAGATCCTACAAACTCTCAACAAAAATGACTGCCTGTTCAAAATAAATTGTCAGTATCTGAACCATCACCAGAACATCAAGGACAATATTCCAGACTCAAACGGGATCTAAATGCAAAATTAGCTGAGTTTAGGATCGAAGAATATCACGAAGAACGGGTGGGTACAAATACATTTTGAGCCTTTAACCTTTGTTTCTTGAATCGTGAACCAGGCCACGTTATAACCCTTAAAAGTCCTAGTGAAGCATGGGTTAGTTAGAAAGCATACTGTTACGAAAGGTATCCTGACCCCTGTAGGACTTGCTGTAAATCCTGAGTTGACATCACATTTTACAAAAATTTGCTTGTTTTATTGAAAACTGCATTTTCAAAGAACTTCAAAACAGACATAAGCTTTGCACTCTTAAAATAACATTGTTTGCATATGACTATTTGTTCAACAGCAGAGAAACTCGCACGACGAATATCTAGTGAACAAAAACCTTCTGAATAAAAAGGATCGCCTCAAGTGGAAAAAACACTTCCAATCAAGGGGCACGACATGATCATTGTCCATCATCTGGGGCAGTCAAGTCAAGATTCAAGGAATCTCTCAAAGATGCCAAAATAGCCAGGGGAAAATCCCCATTTGAATCAATTGGGGCATTGGACATGAATTCCAGCAACAAATCTTGCATGATCAAACGAACATCTTCGGGTAGTATGGCAACACAACACTACCGACAGTGACACCTCCCTACACCCTGAGAGCGCGGACATAGTCAAAAAAGTACTACGCATAATCAAAGACCCGCTAGGTCGAATGGCCTAGGCAAAAATAAGGGCTTCCCGACGACCCAAAAGGGTTCGGGCAAAAATAAGGGATGAAAATAAAAAAAATCTGTACACCCGGCAAGTCGAAAACCTGAAAAGGCGGCTTGGGCAAAAAAGGGTATCCCGGTGGACTTAAAACCCGAAAGGGCGGTCCAAGCAAAAATTAGGGATCAAAGCGTACGACTATGTCCTGTCATCTTGTCACTTGCCTACCAGCAGAAGACTGATCATTTCGATTGAAAGTTACCAAGCACCTCATAGGTTGGGATAATACTCGATCCACAAGGCCTCCGCGGGCACCTTCTCCAGCAGAAATAGGGGCAGAAAAGTCTCGATGCAAAGTCATCGTCATATCCTCAGCACGCGTCCCAGTAACATTCACTCCCTGTAGAGTAAGAGAAAGGCAGTAATGTTAACTCTCCCCAGCTGAGACTCATAACCGCGAATGAGTCGGCAATATTCTCCCCAAGCAGAGTTTATCCATCATCAGCACTAAATAATTATCCCCAGCGGAGTCTGGAAAATCTTCCCTATTGGAGTTTGGAGAATCATCCCCAATAGACTCTGGAAGATTGTCCCCAGTAGAGTCTAAAAGGTTATCCCCAGTGAATTCGCAACTAGAAAATCATCCCCAGCAAAGTTCATTCCTTTCACAAACAGAAACTCAATCCCCAACAGGATTCAGTATCGCCAGCAACGGTAATTCATCCCCAACTGAATGTATCAGCGGGATCCTCGGCATAGCGTGTTCTCCCCATAGGGCCATTTCCTCATCAGTTCATTCCCCAGCAGAGTTATCCTCTCCTGCAGGTTTATTCTCACTATCCCCAGCGGAAACGAAGAATTCAATTCTTTTCTCCAGCAGTAATCCAGGATTAATCATCCCCAGCTAAAAACATCACATTTCCATACATCATGACATGCATACGCATCATACGACATAATCTCATTTATTTTGAGAACATCATTTTCCTGATACATATCATGCATTACTTACAGCTGACCTTTACCTTTCAGAAAGGATACAATCAGATTCTCACAAAATTCAAAGCTATGAAGCCTTACCTAGGTTTCTTCCCAGTTCAGATGCAGTTTTACCTAAACTCCTCATGAAGCAGCCTTACCTAGGTTTCTTCCCAGTTCAGATGCAGTTTTACCTAAACTCCTCATGAAACAGCCTTACCTAGGTTTCTTCCCGGTTCATATACAGTTTTACCTAAATTCCACATGAAGCAGCATTACCTAGGTTCCTTCCCTTTCCCGATGTAGTTTCACCTAGGCTCATCCTGGAGCAACCTTACCTAGGTTCCTTCTCTTTCCCAATATAGTTTCACCTAAACTCGTCCTGGGGCAACCTTACTTAGGTTCCTTCTCTTCCCTGATGTAGTTTCACCTAAACTCGTCCTGGAGCAACCTTACCTAGGTTCCTTCTCTTCCCTGATGTAGTTTCACCTAGACTCATCCTGGAGCAACCTTACCTAGGTTCCTTCCCTTTCCTGATGCAGTTTCACCTAGACTCATCCTGGAGCAACCTTACCTAGGTTCCTTCCCTTTCTCAATGCAGTTTCACCTAGACTCATCCTGGAGCAACCTTACCTAGGTTCCTTCCCTTTCCCGATGCAGTTTCACCTAGACTCATCCTGGAGCAACCTTACCTAGGTTCCTTCCCTTTCTCGATGCAGTTTCACCTAGACTCATCCTGGAGACTCATCTTGGAGCAACCTTACCTAGGTTCCTTCCCTTTCCCGATGTAGTTTCACCTAGGCTCATCCTGGAACAACCTTACCTAGGTTGCTTCTCTTTCCCGATGTAGTTTTACCTAGACTCATCCTGGAGCAACCTTACCTATGTTCCTTCTCTCTCCCAATGTTTTCCTCAGTTGAGTACGGACGATTGAAGTTCCTAAATATCAGCAGAGATGATTCCTCAGTTGAGTACGGACGATCGAAGTTCCTAAATATCAGAAGAGATGTTTCCTCAGTTGAGTATGGAAGATCGAAGTTCCTAAATATCAGCAGAGATGTTTCCTCAGTTGAGTACGGACGATCGAAGTTCCTAAATATCAACAGAGATGTTTCCTCAACAGAATAACGGACGACGAAGCTCCTAAAATTATACTTTTCTCAACAAAGATCAGCATTCCCCAGCGGAATCTTCCTCAATGACAAGTATACAAGCTCTCGCTAAGGAATCTCTTATGCGATCGACACTCCTTCGGATGGCATCCTTAAGCCCATCTTCCGTCAACAATCTCCAAATGGCATCTATAAGCCCATTCCTGACATCGCAAGACAATTACCACTTCATGCGAGTGCAAATTTTTGGGCACTCTAGTGTTCAATCATCTTCCACCTTCGGATCGTGAAAGGCACGAAAGCCAATCTACATCCTCAAGTTTAAGAAAATTGAACAGGGGCAGCTGTTGTACCCCAAAATTTCCCCTCCCATATTTCTCAAAACATTGCAAGAATGATCCTCAAGTTGCTCAAGGTAGTCCAAGGGTTGGCCAGACAAGCTCTCTCCTAAGGCAGTCTACCCCAAACTAGGGTTTCATGTTGCATCAAGATACTTGAGTCCAAGTGGTCCCAAATGCTCAACATTATCCTAATAGGTTCTCAAGATCATCCATGACAAGTTTCAAGCCTTGTAGAGGAAATTTGCTCAATCAATTGCTCAAAGGTCCAAAAATCGACTGTGATAGGGCAAAAGTCAAATGTGGCCCACATACAGTCAAACTTCAATATTTTTTATCAACATCCTCATTTTTAAGTATATTTCATCATTTGATCAAGGGTTGATCATGATTCATCAAGGATTTCTCATAATTCATCAAGATTCAAAAGTTGTTAAAGATATCTGCAACATGTATTATTTTATCCTTAGGTACCCAGATTTTCTTGGGTCCTGATTTGTTAGTTTTACCAAAACTCTGGTTGAATTTTGGTTTCACAGAGTGCTTACTGCTAGTGTATTTAATATCATGTGTGTGACCATATACAAAATGTGAATTCAGAGGAGTGTGTTTAATGGTTAAGTCCATGACATTCTTTGGTGTAGGAACCTTACCTTGGTATCCTATTCCTTTCCTGCTGTTTCTGCTAACTCCATAGATCATTGAAGCCATTTTACTTCTATCTATGCTTTTAGCTAGGAACTTCTGGAAACTGTGATCATACTCCTTGATGATCTCATCAGCGTTGCTGGGAGTTTCAGAAATTGGTTCCTTCTGAGAGTTTTGTAAAGTGTTTTCTAATTTTGAAATCTTATTTCTCAGCTCAGAATTTTCCAATTTGAGACTCTCAGTCTTATTAGAGTCAGATTCAAGATTCCTTTTCAGGTCTCTGAATTTAGCTCTAATTTGCTGATAACGTTCCAGAATCTCATTAAGGCTTTCAGCAAGTTCAGCCTTTGTAAAGTTAACAGCAAAGTTAGGAAATACCTCTTCAGTATCTGATTCTGAGTCTGATTCAGAAGCTTCACTATCTTCTGAGATGTTAGCCATGAGAGCTATGTTTGCCCTCTCATCATCTGATTTTGAGTCAGCTTCAGACGAGTCAGAGTCATCCCATGTGGCCATGAGACTTTTCTTCTTCTCTCTTCCAAACTTCTTTTTGGGCTTTTCCCTCTGAAGCTTTGGGCAATCACTCTTATAGTGTCCTTGCTCATTGCACTCATAGCAGATGATGTCCTTGGTGTTTGGCTTTTTGCTACTGGAGGAGCCTTCAGATCTTCTGTATCCAGAGGAAGAATCTGTCCTTCTTTATCTGGAAGAAGACTCGTTCTGATCAGATCTTCTGGGATTCCTGAACTTTCTTTGTCTTTGCTTCCACAGTTGATTTACTCTTCTGGAAAGGAGGGAGAGTTCGTCTTCTTCTGATGAGGATCCATCAGATGTTTCTTCAACTGCCTGCAAAACTTTAGACTCAAATTTTTTGTTAGATTGATAAAGGCTTACCTTGCTTCTGAGGCTCGTCAGCTTCTAGCTCTATCTCATGACTTCTGAGGGAGCTGATAAGTTCCTCCAGAGTGATTTTGTTGAGATCTTTAGCTAGCTTCAGAGCTGTAACCATAGGTCTCCACTGCTTGGGTAAACTTCTGATGATTTTCTTGACATGGTCAGCAGTAGAGTATCCTTTGTCCAGAACCTTGAGACCAGCTACCAGAATCTGGAATCTAGAGAACATGGTTTCAATGGATTCAGATTCTTCCATTTTGAACGCCTCATACTTCTGAATGAGTGCCAGAGCTTTTTTTTCTTTGACCTGAACGTTGCCCTCATGCGTCATTCTGAGTGAGTCAAAAATATTCTTTGATGTGTCTCTGTTGGAGATCTTTTCATACTCAGTATAGGAGATGGCGCTGAGAAGGATGGTTCTGGCCTTGTGGTGATTCTTGAAGTCACGCTTTTGTTGATCAGACATTGTTTTTCTCTCAATCTTCTGACCGCTTGCATTCACAGGGTGCGTGTATCCATCTGTTACCATATCCCACAGATCAGCATCATGTGCCAGAAAGAAGCTTTCAATTCTGTCTTTCCAGTAATCAAAGTTTTCTCCATCAAAGACTGGAGGTTTGCCGCTGAATCTGTCTCTTTCCTCATTGTTGTCATTGCTGATGTGAGAATTGTTTCCTGCCATTGTGTTTTTCTGACGCTGGATCTTGTACTGACACGGTTAAGTGTTTTAGCTCAGAACCAGGCGCTCTGATGCCAATTGAAGTGGTGAAAAACACAAGAAGGGGGGGGGTTGAATTGTAAAACTGAAATCTAATGAAATGAACAAGATATTTTTATCCTGGTTCGTTTGATCTCAAACTACTCCAGTCCACCCGTCAAGGTGATTTCGCCTCTCTCCAACGAGGTCTTAATCCACTATATTCAACTGAATATTACAGACTGCTTTAACAACTGCTAAAGCCTTCTTGATCCAAACCACAACCCGGTTTGTCAAGGTAACACTTTCTTACAGAGAAATCAAATCTAAGTGTGTGAATGTTTTCTACAAAACTGTATCACAACTGTGATGTATACACAAATTAAAGCTTAGAAACTAGATTGCTAAACAATGATAGAATATCAGAATGTGTAGAGTTTAGCAAAACTAAGAGAAAGAAGATTTTGATCAGCTTTTATGCGTGTAAAGATTTGGAGAGCATTAGCCATTTCAATCTTCAAAGTCTTGTTTATATAGCACTGAGATGTTGAACGTTGGATGCAATATTCTTGATTCAATGCTATTAACAAACTTTCCTTATCGAGCAGATCTTGTCTGGAATGAGGCCGTTGGTGTTAATTTGCTTTCAATGCATAGTACCGTTGCTTAATTAATGAAACTTCTGGCTTGGCTCATTCTGACTCTGCTTAGCTGCTGATGAACTGTTGTGTTTCTATATCAGAGTGTTGAGCGCAGTCTTGTTCATCAGGCTTCAGCATATACGTGAGTTGATCATCTGATTCTGACATTCTGATATGGCAACTTCTGATGCTGATGTCTGAAACCAAATTCTGATGCTGAATAGGTGTGATCTTGCTTATATCAATCAGAGTATCTGCAAGTCAGAACATAGTAATTTGAGGCAGCAGATAGTTCATACATGAATCTTATAAATAATATATCTTTTCACTTTGTTATCATCAAAACTTAAATATAGGGTAGTAGATTCAAACTTTGTTCTAACACAGTTCAGGCAAAAGACAGGGATAATAAAATAAAAAAGAAAGAGATCCTACAAACTCTCAACAAAAATGACTGCCTGTTCAAAATAAATTGTCAGTATCTGAACCATCACCAGAACATCAAGGACAATATTCCAGACTCAAACGGGATCTAAATGCAAAATTAGCTGAGTTTAGGATCGAAGAATATCACGAAGAACGGGTGGGTACAAATACATTTTGAGCCTTTAACCTTTGTTTCTTGAATCGTGAACCAGGCCACGTTATAACCCTTAAAAGTCCTAGTGAAGCATGGGTTAGTTAGAAAGCATATTGTTACGAAAGGTATCCTGACCCCTGTAGGACTTGCTGTAAATCCTGAGTTGACATCACATTTTACAAAAATTTGCTTGTTTTATTGAAAACTGCATTTTCAAAGAACTTCAAAACAGACATAAGCTTTGCACTCTTAAAATAACATTGTTTGCATATGACTATTTGTTCAACAGCAGAGAAACTCGCACGATGAATATCTAGTGAACAAAAACCTTCTGAATAAAAAGGATCGCCTCAAGTGGAAAAAACACTTCCAATCAAGGGGCACGACATGATCATTGTCCATCATCTGGGGCAGTCAAGTCAAGATTCAAGGAATCTCTCAAAGATGCCAAAATAGCCAGGGGAAAATCCCCATTTGAATCAATTGGGGCATTGGACATGAATTCCAGCAACAAATCTTGCATGATCAAACGAACATCTTCGGGTAGTATGGCAACACAACACTACCGACAGTGACACCTCCCTACACCCTGAGAGCGCGGACATAGTCAAAAAAGTACTACGCATAATCAAAGACCCGCTAGGTCGAATGGCCTAGGCAAAAATAAGGGCTTCCCGACGACCCAAAAGGGTTCGGGCAAAAATAAGGGATGAAAATAAAAAAAATCTGTACACCCGGCAAGTCGAAAACCTGAAAAGGCGGCTTGGGCAAAAAAGGGTATCCCGGTGGACTTAAAACCCGAAAGGGCGGTCCAAGCAAAAATTAGGGATCAAAGCGTACGACTATGTCCTGTCATCTTGTCACTTGCCTACCAGTAGAAGACTGATCATTTCGATTGAAAGTTACCAAGCACCTCATAGGTTTGGATAATACTCGATCCACAAGGCCTCCGCGGGCACCTTCTCCAGCAGAAATAGGGGCAGAAAAGTCTCGATGCAAAGTCATCGTCATATCCTCAGCACGCGTCCCAGTAACATTCACTCCCTGTAGAGTAAGAGAAAGGCAGTAATGTTAACTCTCCCCAGCTGAGACTCACAACCGCGAATGAGTCGGAAATATTCTCCCCAAGCAGAGTTTATCCATCATCAGCACTAAATAATTATCCCCAGCGGAGTCTGGAAAATCTTCCCTATTGGAGTTTGGAGAATCATCCCCAGTAGACTCTGGAAGATTGTCCCCAGTAGAGTCTAAAAGGTTATCCCCAGTGAATTCGCAACTAGAAAATCATCCCCAGCAAAGTTCATTCCTTTCACAAACAGAAACTCAATCCCCAACAGGATTCAGTATCGCCAGCAACGGTAATTCATCCCCAGCTGAATGTATCAGCGGGATCCTCAGCATAGCGTGTTCTCCCCATAGGGCCATTTCCTCATCAGTTCATTCCCCAGCAGAGTTATCCTCTCCTGCAGGTTTATTCTCACTATCCCCAGCGGAAACGAAGAATTCAATTCTTTTCTCCAGCAGTAATCCAGGATTAATCATCCCCAGCTAAAAACATCACATTTCCATACATCATGACATGCATACGCATCATACGACATAATCTCATTTATTTTGAGAACATCATTTTCCTGATACATATCATGCATTACTTACAGCTGACCTTTACCTTTCAGAAAGGATACAATCAGATTCTCACAAAATTCAAAGCTATGAAGCCTTACCTAGGTTTCTTCCCAGTTCAGATGCAGTTTTACCTAAACTCCTCATGAAGCAGCCTTACCTAGGTTTCTTCCCAGTTCAGATGCAGTTTTACCTAAACTCCTCATGAAACAGCCTTACCTAGGTTTCTTCCCGGTTCATATACAGTTTTACCTAAATTCCACATGAAGCAGCATTACCTAGGTTCCTTCCCTTTCCCGATGTAGTTTCACCTAGGCTCATCCTGGAGCAACCTTACCTAGGTTCCTTCTCTTTCCCAATATAGTTTCACCTAAACTCGTCCTGGGGCAACCTTACTTAGGTTCCTTCTCTTCCCCGATGTAGTTTCACCTAAACTCGTCCTGGAGCAACCTTACCTAGGTTCCTTCTCTTCCCTGATGTAGTTTCACCTAGACTCATCCTGGAGCAACCTTACCTAGGTTCCTTCCCTTTCCTGATGCAGTTTCACCTAGACTCATCCTGGAGCAACCTTACCTAGGTTCCTTCCCTTTCTCAATGCAGTTTCACCTAGACTCATCCTGGAGCAACCTTACCTAGGTTCCTTCCCTTTCCCGATGCAGTTTCACCTAGACTCATCCTGGAGCAACCTTACCTAGGTTCCTTCCCTTTCTCGATGCAGTTTCACCTAGACTCATCCTGGAGACTCATCTTGGAGCAACCTTACCTAGGTTCCTTCCCTTTCCCGATGTAGTTTCACCTAGGCTCATCCTGGAACAACCTTACCTAGGTTGCTTCTCTTTCCCGATGTAGTTTCACCTAGACTCATCCTGGAGCAACCTTACCTATGTTCCTTCTCTCTCCCAATGTTTTCCTCAGTTGAGTACGGACGATTGAAGTTCCTAAATATCAGCAGAGATGATTCCTCAGTTGAGTACAGACGATCGAAGTTCCTAAATATCAGAAGAGATGTTTCCTCAGTTGAGTATGGAAGATCGGAGTTCCTAAATATCAGAAGAGATGTTTCCTCAGTTGAGTACGGACGATCGAAGTTCCTAAATATCAACAGAGATGTTTCCTCAACAGAATAACGGACGACGAAGCTCCTAAAATTCTACTTTTCTCAACAAAGATCAGCATTCCCCAGCGGAATCTTCCTCAATGACAAGTATACAAGCTCTCGCTAAGGAATCTCTTATGCGATCGACACTCCTTCGGATGGCATCCTTAAGCCCATCTTCCGTCAACAATCTCCAAATGGCATCTATAAGCCCATTCCTGACATCGCAAGACAATTACCACTTCATGCGAGTGCAAATTTTTGGGCACTCTAGTGTTCAATCATCTTCCACCTTCGGATCGTGAAAGGCACGAAAGCCAATCTACATCCTCAAGTTTAAGAAAATTGAACAGGGGCAGCTGTTGTACCCCAAAATTTTCCCTCCCATATTTCTCAAAACATTGCAAGAATGATCCTCAAGTTGCTCAAGGTAGTCCAAGGGTTGGCCAGACAAGCTCTCTCCTAAGGCAGTCTACCCCAAACTAGGGTTTCATGTTGCATCAAGATACTTGAGTCCAAGTGGTCCCAAATGCTCAACATTATCCTAATAGGTTCTCAAGATCATCCATGACAAGTTTCAAGCCTTGTAGAGGAAATTTGCTCAATCAATTGCTCAAAGGTCCAAAAATCGACTGTGATAGGGCAAAAGTCAAATGTGGCCCACATACAGTCAAACTTCAATATTTTTTATCAACATCCTCATTTTTAAGTATATTTCATCATTTGATCAAGGGTTGATCATGATTCATCAAGGATTTCTCATAATTCATCAAGATTCAAAAGTTGTTAATTTAGGGTTTTACAGCAAAAGTCAACTCAACTTTGACCAAGCATAACTTGCTCATACTTTATGAGAAATGACCCATTAAAATCTCATTTTGAAGAGGATACAATTCCATACAATCCATCTTCATCTCCCAAGTTCAAAATATGCACTCACAAGAAGTTATGAATTTGGATATTATAGGTCATTTTGAAAAGTCAACAAAAACACGTTTTTTGTCAAAGCTTCATACATGAGAATGGAATATCAAAATGAGATGATACAAAAATGGTTGATTAGAGGACATCTCAAGATTTCTAAAAAGTCCAATAACACCTCCAAAGAGTCAAAATTGAGGAAGTTGTGCATTGGTGAAGTTGACATTTTTTGCAAAATTGCCAAAAGTCAACTATCCATAAAACTTCAAATTTTGCCAAATGGGCCCAATATTTTTCACTTGTTTTGAGTTAGAAACATAGCCCACGTGCTCTAGCCTTTGCCACCTGTCCATATCTTTTTTATTATTTATTTTGATTTTTATTTGAATTAATTTAATTTAAATATAATAAATCAAATAAAATCCAAAACATTGATAACAAGAGATTTTGTGCTTGTTTCAGGTTCCAATTAAACAACTAGCATCATTCAAATTCGTATCAAGGCTTGTGTGCACAAAAATATTAAAAAAAGCCAAGTTTGGAAAGTTTTAAAGGGTGAATCAAATCAAATCAAAAATCATTGAAAGAGAAAGATTTGGATGCAATTATCAACCCTAATGCATTCACTCATACATAAGGAACGAGGCCAGACCTAGAAACAGGTTGGAAACATGCGCTAGAACAAGAACCAGATTTGAAAAAAAGGCAAAAAAGTGTGAGATCGAATTGATTGTTAGGGCATCCTCAAGGCTTGTTATCTATCCCAATCGCTTCCTGGAACTCTCAGCAACCTAAAGCAATCAAGAACTAAGTCGTTCCAGTCCCAAATCGCACTGTAATTCGTTCATAACTTCGCCCTGTTCTTGAATTCGCATCTTGAAATTTAAGCATTGTTAACCTGAATTAATGGCATATTCTTAATCTATAGAGCATTTGCAAGCTTCCTGCATTACTCAATTTCATTTATATGGTCTGTAACGAAATCCACCATTGTTAGGGTTTCGGACTTTGGTTTAGGGCTTTTTATTTCAGGAACAATTAGCCTTCATGAATGGTACTGGCATGTTCAGGAGGATGAAATGGACAAAACCATGGCTTTAGATATTATTTCCATGGCCTGTGGAGAATTTTGAGAACACGCAGTCTGTAGCAACGGACATTCGTCCGTAGGTATAGGCTAATGAACTTTTAGCGACGGTGCAATAACACGGACGGAGACGTGGCCAGCCTCCATTGGCTTGTTTGAATTTGCACGCGAAAATTCCATCACTGTGTTATTTTTATATATTATTTTTGTTATATGTTTTATGAACAAATGAAAACAAGTGATGCAGTGGTTGCCACGTGAGCGTTAAGGCTTTGGAAGGTTGGAGGTCAGGGGTTCGATCCCTGCCTCCAACATTTGCTATTTTCACATTTTCTTGCAGGTGATCCAATGCACGCATGAGCCTGAGATCCACCATACTCCTTCATCATCAACGCGCCAGATGGCCAAATCTGGTGGCTACCATTGAGAGTGCACCATAAGCCAAGTCAAAGATGCCATACAGGATCACAAAAGTCAGCACGGATCTCATCTCAATGGGCCCAGATTCTTGCTTTTGACACCCCACTTTCAGGCCCATCTCTCATCTCTTATATTTTTTTTTTGTTATTTTATTTAATTAATTTACTATTTATTTTATTAACCAAATTAATTTTCTTTTTTATCAAATTTTCAAAAAATCACCAAAAATATTTTTATGTCCAATTAAATTTTAGATATTTATTTTTAGTAAAAAAAAATAAATTAATTTAATTAGGTTTGATTAATTTTAGACAAATTTAATTTCTTTTTTGTAAATAATTAAAATCAATTAGAATAAATAGGATTTATACTAACTTAATAACTTTATTTCCTTCCTAAAATAACAAAAACCCAAAAATATGTTATTTAATTATTGTTCATTAATTTATTTAATAACCAATTAATTTAGCATTTAATTTTTAAAACCTAATCTCTTTTCTTTTAAAAATATTAAAAACAACAAAAAAACAATTTCTTTTTTTAATTAGGATAGAAGGGTCAAAACCCTAGTTTCGCATTCGATCTAATTTTCTCGCGCGTTTTATTTTTTTATCCAATTATTGTATCTGCTCCCGGTTTGTAATAATTAAATTAGGACATTTATTTTATTTTTACCGCTTTTTCAAAGGGTTTGTTTTTGGCTATGTAAATACTCGAAGCCTTGTAATAGCTTAGTTTAAATTCTGCAAAATATTAACTTCTAGATATGTGAATAATTAGGGTTTGCATGACAAGAATGTATGACTAATTTTAAACAGTTAGATCACCCTAAATGTGCAAAGATAAAAAACTGAAATCAACACACTCGCACATGCGCACTCCTAGGGTACACTCCCACTTGGTTGCCTTTGTTAAAATAGTCATTGAGTATAGGTTATTTTAGAGGTCGTCCTCTTGTCTAAAAGATCAAACTTGCTTCGGAAAGTTGCCTCGTAATTGTTGCCTCGGATAAATCATCTAAGACATTAGGGTTGCCACTAAGACGTCCTAACATTGCTTTAGTGACTGTATGTCCCTTTCGAATTGACCCTCAAACTCCAACGATGGTGCTACCTACTCACTAATAGTGGGATAGCATTGTCTAAAGGAAACAAACATAGAACGATTCCTTTTTCGAGTAGGTAGATTAGTTCTTAAGTACTTGCTCAATCAAAACAAAACTTTTTCACACTTACACTCTTTTACAAACAAGTTTTCAAAAACACTTCATTACACTCTTGAAGACAGAAGCAAGAGTTAAATCCAAGTTAAAACAAAAACTTTTCAAAACCCACAAACACAAAGAAACCAATTTTGAAAACGATGAGCAAGTACCTAAGAGCTCATGGAAAACCATGGATAGAAAGGGTGCTAATACCTTCCCTTTCTATAATCTACCCCCGTACTCAGAAATATCTCGAAAAAGGAATTTTTTTTCTGTGCTTTTTTCCTTTCCTTGTTGGATAAAATAAAAGTCGGTGGCGACTCTTGCTTACCGCGACATTTTGCAAACACAAACGCAAAACGCAAACCAGCATTCCAAAAACACGTCTCGGTTCTGGCCACCGTATCACATGTACACTGCGGGGGATTTTTATGGAAAATAACTTAGAGAGATTTCCCTATCTCTTAAAGCCATCAATAATTGTCTTTTATTTTGTTTATTTGTAAACAGTAATTATGTTCAAATGCATATGTTCAACAATGAATCATTGGACGTTTTTGTAAACAAAACACAAGAGTAAAGAAAAACAGATAGTTTTACACTTTCAAAGGAATATCTTTGTATTGACTTTGGGTAAGTATTTTTTATATAGTGAGACAAACATTCTAGTAAGAGAATGCCGTCGTAAAAATGAAAATTTTAATACAAAGAAAAGATAACTATGTGTAATAATCCCATGGGGTTCCCATTCTGCTATAGCCTTCGTATCTCTGAGCATCTTGTATATTTGTTGCCTTGTCCGAAGATGATTGAATTGGTCAGGAATGTAGATTTTTCAAGTTGTCCGTAAGGTGATCCAACGGGACATAGTCATACGCTTTAATTCCCTAACTTTTGCCTGGACCGCCCTTTCGGGTTTTCAGTCTACCGGGATACCCTTTTTTTCCCAAGTCGCCCTTTCGGGTTTTCAACTTGTCGGGTGTACAAATTTTTTTGTTTTATCCCTAATTTTTGCCCGAACCTTTTGGTTCGCCGGGATGCCCTTGTTTTTCCTAGGTGTGTCAATCTAGCAGGTCTCTTATGCGTAGTATCTTTTGACTATATCTGCGTCCGCAGGGTGCGGCAGGTCATCACCATCCATGGTGGTCAAGATCATTGCTCTACCAGAGAAAATGTTTTTAATTACAAATGGTCCTTCATATGTAGGAGTCCATTTTCCCCTGGGATCGCCTTGCGGTAGTATGATACGTTTGATCACCAGATCCCCAACTTGATACACTTGGCGTCTGACCTTTTTGTTGAAAGCCTTGATCATCCGTTTTTGATACATTTGACCATGGCAGACAGCAGTAAGACTTTTCTCATCAATTAAGTTCAGTTGATAAAGTCGAGTCTGGATCCAATCATCTTCATTTAGACCTGCATACTTCATAATTCTTAGATATGGGATCTGAACCTCAATAGGCAAGACAGCTTCCATGTCGTATACTAAAGAATAGGGTGTTGCCCCGGTCGATGTGCGAGCTGTAGTACGATACCCGTAGAGAGTGAACGGTAACATCTCATGTCAGTCTTTGTATGTAATTGTCATTTTCTGTATGATATTTTTAATGTTCTTATTTGCAGCTTCGACAACACCATTCATCTTTGGTCGGTAAGGGGAAGAACTATGATGCTGGATCTTGAATTGCTCGCACAAGGCGGTGATCATAGTATTGTTCAGGTTCGTACTATTGTCGGTGATGATCCTCTCCGGGATACCATACCAGCATATGAGATTTTGTTTAATGAACCGGGCTACAACAGTCTTGGTAACAGAAACGAAGGAGGCTGCCTCAACCCACTTTGTAAAATAGTCAATGGCCACTAGGATGAAGCGATATCCATTGGAGGTTGTCGGCTTGATTTCCCCAATCATATTTATTCCCCACATAGCAAAGGGCCAAGGAGCCGTCAAGACATTTAGAGGAACCAGAGGTACGTGCACTTTATCAGCATAAATCTGACACTTATGGCAGGTTCGAGAGTGTTGATATCAATTTGCTTCCATGGTAGACCAGTAATAGCCTGCCCGTAGGATTTTATTTGCCATCGTATGCCCACTAGAATGGGTGCAAAAGGTGCCTTCATGTAACTTAGCCATGATCCTTTCAGCTTCAACCTTATCTACGCATTGAAGTAACACAGAGTCATGGTTGCGTTTGTAAAGAATGTCATTACTAAGGAAGAATTTAGCAGAGAATCTCCTTAAGAACTTCTTATCATTGACTGAAGTTCCTTTTGGATACTCTTGAGCTTCGAGATACTTCTTGACTTCGTGAAACCAAGGCTGGTCCACTACTTCTTCAATATTAATCGCGTGACATTGTGCTGGTTCATCCATTCATTCAATGGTGATCTGGGGAGTCTCGTTATCCCATTTAAGTTTAAACATAGATGACATTATGGCTAGTGCGTCTGTTAGCTGATTTTCTTCTCGCGGGAAGTGCTCGAAGGTAATCTTCTCAAAATGTGGGAGCAATGTCAAAACATGTTCTTTATAAGGGATAAGATTAGGGTGTTTGGTGTCTCATTCCCCTTTGATCTGGCTGATAACCAAAGCTGAATCTCTGAATACATTCAAGGATTTGACCCCCAAGTCTATGGAAGCTTTGAGACCAAAGATGCACGCTTCGTATTCCGCCATGTTGTTTGTACAATTGAAGCAGAGTCTTGTCGTAAAAGGAGTATGACATCCTTCAGGAGATATGAGAACAACACCAATACCATTTCCAAGTGTGTTGGATGCCCCATCAAAGAACAGGGTCCGTCAGGATCCTTGTTCAGGTCCGTCATATGGCTTAAATTTTTCACAGTTGTTTACCATCATGATGTCTTCATCTGGGAATTCAAACTTCATGGACTGGTAGTCTTCCACAGCTTGGTGAGCAAGGTGATCAGCTAGTACACTGCCCTTTATAGCTTTCTGGGTAGTATATTGTATGTCATATTTTGTCAGGATCATCTACCATCTCGCTATTCTCCCAGAGAGAGCAGGCTTCTTGAAGATGTATTTTATCGGATCCATTTTAGATATCAACAAGGTAGTATGAGTCAGCATGTATTGTCTTAGCCGGCGAGCAGCCCATGCCAGAGCGCAACAAGTTTTCTCGAGCAATGAATATCTTGTTTCACAGTCGGTAAACTTTTTGCTCAAGTAATAAATAGCGTGTTCTTTTCAGCCAGACTCGTCATGCTGCCCTAGCACATACCCCATTGAATTTCCTAAAACAGTTAGATACATGATCAATGGTCTTCCTTCGACTGGTGGCATTAAAACAGGAGGCTCTTGCAGGTATTCTTTGATTTTGTCAAAAGCAGTTTGGCATTCATCGTTCCATTTGACTACTTGATCTTTCTTTAATAGTTTGAAGATTGGCTCATAAGTAGCTGTCAGGTGAGAAATAAACGTCCCAAGAATCCTCTGACTTCCTTCTCAGTACGAGGAGCAGGCATCTCTTGTATCGCTTTTACCTTGGCAGGATCTACTTTAATACCCTTGTTGTTGACGACAAATCCTAGGAGTTTACCAGAACTTACTCCAAACGTGCATTTATTTGGGTTCAACCTCATCTTGTACTTCTTTAGCCTCTCAAATAGTTTCTGTAAATGATCAAGATGCTCTTCTTTTGTTTGAGATATGGCTATCATGTCGTCCACATGGACCTCTATTTCGTGATGTATCATGTCGTGAAATAAAGCTACCATGGCACGTTGATAGGTTTCCCCAGCATTCTTCAGCCCGAATGGCATCACCTTGTAGTAGAATGTGCCCCACTGTGTGATAAATGTTGTTTTCTCTATGTCCTCAGGCGCCATTTTGGTTTGGTTGTAGCCTGAGAAACCGTCCATGAAGGAAAACACTTTGTGTTATGCCGTATTGTCAACTAGGATGTCAATATGGGGAAGTGGGAAATCATCCTTAGGGCTTGCCCTATTCAAATCTCTGTAGTCCACACACATTTGTACCTTGCCGTCTTTCTTGGGCACGGGCACAACATTGGCAACCCATTGCGGATAGGAGGTGACGGCCAAGAATCTAGCATTAAATTGTTTCATGACTTCTGCTTTAATCTTCTCTGGAATATTTGGTCGAATTCGACGGACCTTTTGTTTTACTGGTGGATAATCCTCTTTTGTAGGCAGACTATGTACCACAATATCTGCATCAAGTCCCGGCATGTCTTCATACGACCAAGCAAAGACCTCAACATACTCGTGTAGCAGTTGAATCAGATGCTCCTTGACACTCGGTTCCAGATTGGCACCCACCTTGATCTTTCTTTTATCTTTTTCAGTACCCAGGTTGATTGTGTCCACTGGTTCCTCGTGGGGTTGAATGGTTCTCTCTTCTTGCAGTAGTAATCTGGAAAGTTCCCCTGGTACTTCAAAATCTTCCTCACCTTCATCTTCGGCTTGGTAGATTAGATTTTCAGAATCACAAAAAGCCATAGCAGAACCGTTATCCATGGGATCCCGAATGGATGTAGACATGCATTGTGAGTGTGAGTGTGTGTAAGGGTATAGCTATCTTTGAAAGAAATGAAAATGTAAAAAAGCAAAAACAATGAGCACAAAGTTTGTATGTAAAACGTCCATGATTCATTGATGTCATATGGAAATGGGATAATAACCCTTACAAATGGACCATTGTGCCTCGGGTAAGACACAAGGTTTTAAGAGTTTGAGTTGTTTTAATATTACAGATCCAACAAAATGTAAAGACAAATTACTGTGGGATAAAAGTGATTGGGACAAAATCTCTAGCTACCCGGTTGCTGAGCCCTCCACTGAGAGTTGGGAAGATCCAATCCTCCAGGTTGCAACCATCTTCATCATCCTCTACCGCGTTGACTTCACGATTGCTGATCTTTAGGGGTGGTCCTCCAGCACGAGCGTGGCGTACAACCTTCTGAGCACCTAAAGTGAAACCTAGGCCAAACTTGTCAGACTTGTATGGGATATCTGGGAGTTGTCCCCAGATAGTGCATCCTTCTTCTTCTATTACTGCCTTTGCATCCTTCAAAGATGACATCCTGAGTGGAGGCCTTGTTATCTTTGGAACAGCCTTAGTCACTGCCACATCTTGCGGGACCTCTTCAAAGTGTTGGAATGGAGTTTCAATAAATTCACCATCTAATTCCACATATCTGGAAGAATTGAAATGGTTGATCATATACTCTTCTTCTTCATGAACGGTGATAATCTTCCCTTGAATCAGATACTTCAGCATTTAGTGCAACATAGAAGTGACAGCGCCAGCATTGTGAATCCATGGTCGGCCTAGCAAGCAGGAATATGAGGGGAAGATATCCATTACATAAAAAGTTGAATCAAATGTTTGGGTTCCAACCTTTATGGGGATATCCACTTCCCCATGTACCATCCTTTTCGAGCCTTCAAAAGCCCTTACTACTATGTTACTTGGTTGCAACGTCAATCCCTCATAGTCCAGCCTATTAAGAGCTTTTTAAGGCAATACATTCAGAGATGAGCCAGTGTCCACCAAAACATGAGCCAGGGTTGTGCCCCTACATTCAACTGAGACATGCAATGCCTCATTATGCTTCCTTCCTCTTGGCGTTAAATCAGCATCCAAAAAACCTAGAACATTATCTGCATTCAAGCTGGCTACGCAGTCTTGGAACTGATTGGCAGATGTCTCTTGGGGTACATGGCAATTTTCAGGAATTTTACCAAGGATTTTGCATGTGACTTAGAACATAGTAGTAAAGCCAACATGGAAATTTTAGATGGAGTTTGCCCCAATTGTTCAACTACATCGTAGTTGCTTCTTTTTATGATCTTCAGAATTTCCTCTATCTCTTTCCGGGAGGTCTTAGGGATAGCCAATGATTATGCCTTCATCCAGACAGGCTCAATCAGAATGCTTTTACCTCGGGTCTCGGTTGACTCGACAACAGGAGTGTCAGTAGGAGTGATAACAGGGATTGTAACATCTTTGTCAGTTGGAGTATTAGTGGGGATGATTGTAGGACTGGGAACAGCTTTTGGAGGAGTAACAACAAGAATGATTACGGGTCCAGAAACTTCTTTTGAGGGAGCAATTTCTGGAGAGAATATCCTTTTGCTTCGGGTAATCTTGCTAGTCCCTGAAATATTACTGATATCAGAGTCGTCTTTCTCAGAACTTGAATCTTCGGCGGCTAGCCAATCTTGCTTGACACCGTGGTAGTAGACACCCCCTCCATAATTCCATGGTATGGTTTTGTCTGACGAATACGGGACTGGTCCAGGCATTGTAATTATCAAAGGAGTTGCTTTCGGAACTGATGTAATTCTAACGGGTCTTTTGGTAGAGACCCTGGAAGAATTGGCGGATATGGTAATGATAGAAACATCTTTAAAAGGAACAGGTTGAACAGAAGTTTTTTCAAACAAAATTTCTTTGTCATCTATTAGGAACTTAACGCGTGCTTTCAAGGACAGCTGGTTAGTGAGGACAAACAGAAACGACAACCTTCGTCATAGCTCGGGAAAACACCAGCATTCAAAAAGTTTACTTTAATAGTCATGAGTGGGGTCCTAAGTTCATTAACTGAAGTAACAAACATATCTTCTTCAATGGCATTGGTATTATGGCCATGTTTGGGCATAGGGGCAGAAATGACATTTGGCTTTTCGGGTGCATCGAATTCAATCTCTTTGGCTTCAATGAGGTCTTGTATTTTATTCTTTAGATCCCAACAGTTATTAGTGTTGTGGTCGGGACTTCCGGAGTGGTATGCACAGTGGGCATTGGGATAATAGTGAGGAGATGTTGTGTTAGGGTTTTTTGGAGCTTCTTTCAAAGTTACCAGGTTGGATCTTAACAGATGCGGCAATACTTGAGATAGGGTCATGTTAATTCTGGTGAACTGTATGACTGGTCTTTCCATCCTTG
This sequence comes from Vicia faba, assembly GCA_948472305.1. Classification (NCBI taxonomy): domain Eukaryota; kingdom Viridiplantae; phylum Streptophyta; class Magnoliopsida; order Fabales; family Fabaceae; genus Vicia; species Vicia faba. Next base: position 985,534,468 of record OX451739.1, read on the forward strand.
GTTGGTTGTTTCTTTGTTGATCAGGAGCATGTTTAGGAATTATAACAGCCCCCACCATTGGACGACGTTCGGCCCTATCTTGATTTCTCTGAGGATAAACAACAACTACTTATTTCTTTCTGATAAATGGATTCCTTATAGCAGCAGAGGATGTATCTTTCTGAATCTTTCCACTCTTTATCCCGACTTCTACCCTTTCTCCGGTCAATATCAGTTCGCAAAACCCACCGATGAACTTCCAATTAGGTGATTGAAGAAGGGACCAGACAAAGTGCCCAAAAACATGTCCACTAATTCTCTTTCAGATAGGGGAGGTTGAACTCTTCCAGCCAAGTCTCTCCATTTTTGCACATAGTCTTTGAAACCTTCAGTGGAAACCATGGCCATACTCTGGAGTTAAGTACGGGTAGGTGCAAGATCAGCATTGTATTTGTATTGTTTGTAAAAGGCTGCGGCAAGATCTTCCCAATTATAAACGTTGGCTCTTTCTAACTGATAAAACTAATCAAGTTGAGTTCCAGACAGACTGTCTTGGAAGAAGTGTACCCATAAGTCTTTGTCAGCGGTATGGTGCTGGATTTTCCTCTTATAGGACCCGAGATGCATTATAGGGCATGAAACTCCGTCATATTTGGCGAACACAGGTGCTTTGAATTTTGGAGGAATGATAATCCCCGATACCAAACCCAATTCCTCAAAGTCCAAGCCAAGAAATTTTTGGATTTCCATTGCGCTCAACCGCTCCTCGAGATGTTTATACTTGTCATCAGCTGGAGGGTATTATTCTTCAGAATAGTCTTCTTCTTCCTCTTCCTCTTCTGATTCTGACGGGACAACTGTTTCCTTGCCTTTCCCATCTTGATTGTCTCTCTCATCGGATGTCGTTGCAAAGTCTAAGGTCCTTCTTGTCTGCCCATGAAATCTTCTTCCCATGTTTGGGACTCCAGTTACCTTCTTTATCTTCTTTTTCTTTTCCTCATCCAGCAAAGTCCTCAACTCTTCTTGTCCTTTGGCCGGAGTTAAGAACAACTGTTGAAACTGTGCATTCTGAGCTTGGAGATATTTCACCGTTTTCTCGAGATCCATCTTACTGAAATAAACAATAGAGAGATGAGGAGGCTTGTTGCAAGAAACCTGCTTATGTTATGATGAATGGTAAATGCATATGCAATGTTTTCAAGGATTTTAAGATTCAAATTTGTTTCAGACAAAAAGGAAACACACGTTATATTAATAGATTAAAGCTTGAGTACAACAATGCCTTCTTGGTCAAAAAAAATACAAGAAACTCTAAGATAAAAAGGTAGTGCACATCCTCTTTGGTGCAATGTAGGCATTCATAGTCTACTCCTCATGAAGTAGCCTAGTGAGTTCCAAAACCTTCTTCTCGCTTGCGTAGAATTGGGCTTCAAAGGTATCGCGCTCCCCCTTGAGTTGTATCCAATCCCTTTGTAGGTCTTCAAGAGAGGTAGGCATGTCAGGATATAGGATAGTGTATGGAACATCTCCTTCCATGACAGGCTCAATGATTACCGGGAGAATGGAGGGGTAAGGCATCATAAGACTCTGAGCACGAGTTCGTACCCATTTGAGGTAATTCTCAAGAGGGATGGAATTTTTATGCCCCAAAGTCTTGCTATCTACCTTGTTTAACATCCTCCAAGCTTGGATAAATCTCTGGCGAAGACCTTGATCGTCGTTGTCGTAGTCAAATACCAAACCTTGAATCAGCATCTCGTGCGGGCCATCCCTTCGGGCGTAACCAAACTGTCTTAAGGCTAAGCAGGGGTTATAGGTGATTCCTCCCCTAATTCCAAGTAAAGGGACATTAGGAAATTCCCCACAACGCTCGATAATAGTAACATTCTCTATGGATTGAGAGCACCAATGAATGTCTGAATGTTTGAGCGTCATCAACCTTTGTGACCACCTTGAACCTTGCTCATTCTTTAATACAGATTGGGGAAGATATGAAATAAACCATCTTGCCAATAGAGGAGTGCAACACATAAGGACACCTCTTTTCCTTATTGTGCGAGTGTTAAAAGAGTGTAGGATATCCCCTAACAATGTAGGCACCGGGTTGCGAGATATGAAGATTTTGACGGCGTTCACATCTATGATTTGGTCAGGATTTGGAAACAAAACCATCCCATAGATGAGGAGAGCCACAATTTCCTCAAAGGCTTGCAAATCCAAGAAATTCTAACAGTTATGGGTTTTCTCAAACAGGAACTTTGCTAGGAAACCCTTAACACCACTCCTTGTTTCCCAATGAGTTGTGACATCAGACGAGTGCAAGTGTAGAGCTTGAGAAATCTCTTCTGGCTTTGGGTCTCTTTCCGTACCGTTGAAAGGTAGTTGATTGAGAATGGTAATTCTCAAGAGTCGAGAGAATTCTTCCAAAGTAGGCACAAGTTGATAGTCGGGAAATGTGAAGCAATGTTGTAAGGGGTCAAAGAACTGAAAGAGCACCTTTATCATGTCCTCATCTATATTAGAGGTGACAAAGTTGAGTAGGAGACCATGTCTCTCGGTGAATGGAGAGTTTTCTGGAATCCTTGAAGCTAGCTCCTTAAGTTGTGGAGGGATCCTTACATGATTGACTTGAATAGTTTTCCTACGAAGTGAATCCATATCCTACAAAACAAGAACAAAGATAAATCCCAAAAATCCTTGAAATGGTTAGTGAACGTATATGATGTTCATGATGTTCATGATGTTATGTACAAGTATGTATATACAAACAAAACAAACAAATCCTTAGGTTTAGGCTTGCATGGAGTTTTATAGGTAAGTACCCTCTTGAAGTTTAGTTGGCTTAAACTTGTCCTAGTAATAGTAACCGGGTTCTAAGGAGCTCAATATCACTGGTTTGTTTCCTTGGTCATTGTTTCAGCACAAGCCTCTTTAATGGAGACCGAAATATCCCAAGAAACCAAACCTCAATGAGTGTGGTATCGAGTATCTACCAACTTCGTACTGCACCAAAGCCGGTCATCTCACTACATCCTAAATGGCCAAGTTGGTCAAGTAAAGGTTCTAAAAGTTCATTAGTGCTTCATGACATCACTCAGCGGCCCCGTATTCTCCTTGATTAACTCAAGGGCTACCGGTACCCACAAATATGTCGCACTAATGTAGCTATTGCTTATACCATGTCGGTATACCCCGCACAGTTTCCACAATGTATTGCTACTTACCTATAAGGTATCCAAAATCCGAGTAGAGGATTCAAACCCAAACAAAGAACCATAATGTAAATCATACAAGTCAAACAAAGAAAGCAATTAAATGTGATTTAACCCTAAGGTAACCCCACTTTTAGAATTCTCCCCAGCAGAGTCGCCAATTTTGTGATACGGTGAGAGAACTGACTTGAGGATTTTGTGTTTGATCGCAGAAGTTGCAGTTAGCAAGAGTCGCCACCGACTTTTCTTTTATCCAAAAGGAAAGGTGAAAAAGCACAGGAAAGACCTTTGAGATTATTTCTTGATTTTGGGGGGTAGATTATGAAAAGGGAAGGTATTAGAACCCTTTTCATCCATGGTTTTCCATGGGCTCTTAGTTACTTTCTAGATCACTTGCTTTTGTTTGAAATTATGCTTTGTTTGGTTTTTAAAAGTATTTTGTAAAGAGGCCATTGTTTAGGCAAACTTTGTAATGATTCTCGTTCGTAAGAATGTATACAAATATGTTGATCTTTTGAAAATGTTTTCAAGTGTGTAAGATGTTTTGAAAGTGTAAATGTTTATTTTGAAAATAGCAAGGATGTTTGTTTTGAAATGGAGCAACTAATTAAGAGCATTCTACCTAGTCAAAAGTATTTCTTGTTCATTTTATTTTCCTTTGACATTATTATCTTACCATTGATTTGGTAAGTAACCCAATCTTTGGATGTAAATGGGACGGGCGTGGGTCATCATATAACCATTATTAGCAATGTTGCAAGGTATCTTAGAATTTTTCTTTAGGGGCTAAGATCATTTTGAAAGGAAACTTAGATAGCGTCATCGAGGGTCTATGATCTTGTATTTTTGCTTGTTTTTGCTTAAGATACCTCACATGCGTAATATGGCCATTTATAAGGCAACCAAGTGGAATAACCCTAGTGGTGCTTGTGTGCAAAAGTATTGTTTTCATGCTTGATTTAGTCTTGAATTAGGGTTTGCTATTTATTGGTTTTAACTCTTTCCATACAAAACCTAATTACTAGCAATTGTGTATAAAGCGATAAATTATGGAATTTTAAAGTTACTACGCTATTACAACATTTGTGGGAGGGGTGTACAATTTTTAAATGGGGATTGCAAGAATTTAAACCTAATTAGTCTATTACAACCATATTGAATTGGCATGATTACACAAGGAATTTAAATACAAAGTATGAAAATGAATAAATGTACAAGGATGCAAAATGTGAAGGAAATGAATTTTGTTTGGTTTTTCATGAAAAAAATATTTTGTCTTAACCTAATTTAAATAAAGAAAATAGTTAATTAAGTTTGAATTTATTAAGAAAAAGATTTTAAAAGAAAACCCTAATTCTATTAATTAATCAAAAGGAAATAAGTTTAAGAAAAGTATATATTCTTTGGTATTTTTATCATGAAAATATTTATAGCATTATAAAATATTTTTAGTCTTTTTGGTATTAAAATAATATATTTTAAATGGTGTGAGGAAAAATAAATAAATAATATAATATTAATTAAGTTATAAGATTTACCTAAATAAATAAATAAAGTATGAAGAATGAAAAATAATTTTTATTTATGGAAAAAACAAAATAAAATAAATCAAGATATAAAATATCGTTTTTTTGCATTTTTATCATTTTTTAGTATTTTAGAAAATATATTTGAGAAAATAAATAATAAAAAAATAAATAAAATAAAATTGGGTCAAGGGTGTCAAAAGCCTGCAGGGGAGGGGGGGTTAGCAAGCAAAAAACAAAACAAAACAAAGCCCAAAAGGCCTAGTGCCTATTTTCTAAAAAAATGACCAAAACAATATAAAAACAAATGCAAAAAGGCAGCGCTGAGGTTCGAACCCATGATCTCTACCAATAACGTGTGATGCCTTACCACTGGGGTGGCTGTACATCCGCTAATGCAAATGAAACAATAAATATGTAAGGCAAAACGTGTTCTGAAGACTTCATCTTCAACCTCCAGCCAAAGGACTTGTATCTTCTTCATCTCTCAACAAAAATGAAAAGTTCAAACATAAAAGTTGTGGCATTTGCTCCCACAAATCCAAACATATAAACAACTTAAGCTAACAATCAAAGATGAATGAGAATTTTTTTAGCCCTGATTCAAAACCTAAAAATTTCAGAAAACTTCAACCCTAAAATTCTCTAAGCTCAGGCCATATAAATGTAAACTATGGATATGTACAACTTCGTGGCAATAGTGTCTACATTTTATCTTCACAAACCAAACTCAAATGATGTCTGTATAAAGAGATAGAAGTTTGAAAACTTACCTCTTGCAGCTTGAGTCATGTATGGAGTTTGAGCAACTTTGTGATGGCCTGATGATTTCTATAGCTTTCCTAGACCTCCTTGAATGTGTTCCAACTCCTACTTTGCTTTGAGGATGGCTGGAACTCCCTACACAAGTCAAGTTGCAAGCTTCACTTTTGAAAATGGTGGATGATGATGGAGGAGTTACAGTTAGGAAATGAGGGCCTGGATCACTTTGATATGATGTATGGAAGGTGTTTAGATGATTAGTTTTCAAAATGCACGAGTTGAAATGGAGATGGTGAGTTTTTGCTCAAAACTGTCAAGTTTGGGCAGTTCTGTGCAGCAAGATGCTTGGGACTGTTTTAGGACTTGTGAAAACGTGTGTTGTGTTGCAATTGACTTGTTAATATGTATGGAAAAGATTAGAGCATAAAATCACTCAAGGCTTCTGAGTTATAGGGTTATGGCTCTATAACTTACTTTTGAAGAAAAGTGAAATGACAAATCTCAAGTATTGTACAAGCATGTCCTGAGCTTCTTCAGGCCTTAGACACCTTGCTTTTGGTTTATAGGGGTTGTGTGTGTAGAAATAACAAGTTACAAGCTCAAGACAAGTTGACTTTGTGGTTAAAGCAACTTTTCAAGAATGGAATGGTAACTTTCTTCCTAAAATGGCAAATTGGCTTGGACAATGCTTGGAACACTTGGATAATAGCTCAAAAGCAAGTGTAATCTTATGATTATTGAGAGATATTGAGGTTTAGAGGCCTGCAAAACAAGATTGTGCAGCATAAGTTTGAAATTGGATTCTTGTTCATCACAAAATGCCTTATAATTCAAGTGACAAAACACCAACTTCCTCTGTTCGATTCTCTCTACTCAAGAATGATCTCAAGGAGTTCTTGGACATTTTGTAAAGCTTGCAATGTTCTCTACAACCCATCTTTGAATTTATTTTGAATATTCCCCTTGGAACTATATTAAAAATTGACATGAAGTTGAGTCAAAATCCTGACCAAATTAGGGCAAATTTTCACTAACTGTTTAGTTTCATGACCCTATGTTCTTGAAATTATAACTTGAGATCCAAGCACTTTTGGAAGAATTTATGTGATGAAAAGTTGTAGATTTCATGGAGATCTACAACTTTCATGTTGGAAGTTTATTTTGAATCATCTTGCATCGTGGTGAAAATTTGGCTCAAATTTATGAAAAAACATGAATTTTCAACATTTAGAAAATTTTCTAAGTTTAGAAATTTTGACTTTTCAAAATGAAATCTTGACTTTTTGATTTCTTGATGAATAACTTTCATATTTTGATGAATTGTGATCTTTGGCACTTGAATTTGACCAAAAAGTCAAAGTTTGACTTTTCAGTATACAGTTGATTTTTGATGAGTTAACTGCAAAATTCATCTGTCAATCCAATGGACTTGCAATGTTTGAAACCATGTCATTAGGTCAAAATTATGAAATTGGACTCTTGAGATCATGCCTTAAACCAATTGACCATTTGTTAGGTCAAAAATCAGAAATTGCCCTTTCCCAATTAAAACCCTAATTTTGACCATTTTTCCCTTTTGGAGATTTGATCAAACTTCTTGAGGAATTATGGTCCAAACTTGATAAAATAATACATATGGGTTTAAAATGTTTATGTGGATCAAAAATTATGAGGTTTGACTGTAAATTGGCCATGGTTGACTTTTTCCCCAATACAGTTGATTTTTAGGTCAACTATTCAATTGACTGATCAAAAGTGTGATCCAAGGCTTAAAACTGGACATGAGTAATCTTGGGGGTCCATAATGGTCCAAGAAGTCATATGAAGAATTGATAGTTCAGAAATCTTTATGCAAACTCAAAACCTAATTTTTGGTCATCAGTGTCAAAGGGGGTGTCTTGAGCTGATCAAACCCTAGTGCAGTCTTGAGCCCAAGGAAATCTTGTGAGAAAATTCTTGATAAGTGAGAGGGAAAATTTTGGGATACAACAATACCCCTTGCAGGATTCCCATGAACATATTGACTAGCTCTTTCTCCAGAAGTGGTGGTTGCACACGAGACGCCATCTCTCTCCACCTTTGAGCGTACTCTTTGAAGGATTCTTCCTTCTTTTGGGATAGATTCTGGAGTTGTGTGTGGGTATGCGCCATATCCATATTGTATTTATACTGCTTCGGGATAACATTGGCAAGATCTTCCCATGTTTGTATGTGCATCCTCTCCAACTGCATATACCAATCTAGAGATTCCCCACTCAAACTATCTTGAAAACAATGAATCATTAACTTCTAGTTCTGAGCGTAAGCATGCATTTTCCTACAATACATGTACAAGTGGTTTCTCGAACAAGTGATACTCTTGTATCTTCCAAATTTAGGTACTTTGAATTTCAACAGGATTATTACATCTAAAATGAGACCCATTTAGAGGGCATCAATTTCAAAAGCATCATATCCTTCCACAACTTTTAACCTTTCCTCTAAAGCTTTATACTGATTCAGTGCCAATGGGTTTTCAACAACAAGGGTGTTAGTCACCTTCTGAGGCTCCTGATTGACATTCTCCAGATTGTGATCTCCATATTGCAAGTCAAAGTAATTGTCAGCATTATTAACTGGAATCTGCAGGGTATGAGATGCCCCTGCCTTTGTAGGAGGTGGGATAAACCCTTAAGTTTCTTGTCTTGTCTCGTGTTGATCCATGACATATTTTTGTGGCCCTGTCTCCAGTCTCTTTTTTAGTTGGTGACCGCTTGATGTGCGGATATCTTGGGTTATTTCCTCGAAGGCTACCTTGGGAATTTGTTCTTGTCTATCAATGATATTCTTCAAAGCTAGAAGAACTTGACTCATATCTCCCCTTACTGAGTCAATGTTGCTCTTAACTTATTCCAGATCCACTTTGAAAGCTACTTGATTCTCTTCAATTTATTCCATGGCTCTTAGTTGGTGAGCTCTTGATTGATATGGCGGCCAGGGAGGTGGTGGTTTCCTTCTACCAATGGTTCAATTGGAGAATATTTTGAAAGAAATGAGTTTATGAGTTACGAATTTATGAGATGCAAATGTTCTTATGAATATATGATTATGTATGAACGATGTTTAAGAATTACACTTTGAATGTCTTATTCACTTGGTTATATATAATATCATGTATTTTTTTTAGGTTTTACTTTTTTATTGGTGAGTATCTGGAAAATAAATATGCAAACAAGGTAGGAAACACAAAGCTTTTATTGAGATGCCAATTGTCTTTAAAAGATAACACATTTCAGATACTGGAAATTATTACAATTCTAAAACAATAAATTTTCTGGAAGGTAAATAAACAAAAGGAAAACAATCTTCTAAGCCCGTTTGCAAATGTCTTCTCTGAAACGATCAACCATCTTCTTGCATATCTTGAGAAAATTGTCAACGTCCTCTGGGAGAGGAACCATTACACTTTTTGCGTCCTTTAAGCTTCTGGAAATGTCTTTGATGAGTTTGTTGGCCAAGAAAGCGAGCTTCTTATGCTTATCTTTGTAGTATCGTTATTCTCGATAGAAGTTGAGAATTATCTTGTGGTTATCCCTTCCTGCTTGGAAAATCATTGTATATTGCTCTTCCCAATACATCTTTTCAGTTCTCAGCTCCGTATAAAGTCTTCGTTGTATCAGGAAGTCCTTTCAAAGGCCCTCCAGTTCGAGGCATACTTGCTCGTACTCTTCAGTTTTCTAGGCCAAATGTCTTTTTGCCCTCATTTTTGTAAGGCGCTCCCTTACTTCTGATTCTTGGCTATCCTAAAACCTGGTAGTGAGGTATTTCAAGTGCTCTTCCTGGTCTAAAGATACTTAGGCCAAGCTTTGGATTTGAGCCTTTAACTCTTCCTCCAATACTTTCTTTTCTTGCACGGCTTTTTCATATCATCTGTTTAACTTTCTGATTTCATTAGCATCATCTTCTAGTCCCTGATTATGGGAATCCATATTAAAAGTGGCACTTAACAGCCATTCGGTTGAACGCTTCCTTTTTAGACTTTCCTTTTCAAATGCTTCACGTTCTTTTTGAATCTGTTGATCTTTCGATTCGAGTATGTGTTGCATTTGTATTTTCTCTTTGGTCAAGTTAAGGAGATTGAGCTCTAGCTCTTCATTCTCCCTCTGAGCTTGTTTCAGTGCTTTCTTCAAATCATCCACCTCTTCTAAAGACATAGGAGGAGTGATTGGGACCTCATGCTTGTACTCGGGATCTATATCAAAAGGAAGCTTGATAATTTGCACCCTGTTTAGAACCCATTGAGTGTAAGGTTCTTTTGCCACCACATTCTTCCTTTCCACTTTTCTTTTGTTAACCCTGCTCTAAGCCCGAATAATTTTGTTGAGTAGCTCTCAATCATTCTACCCATGTCATGAACGATCAATTACTGGAGTTGTTCATCTGAAGGCTTGTCTTCCAAAGGATACCCTAGTTGCCATAGGGCCAAGGTAGGATTGTAGTTGATGTAACCTTGTGACCCGATTAATGGAACATTAGGGATATCCCTATAACTGTAGACAATATAACCAATATCCAACTTTTTGGCATACCATAACATATAGGTAACATTGAGAGACCTTAACTTTTGAGGCCATTCATACCTTGTCAAATTCGAAATCAAGTAACCTTCCATGTAAAGGTGAGTCATGAACCGGAAGTATAACAATAGAATACAACAATTTAGGGTACCTCTTTTCTTTTCGTATTGTGTATGAATGGCGAAGTAGATATCAGCAAGCAGAGCTAGAGTGGGATTTATATTAAAAGTCTTTGTACCCCAAAACACACTGATGGATGTAGGGTCAATATAGTCTATAGTGCGGGGAAATAAGACAACACCAAATGTAAGCATCTCCAGACAGTCGACACAAGATTCCCATTCTTTGTTATTTTCCAGATGAAGAGCATTATTTTACAAATAACACCTCTTAATTCCTCACATTTCTCCTTTTTTTTTTATAATTAAGAGCAAACTCATGATAGGGGATTTTTAAACCTTCATCCAGTATTTTGATGTCAACGGTTTTCCCAATGCCCATATAAGCCTTCTCTTTGGAGAAGTTCAGAGTTCTGTCCATTCCTCTAAGGTCAGAGCTAACTGAAAATCTTGAAATGTGAAGCATCTCAACAGAGGATCATAAAACTGTACTAGAGCAGAAATAATGTCCAACTGTACTTTGACTTTGATTAAGTCTAAAATAACCCCATAGCGACGAGTAAATGTTTTTAGAGCCCTTTCAGATAGTCTTTCCCTTATAGCTCTGATTTGGGTCACACCTGGCTTGGTAGTAATGATACGTGTGATCGGTGGAAATAGAACTGACTGTTTTTGAGATCCTGGTTCGCGAAATGTCGCGTTAAGCAAGAGTCGCCACCGTCTTTTATGTTCTCCAACAAGGAAAGGACAAAAGCACAGCAAAATTCCTTTTCGAGATGTTTCTCGGTTCGGGAGGTAGATTTATAGAAAGGGAAGGTGTTAGCACCCTTTCTATCCGTGGTTATCCACGGGCTCTTAGGTACTTGCTCACTATGTTTTCAAAATGTTTGCTTTTCAAAATGTGAGTGGGTTTGAAAAAGTTTCATTGAAAGATTTCTGAGTGACTCTTGTATCTGTCCTCAAGAGTGTTTGACAAATTTGTTTTGAAAGCTTTTGAAAGTGTCAGTGTGAAAAGTTTGTTTGGTTTGTTTTTGAAGAGAGCAAGTACCCATGAGTCATCTACCTACCCTAAGGAATTAGGCTGTGTAAAAGTCCTAAAGGTAGTGTCATCCCACCATTGAGAGGTAGGTAGCACCACCGTTGGAGGTGTTCGGGTCAATTCGATTTTAGGGACAGTGTGGTCACCGAAGCAATAGTAGGACACCTTAGAAGTAACCCTAATGTCCTAGATCCTTTTTAATCCGAGGCAACCGTTTCGAGGCAACTGTTTCGAGGCAACTGTTTCGAGGCAACTGGATCTTAGACATAAGGGCGACCGCTAAAACATCCTATACTTGACGACCACGTTTCGAAGGCAACGAGTGAGGCGTACCCTAGAAGTGGCATGTGCTTTGTGTGTTGTTTTCATGTTATGTTTTATCTTTGATCATGGCATTGTGAGCTACGAGTTGTTTTTAATTACCATACATTCTTTCATGCAATTTAGCAGTTAGGAGTGCGGAAAAATAAAATACGGAAAGGTAAAAGCTACGCTACTACAAGGCGCGGGTCTATACATCGCCAAAATACAAAGACCCGTTTTTGATAAAGATGTGGAAAGTAAAAAAAAAGCAATAAACCTAATTACTATTACATCCTTGATCAGTTACATAATAATCAAATAAAAATAACGCGCGAATAAATTAAACTGGACGTCCTAGGGTTTTGGACCCTTTGCTTGAAATTATGAGTTTTTTGTGTCTTTTGTATGAAATTAAAATAAAATTAAACTTAATACTAATTTAATTAATTATTTACAAGAAAGATATTTTTTGTGTTTTTGTATTTAATGAAATAAGAAGAAGAATTAAAGAAAACCCTAGTTCTATGTTTATTTTAATTATTAATAAAATGTTAAAGTTGACCTTATTTAAACTAATTAATTAATTTACATGTTTATGTACAAAAATAATAATAATAAATAGTAATAATGATGATTAATAAAATATGATTAAAAAGGGGTCAAAACCTAATTCTATGCAATTTTTATTTATTGAGAAAAAAGGATTAAAATTAAAACCTAAATTAAACTAAGTTAGTTGTTAATGTTTATTTACAAAAAATAGGTTAATGGTGAAATTAATAATAATTAAATATATTTACAATTTTGATTTTTCTGATTTTTATTAGGAAAAAATTAATTTGTGGTGAATTAGTAATAATTATTAAAACCATTAAAAGAATTAAAAAGAAAAGAAAATAAAATAAAATCAAACTATGCAAACCAAGGGGGTTAGATGGCCCAAAGTGGAGGTCAATTGTAAGAAATTCTGGCCCATTAGACAAAGCAAGCCTCGTTGACTTTCTGGTTGTATGCATGTTGGTTGACTGGAGTGCATCATGGACTTCATTCTGTGGCCACTGGATTGGGCATCATGGCCAGTTGGCAAGCCAGCGCGTGAAGGTGCATGATGGGATTCTGGGCACATGCTACATGTGAACGCTTTGTGAAAAAATAGAAAGAATTATATGGGGGACCTGGGAGTCGAACCCAGGTCCCAGTATTTGCCAACCACGTTCCCAACCAACTGAGCCATTCCAGCGCGTTTGTAGTATAACTGGACAATAATTATTATATAAGAAAAACAAACATTATGACAACCAAACGAAATAACGCGCGCTGGATTTGAATTCTCCAACCAGGCCTTGACACCTATTGTCTTCCTTTTTGCCTTGTAAACAGAAAACAAGATAACGGGGGTTTTAAACCCCCACAAAATAAAAGTGCAAAAAATAGCGATTAGCATCATGCGCCATATAAATTGAGCGCGAGTATCTCATTCGATTCGTCTTGTCCCTCTCAATTCAACCATGGGTGTCATGAAGGCCAATTTTTCTGTATGTGAGAAACCCCAATTCAAAACCTTAAGAACCCTAGAACGTGTTAATGGCAAGTTATGATTCAGCGTGTTATAATGCAATTAAACCATGCCAAAAGTTTCCTGTATGTTCAAGCAATGCAAAACAACCAATAAAACATGTTAAATGCTCAGGAAATATGAATTTCAATTATGGAAAATAAAACTGAACCGTGGATCTGTTCTGGGCAATTTCTTGAGTGTTAGGGCTCGTTCTTGATTGCAATATGTTCAGGAAACTCCCAGCAAGGCGTTGGAAACAAGAAAAGGGTTTGAATTTGCTTGGAGTATTGATTTCAGTTTTCCAATATTTCTTTGATTTTTGCAAATTGGTTATGGAGTTTTAGCAGCTTTCACGTGTGTCCAAGAATAGGGTTAGCTTCTGCCTTTGTATTGGAACAGAATTAGGTTAAAACCTTGGCCCAAAAGTCCATGAATTTAAGTTTTCAATCTTTGATTTTCAATCATGTAATTTCCAATCTTTTTCAATGAAAACCTTGCCAAATATGGATGATCTTTCCCTTTTTGATTGAGAAACGATTTTTCCAGCTTGCCCTGATCTGATTTGCTTCACCAAAAGATCCAAAAACATATCTTTTTAATTTTCCTATAATTAAAATCAATTAAATGAATTAATAATAATAAAAATTCAATTAATTAATTAAAAATAAGAAAATAAATCAATTTAAGTTCAATGGGTCGTGCATAGGCTTTGGGTAAAGATTCAAGAAAGAATTTGAGGCCCATTAGCAAAAATGAAGTGTTTTAGGCAAAGTTGACTTTTGAAAGTTCCCAAACATTTCCCAACTTCTCCAATGCATATCTTGCTCAATTTTGAAGCTATGAACATGTTCTTGGACATTTTGGAAAGGTCTTGAAGTCCTCTAACCCATGTCTTTGGTCCCATGTCATTTTGATTCACCAATCTCAAGTTATGGTCTTTGACTTAAAATGCCTTTTTGTTGACTTTTGAAAATGACCTATAATGTAGAAATTGATAACTTTTTGTGAGAGCATTTCTTGGACTTGGAATGTGAAGAGGAGTTGTAGTAAATGTCATCCCCTTCAAAATGAGCATTGGATGGGATTTTTCTGATGAACCATGAAAAAGTTATGCCTTGGTCAATTTGCAGTTGACTTTTCAACTATCCTAAAATAGAAACTTTTGACATCTTGAGACTTTTTGAGCCATGCTTGTGGAATCATGATCAAGAATTGATCAAATGATGATTGTGGCTTCAAAATAAGATGTTGACCAAAAATTTTGACTTTTGACTGTCAAATGACCATTTTACCCCTGCAGTTGACTGTGAAGCAATTAGGGCTTTTGATTGTGCAACTTGATGTTATGAGTCTTGAAACTTGACATATGGATGCTTGACAATGTATATGGGCATATGGGACTTGATTGGACCCTTGAAAACCTCAATTTCTTTGCAAGAACCAAAACCCTAATTTTGACTGTGTTAGGAGGCAATTGGACTGTGCAACCCTTGAGAGATTTTGAACCATTTGGAGATTGATCTTGCCACATCTTGAAGAATATGGGAGGGAAAATTTTGGGGTACAATAGTTGCCCCTGTTCAATCTTCTTACACCTGAGGATGTAGATTGGCTTGCGTGCCTTTCGTAATCCGAAGGTGGAAGATGATTGAACACTAGAGTGCCCAGAAATTTGCACTCACATAGTAGAATGTTAGCAGTGTGATGGCAAGAATGGGCTTACAGATGCCATTTGGAGGAATGATGGATAGGAGGATGGGCTTATAGATGCCATCTGGAGATGTGACAGAATCTTGTCGGGAATGGGCTTATGGATGCCATTTGGAGATTGTTGGTATGTGGATGGGCTTATAGATGCCATCTAGGTGTCGATGGCGTAAGAGATTCCTTAGCGAGAACTTGCGTACCTGAGAAAGAAAGATAGTTACCTGGCCTGTTACAGGGGTTGATCTTCAAACTCTTCAGACGTGCCCTGGCAGGATACAGGAATCGAGTCCGGAATTAGTCGTCAACAGATATGCCCTGGCCGGATACAGGAATCGAATCTTCAAACGTGCCCTGGCAAGATACAGGAATCGAGTCTGGAATTAGTCGTCAACAGATATGCCCTGGCTTGATACAGGAATCGAATCTTCAAACTCTTCAGATGTGCCCTGGCAAGATACAGGAATCGAGTCTGGAATCAGTCGTCAACAGATACACCCTGGCCTGATACAGGAATCGAATCTTCAAACTCTTCAGACGTGCCCTACCAAGATACAGGAATCGAGTCTGGAATTAGTCGTCGATAGATATACCCTGGCCTGATACAGGAATCGAATCTTTAAACTCTTCAGACGTGCCCTGGCAAGATACAGGAATCGAGTCTGGAATTAGTCGTCAACAGATATACCCTGGCCTGATACAGGAATCGAATCTTCAAATTCTTAAGACGTGCCCTGGCAAGATACAGGAATCGAGTCCGGAATTAGTTATCAACAGATATGCCCTGGCCGGATACAGGAATCGAATCTTCAAACTCTTCAGACGTGCCCTGGCAAGATACAGGAATCGAGTCCGGAATTAGTTGTCAACAGATATGCCCTGGCTAGATACAGGTATCGAATCTGAAATTGCGACAGTTGATAGTAATCATCTTTGTATTGACCTTTGTCCTGAAAAGACAAAACGTTAGTTGTATGCAATGTCATGATGTATGAAATGCGTGATGCTCTCAAAATAAATGAGATGGTATGTCCATGATGCGTATATGCATGCTATAATGTATGAAGATGTGATGTTTATGAATGTATTTTTGTCTAGGAAAGTAAATCCTTGATGAATGCCAGAAGTTTGTTGAATCCTGGGCTGATGGTGAAGAGTAGAGCTCTTCGTTTCCGCTGGGGATGATAATTGTGAGAATAATCCTGTAGGAGAAGATGACTCCGTTGAGGGATAAACTTGTTGGAGAGATTACTCTGTGGGGAAAGAGGTACTTTGTTGATGATAACTCCGCTGGGGATACCGTTGATAGGTTTTATTGGAAGATTTGATGAACTCTGCTGGGGGATAGGAAGAACTTCGCCGAGGACGATCTTCCCGTGGCAATTGGCTGAGGATAACCCAGTTATATCCTGGTGGGGACATAATCTTTGAATAAAGCCGGGGAGACGCGCTCGTGCTCTGCAGAGGATAAGCTTCCAGAATCTACTGGGGATAAGCTTCCTACTAGGGAGATTGATTCAACTCTCCTGGGGAGATCTTTTGAACTGTATTAGGGAATGGCTCCACTGGATGTCCGGTATTCTGCCGGGGAACAATCTTAGATTAAGACTGTCGGGGATGCTTGTTAGGAATGCTTGTATGCTCCGCTGGGGAATGTTGAGATCTTCTGGGGATACCCAACTTCCTTGAGGATGACAGTAGACTAACTCTGCTTGGGGAGAGTGTTGCTGACTTGCTAGAGATACTGTGCCTTTTGGGGGCTGCTGGGGGACCAACTCTGCTTGGGGAGAATTGTTGAATCTTTGTCTCACTCTCTGGGGAATTAAGGTATCTTGGTTACATTCTTCACCCGAACGTACCTTGGTACCTTGGTGGACAGAGCAACTAGATTGCTTTAGACGACTCATTATTGCCCCTGTTTCTGATGTCACCTGTAATTAATCCTTTGTTTCGTATTCAAATATTTATGAGTTAGCAATTAGTGTCAAATGCATATATCACAATTGAACATTGGACGTTCTTTACAAAGCAAAACAGAAAAAGGAAAAACCATTGGCAATTTATCTGAATAGTGAATTTGTATTGATTTTTGGAATTTGCCTGTAAATAGGCGTTTTATGTACAAGAGGCTGACGTCCTGGTAAGACAACGCCGCCGAACAACAGAGTTTATACAATTTTTGTGAAAAAGAAAACAAAACAACTATGTGAAAGGAATAATCCCACTGGGTTCCAACTCTGCTATCGCCTTTATGTCTTCAAGCATCTCATCACTTGGCTGCTTAGTTGAAGATGAAACTGACTGATTGATGCCGTCTGAACCTGATGTTTGATACCGGACTCTGGATGCAAGGTGATTCAATGAGACATAGTATTACGCTTTAATCCCTAACTTTTGCCTGTACCGCCCTTTCGGGTTTTCAGTCCACCGGGATACCCATTTTTGCCCAAGCCGCCTTTTTAGGTTTTCGACTTGCCGGGTGTACAGATTTTTCATTTTTCATCCCTTATTTTTGCCCGAACCCTTTTGGTTCGCCGGGAAGCCCTTACTTTTGCCTAGGTGTGTCAACCTAGCGGGTCTTTAATTTATGCGTAGTATCTTTTTACTATGTCTGTATTGGCGGGGTGTGGAAGGTCGTCACCATCCATGTTGGTTAGAATCATGGCTCCTCCTGAGAAGACATGTTTAACAACAAATGGCCCTTCGTATGTGGGGGTCCATTTGCCCCTGGGATCACCTTGAGGAAGAATGATGCGCTTGATTACCAGGTCCCCAACTTGATACTCTTGTGGTCTGACTTTCTTGTTAAATGCCCTGATCATCCATTTTTGATACGTTTGACCATGACAAATAGCAGTGAGTCTCTTTTCGTTAATTAGATTTAATTGATCAAGTCAGGTCTGGATCCAGTCATCTTCGCTCAGACCTGCATCCTTCATTATCCGGAGAGAGGGTATCTGGACTTCAATCGGCAAGACTGCCTCCATGCCATAGACCAAGGAAAAGGGAGTTGCCCCGGTTGACGTTCTTGCTGAGGTACGGTACCCATGAAGAGCAAACAGTAATATCTCGTGCCAATCTTTATAGGTCACTGTCATCTTCTGCACAATCTTTTTTATGTTCTTATTTGCCGCTTCGACAGCCCCATTCATCTTCGGCCGGTAAGGAGAAGAGTTGTGGTGTTGTATCTTGAATTGCTCGCAGAGCTCAGTGATCATCTTGTTATTAAGATTGGTACCATTGTCCATAATGATCCTTTCCGGGACGCCGTATCGACAGATCAGGTTGTGCCGAATGAACCGTGCCACGACGTTCTTGGTTACAGTAGCATAGGAAGCTGCTTCAACCCACTTTGTAAAGTAATCGATCGCCACCAGGATGAAGCGATGCCCGTTGGATGCCGTAGGTTTGATCTCGCCGATCATATCAATGCCCCACATTGCAAAAGGCCAAGGTGCATTCAAGATATTTAGAGGGACTGGAGGAACGTGAACCTTATCTGCATAAATCTGGCATTTATGACATGTCCGAGAATGTTGGTAACAGTCGGCTTCCATTGTGGACCAGAAATATCCTGCCTGAAGGATTTTCTTTGCCATGGTGTGTCCACTGGAATGTGTTCTAAAGGTACCTTCATGTAGCTCTGCCATGATCCTTTCTGCTTCAGTCTTATCTACACAACGCAGTGAGGTTGAATCATGGTTTCGCTTGTAAAGAATGTCGTTGCTGAGGAAGAACTTTGCTGCGAACCTTCTCAGAAACTTCTTGTCGTTGACGGATGCACCCTCGGGGTATTCTTGAGCTTCCAGATACCTCTTCACCTCCTGATACCAAGGTTTTTCAGTTACCTCTTCTGTCTCAAGATCATAACAATATGCAGGTTCGTCCAATTTCCAGATGATGATCGGGGAGCCTCGTTGTCCCATTTGACTTTGAACATAGAAGACATCGTAGCCATCGCGTCCGCCAACTGATTCTCCTCTCTTGGGAAGTGTTCAAAAGTTATCTCCGTGAAATGGGGGATCAACGTCAACACACATTCTTTGTATGGAATAAGGTTTGGGTGTTTCGTATCCCACTCGCCTTTGATCTGATTGATCACGAGAGCGGAATCTCTAAAGACATTCAGAAACTTGATCCTTAAGTCAATTGTAGCTTGAAGACCCATGATACACGCCTCATACTCCGCCATGTTGTTGGTGCAGTTGAAACATAGTCGGGCAGTAAGTGGAGTATGAGTGCCTTTTGGGGATATGATCACAGCGCCAATACCGTTACCCAAAGCGTTAGAGGCTCCGTCAAAGTGCATGGACCATCGGGATCCTTCCTCGGGTCCTTCATCCGGTCCAGGTACTTCACAATCAGTCACTACCATGATGTTCTCGTCAGGAAATTCAAAGTTCATCGACTGGTAATCATCCACTGCCTGGTGTGCCAGATGGTCTGCCAATACACTTCCTTTGATTGCTTTCTGAGTCGTGTACTGGATGTCGTATTCTGTCAAGATCATCTGCCATCTTGCTATTCTTCCAGACAGAGCAGGCTTTTCGAATATGTACTTTATTGGATCCATTTTTGAAATTAATAAGGTAGTGTGAGTCAGCATATACTGTCTCAGCCGGCGAGCAGCCCATACCAAAGCGCAGCAAGTTTTCTCGAGCAGTGAGTATCGGGTCTCACAGTCGGTAAACTTTTTGCTAAGGTAATAAATGGCGTGCTCTTTTCGGCCAGACTCGTCATGCTGCCCCAGCACACACCCCATTGAGCTGTCAAGTACTGTCAAGTATAGTATCAGAGGTCTCCCTTCAACCGGTGGCATAAGAATGGGTGGTTCTTGGAGATACTCTTTGATTCTGTCAAAAGCGGCCTGACATTCATAATTCCAACGTACTACCTGATCTTTCTTCAGCAGCTTGAAGATTGGTTCACATGTAGCAGTTAGGTGCGAGATGAATCGGGCAATATAGTTTAGACGTCCTAGAAAGCCTCTGACTTCTTTCTCTGTCTTGGGAACTGGCATCTCTTGTATGGCTTTCACTTTGGTAGGGTCCACTTGAATACCTTTGTCGCTCACGACGAAGCCTAGCAATTTTCCAGATCTTACCCCGAAGGTGCACTTGTTCGGGTTCAACCTCAACTTGTACAACTTCAGACGGTCAAACAGCTTCTGCAGATGGTCAAGGTGCTCCTCCTCAGTTTGAGACCTTGCAATCATATCGTCAACATATACTTCTATCTCATGGTGGATCATGTCATGAAATAAAGCAACCATGGCATGTTGGTAGGTTGCCCCAACATTTTTCAACCCAAAAGGCATGACCTTGTAGCAGAAGGTGCCCCACTGAGTAACAAAGGTAGTCTTTTCCATGTCTTCAGGAGCCATCTTGATCTGATTATAACCTGAAAATCCGTCCATGAAGGAGAACACCTTGTGCTAAGCAGTATTGTCAACCAGAACGTCGATGTGAGGCAAGGGGAAATCATCTTTAGGGCTGGCCCTATTCAAATCCCTGTAGTCAACACACATTCTGACCTTACCATCTTTCTTTGGCACTGGAACCACGTTGGCAACCCACTGAGGGTAAGAAGTTACAGCTAGAAACCCGGCATCAAATTGTTTCATAACCTCAGCCTTGATCTTCTCGGACATCTCTGGACGCATGCGGCGGACCTTTTGTTTAACCGGAGGGCAGTCTTCCTTGGTAGGCAGGTGATGAACCACAATGTCGGTATCCAACCCAGGCATGTCTTCATAGGACCAGGCAAAGATTTCTACGTAGTCATGCAGCATCTGAATCAACCGCTGTTTTACGCTGAGCTCTAGATTGGCACCAATCTTGACTTCCTTTCTGTCTGTCTCAGTACCCAGATTTACCGTTTCCACTGGCTCTTCATGTGGCTGAATGGCCCTCTCTTCCTGGAGTAACAGTCTTGTAAGTTCACCAGGCACTTCGCAATCATCTTCACCTTCGTCTTCGGCTAAGTTGATCGGATTTTCGAAGTCATAACTGGCAGTAGCAGAGTCGTTACCAGTGAGATCCAGAGTGGATTGAAACCTGTATAGGTGAGTGTGTGTAAATATAGTTGTTTTGCAATATATAAAGAAAGAAAGGGAGCACAAGATTTGAAATGCGAAAAAAGTCCAATGTTTTTATTCATGATATATGGAAATGACAAGTAATAAGCCCTCACAAATGAAGTCACGGTGCCCCGGGTAAGACACCGGGCCATAAAGTTTCAAATTATTGTTCGTTACAAATTTAAAAAAACAAAGGAATTCATTACTGAGTAACAAAAGTAACAGGTATGTAGTCTTTAGCAGTCCAATTGTTCAGTCCACCGTCGGTCGTCGGGTAGATCCAGCTGTCAAACTCAGATTCCTCCACATCGCCTTCAATAGCATTCACTCCCGGGTTGGTGATGAATACGGGAGGTCTTCCAATCCTTGCTTTACGTACAGTCTTCTGAGCCTCTGCAGTGAAACCCAGCCCAAACTTGTCAGTCTTTGGAGTAAAATCAGGGAGTCTGCCCCAGTTGGCACATTCACCTTTTTCAATCACAGCCCGGGTGTCCTTCAAGGAAGCCATCTTCAAGGGAGAGTCTTCTTCAATCACTGTCTCTGTTGACGCCAACGTTGGAGGCACCTCTTCAAAGTGTTGAAAGGGGGTCTCAATGAACTCCCTGTCCATCTCTATATACCGGAACGAGTTCAGATGACTAACCATGTATTCTTCCTCCCCCTGCACTGTAACAATCTTCCCTCTGACGGGGTATTTAAGCTTTTGGTGTAGAGTGGAGGTCACAGCCCCAGCCTTGTGGATCCAAGGACGGCCCAACAAACAAGAATAGGATGGTCGGATGTCCATCACATAGAATGTTGAGTCAAAGACTTGAGAACCAACCCGGATTGGAATGTCCACTTCACCATGTACCATCCTCTTCGACCCGTCAAAGGCCCGGACAATAATGTTACTAGGCTTCAACTCCAAACCCTCACAATCCAACCTGTCTAAGGCCTTCTTGGGCAATACGTTCAGTGAAGAACCGGTGTCTACCAACACATGGGCGAGAGTAGTGCCCCTGCATTCAATAGAGACATGCAGGGCATCATTATGGTTCTTTCCCTTAGCGGTCAGATCAGCATCAGAGAAACCCAACCCATTGTCAGCGGTCAAGTTGGCCACACAATCAGTAAATTGATCAGCAGACGTCTCTTGTGGCACATGGGCCGTCTTCAGGAAGGAGATCAGGGCCTTGGCATGGGCCTCTGAGCATAACAACAGTGATAGCATGGAGATTTTAGAGGGGGTGTGCCCCAGCTGCTCAACGACGTTGAAATCGCTCTTTTTGATAATCTTAAGGATTTCTTCCATCTCTTGCTGTGAAGCTTCAACACTAACAGTCTTTGGTGCCTCCATCTGGGCAGGCATATCAGCAATCCCTTTGCCCCGAGTGTCAGATGACTCGGCAGCAGGGGTAGAAACTTGATCAGGGGGGGAAACAGGCGCACTTGTAGGTGTGATGATAAGAGGTCTTCGGATAACTGGTGGCGCAATGTCAGGCGAGAAGAGCCTGCCACTGCGAGTAACTTTAGCGGGACCAGTGATGTTACTGATGCCGGTACTAGTGTTGAACTCCTGATTTACTCTGAGCACATAAACATCTGCCCCATAATGCCATGGGACAGCCTTGTCAGATTTATAGGGGGGGCCCGGAACAGTAATGATGATGGGTGCAACAGACATGATTTTGACTGGCTTCCTCGGGGGAGCCTTGGTAGGATTGTTGAAGATGGTGACAACGGATACTTCTTCAGTAGGAACAATAGGAACAGCGACCTTCTTGAACAAGATCTCTTTGCTATCCATCAGGTTTTGGACGCCTGACTTCAGCAACGGGCAACCAGTAGGTGAAACAGCACATAGAAGGCAACCCTTGCTACAACCCGGAAATAAACCGGCTAGCAACAGGTTCCTCTTGACAGTCAATAAAGGAGTAACAATCTCATCCACAGAGCCTACATATAGATCTTCCTCAATAGCATTTACTCCATGCTGGGGCATAGGAGCAGTCACAACGTTGGGCCTTTCGGGCGCCTCAAACTGTATTTCCTTGGCATCGATAAGGTCCTGGACCTTATTCCTCAGGGCCCAGCAATCATCAGTAGAATGCCCCGGGCTATCATAGTGATAAGCACAGCGGGCGTTGGGATTGTATTTCGGAGATGTTGTGTTTACCACCTTCGGAGCTTCTCTGACGGTTACCAAATTGGTTGATAGCAGTTGCGGCAAGATCTGCGACAAGGTCATACTAAGCCGAGTGTATTCTCTTCTGGGTCTCTCACCCCTTGGTTGGTTAGGTTTTCGAGGAGCGACAGCAGATTTTGAGATCACCACCGCGTTGACAGCTTGGCGGCGTTCCGGTTTATTTTGTCTCCTGGGACCATACACAGCACTGGCTTCCTTCTTGAAAGGCTTCTTTTCAGAACTTGAGGATGCACCTTTCTATATCTTCCCCGATTTCATACCAGCTTCTATTCTCTCCCCCGTCAGAATGAGGTCTGTGAACCCTGCAGAAGAATTACCAATGAGATGATTGAAGAATGGACCAGATAGGGTCCCCAAGAACATGTCCACTAGTTCACGGTCGGTTAACGGTGGCTGCACCCTGCCAGCCAGGTCCCTCCACTTTTGCGCGTACTCTTTGAAACCTTCTCCCGATCCTAGCGACATACCCTGGAGTTGGGTACGTGTAGGAGTGAGGTCGGCATTATACTGATACTGCTTGTAAAAATCAGTAGCCAAGTCCTCCCAGTTATGAATGTTGGTTCCATCCAGCTGATAGAACCATTCGAGATGAGTCCCTGAAAGACTCTCCTGGAAGAAATGGATCCATAAGTTCTTGTCCACAGTATATGGTTGGATCTTCCGCACATAAGACCTGAGATGTAGCTTAGGGCAGGAAGCCCCGTCATACTTCGCAAAAGATGGTGCCTTGAACTTGTGTGGGATCACCACCCCAGAAGATAAACCCAGATCTCCAAAATCCAACCCAGGAACTTGTTGAATTTCCATGGCATTCAGACGATCCTCTAACTGCTTGTACCTGTCCTCAGCGGGAGGGTACTGCTCTTCGTTGAAATCTGTCTCGTTGTCAGAGACCACAGGACTAGGAACCCTTCCCCCTTGGGGACTGCCTTTCCCTACAGAAGAACCAGCTTGATCAGCCTCATTTTGCAGTGTGTTGCCAAACCTCCGGCCAGTGTTGAATAGTACAGTTCTCTTCTTCTTCTTCTTTACCAGCAGAGCCTTCAATTCCTCTTGACCTTGGGCTAAACTCATGATCAACTCTTGGAACTGGGCGTTTTGGGCCTGGAGGGCCTTGATGGATTGCTCAGCAGATGATTCAGGATTCATGATGAGACGAGCTGAAATAAACAGCGAAGAAGATTAAGCAACCTGTAAAAAAGAGTACCTGCTATGCACATGATGCATGATATGTTGTTTATGCAATGCATTCAAGGGTTCGAAAGTTCAAATTTGTTGTAGCCAAAAAGGAACACACGTTATTATTAAGAAATAATTGTTCAGTACATCAAGGCCTCATGGGCAAAACATTACAACGTAAATTAATCCCAAAAGACACTGCACATCCTCTTTGGAGCTATGTAAGTGTTGAGAGTCTTTTCCTCGTGCAGTAGGCGGGTGAGCTCCAAGACCTTCTTCTCACTGGCATGTAGACTGGCTTCAAGAGAATTCCGTTCTTCCTTAAGCTGGATCCAGCTCTTCTGCATTTCTTCCCAGGATGTAGGCATGTCAGGATGTTGAATGGTGTATGAGACCTCTCCTTCCAACACTGGCTCTTTGATCACAGGGAGAACATGGGGATATGGCATCACCAGCTTCTGGGAGCGGGCTCGTACCCACTTGAGATAAGGCTCCAACGGGATGGAGTTCTTGTGTCCCAGTGTCTTGTTGTCTACCTTGTTGGGCATCCTCCAAGCTCTGATAAATCTCTGGCGAAGTCCTTGTGCATCGTTGTCGAAGTCAAAAACTATATCAGGAAGCAACATGTCATGAGGGCCATCCCTCCGAGCATATCCGAACTGTCTCAAAGCCAGGCACGGGTTGTAAGTAATACCTCCTCTGATTCCAAGTAAAGGAACATTAGGAAACTCCCCGCAACGATCAATGATAGTAACGTCTTCTCTGGACCGAGAACACCAATGTATATCAGCATGCGTAAGAGTCATTAATCGTTGTGACCATCTCAAACCCCGCTCGTTCTTCAAAACTGATTGTGGAAGGTGCGAAATAAACCACCTTGCCAGGAGAGGAGTGCAGCACATGAGAACACCTCTTTTTCTCATGGTTCGAGTGTAACATGAGTGAAGGATGTCCCCAAGCAACGTAGGTATAAGATTCCTGGACATGAAGATCTTGACAGCATTGATATCTATAAGCTGATCGGGATTCGGGAACAACACCAACCCATAGACAAGGAGAGCCACAACTTCTTCAAAGGCTTGTAGGTCAAGGGAATTCCAACATTCTTGGGCCTTCTCAAACAGGAACTTTGCCAAGAATCCTTTGATACCACTTCTAACTTCCCAATGTCCCTTGATGTCAGATGGTTGTAGGCGTAATGCTTTAGCAACCTCTTCAAGTTTGGGTTCCCTTTCCATACCGTTGTAGGGTAGTTGACTAAGGATAGGGATCTTCAGAAGCTGGGAAAACTCTTCCAAGGTGGGCACCAGTTGATAATCCAGGAAAGTAAAGCAGTGGTGCAACGGGTCAAAGAACTGGAAGAGGACCTTTATCATATCTTCCTCAATGTTGGTGTTGACCAAGCTAATGAGTCTTCCATGTTTCTCACTGAAAGAAGAGCTCTCAGGAATCCTGGATGTAAGCTCCTTAAGCTGAGGAGGGACCTTTACAAGGTTGATCTGAATTGTCTTTCTGCGGATAGTTTCCATATCCTACAAAACAAGAACAAAGATGAAAATTCGAACCCCTGAAATGGTTAGTGGATGCATATGATGTTGTATGATGTTATGATATTATGATAAAAACACACCACAAGTATCCACAAAAAGCAAACATGGTAAGGCACACAAGTCACACAAGACAGCCCTTAGATTTTAGGTCAGCATGGGGTCTGGGGATTACCCTCTTGAAGTTGGTGGGCTCAAAACCTGTCCTATTAAAAGTAACCGGGTTCTAAGGATCTCAATATCATTGGGTTGTTTTCTATGTTCATTGTTTCGATTTAGCCACTGAACTGGCGATCAAAATATTCCAAGAAAACAACCCTCAATGAGTGTAGTATCGAGTATCAACCAACTTCGGACTGCACCAAAGTCAGTCATCTCACTACCCTAAAGAGGCCAGGATGGTCAAGTAAGGTTCCTAAGGTCAGTTGATGCTTCACGACACCACGCGGCGGCCCCGTACTCTCCTTGACTTGACTCAAGGGTTACCGGTACTCACCAAAGTGCCACATCAACGTAGCAAACTGCTTCAACCGTGTCGGTATACCCCGCAAAGTTCCCTCACAGTTTTGTTGCTACTTTCTAAGAGGTATCTCCCAGATCCGAGTTAGGATCTATAGAACTCCCAAAACAGGCCCACAATATTAAAGCAATCAAAACAGGCAATTAAAAACATAAGTATAATCTATCCTAAGGTACACCTCACTTTAAATTTCCCCAGCAGAGTCTCCAGTTCTGTGATCGGTGGAAATAGAACTGACTGTTTTTGAGATGCTGGTTCGCGAAATGTCGCGGTAAGCAAGAGTTGCCACCGTCTTTTATGTTCTCCAACAAGGAAAGGACAAAAGCACAGCAAAATTCCTTTTCGAGATGTTTCTCGGTTCGGGAGGTAGATTTATAGAAAGGGAAGGTGTTAGCACCCTTTCTATCCGTGGTTATCCACGGGCTCTTAGGTACTTGCTCACTATGTTTTCAAAATGTTTGCTTTTCAAAATGTGAGTGGGTTTGAAAAAGTTTCATTGAAAGATTTCTGAGTGACTCTTGTATTTGTCCTCAAGAGTGTTTGAAAAATTTGTTTTGAAAGCTTTTGAAAGTGTATGTGTGAAAAGTTTGTTTGGTTTGTTTTTTAAGAGAGCAAGTACCCATGAGTCATCTACCTACCCTAAGGAATTAGGTTGTGTAAAAGTCCTTAAGGTAGTGCCATCCCACCATTGAGAGGTAGGTAGCACCACCGTTGGAGGTGTTCGGGTCAATTCGATTTTAGGGACAGTGTGGTCACCGAAGCAATAGTAGGACACCTTAGAAGTAACCCTAATATCCTAGATCCTTTTTAATCCGAGGCAACCGTTTCGAGGCAACTGTTTCGAGGCAACTGGATCTTAGACATAAGGGCGACCGCTAAAACATCCTATACTTGACGACCACGTTTCGAAGGCAATGAGTGAGGCATACCCTAGAAGTGGCATGTGCTTTGTGTGTTGTTTTCATGTTATGTTTTATCTTTGATCATGGCATTGTGAGCTACGAGTTGTTTTTAATTACCATACATTATTTCATGCAATTTAGCAGCTAGGAGTGCGGAAAAATAAAATACGGAAAGGTAAAAGCTACGCTACTACAAGGCGCGGGTCTATACATCACCAAAATACAAAGACCCATTTTTGATAAAGATGCGGAAAGTAAAAAAAGCAATAAACCTAATTACTATTACATCCTTGAACAGTTACATAATAATCAAATAAAAATAACGCGCGAATAAATTAAACTGGACGTCCTAGGGTTTTGGACCCTTTGCTTGAAATTATGAGTTTTTTGTGTCTTTTGTATGAAATTAAAATAAAATTAAACTTAATACTAATTTAATTAATTATTTACAAGAAAGATATTTTTTGTGTTTTTGTATTTAATGAAATAAGAAAAAGAATTAAAGAAAACCCTAGTTCTATGTTTATTTTAATTATTAATAAAATGTTAAAGTTGACCTAATTTAAACTAATTAATTAATTTACATGTTTATGTACAAAAATAATAATAATAAATAGTAATAATGATGATTAATAAAATATGATTAAAAAGGGGTCAAAACCTAATTCTATGCAATTTTTATTTATTGAGAAAAAAGGATTAAAATTAAAACCTAAATTAAACTAAGTTAGTTGTTAATGTTTATTTACAAAAAATAGGTTAATGGTGAAATTAATAATAATTAAATATATTTACAATTTTGATTTTTCTGATTTTTATTAGGAAAAAATTAATTTGTGGTGAATTAGTAATAATTATTAAAACCATTAAAAGAATTAAAAAGAAAAGAAAATAAAATAAAATCAAACTATGCAAACCAAGGGGGTTAGATGGCCCAAAGTGGAGGTCAATTGTAAGAAATTCTGGCCCATTAGACAAAGCAAGCCTCGTTGACTTTCTGGTTGTATGCATGCTGGTTGACTGGAGTGCATCATGGACTTCATTCTGTGGCCACTGGATTGGGCATCATGGCCACTTGGCAAGCCAGCGCGTGAAGGTGCATGATGGGATTCTGGGCACATGCTGCATGTGAACGCTTTGTGAAAAAATAGAAAGAATTATATGGGGGACCTGGGAATCGAACCCAGGTCCCAGTATTTGCCAACCACGTTCCCAACCAACTGAGCCATTCCAGCGCGTTTGTAGTATAACTGGACAATAATTATTATATATGAAAAACAAACATTATGACAACCAAATGAAATAACGCGCGCTGGATTTGAATTCTCCAACCAGGCCTTGACACCTATTGTCTTCCTCGTTTGCCCTGTAAACAGAAAACAAGATAGCGGGGGTTTTAAACCCCCACAAAATAAAAGTGCAAAAAATAGCGATTAGCATCATGTGCCATATAAATTGAGCGTGAGTATCTCATTCGATTCGTCTTGTCCCTCTCAATTCAACCATGGGTGTCATGAAGGCCAATTTTTCTGTATGTGAGAAACCCCAATTCAAAACCTTAAGAACCCTAGAACGTGTTAATGGCAAGTTATGATTCAGCGCGTTATAATGCAATTAAACCATGCCAAAAGTTTCCTGTATGTTCAAGCAATGCAAAACAACCAATAAAACATGTTAAATGCTCAGGAAATATGAATTTCAATTATGGAAAATAAAATTGAACCGTGGATCTGTTCTGGGCAATTTCTTGAGTGTTAGGGCTCGTTCTTGATTGTAATATGTTCAGGAAACTCCCAGCAAGGCGTTGGAAACAAGAAAAGGGTTTGAATTTGCTTGGAGTATTGATTTCAGTTTTCCAATATTTCTTTGATTTTTGCAAATTGGTTATGGAGTTTTAGCAGCTTTCACGTGTGTCCAAGAATAGGGTTAGCTTATGCCTTTGTATTGGAACAGAATTAGGTTAAAACCTTGGCCCAAAAGTCCATGAATTTAAGTTTTCAATCTTTGATTTTCAATCATGTAATTTCCAATCTTTTTCAATGAAAACCTTGCCAAATATGGATGATCTTTCCCTTTTTGATTGAGAAACGAGTTTGCCAGCTTGCCCTGATCTGATTTGCTTCACCAAAAGATCCAAAAACATATCTTTTTAATTTTCCTATAATTAAAATCAATTAAATGGATTAATAATAATAAAAATTCAATTAATTAATTAAAAACAAGAAAATAAATCAATTTAAGTTCAATGGGTCGTGCATAGGCTTTGGGTAAAGATTCAAGAAAGAATTTGAGGCCCATTAGCAAAAATGAAGTGTTTTAGGCAAAGTTGACTTTTGAAAGTTCCCAAATATTTCCCAACTTCTCCAATGCATATCTTGCTCAATTTTGAAGCTATGAACATGTTCTTGGACATTTTGGAAAGGTCTTTAAGTCCTCTAACCAATGTCTTTGGTCCCATGTCATTTAGATTCACCAATCTCAAGTTATGGTCTTTGACTTAAAATGCCTTTTTGTTGACTTTTGAAAATGACCTATAATGTAGAAATTGATAACTTTTTGTGAGAGCATTTCTTGGACTTGGAATGTGAAGAGGAGTTTTAGAAAATTTCATTCCCTTCTAAATGAGCATTGGATGGGATTTTTATGATGAAACATGAAAAAGTTATGCCTTGGTCAATTTGCAATTGACTTTTCAGCTGTCCTAAAATAGAAACTTTTGACATCTTGAGACTTTTTGAGCCATGCTTGTGGAATCATGATCAAGAATTGATAAAATGATGATTGTGGCTTAAAAATAAGATGTTGACCAAAATTTTTGACTTTTGACTGTCAAATGACCATTTTACCCCTGCAGTTGACTGTGAAGCAATTAGGGCTTTTGACTGTGCAACTTGATGCTGTGAGTCTTGAAACTTGACATATGGATGATTTACAATGTATATGGGCATATGGGACTTGATTGG
Source organism: Vicia faba (assembly GCA_948472305.1). NCBI lineage: Eukaryota > Viridiplantae > Streptophyta > Magnoliopsida > Fabales > Fabaceae > Vicia > Vicia faba. Next base: position 985,564,604 of record OX451739.1, read on the forward strand.
ACCCTTGAAAACCTCAATTTCTTTGCAAGAACCAAAACCCTAATTTTGACTGTGTTAGGAGGCAATTGGACTGTGCAACCCTTGAGAGATTTTGAACCATTTGGAGATTGATCTTGCCACATCTTGAAGAATATGGGAGGGAAAATTTTGGGGTACAACAATACGGACGAGTTGTTTTCCTTTAGTATTCATTTCCAGATACTCACAAAAAACCTTTGATTTTTTATTTATTTTTTATATATAATTCTTTTTACCCTGTGAATAAGACAAACAGAAGCAAGCGAAGGATGATGAATATATGAAATGTAGAAATGTATGAACGCATGAGTATAAGGCTTAAACGATGGGATTTGATGGATAGTAACCATTAGAGGGTGGGCTCTTAGCTTGGTTTTATGGATATTCTACCCTCCCCATAAGGTGGTTTCCTTAAGGGTGTCATGAATATCACTAGAGGGAAAGGCACATGGGCCTCCCTTAAGTGGAGTCTCTTTTCAAATCGTAACTTTCGTCTCTAGGTCGTGAAAGGTCTCATCATGAGATTTTAGTTTTAGGTTTATACAAAGAGTCATAGGCGTCATTCCAAAGTCCTACCTTCCAAAAGGATGTCTCTTGAGAGTCACCACCCTTATTTTTTTATCCTAAGAAAGGGAATATAAAGGATAACCCTAAAAGTTAGAGATTCTAGGTTTTTTGGACTCGGTTCTAGACGAAGGGAAGGTGTTAGGCACCCCTCATCTACCTTGTTCACAAGGATACTATGGTTAGAAGCACGATCTTAGGAAATAGGGTTTTAATTTTTATTAGGAGAACTCGCCATGATTTTAGTCGTATGCCTACGTATCCTCTTAGGAGGAATCAGAGTCTCATTTCATAGTTCGCAGTTGGTTTGTGTTTTTTATGAATTACGACAAATATTCTACTTTCCCGCGCGCTTAGCCTAGATGTGTGAATGGCCGAGATTTTTAGACAAAGCGGGCAGACAATTTAAATATTATTGTAATCTTTTTGAAATTTGATTGTTGCATTGATTTGATTTTGAAAATAATTTATTGTTGGTTAAGATATTTGTTAGAGTCTTAATTGTGAAAATACATTTAATTAAATGCATAATTAAAATGAATAATTTAGTGCAAAAAACATATTTTGAATTAATTTTGGAAAATAAGATTTATGTGATAATATTAATAACATTAAAATGAACTTAGAAACTAAGTAATTTATGTGATAAAAATAATGATGAATATAATATTAGATATAAAAAATATATAGTATTTATTATAATTAAATAAATAAATAAAATATAAAATATAAAAAATTATAAAGATGAAATAAATAAATAAATAATTTATAAATGCAGGGAGGGTGTAAGAATACAGCATGGTAGTAAAAATAGGGGTTCTAATAGAAAGGGTCTGAATTCAGATTTTGAATTCAGACCCAAAGACCCAGGGATGCGCTTTATGTTCAAGCAGTAAAATAGAGGGGTGTCAAAATAGTAGGGCCCTAGTCCAGATTTTGGACTAGGCCCAAATAAGGTTGGGGTGTCGATTTTATCATAACAACAAAAATAAAATAAAAAGGGTGTTGACATTAGCGTTGGGCTCGGGCCCAAGACAACCATGATTTGTGGTCCATTTGGATTTGGTGTGTGCGGGTGCAGGGTAAGGCCATGGATACACGTGTTAGGGATTGCTTGGTTTAAATCATGTGATGGTAATTGAGGGCTTACGGTAGGCATGATGGGATGACGTGCATAGGATCAATTAACATAATATAATTTCCTTTTTACAAAAAAATAGAATTCTAATCATTATCAACTCTCTCTCTCTCTCTCTCTCTCTCTCTCTCTCTTAACTTCCTTCCCTTTCTCTCTCTTATGTTGTTTCTCCTTCAACCTCCAACAAACCCTAGCCCACCCTCAAACACCGACGACACACTCTTTTCCCGTCCTAGCCAAAACCCCAACAATCTTTATCTCCTCCCTTCTGACTCACAAGGCTTAACCGCGAAGCAAATGAACATACAAGAAGAAAACAAAAGCTAAGTTCAAAATTACCTCCAAATCGTGCTTTCATTTTACCCATTTCTCCGGTCTTTCTTTTTTTATTCTCCATTTTCTTTTACAGGCGAAGGTGGGTGGTAACGAACCAAGTGGTGGTAACTCGAGGCTAGCGGCGGCTTAAGAGGTTTTTTAGGGTTTCAAATTTTGAAGCCCTAAATTCCTCTTCCTCTTCCTCTTCTTCTCCATAAAAATTTTATTGTTTACTGTAACTTTATCCTTGTTTTTACTGTGATTCTTCCTCTTACCCCTCCTTTCTGTAGATTGTTGTCAGGTTTTTATAGTGTTTTTAGAAATTAGAATATTAGGGAAGAATTGAATATGTCTATAAATTGAGTTTTAGAATTGATTAGGGTTTTAGAATTTAGGAAATTTTTTGAAGGTTTGTCTGTAAATTAAGAACAGAGTAAATTATTTCCATTCTGTAAAGTACCACATTGATTTGCCCTGTGTTAATGTTTCAATTTTATTTATGTATTTATCAAGATAATGTTTATTTTTTTTTATATTTTGAACAATAAGTGTTTTTTTCAAAAGACGTATCTCGGTTTCCTTGATTTCAACAGTGAGCGTTAATTTGCTTTTGGGCTTGTGTTTTTTCATTGTTTGCAAAAAGAATTCTGTTCGCACCGGGCTTAATGTTTGGGCTTCAAAATTTTTGTAACCACAACAACTCAAATAGGCCTGCTGAAATGGACTGGAAAAAAAATTCTTCCTTAACAAAGTAAATTAATAATAATAAAAAAGAAATTTCTAATAATAACAATGATGATATTATATAAAAAAGGTTTATAAATTAGAATTTTGTTCTATATAAAAAAAAGACTTTTCCAAAGCAGATCAAAAAATATTCGATGGGCCACCACCGCATTGGACCTTAAAAAAATGCTTATATATATATATATATATATATATATATGTGTGTGTGTGTGTGTGTGTGTGTGTGTGTGTGTGTGTGTGTGTGTGTGTGTGTGTGTGTGTGTGTGTGTATTCTTAAAATAGTACAAATTCGAAATAGGCCCATATTGAGTTTTAACAAAAAAATTATTTTGTATACCCTCTAAAAAAGATGAGATTTTTAATGGGCCTTATGTTTTCTTAAATATTGGGCCCTAATCAAATCATTATGATTTTATACATCTTGATCAAAACAAATCCTCACATATTAATTTTGAAATGGGCTTCTTTTCTAAAATCTAATGGACCATCAGATATTGATGGTTCATTTTAGATCCAAAAAAAACTTTCTTTGATTATAAGACACCCTTATGGAAGTAAATAAATACAATTCCATTTACTTAAAAGAAAACTTTGAATATAAAACAAAGGGTAGGGAAAATTTGGGGTATGACACAATTAGTGAAGGATTTACTTCCCTCAATAATTTCTGTCTCTAAATAGCCTTTTTTAGTAGTGACTATTTTACATAACATTGTTACCAGGTGAGTTGATCGCCAATTGATCTGCTTCGTCTGAATGGCCCCTCAGAATTTTGGGGAATATAATCGTAGCAGACAAAGATTTTACAACACAAAAAAAAGACTAATGTTTGAGACAATTTCAGTCAAGGTTCGAGATATAGTTTAGGCATCTAAGATTTTTTATGACTAGTTTATCATTTGAGTTTTTTTCCCTGAGTTCTCATATGACTCACAATATGGGTAAGTCGTGTTTGCATTTGATTAATGCTATTTTCAAGTTTCACTCTGAAGATTTCATATTCATGGGGTAATGTGCCCAACCTTGCCCCCTTTATCCTAGTAGTTACTTCGTGGATAATTTAGACGATGTTCCACATTTGTTTTGTAGTCTCATAGTGAGAAGCAAACAAAATTTCATCAAAACCGAGAGTGGTGGTGATGATAATTTTCTGGTTTATTTACTACCACACCTGACATCATGTATTGGAACAAATAAACCTTCTTTCACAACCTTCTAAATACCATGATTCATCCCTTCTATGAAAATTTTTATTTTCTCTTTCTAAATACCACGATCAATCCCTCCTGGGACATTAGTCTTTAACATGAGTTACAATCTGATACCACTTATTGGTCAAGTGACTTCAAGCATAATGGAGGGAATTAAAATTAAAGAGGATAAGGGTTAGAGATATTGCACAAGATATTTATCTTGGTTCAGCTGAACGTTGGCCTACTCATGTCCCAAAGAGATCTTCATGAGATTTTGACAATAAACTTTGAACTTTTACTAGTTATGCCCACGAATCTGATCTTGAGATTTTATAGGCTTACCCCCAACCAAAAAGAGAGCTTTTACCTATTCTAAGCTAAAAAACTGTTTATATATCTTCCATGCGTATCACATTCTTGATAATTAAAAATAGTACGACCAATCCAATTTTTCCTCACAAGTAATGTTTCACTCAAAGGCATCGAGGGAACTTAGGGGAAAGACAAATTATTTCTAAAGATAGAAAGATAGAAAATAGAAAGATAAATTCCAAAGAAAATGTAAATCTTCGTAAAATTGTGTGGAATGAAGAGGAGGCGACCTCTTTTCTGTAGGAGAAGGAAAATCTGAAAAGGAAAACATCCATGGGCGCAATTAAAGTCTCAATCGATTGGCTTCTTGTCCTAATCAATTAGATGACCACTTTTAATCGATTACATTTTCCAAATATGGAAATATTTGATAGAGAGTTGTTATAAGTCATTAAGATATTATCCTAATCGTTTGGTTAATCGATTTACGCCTTCTCCAATTGATTGGCTTAATGCCCAATCTATTGGGCAATTAAAAAAAACATTTCCAATCAATTGACTTACGGTCCTAATTGATTGAGTAGTTTAAAAAGGCTTTTAAAAGAAATTTGATAATTTATTAATCACTTGGCTCAATCTTGAAAATATTTTAAGAGATAAAAAAAGGTTTCAGAAGACATTTAGATGTGTGTGTTTCCTTAATACTTAGGAGTTACTTTCTTAATTTTATAAAACTATACTCACTAAAACAAACATGGCCTAGCGAGCTATCACAGTTCCTCTCTTTCACAACTTTGAGGCTTTCAAAATTCTTTTTCAAATACATTGAACATATAAGCACTTTCATAAAATCTTGAGTTTCCTACAAGATAAGACTTGAGATGTCTTCAAGTCTGATTGCCATTATCGGAGAGTCTAAAAATTATTATCAACCAACTTTAATAGACATTGAAGTTGTCGTCATCCAAATTTAAACAAGTTTTCAGATTGCATACATGCAAAGTATATCCATAATCGTGACTAAATTTTGTAATTGCGCTTTAGCCTGCAGGACTAGCTTTGCCTATTAATATCTCTGGTAAATTTCATCCACAAAGGCATAATCAGTTAAAAAAGTTTTTTTTTCATAAATTTATAATTTATCTGTCAGTATTTTTTAATATGTCTTTTAGAATAATAACTTAAAATAAATTCAACCTCATACATAACACTTGTCGAAAGAGTTTAGGAAAACACAATAGAGAAATATAGCTCATTTTTTATATGTAAACGGTTTAGCTTTTAGAAGAGTAAAAAGTAATTTGTGTAGAATTTATTCTGAAATAATATCGAGGTGTTTGATTCTTCTAAAGTAGAATTGATACTGCCTGTAGAATTGATTTTACTTAAATCTACAATTTGTAGCTTTTAAATTTAAACATTATTTTACACTAAAATATATTATTCAACCCACTTTACATAAATAAATCCAAATATAAATTACCCCACGTCTAATTCACTTTTGACCAGAATCAGTTCTACAAAATCAGTTTATTTAGAATCAATTTTCTTCACCGCAAAATCATACATACACATAATCTGCAAAACCATACATACACATAATTATTCCAACCATAAAAGGAAAATACACTTGAAAGTTAATAATTGATTCTTCAAATAACTAATATTCAAGTTGGTAAACAAACCTACATAGGGTAATTTTCAAGTTCTTGTTGAAAACCATCAATAAAACTTAAGACTTGTATGTTGATAAATTTAAAAAATAAAATATCATATTAAAAAATTCTAGTTGCAGAATTCTTAAATATCATAGTAGAGGCGCATAGTTGCCCAATTTTATGTGGTATGAACGAGACTCAGGATCAATAGTTTGTCCGTTGTGGCTTTTATGGTAAACTTTAGTCTTTGTTATCTGGGTGATTAGGTTTTTTGTCTTTTTTTAGGGTAATTGTATGGATCTTGTTAAACTACGACACCAAATATAGAGGGGAGGGGGGATAGATGATTTTTTGTATCAATATACCACTTTTTTAGCAATAAATTTCTATACTACCATACATTTCAACTCATATTTCCAATATACCATGTTTTCAAACAAAAAAAGGAAGCTTCGCCCATTGGATTGACGGATGCTCTTTAAATTATACAACTTCCACCCATTGGGCTGGCGGAGCTATTAATATGTCATTTTTTTCAACAGCTCCACGTTACAACACTTTCGCCCATTATATGGGTGAACCCTCTTTAAGTTATAACACTTCCGCCCATTGCTTTTGCGGATGGTAAATATTTTCAACAGCTCCGCCCATTCACTTGGTGGATGCTTTGTGACAAAAATGAAATTTGTTTGAAAACATGGTAGTTTGGGATTATTGAATGAAGATGATGGTATAATGGGATTTATTGTGTAAAAACATGGCAGGACACTAAAAAATTCGGGAATAGATCCTCAAATAAAAATTACATTTCAAAATGATTATTTAAAACTTATTTGAAAAACAACGTTGAGCGGAGGATTTTGGCCTAAATCAACATAGTAGTCTAAACGGACCTAGTTATTAAAAAACTCGGATATGCACGAGCCATATGGAATTAATAATAATGATAAAATCAATCAACATAATAATATCTCAATTAATCGTTTAATATTCAACACAACAATTTCCTATTTCCAACGAAATCATATTAAAAACATAATATGACAATTTATCGAACATGTGGCGCACAACCAATTTTTCAGAATTTTCTTTGAGATTTATTGATATGCAAAAGCACTTACAATCAAAGTGATTATAAGCTAATCTACAAAGCAATTTAAACCTTAATAATCAAAGAGAAGTTATATTCGAATCAATCGATCAAACAATACATTCAACATATTCAACACATTGCATATAAAGAGTAAATGAAAGTAGGAGATAAAACATTGCAATTTTCCTTTGAGTTAAACAAGTTAAACAATTTTTCAAACACTTAGTGTGCAATCAAAGTTTCAAAATTTTCCTTTCTGTTGTGTTGATATGAAAAAGCACATATAATCAAAAATGATTATTAGCAACTCAACACACAATTCAAAATAAAAAATAGTTTCGAAAAATTCCTACGCATCGATAAATTACTCAATGCTATTTGACAAATCGATCTATGAAGATTAAAGCAAGTAAAGCAATAAAATAAAAGAGACACAAGGATTTGTTTAAGAAGTTCACCAATCGTCCTCGCTATGGCTACATCTCTCCCAATCTCAAATTTAGAATTAGGATAATTTTTACTTTGCAAAAGTATGGTTACAAGAGAAGTGTTCAAGAGCAATCCTACAAACCCTAACCGTTTGATGTTCATTCAACCCCTTTTCTTCTTTTGATCTTTAACAAGACCAAGACCGATAGATGTGACCTATTCGCCACTTATGTTACTTCCTTAAAAATATTTCAACCACTCTGCGATTCCTTGCAAAGATTTTAAACACTCCAAGGGATTTTCCACTCGAGTAAATCCGATTGTACACAATCAACACAAGATCACTGATTCTATCATCCAATTCTTGCTACTTCCTTTAAAAGATTTCAAGCACTTTAAGGTTTCTTGAAAAGATTTCAAACACTCCAAGGGATTTTTCACATGGAAGATTCCTTCTCGAATAATCTTGCACGAAAACCCTCAAATCAACAAATAATGTTGAAGGACAAACCTGATGTTTTTTTTGGATGAAGACCCCTACAAGAAATCAGCCCAAACCTATTGGAAATCTTTAAATCTTCGTCTAGATGACACCCCGATGGAACACCATCACAATATAATGTTGGTGTGTATGCATAGATTGGAAGGTTGAAGATGAAGAGAAAAAGTAGACTAATTTTATGGTATCATCAAGTTAGAAATGATGCATGAATGGATATTTATAGTTTGGAAAAGCTTAGGACAAGAAGGACATATTTGGAATAAAAGAAAACCAAAATTTGACCAAAATTTTTTTATGTGTCGACATCAAAATCGTATGTGTCAACACATACTTCATAAAAAGGCTGCATATGTCGACCTGAAAGACTTTATATGTCGACCTGAGCAAGTCAGTAGCTACAGACTTTAAAACGTGAGTAAATGTGTCGACCTGAAATATGGATGTGTCGACACATAAAATAGGAATTTATGCAATTTCAAAATTCTTTCAGAATGTTTCGACCTGAACGCTATATGTATCGACCTGTGACTTACAGAAGCTTACAGACTTAAAAACTGAGTTGTATGTGTCGACCTGAAAATTGAATGTGTCGATCCATACAATGTAAAAAATATGCAGAAAAATGTTTTTCAATGAGTTTGGTCAATTTCAAAGTGCGTTTTGATGATTCCTAAGACTTATGATGCAAGGGAGTACCACAAGACATAAGGATACCGTCCACCATATTGAAATGCTAGCTTTCTGAGTTTTGACATCATGAAAAATATCTAATAGTGAAGTTGCACTCACAAACTCTCCCTTTTTTATGATGGCAAAACTTGTGACAATGCATTTCATGTAGTTATCAAAGGCTCCCCCTGACTTTGTGCTTCCCATTATTATCTCACATATTCTCCCCCCCCCCCCCCCCCCCCCCCCCCCCCCCCCCTTGACAACATAAAAAAAAGAAGGCAAATCATGAGAAGTATCATATTCCAATACCAATACTAATATCATACATAGACATTTTTGCAAAGAAGAGCATACAATTACATATCCTCATATATGTAATGATGGAAAAAAAATAGATAACAAGCATAAAACATTACCAAACATGTAATGCAATTGCATGAATAATAATGAATGTGATGCAAGAGCAAGCTAGTTAAGTTGCTTCTATAACGTCACGATTTCGTAACACAATACAATAGAACTCTCGATATTGCACACACACGTATCTAGCATAGTGACAAGAACATGCCACTACTCAATCTAAAATAAAAATATTACCATAAAATATGACTCAACTACAACATGAACCGTACATGCAATTAACATGTTCACATTTAACTCATGCACAAATGCAAAAAAATAATAGAAACACATACTTGTACATACAAGAAAAACTTATGCAAATGTGAAAGAAATAATACATGAAGTCATTATAAGCATATACATTAAGAATGTACAATGGTTATCAATCAAAATTTTTAGAAATGAACATTCATGATTTTCATCATTTGAGAACATAGCAAGCATTTTTCATCAACTAAACATGTACTAAGAAAATCTTACTTTCAAAGAGAAATTTGGAACAATATTACGTAACTCTTGATGGAATGGAAGTTGCACTCACATAATGTAAATACTCAAACAAAATAGAGAAAAAATATAAAAGTGCAAGCATCATAATAAACAAAGTGTGGTTGATTTGGAAAATACAGAATCAACGAGTTTTTGAGAATAAAAATATCTCGTTGATGATTATGTGTGAAAAAATTAAACTCAAATCGTTCTAATGGATGGAGTCTCACTTGTCATCATTTAAAGTTGATTATAAGATTCGCAGGGTTAACCCATTACATTGTATTACAAGTATTGTAGTCTAGGTTGGAGTTTGGGTTCAACTTTTGTCTTTTGTTTCAAATTTATTGTATTTTTTTTAGATAATTCTTCTAACAGATCTTGTGTTTGGAGAATTATTTGATGTTTAATATAATTTCTTAAAAAAATATTCTTTTCAATTCTATGTAAAAGAAATAATTTATTTTTTAAAATTTATTGAATAATTAATATATAGATTAAATACATTAATTTAACAATTCTAAAATATAATTCGTTTTAAATAAATAAAACAAGAAAAGTATGTCATATGAGAAGTTAGAGAAGCACGTGAGTTGGTTGACATGTCAATTTATCTTATACTTCATAGCCAGCTCAGCTCGTGTAGCACGAGTGTTTAGGAAAAACAGTTATATTTTTGAGGTGGTTTTTGTGTTTTTGTGTGGGCCTAAAATGTCTAACTCTGTCACACCTGCAATTGAAAAAGACATGACCACCTCAGGAGAATCATGGCAGGGTCCTTCCTACTCCTAGACCAGTCTAAAATGTAGGTTATGACCACTCTAAAATGTAGTGACAATTACTAAAAGTTAAAAGTTAAAAGTTAACACAGCTAAAATTTGTGGGATATGGACAAATTTATCTTCAAAATTCTAATAATCACTCAAATTAATCATTTTTGAAATAATAATTCATGATATTTTTTTAATTGTCATTTTTTGTATTAATAAAATTTATAATTGCTTTTATTATTCATGCTATGTTTTTTTTTTATAATATCTCTAACTAATTTATTTTTTTCTCTCCATAATAAATAATTAAAAATAATTTTAACAAAATTATAATCATTACCACATTGAATTTTACAAGTGACAATTTAAAAAGACATAATTTTTTTACAAAAGTAAAACTTAAAAAAAAGAAAGGAATGAGTATGTTTAAAAGAGATAATTAACAATATAAATTTAATCTAATAAAAAATAATTATTTTGACCGTTATGGTAGTATTGTGTTGTGTATACAGAAAACACTACTCTTTTTCTTCTCCATTTCATATTCCTATCCTTCAAACTGTTCGAAAAAAATTAATTTTAAATTTGACATTTTTCATCTAATCAAATTCTAAGGACCATTTTTCGTGTAAAATTGCATTTCAGTCTAACATGTATGTATGACTAGTTTTATAATTAAATTAAATTTTCTTTTCTTTTTGTGTTAGATTTTTTTCCAATTTCTACTTTGTTTTATATTAGAAAAATCTTTTCGGAATGTATTAGTTTCTAAATTTATCAACATATTGCAAAGCTCATTCTAGAAGATCAAACATCTTGTTGATTTTGATTTGTTTTGTTTTATTTAATTCTTTAGGGTTTATAACTAATTCATTTTATATATTTTTTAACTGTTATAATATTATGAATACATAAGATTATCTTAGATAATATGAGCCGATGAATCCTTCTGCATTCTTTCACAAAGTGTTAGAAATAATTTATATCTAAAAATATGTTGTTAGTAAAAAATAATAGAGTTTTTGAGATTGTTACTCAGAAGTAGTAACTTGATATTTTCTAGAAGTTATTCTTAGATGTTACCTTAGCTATTAAACATACTTTTGTTAGGGTCAACGTGACAATTTATTTTGTATATTTAAACAAGTTTGTAACTAAGGTTTTGTAATGCAATTGTTAATAGAGTTTCTTTCTCAACAAGTTTGTCGTAGCCCCCCCCCCCCCCCCCCCCCCCCCCCCCTCTCTCTCTCTCTCTCTCTCTCTCTCTCTCTCTCTCTCTCTCTCTCTCTCTCTCTCTCTCTCTCCTTCCATCTTCATTTTTCATCATCAATCTTGTGCACAAATAATTGGTATCTAGAGCTCTCATTTGACTCACAGGTAAACGAGTGTATGTGAGGCGTGTGTGATCGATTTTATTGTTTGAATTCGCGTTGAATTCACTATTAGAATTGTAATAGAATTACATTTCTTGGTTTTGCGGGATCAGGAAACACGAGTGTTTGGTGAGATCTAAGTTTGAGTTTCAGTGCACAAAATGAAGATGAGCGGCAAAAATAGTTTAAATACTGAGCTTTTGGTGTTTGATGGAAAGAATTGGAATCAATGGATTATTCAGATGCGTGTGTTGTTTGATGCTCAAGATATTCTTGATTTTGTTACCGAAGGTTATATTCCGGTTGCATCGGATACAACAGAGGAACAGAGAAACGCGTAGAGAGATACGGGGAAGAAAGATCAGAAAGCATTGTTCTACATCCATCAGTGTATGGATGCGAACGAGTTTGAGAAAAACGTTGATTCGACGACGGTGAAGGTTACATCAGATGTAATGACATGGTGCTACAACGATGATGCGTCATTGAAGAAGGTGAAGTTTCAATCTCTACGTAAGCAGTATGATAATCTCAACACGAAGAATAATGAAAAGGTACCAAATTACATCTCTAGAGTAATTCTGATAAAAAATGAGATGAAATCGTGTGGAGAAAATATTTCTGAACAAGTAATCATTGAGAAGATAATGAGTTTTCTTACTCCTCAATTTAATTACATTATTGTAGCAATTGAAAATTCTAAAGATCTAGACACCATAAAAATTGAAGACCTACAAAGTAGTCTAGAGGCAGAAGAGTTGCGTCTGATTGAGAGAACCTCTGAGAGAGAGGTAGAGCAGGCTCTGAAGGCGTCTTTTGGTAAGAAGTATTAGAAGAAGTCTTGGTCAGAGGCCAAGAAGAGACATGGTGGTTCTCAGAAGTCATAAGCCTCCAATTATGATGAAAAGAAACATCAAAAGGGAAAAGAGAAATTTGACAAGAAGAAGGTTCAACGCTACTACTGTAAGCAGTTTGTCCACTTTACTAAGGATTGTTGGTCAAATCAGGAAAGGGAATCAAAAGAAGAAAATATAGCCATAGGAGATTCTAATGATGAACCTGTGCTATTCATGACTTCTAAGTCTGATGGTAGGTATTTGGTAAACTTGTGGTATATGGATACTGGCTGCTCAAATCACTTAACTGGAAACAAACAATGGTTGGTAATTTTGACTCTAGAAAGAGGAAAAATATCATATGTAATAATGATAAGTACCTTAATGCAAAAGGTATGGGAAATGTCAAAGTTAGAGTGAAAAATGGAAAAACTGTTATTGATCAAAGATGTTTGGTATGTTCCTGGCATGAAGAATAATCTGATGAGTGTATGCCAGCTCATTGAGAAAGGTTTCTCAGTTACTATGAAGAACAATCTCTTGAAGTTGTATGAATCTAATTAGAAGTTGATTATTCAATTTGAGCAGGGAAGCAACAAAACATGCAAGGTGAATGTGGAGACAACTGAGACTAAATGCCTTGGTGTAGAAGACGCTAAAGATAATAGTGAGTTATGGCACAAGAGATTGGGGCATTTGAACTTCAGAAGCTTAAGGCATCTGAATTTGAAGAAATTGGTACGTGGAATTTTGAAGATTGTGAAACCTGAGAAGTCATGTGAAGTATGCATGAAAGGCAAGAAATCCATATTGCAATTTTGAGCTAGAAGTAGCTCCAAGAGCAAAGTATGCTTTGAAAGTAGTGCATTATGATGTATATGGACCATTTTCAGTACATTCACTTGGAGGAAACAAGTTCTTTGTGTCTTTTGTGGATGAGTTTACAAGAATGACATGGGTATTGTAACGCGGTGTGAGAACTGACTTGGAATGTTTTGCGTTTGATCGCAAATATTGCGGTTAGCAAGAGTCGCCACCGGCTTTTCTTTTATCCAAAAGGAAAGGTGGAAAAGAACAGGAAAGGCCTTGAGATTATTTCTTGAGTTCGAGGGGTAGATCATGAAAAGGGAAGGTGTTAGCACCCTTTTCATCCATAGTTATCTATGGGCTCTTAGTTGCTTTGCTAGATCACTTGCTTTTGTTTGAAAATTTGCTTTGTGGTGGTTTTTGGAAGTATTTTGAAAAAGCGCCTTCGTTTAGACAAACTTTGTAATGGTTCTTGTTCGTAAGAACGTATACAAAGTGTTGGTCTTTTTGAAAATATTTCATGTTTGGAAGCTTGTTTTTGAAAGTGTTTGGTGTTTATTTTGAAAATGAGCAAGGATGTTTGTTTTGAAAGTGAGCAAGCAACTAGGAACAATCTACCTACTCAAAAGTCTTTTGTTCATTTCTTCCTTTCCTTTGATATTGCTATCTTACCATTGATTGGTAAGAAGCCTTATCTTTGGATGTAAAGGGACGGACGTGGGTTATCGTATAGTCATGATAGCAATGTTGCGAGATATCTTAGCATTTCTCTTTGAGGGACTAAGATCATTTGAAAGGAAACATTTGTAGCGTCACGATGGTCTTGTATTTTTGATTGTTTTTGCTAAGATATCCCACATGCATAACATGACCATTTTTGTAAGGCAACAAGTGGAATTACCTAAGGGTGCATGTGTGAATAGTGTGTTTGATTGCATACATTTAATCTTTGATTAGGGTTATCTACTTGTTGATTTTATCTTTCCATACAAACCCTAATTACTAGCATTTATATGAAAGCGATAAATTGCGAAAAGTAAAATTACTACGCTATTACATCATTAGGGGGATGGGGTATTCAAATTTACAAATGGGGATAGTAAGAAATTAAACCTAATTATCTATTACAACCATATTGAATAATGTACAAGAAATGAAAATATAATGTACAAGGATATAAATGGAAAGGAAATTATTTTTGTTTGGATTTTTGAGGAAAGAGTTTTAACCTAATTATCTAAAAGAAAATGATTAATTAAATTAATAAAATTAAGCCTAAACTAATTAAGAAAAAGAAAATAAGTTTGAAAGCATTTTTTAGGATTTTTTAAGAAAAGGTTTTTAGTTTAATAAAAATAATATGGAAATTAATTAATTAAAATAAATCTAAGTTGTAAGTTAATTTTAATTAAAAAAGAGAAAATAACTAAACCTAAATCTAATTTATTAAGAAAAAGAATTAAATTTGTTTAAGAAAATATTTTTGTCTTTTTGTTTTATAAAGAAAATAAAAATATAAGTATGTAAATAATAAATAAAAATATATTTTTGGATTTTTTATTAATAAAAATAATAATAATAATAATAATAATAATAATGAAAATTATAAAGAAAAATAAAATAAAATAAAATATAAAAATAAAAGTCAGGGGGGTTGAAATGGAATGTAGGAGTTTGTTAGAAAAAAACAGATTTTAAGCCTGTCCCAAATGATGTTTTTTTGTAAGCTTAAAAATAAACAAAATAAAAAAAGTGGGTCTGTGTTATGCAGTGAAGTGGGGGTATGTTTCAGCAAAAATGATAAGGTCCAATGCTTGGAGGCCCAGCGCGCTTGGTTTGTAACAAAAAAGAACAAAATGTTGAAAAATAACAAAAAGTGGCAGCACTGGGGCTTGAACCCACACCCTTGACATGAAACGCGCTCTGCCTTACCACTGGGGTGGCTATACATCCGTTAATATAACTGAAACAATAAATACATAATACAAAACAAGTTCCAGAAATAAACTTCATCTTCAACCTCCAGCCATGATTCCTGTAACTCACTCATTTCTCATCCAAAATGAAATATATAAACATGAAAGTTGCTCCATTTTTCCATACGAATACAACCATATAAATATTATAAGCTATAAATCAAATATGAATGAGAATTTCTAATGGTACCAAATTCTGACCTAACTTTTTTAGAATTTCAAACTTAAAATTCTCACTACTCAAGCAATATAAATGAATTTTAAGGACATGGTCATCTTCAGGGCTATGATATCTACATTTTGTCTTTGAAAATGGAAATCTAACAATGCCTATATGAAGATTTCAAAAGTCAGAAAACTTACGTCAAAAATGGAATTCGGGTTTTGCAAATGAACATGATTCAAGGTGCTGCAATGATCAGGTTAGCTTTCTTGAGTCCTCAGGAAGCTAATGCAATACTTAGCTTGAGTTAAGAGTGGCTGAAATGGCCTGGAGATGTCAAGATGCAAACCTATGTTTTTTGATTATGGAAGATGGAGAATATGATGTTACAGAAATGTAACATGTATTTGGTTAAGTTATATTTGAGGCATAGAAGCTTTATGAAGTGTTTGGAAAAGAAATGCACAAGTGGATTTTGTGTTTCAAGTTTCTTGGCCAAAAATGACAACAATGGTGATTTTTGCACAAATCTGAGTTTGGGAGAGTTTGAGGGTGTTTTTTCTTGTGTGTTAGCTCACAAATAGTGTCTCTATTTATAAGCAAAAAGTTTGGATGCTTGGAGAAGTCAGAAATCAAGAATCACATGTTTGTGGATTTTGTTTGTTTTTTGAAGAAAACTTGAAAAATATGGTTCCAATGCACAAGTACCTGGCTTATAGGGTGGCTTAGAAGCTTTAAACATGTTGCTTCTGAGCATACATGTTGTGTGTGTTTAGAACAACAAGTTAGAGGCTCAAGAAGAGTGGACTTTGTGATTAAAGCCACTTTTCCAAAATGGCAATGTTGCCTTTCTTCCTAAAATGGTATTAAGCATGGACAATGCATTGTATACTTGGATTAAAGCTCTAACAGTTGTGTAAACATTTAATTATGGAGTGAAAGGCAAGTTAAAAGCCTTCAAAGTGATATTTGTACAACATGCTTGAAGATTGGATCAAGTGTTCTTCACAAATTTGCCTTGCAAAACAAGAATGAAACACTAACTTCATGGCTTAGCATAAACATGATCTAAATGAGTTCTTTGACATTTTGGAAAGCTTTTAACATCCCATACAACGTCCATGTTGGACATTTTTGAAAATTCAATTTGGAACTAGGTGAAAAATTGCCATGAAGTTAGGTTAAAATCCTGCCTAACTAGGGAAAATTTCACTAAGTCTTTTAAGTTTCATGAGCATGTCTTCACAAATTCATTACATGAGATCCAAGCATTTCTAGAAAATTTCTGCCCTATAATGTTTTAGATCTCATTTAGATCTACAACTTTCATGTTGGAAGTTTCCCTTGAATCATCTTGCATCATGGTGGAAATTTGGCTCAAAATTATGAAAAAATGTGAACTTTCAACACTTAGAAAAATTCTAAGTCTTAGAATTTTGACTTTTCAAAGATGAATTTTGAATTTTTGATTTCTTGATGAACAAGTTTCATCTTTTGACATGTCTTGGTGAATTGTAATCTTTGAAACTTGATTTTGATCAAAAAGTAAAAGTTTGACTATTGAGTGTACAGTTGACTTTTCATCAGTTGACTAAAATTCCAATATCAATTAATTGATCTTGAGAAATGTTTTGAGCCATGCCATTAGGTAAAAAATTATGTATTTAAATCCTTGATACCATGTCCCAAACCAATAAGTCATTTGTTAGGTCAAAAGTAAAAAATTGCACCTTCTCAGTCAAAACCCTAATTTTGACCATTTTGCCCTTTTGATGATCTGATCAAATTTCTTAAGGAATTGTGATACAAACTTGATCAAGTGACATATATGAGTTCATGATCTTTATAGGGATAAAAAATTATAAAGTTTGACTGCAAATTGACCACAGTTGACTTTTCCCCCAATATAGTTGATTTTAGGTCAACTGATCAATTGACTGAGCAAAAATGTGATCCAAGACTTGAAACTTGACATGAGCAATCTTGAGGGTCCAAAATGATCCATTAAAGTCATATGGGGCATTAAAAGTCCATTTTTCCTTGTACAAACTCAAACCCTAATTTGAGTCATCAGTGTTGAGGAAGTGTCTTGAGCTGATCAAACCTTGTGTAGTCTTGAACCAAAGGAGATATTATGAGAGATTTCTTGAGAAATGAGAGTGAAAATTTTGGGGTACAACAACTGCCCCTGTTCAATCTTCTTAAACCTGAAGAGTTAAATTAGCGAATCCGCCATTCATGACTTGAAGGTGGAAGATGATTGAACACTAGAGTGCCCAAAAATTTGCACTCGAAGATGTATTGGGAATGGGATTATAGATGCCATTTGGAGGAATGGTGGTAAATGCTGGAAGAAATATCAGCACAAATCTCTGGTCGATTTACACTAAAACTTGATGTTTTCCTTGTGAGAAAAAGGGTTAGTAAAATGCAGATGTATGTATGATGTTCACAAGATGAATGAGATTGTGCTAAATGCATTTCGTATGTATATTCTATGTGTTGTACCCTAATTTTTTCCCATAATATCCCTTCATCATACCATATTGGTTTATTCACAACAAGATTACACTAGGATTCTTGGTTCCCCTTGCTGCTTTGAGTTTTGCTCCTTTTGAGGGGTTACCAAGCACCTTGACTTATGTTCCTTTTTTGATCATGAATATTGTTTTGATTTCTTAATTTAACTAATAAAATGCAATGTTGGCTTGTCTTACTTTTTATCCATGTAGGTAAGGGCAATGAGATTTAACAAGTTACTCCATGGGTTCATGAGTTTATTTCCATGCCCTAGTCAATATAGCTTGAGAAGTTCAAACCTCACCATTGGATTGGTTTTGGAAGGATTGGCATGTCAAGGTTGCTTTGGTTCATCACGTTTCAAGGTTATTAGATTTGACTCAAAAGTACAAGGGGTTGACTGGAGAAGTTGTCATGTTTGGACAAGGTTTTGTTCCCATTGGTCACAAGAGCATATTTCTCTCAAATTTTAAGATATGGAAGTGGCTTTGGTAGCTATGAATCCTCATTATCATCCTTAACAACTTCTATTCACAAATCAAGAATATTGGTACAAGAAGTTTGTTCAAACTTGTCAAAGTTCTTCAAAGCATTTTCTTGATCTAGGAGCTAGGGTTTTGAACTTCAAAGGAGCATATCTTGCTCACCTTTTGGTATTTTTGAATGATTCCAAAGACATCCTTCTCTTAAAAGGATTATCAACAAATCACTTCAAAATTTACAAAGAGTTTTCATGTGGAAGAAACTTGGTGAAGAAGAAAGATTACAAGTCCTCCAGATGAATCCCCAATTTTCCATGTGTGACTTCAAATGATCATAACTTGGTCAATGTTTATCACCTTGATCCTATTATTTCTCCAAAATGATCTTGAGGATGTGAACTTTATGCCTTTTTTTTATGTGTAAATTTGGAAAATGAATGGAAGTTGCCTTAAAGATGCAAAAGATTATAGGTCATTTCATGAAATTTTGCCAACTTCAACAAGTCATAACTTGCTCAAATTTTGGATATTTTGAATGATTCAAGTTTCAAAATGTCATTCAAGAGATCTAGTTCATGCCATATTTTTTGATCAAGAGCAAATTCCAAGTGGGAGGCCATGTTTGGATGCAAGACATTATAGGACATTTTTTATGAAGAATTTGAAATATTTCTAAGTATGGAAAGTCAACCCTTTTTCTTCAACTTTGACCCAATATAACTGTTAGCTCAAGCATCCATTTAACTCCATTATTTTTCCATTGCAAAGCTTGTAACCTCATCTTTCTAAAGCATCAAGAATCATGCCTTAAGACCCCTTGAGCTGAGAATGCCATAGTTCCAAAAATGGTAACTCGGAATTGAAGTTTCATTGCAAGTCAAAATTTAAATTTCATGTTACAACCTCCAAACCTCAAATTAACACACGTTTTGGGTATAAACATGATTAGCCAACTTTCCCAAGTGGATTAGTGCATCAAAACACAAGAATTGGATGAGTTTTGGTGAAGTTTGAATCACACTTCACTCGTGCATCAGGTTTGCACGAATTCCCTCCAAAAAGCATCATTCACTCTTCCTCTTGATCCCATTCGTTTCTCTTATAAATACGTGAACTATCCCATTCATTTTCCCAAGCTTGGATAGCCAGAATTACCCTGCCAAACTTGCTCCATAACTCAATTTTCTGTAACTTCAAAATCCATTCTCGAGCATTTTTCAATCCAATTTTTCCATCAATTCACCTTCCTTGATCTTCCCTGAAGCTAACCATATAATTACATTCAAGAATCGTACCCTATACTGCTCCATAGAAGTTCAGTTTCAGAGCTCTGCAACTCAACTTCAATAGGCAGATTCCTTCATCAATTCTTCAAAACTATGATATCATTGTGTTGCTCTCATTGCCTTGGTTCTAGTCGCAACACTTACCTTTTACTGGAAACACGTTTTGACCATGAAATTTCAAATCCCTTTTCAAAACTTTCCTTCCAAATTGCTTGAGCTACAATTTATATAAATTTGGCGCGAGGGTGTGGTTGTCTTCGTCTTGAAGAGACGAAGCGAATGTAATAGGTCTGAGCTTCTGATTTTACAGTTTGAGAGACCTGCAATTCGTGATGGCTGGAGGTTGAAGATGACCAACGTGTCATCTTCCAACCAATGAAGGCGCGCCACTTGTATTTTTCAAATCCTAATTTAATTAATGATTCTGTACAATATTCACTAATGACCATGATATGCACAACGCGCCAGATCCCTTGGATTTGATTACTAACGTGTTTTGACTCTCATCCAATGGTCCACATATTTTACTTTTATTTTCTTTTTCTGATTTTTATATTTTAATTGTTTTAAATTGTAAAAAAATCATAGAAAATTCATTTTTAGTCCAAAAAATCTGAAAAAAAATTATGAATTTTTTTTTTGATTATTCTCTTTCTGATTTTTATTTTTTCACAATTTAATTTTGTGTTTTGATATTTTTTATAAATTTTACACTTATTTGATTTGTTTTAAATGTTTAAAAATGCTTTTATACATTTTAAAATTCTGAAAAAATTATGGAATGATCCAATGATATTGTGACAAATATTGGTGACCTATTTTATTTTTGTTTCCGACTTTACTATTTTTTTTACCATTTTCTGTTTATTTAACCCATTTATTTTAATTTTAAAAATAGTTTCCGACTTTAAAAAATTACCAAAAAATTTGTAAAATTATTTGAGCCTTTTTCTGATTTTTCTATGGTCTTACTTTTTATTTCTTGATTAATTTGAACATAGTTGATATTTTTCTCTTTATTTTCTATTTTTAAACATTATTTTTAAACCCTTTTATGTATATTAAAATGTGATATTATTTTGTGACTATTTTCTGGCTGATCTTGGGTTAGATTTTGGATTATGAACTTTATTAACATCATTGGATCCACGGTGTTGAGTTTAACTCCATAAAGATGGATGAATGATTTTAATTATAGTTTGATTAAAATTTAATTCAAATGTGGTTTGTATATTTTTTCCCCATCCCTCTTCATCTCATCCCCTTCTTATTGCACTAGATGTTGTTGGAGCATGATCTCTATATCATGTCTCAAAACAAATGGTGCATAGATTGCTATTGACCGGCCTCAAAATAGGTGTGACTTCTATATAAGTCCACTTACGATTGCTTAACATAGCGCTAAATTTTGTCCCGATTCGAATAAATGATCATTCATGGCCCAAACTTATAATTGCAAGCCCAAGTATGTTAATTTGATCTCTTTGATCTAATAACCTTGAGATTCATTGTGTGGAGGCTTTGGTTATACCAATCCTCTAATGGATCTACAACACCTTTGGTCAACGCAGATCACTTAAACATCGTTGATCATTAAATGGTACTTATGAGAATTCCAAATGGATGATATACTTGACAAAAAGCAAATGCAACTTGTTGTGTGGAGGCTTTGGTTCTACCAATCCTCTAATGAGTTCCAAATTCAAGCTTCAAGATGGTCATCCAACTAACCACTAATTATTGACTTGTTTTACCTTATTATTTCATTCTTTTTTATGCTTTATGTACCATTTACTTTTAGCATTTACATTTCATGCCATTTTCATCTTTGCTTATTTGAGAATTTACTTTCTTGCCATTTTTACTTTGCTCACTTGAGCTTTTCTTTTCCTTTCTTAAGATACTTAATAATCAATATAAACCCTAAAAAATCTTTAATGGTACTTGGACTATTTGGTTACTATCCTTGGTATTATGGAGCATGTGACTTTTCTTGGACTTGGAATTAGAAACCTTGGCATATCTTGGAGACTTTGTGACCTTATCTGATTATTTTGTCTGAGTTCTTGAGGTTCACCTCAAGACATTGGGTTGCTTGTTTGTTTTTGTGTGCAAGTTTTTGTGATTACACCCTCTGTTTGTAATCTGGAATTCACCCGTATACAGCCGCTACTCTGCCCAATTTTTGTGAAGACTTAATACACTTGAAGTTTGGTTCTCTCAAGAGGTCTAGTATTTTTGCTTGCTTGGTTTCAATCCAAGGAATGGGAATTCTATCTTGGCTCATAATGTCAAGTATTGGCTTCTTGTTGGTTAGATGGTTCTTATTCCTAGCTTTTATTTTATGCTTTAGGATAGTTCCTTCTTCTCCTCCCATCTTCTTCAATTTCAAAAATATTCTTCCTCCATTTTTTTTGAAAAAAAACTCTTCTTGTTTTTGAACTTGAACCACTTTTATAATAAACTTGGACTTATGTCCATGTATTTTCAAAACATTTTCATAAATAAACCCCAATCAACTTAATGATACCTTGAAATTTTTTGTGAGAAGACTAAAAGTAAATCAATCTCATTTCAAACCATCTTGCCATTTTGGCTTTTTATCTTTAAAATTTTCTCAAAAAGATTTGACTCTTGTCAATCCTTGTAGTGATGCAAACAACTATACTTCTATAATATGTAGTGAAGAGAAATATTTTCCACTTGGGTGTTGAGTGAGGCATTGTTGATTTTAAAATCCAAGCCATATCCTCCACTTTGAGATGATGCAAATTCTCCTTTCTCATAGTTGTGGGTAGTAGGTATGTTTTCCACACGGACAATGACGATGATGTTTTATCTCATAAAATTAACCAACGCATTTGTGTTTTAAAGTTTTAAAGAGGAACTATGTGTACCCTGATCCCCTATTGCATGAAAGATGGTACGTAGGCACTAAAGGTTCGCAACCGCGGTGGGTGCAAAAAATTATAAAATAAATACGCTTCTTTCCTCACCTCCACCATCTACTTTTTATATACAACAGTTTTTATAGACAAAATATACAGATTTTACAAAGAGGCTCCTGCGGAGTACCGTAGATGTTTAGGATGCTAATACCTTCCCTTTACATAACCAACCCCCTTACCTTGAATCTTTCCCGCTCTTTTTGGGTTATTCACTCTTTTCCTATTCCTTTGGAAACAATAAAGCGCGGTGGCGATTTTTATTTTGATTTGTATAAAGTCTAGTCAATCCAATGGCCTAGTCTTAAACATTTCTACCGCTACAGAAAATGGCGACTTCACTGGGGAAAGATTGACCTCTTGCTGGTCCATCCCTAAGTGGGTTAAGACTATATTTGTTTATATTTGTATACGTGTTATTATTGTTTTTGTGTTATATGTTGTATATATATTTTGTCTGGATTTTCCTGGTTTTCAGGGTTCTTGGTGATTACTCATAAGTCCTATACCCAGACTTGGGCAAACTTTAAGATAGGACGGTCGGTATAGTCATGTTAACTTTGAGGGAGTAATCCCAAAAAAGGAGACATGAGATCCCCCACTCAGTGGAGGCCCCTTTGACTATAGTGTCGTTTACCGAGTAATCGGGAAGACGTACTACTTTCGACCTGGGAGCCTGCTGAAACTGAGGACTCTAGAATACCAAACCCATCTTGGCCTTTTAGGTGTAGTGCGGAAGCTATGACAGAGTAATCCGGAAATGGTTGTCACGCGATACTACACTCAGACAAGTCTTTTTTGAGAATATTACTAATTACCGAGTTAATCGGGAAGTTGGTAATATCCGAAGGAAGGATGTAGACTATGGGAACCTCTAGAACCTTGTTCGGCAGATGATAACTTTTAGACCAATACCTTATGGGTAGTACCTTCGACCTCATGCTCATGACATTGAACCTATGAACCCTATATGTGTGATCTTGTGTGTGATTGCTGCATCATGCATCCATGCACTCATAAGCATCTTTTGGAGAAATCTTATTTCAAGGGATTTTAAAGGTTGACTATTTGTGAATATCTCAGGTACTTTTAACCATGGATTCTGGAAAGAGAAAGACCGGGAAATACAGTTTCAAGGATCCCAAGATAGATGAGTTGATCAGTCTAATCCCTGAGATTGAGTGTTCTGCAGACTTTCGGAAGAAGTATGGGTCCATTATTCCTCTCATGAAGCTGAAGATGAAGGAGGGTATTCTCTCGACCAAGGTCCAGTTCTATGATCCGATGTATCATTGCTTTACTTTTCCCGACTATCAGTTGGTGCCTACACTAGAGGAGTATTCTTATCCGTTGGATTTACCTGTTACCAATCGTGTTCCTTTTACTGGTTTGGAGGGTGAGCCAAAACCACATGAGATTGCTGCCTTGATTCACCTGGGGAAGTCTGAGGTTGAAGCCCATATAACTACTAAAGGGGGGATTAGAGGATTACCAGCTCAGTTCTTATTGGAGAAAGCTCGTTACTTTTCCAGAATGAAGAGTACAGTTGCTTTTGAGGCCATTTTTGCTCTACTTGCTTATGGGTTGTTCTTATTTCCTAATATGTACAGGTTTGTTGACATTAACACTATCAGGATCTTCATGATTGGAAACCCAATTCCTACACTGTTGGGTGATACTTATTCCTCTATCCATCTTCGGAATTCTTATCAAGGAGGGATGATTATCTGTTGCACGCCTCTTTGTACCTGTGGTTTATCTCTCATATGCCTCAGTCTGATGCTTTTTGGGATGTCAAGAAGGAACCCCGTTGGGCTCCTAAGATTATGGAACTTACTCACTCGGATATTGATTGGTATCATCGAGTTTACTAGGATATAGAGATTATTAACAGTTGTGGTAGTTTCCCCAATGTACCTCTTCTTGGTACAAAGAGAGGAATTAACTATAACCCTGTTCTTGCACGGCGACAACTTGGTTATCCGATGAGGGATAAACCGAATAGTATTCATTTGAGTAGTTTCTTTCTGAAGGAAGGAGAATACCATAGGGAAGCTAGGGAGAAGATTGCGAAGGCCTGACGTCACATTCATAAGAAAAGTAGAAAGGATTTGGGACCTAGGGGTGTTGTTTCTTTGGAGCCATATCTTCAATGGATCGGATCGAGAGCTATTCAGTTAAAGATGCCGTATTATAGGGAAACACCTATGCCTGATCTATTTGTGAAGACCACTCCTCCCTTATTAGATGATCTGGAAGAGCTGCAACTTGCTTTGGTCAGGATGCAACAGGAAAAGGATGCTTGGAAGAACAAGTGCCAAACTTTAGAGATTTCCTACAAAGCATACCTGAAGGAGAAAGACGACTTGATTGAGATCCTTGAGAGTCGAGCGGTAGAGTCTATGGAGAGGAAAGGGGATTTATTTTCTTCTGGGCCTCAATCAGGTTCTGATCACTCACTTCCTGATTCAGATGGTTGGAAGGAGGTTTCCATCAGACATGCGGAAGAAAACCAGAGGTTGAAGGCTCAGATTTCCAGGCTCACGGGGAAGCGCCAACATACAATTGATCTCCATCAATTCTTTTTCTCAGGATTTTAGATTTTATTTTAATCTTGTACTTGGGATCATTGAAACTTGTAATCCATTTTGGAGTTATTATAATAAAAAAATTTCAATATTTCAAAAGCGCTATTACTTTGATGATTGCAATATGTCTATAAACTTTAAATCCCTTGAAATATTAAATAACAAAGTAAAAATAATCATGTGCATTGCATATCATGCATCATATTGCACATATTTCTTGCATTCGTTATGCATATCCAGGTGTCTTACCAAGCTTCTTTACTTCAATAGCAAGCTGACTCATCACTACAACACTCGGGCTAATTTCAAAAAGAAGATGGACAACTTAGAACAAGAGAATCGCAAGCTGCACGAGGAAGTTTCTACTTTGAAGGCCGACATGGCCAATATGACTACTCTGATGGAAGCTCTGGTGGCTGCTTAGAATCAGCCACCGAGTGTTCAACCCCAACTAACAAGGGAAAATACTGAAGCTCCGACTGTTCTCGTATCTGCTACTCCGGCTGTTGTTCAAAACCGTATGCCTCAAGGTTATCCATGGGGAATGCCAGAGAATTTTTCACCTGAAGGTTTCAATCTTGGGCCTCAAGATACTCCAGTGGTTCAGACTATTGTTACTCCAGCACCTGTGGTGCATGTTGTTCCTGCTACACCTCCTTCGGTAAATATGGTTCCGTTTGTTAATGATGATATGTGTCGTCCTTTCCCTCCACCAAGTGAAGACTTGAGTCTTTATGACAAAATGGATGATTTTCAAGAGCAGTTTGACAAGATGCAGAGAGAGATGAAGGCCCTAAGGGGGAAAGAGCTATTCGGGAAGAATGTGAATGAGTTATGCTTGGTCCCAAATGTTAAGATACCTGGTAAGTTTAAGGTCCCGGAGTTTGAGAAGTATAAGGGTAACACTTGCCCTCGTGCTCATATGGTGATGTACATGAGGAGAATGTCTATCCATACTGATGATCAGTGTATGCTGATTCACTATTTTCAGGATAGTTTGACTGGTGTTGTGTTGAAGTGGTATATGAGTTTGGATAGCGCCAATATCCATACTTTTAATGATTTTGGAGAAGCATTCATCAAAAAATACAAGTACAACGTGGACATGGTGCCTGAACGTGATCAACTTAGGGCCATGGTTCAGAAAGACAAGGAATCATTCAAAGAGTATGCACAGAGATGGTGTGAGGTAGCCGCCCAAGTGATTCCTCCCATGGAAGAGAAGGAGATGACTAAGATTTTCTTAAAGACGCTGGGTGCTTTCTACTATGAAAGGATGGTAGCAAGCGCACCAAGTGACTTTACTAAGATGGTAGGAATGGGTATCCTCTTAGAAGAGGTTGTAAGAGAAGGCTGTTTGACGAAGAGTGAAGGATCTAGAGGTGCGAAGAAGCCATCTTATGGATTTACCAAGAAGAAAGAAGGGTATGCAAATTCTATTATACAAGAGAGGAGGGTAAACGCTCTTAGAAGGAATTATCAGCGTCATCAGCAAGTCGCCTCAGTTACTCCTGTTATGAATGCCGCTCTGACTACCGTTGCTTATCAGAGATCGTCCCAGTAGGGGAATCAAGGGTATAATCAGAGAAGGGAGTGTTATGACCTTATTCCCATGAGCTATACAGAGTTACTACTGGCATTGGTTCAAAAAAAGTTGGCCCAGACACGACCACCTCCCGCCATACCGTCACCATTGCCTTGGTATTACAAGGCAGACCAAACATGTTCTTTTCATTAGGGAGCACCAGGGCATAATGTCGAGAATTGTTATCCTTTGAAAACTGAGGTACATAAATTGGTGAAGTCTGGTGTTCTATCTTTCAAATACATGGGACCTAATGTGAAAGATAATCCTCTACCCAAGCATGGGGGAGTAAATGCTGTGAATATGGTGGCCGGGTGTCCAGGCGACTTCCGGGATTTTGATATTAATCTGGTTAGAGGATATTTGGTGAAAATGCATGTAGACCTATGTGAATTTAGCTACTACACGCATGACCATGCCGGTTATGCTATTTGCAATACAAACATACAGGGTTGCAAGAAGATAAAGGCCGATTTACAGGAGATGATGGGTGAGGGCCTCATCCACATAATCAGGCCTAGGGAAGAGTATGAAGAGGAAGTGAAC
Organism: Vicia faba; assembly: GCA_948472305.1. Classification (NCBI taxonomy): domain Eukaryota; kingdom Viridiplantae; phylum Streptophyta; class Magnoliopsida; order Fabales; family Fabaceae; genus Vicia; species Vicia faba. The sequence goes on from OX451739.1 coordinate 985,592,013, forward strand.
ATGGTTTCTGGATGTCCTGGTGAGTTCAGAATTTTTGATGTGGAGTATATGAATGAGGACCTCGTGCAGTTGCATGCTACCTTATGCCATACGACTGGTCAGGTGGAACACCAATATGGATCTTGCATAGTTTGTTGTCAAGACCCCCGAGGATGTTCAATCGTGAAGAAGGGTGTTTAGTTGTTGTTAGATAATGGAATTGTCAAGATCACAGGTCAGAGGGATGATTACCATAAAGTTGATATGATTGAGGTTTGTTTAACAAAAGAAGAGTCAGAGGAGGAGTATGCCTCCGCAGATGAGTATTTCTCTTCAGACAAAGATTTGTTTTCCAGAAATGACTCGTTAATGACCGATTGCGTTGAAGAAGGGGTAAACGTCATTGTGCCTTGTTTTGGTGCACCCGCCCATTTTGAAGTGGAGTATCATAGCAAGCCAGCTGTTACCCCATTGGTAATTAGTTTGCCAGGTCCTATCCCCTATGTGATACGGTGGGAAGAACTGACTGTTTTTTGGAATGCTGGTTTGCGTTTTGCGTTTGTATTCACAAAATGTCGCGGTAAGCAAGAGTCACCACCGACTTTTATTTTATCCAACAAGGAAAGGAAAAAAGCACAGAAAAATTCATTTTTTGAGATTATCTCTGAGTACGGGGGGTAGATTATAGAAAGGGAAGTGTGATCGGTGGAAATAGAACTGACTGTTTTGAAATGCTGGTTCGCGAAATGTCGCGGTAAGTAAGAGTCGCCACCGTCTTTTATTTTCTCCAACAAGGAAAGGACAAAAGCACAGCAAAATTCCTTTTCGAGATGTTTCTCGGTTCGGGAGGTAGATTATAGAAAGGGAAGGTGTTAGCACCCTTTCTATCCGTGTTTATCCACGGGCTCTTAGGTACTTGCTCACTATGTTTTCAAAAAAGTTTTGCTTTTCTTGTGTTTGTGGGTTTTGAAAAAGTTTGTTTGAAAACTTCGATTTAACTCTTGTATCTGTCCTCAAGAGTGTATGAAGTGTTGTTTGAAAACTTTTTGTCATAAAAGTGTAGGTGCGAAAAGTATTTTTGTTTTGAAAGAGCAAGTACCTGAGAACCTCTACCTACTCAAAAGAAATTAAGCTGTGTAAATGTCCTTTAGACAGTACTATCCCACTATTGAGAAGTAGGTAGCACCATCGTTGGAGTTTTCGAGTCAATTCGACTATATGGGACATGTGGTCACCAAAGCAATAGTAGGACGCCTTAGCGGTAACCCTAATGTCTTAGATCGTTTTATCCGAGGCAACCGTTCCGAGGCAACTTTAATCTTTAGACAGGAGGGCGACCTCTAAAACACCCTATACTCAATGACCACGTCGAGGCAACCAAGTGAGGCGTACCCTAGAAGTGGCATGTGCGAGTGTGTCAGGTTTCAATTAAGTTATCTTTGCACATGTTATGGTGAGCTACGGGTTGATTTTAATTTCAGAGATAAGTCTTGTCATGCATAGCCTAGTTAACATACATCTAGCAGTTAAATATTTGCGGAAAATAAATCTAAACTATTACAAGGCGTCGAGTATTTACATCGCCAAAAACAAACCCTTGGAAAAGTAAATTGCGGGAAATTAAATAAAGCGATAAAAAGTCCTAATTAAAGCTATTACATCCTCAGAGCAAATACATAAATATGAATCAAAAAATAATATGCGCGCGAGAAAGTTGAATCGGAGAAGTCCTTAGGGTTTTGACCCTTTTTTGAGAAAGAATGAGTTTTTGTTATTTTTGCATTTAATTAAACCTAAACTAATGAATTAATTAAATAAAAAGAAATACTTTTTTGGTTTTTTAATGTTTTAAGGAAATAAAAATAAAAGGATTACAATTTGTCAAAAACCCTAATTCTACATTGATTTTATTTATTGTGAAAAAAAGTTAGAAATAACCTAATTAAAATAAATTAGTTAATTATATTTATTTACAAAAATAATAAAATAAGGGTGAAATTAATAAATAATAAAAAAATATTACATTTTTTAGTTTTCTGATTTTATTATGAAAAAATTAATTTGATTAATTAACTAATAATAATAATAATAATTAATAATAAAACAATTAAATAAATAAATATAAAGGAAGAAAATAAAAAGGAGTAAAACCCAGGGGGTGATGGGCCAACTGTGGAGGTGTGTTTGGAAATTCTCAGGCCCAACAATACTCAAGCCTGTTTGACTTTGCTGATTCTCCATGGCGCGTGTTGACTGGGAGTATGATGGTCTTCCACTCAGGACCATTAGATTTGAATTTGAAGCCATCTGGCGTGCTGGGATGTGAGGTATATGATGGACTCCTTTTGCCAGCTTTGCACAACAACGCCTGAAGATAGCGGGGGTTTTTAACCCCCACAAACTATGGCAACGAAAAATAGCAATTAGAGCTACAGCAAGCATAAATATTTCGCGATGGGTTGGTCTTATTCGTCTTGTCCTCACGAATTCAGTCATAGGTCTTATAAGTCCTAATTTTTCCTGGTTTGCAAAGCCCCAATTCAAAGATCACGAACCCTTAAAATTCAACTATGGCATCTTGTGATTCGGTGCATTATAATTCAATTGAATGATACCATTAGCTTCGTATGGTTCCTAGCAACACAAAACAAGCAAGAAAATATGTTAAATGCGCATGAATTAGGAGTTACAATTCTGGAAAAAAGAGCCAAACTATGAAACTGTAAATGATGATTCTTTGAGCTTTGGTGCGTGAATTCAATGGCAAAACGTTCCTGACACTTCCTACAATGTATTTGAATCAACAAATTGCCTTGAATTGGTCTGGAATACAAGAATCAGTTTTCAACTTTCTTGGAATTTTTTCAATATGCTATGGCTTTGTTCTGCAGCTTTTTCACGTCTTTTGCATCAGGGTTTTCTTGCTTGTATATAAGGGAATGAAATTAGGTCAAAAGCTTGGGCAAAAATCCATTGCATTGGTGATTGAATCTTTGATTGAAAATCAAATCTTTTTGATTTTTCATGATTGAACAAAGTTGCCAATTTTGGATTTTTTGTATCTTTGACTTTGAGCACGAAATTGCCATCATATCTTGACCATATTTGCTTCACAAATTGATTGAAAAATCAAATCTTGCATTTTCCTACAATTTAAATTAATTAAATGAATTAATATTAATTAAAAATCCAATTAATCAATAAAAACAAGAAAATAAATTCCATTAAGCTTGATGGGTCGTGCATAGGCCATGGATGAAGTTTCAAGAAGAGATTTGAGGCCCATTAGCAAAAATAAGGTATTTTGAGAAAAGTTGACTTTTGCAAATTCCTAAAAATTTCCCAACTTCTCCAATGCATATCTTGCTCAATTTTGATCATATGACCATGTTCTTTGACATTTTAGAAAGGACTTGAAGTCCTCTAACCAATGCCTTTGGTACCATGTCATTTGGATTTACCAATCTCAAGTTACAGCCTTTGACTTAAAGTGCATTTTTGTTGACCTTTGAATTTGACCTATAATGTAAAAATTGATAACTTTTTATGAAAGCATTTCTTGGACTTGGAATGTGAAGATGGATTGTAGGAAATGTCATCCCCTTCAAAATGAGCATTGGATGGAATTTTTCTGACAAACCATGAGAAAGTTATGCCCTGGTCAAGATACAGTTGACTTTTCTACTGTCCAAAAATAGTAACTTTTTGCATCTTGATGATTTTTGAGCTATCCTTGTGGGATCATGATCAAGACTTGATCAAATGATGATTGTGTACTCAAAATAAGATGTTGACCAAATTTTTTGACTTTTGACTGCAAAATGACCATTTTTCCCCTGCAGTTGACTGTGGATCAAATGGGGCTTTTGACTGTGCAAACTGGCACTGTGAGTCTTGAAACTTGACATGTAGGTGCTTGAGAATGCATATAGACCCTTGAGACTTGATTGAACCATTAAAAACCCCAAATTCCTTGAAAGAACCAAAACCCTAATTTCAGCTGTCTTAGGAGGTGGTTTGACTGTCTACTTCTTGAGCAAATCTTGAACCATTTGAAGATGATTCTTGATAAATCTTGAAGAATATGGGAGAGCAAATTTTGGGGTACAACAGTTGCCCCTGTTCAATCTTCTTAAACCTGAGGATGTAGATTGGCTTGTGTGCCTTTCGTGATTCGAAGGTGGAAGATGATTGAACACTAAAGTGCCCAGAAATTTGACTCGCATGGTGTAGTATCAGCAATGTGATGTCGGGAATGGGCTTACAGATGCCATTTGGAGATATGATGGATAGGAGGATGGGCTTATAGATTCCATCTGGAGATCATTCGTTGAATTGTAACTTGGTAGGTTGAAAGAAGGAACCTGTGTAGGGTTGCCTGATGATGTGTAAAACTGCATCTGAAAGAGAAGAAACCGGTGTAGGGTCGCTTCATGATGATCAAGTAGATAGTTGTCCTGTCTGGTTTCAGGTATTAATCTACAATCCATCGTCCACAGATTTTTCCTGGCTTGTTACAGGTGTTGATCTGGAACTTTAGAGAGGTGGGTCAAGGAGATAGTTGTCCTGGCTGGTTTCAGGTATTAATCTCTGACCTGAGAAAGAAAGATAGTCTTCCTGGATTGTTACAGGTATAGATCTACAATCAATCGTCCACAGATGTTTCCTGGCTAGTTACAGGTGTTGATCTGGAACTTGAAAAAGGGTGGTCAGGGAGATAGTTGTCCTGGCTGGTTTCAGGTATTAATCTCTGACCTGAGAAAGAAAGATGGTTTCCTGGCCTGTTACAGGTGTTAATCTTCAATCTCTTCATATAGGTGGCTTTCCTATCTGGTTTCAGGTGTTAACCTATAATCAGTCGTCCACAGATATTTCCTGGCTAGTTACAGGTATTGATCTAGAACTTAAGAGAGGTTGGTCAAGGAGATAGTTGTCCTGGCTGGTTTCAGGTATTAATCTCTGACCTGAGAAAGAAAGATGGTTTCCTGGCCTGTTACAGGTGTTAATCTTCAATCTCTTCATGTAGATAACTTTCCTGGCTAGTTACAGGTATAGATCTACAATCAGTCGTCCACAGATATTTCCTGGCTAGTTACAGGTGTTGATCTGGAACTTAAGAAAGGTTGATGGTAATCATCTTTTGATTGACCTTTTCCTGAAAAGATAAAACATTAGTTGTATGCAATGTCATGATGTATGAAATGCATGATATTCTCAAAATGAGATCGTGTCGTATGCACTTTGTCATGCATGGAATGTTTATGAATGTATTTCCGTCTGGGAAAATAAATCCTTGACAGATGCCGGTGAGTTTGTTAAATCCTGGGCTGATGTTGAAGAGTAGAGTTCTTCGTTTCCGCTGGGGATGATGAACGAAGATGATTGCAAGAATAAACCGGTAGGAGAAGATGACTCCGTTGGGGAGTAAACCTGGTGAAGAGATTACTCTGCGGGGAATTACTTTATGGGAAGAGATGCTTCGCTGAGATTTTAACGATAACTCCGCTGGGGACTCTGTTGATAAGCTTTGTTGGGGATTTTAATGATGAACTCCGCTGGGGATAGAAAGAACTTTGCTGGGGACGATCTTTCCGTTGCAACTTGCTGAGGATAACCCAGTTAGACTCTTGTGGGGATAACCTTCTGAATATGGCTGGGGAGAGATATTTGTACTCTACAGGGGACGAGCTTCCAGAATCTACTGGGGAAGATGATTCAACTCTGGCGGGGAAGCTTTTCAGACTGTGTTGGGGAATGGTTCCACTGAGGGTATCTTGTATTCTGTCGGGGAATAATCTTATATTTTTACCGAGGGATATTAAGACTGCCGGGGATGCTTGCTGAGGAATATCTGTATACTCCGCTGGGGAATATTAAGATCTTCAGGGGGTACCCCACTTTTTCAGGACTGATGGTAGACCAACTTTGCTTGGGGGAGAGTATTGCTGACTTGTTGGGGATACTGTGCCTTTTTAGGGCTGATGGGAGACCAACTCTGCTTGGGGAGAGTATTGCTGAATCTTGTCTTACTCTGCGGGGAGTGAAGGTATCTTGGTCATATTCTTCAGCTGAACCTACCCTGATACCTTGGTGGACAAAGCAACTAGATTGCTTAGACAATTCTTATTTCCCCTACTTCCGGTGTCACCTGTAATTAGTCCTTTGTTTCGCATGCAAATATTTATGATCAGCAATTAATGTCAAATGCATATATCAAAAATGAACATTGGACGTTCTTTGCAAAACAAAACAGATAAAGGAAAAACAATTTGCAATTTGTCTGAAAAATGAGCTTGTATTGATTTTGAAATTTGCCTGTAAATAGGCGTTTTTGTACAAGAGGCCGACGTCCTAGTAAGAGAACGCCGCCGAACAAAATAGAGTTTATACAATTTGTAAAAAGGAAAACAAAACAGCTATGTGAAAAATCCCACTGGGTTCCAACTCTGCTATCGCCTTTATGTCTTCAAGCATCTCATCACTTTGCTGCTTAGTTGGAGATGAAGCTGATTGACTGGTGCCGTCTAAGCCTGATGGTCGATACCGAAGTCTGGATGCAGGGTGATCTAATGAGACATAGTATTATGCTTATCCCTAACTTTTGCCTGGACCTCCCTTTCGGGTTTTCAGTCCATCGGGATATCCATTTTTGCCCAAGCCGCCTTTTCAGGTTTTCGACTTGCCGGGTGTACAATTTTTTTTTCATTTTCATCCCTTATTTTTGCCCGAACCCTTTTGGTTCGCCAGGAAGCCCTTATTTTTGGCTAGGCCAGTCGACCTAGCGGGTCTTTAATCATTCGTAGTATCTTTTTACTATGTCTGCATTGGCGGGGTGAGGAAGGTCGTCACCATCCATGGTGGTTAGAATCATTGCTCCTCCTGAGAAGATATTCTTAACCACAAATGGCCCTTCGTACGTAGGGGTCCATTTTCCCCTGGGATCACCTTGAGGTAGAATGACGCGCTTGATTACCAGGTCTCCGACTTGATACTCTTGTCGTCTGACTTTCTTGTTAAATGCCTTGATCATCCGTTTTTGGTACGTCTGACCATGACAAATAGCGGTGAGTCTCTTTTCGTCAATTAGGTTTAGTTGATCAAGCCGAGTCTGGATCCAGTCATCTTCACTTAAACCTGCATCCTTCATGATCCGGAGAGAGGGTATCTGAACTTCGATAGGTAAGACTGCCTCCATGCCATATACCAAGGAGTAGGGTGTTTCCCCTGTTGACGTCCGTGCTGAGGTACGGTACCCATGAAGAGCAAACGGTAACATCTCGTGCCAATCTTTGTAGGTCACTGTCATCTTCTACACAATCTTCTTGATGTTCTTATTAGATGCTTCTACAGCCCCATTCATCTTCGGCCGGTAGGGAGAAGAATTGTGATGTTGTATCTTGAATTGCTCGCAGAGCTCAGTGATCATCTTGTTGTTAAGATTGGTACCATTGTCCGTAATGATCCTCTCTAGTACACCGTATCGACAGATCAGGTTGTGCCGAATGAACCGTGCCACGACGTTCTTGGTTACAGTGGCAAAGGAAGCTGCTTCAACCCACTTCGTGAAATAATCAATCGCTACCAGGATGAAGCGGTGACCGTTGGATGCCGTAGGTCTGATCTCGCCGATCATATCAATGCCCCACATTGCAAAAGACCAAGGTGCTGTCAGGACGTTCAAAGGAACTGGAGGAATGTGCACCTTATCAACATAGATCTGACACTTATGACATGTCCGAGAATGTTGATAACAGTCAGCTTCCATTGTGGACCAGTAATATTCTGCCCGAAGGATTTTCTTTGCCATGGTATGTCCACTGGAATGCGTTCCGAAGGTGCCTTCATGCAACTCTGCCATGATCCTTTCTGCTTCAATCTTATCCACACAACGCAGTAAGGTTGAATCATGGTTACGTTTGTAAAGAATGCCATTGCTAATGAAGAACTTTGCCGAGAATCTTCTCAGAAACTTCTTGTCATTAACGGATGCACCCTCGGGGTATTCTTGAGCTTCAAGGTACCTCTTTACTTCATGATACCAAGGCTTTTCTATTACCTCTTCGGTCTCAAGATCACAGCAATGTGCAGGTTCATCCAATTTCCAAATAATGATCCGGGGTGCCTCGTTGTCCCATTTGACTTTGAACATAGAAGACATCGTAGCTAACGCGTCCGCCAACTGATTCTCTTCTCTTGGGAAGTGTTCAAAGGTTATCTCCTCGAAATGGGGAATCAACGTCAATACATACTCCTTGTAAGGAATAAGATTTGGGTGTTTCGTACCCCACTCGCCTTTGATCTGACTGATCACGAGAGCGGAATCTCCGAAGACACTCAGAAACTTGATCCTTAGGTCAATTGCAGCTCGAAGACCCATGATGCATGCTTCATACTCCGCCATGTTGTTGGTGCAGTTGAAACATAGTCGGGCGGTAAGTGGAGTATGAGAGCCCTTTGGAGATATGATCACAACGCCAATACCGTTACCCAAAGCGTTTGAGGCTCCGTCAAAATGCATAGACCATCAGGATCCTTCCTCAGGTCCTTCATCCGGTCCAGGTACTTCACAATCAGTCACTACCATGATATTCTCGTCTGGAAATTCAAAGTTAATAGACTGGTAGTCATCCACTGCCTGATGTGCCAAATGGTTTGCCAATACACTTCCCTTGATTGCCTTTTGGGTCGTGTACTGGATGTCATATTCAGTCAAGATCATCTACCATCTTGCTATTCTTCCGGACAAGGCAGGCTTTTCGAAGATATACTTGATTGGATCCATCTTTGAAATCAACAGAGTAGTGTGAGTCAACATATACTGTCTCAGCCGGTGAGCAGCCCATACCAAAGCGCAGCAAGTTTTCTTGACCAGTGAGTATCGGGTCTCACAGTCGGTAAACTTTTTTCTAAGGTAATAAATATCGTGCTCTTTTCGGCCAGACTCGTCATGCTGCCCCAGCACACATCCCATTGAGTTATCAAGTACTGTCAAATATAATATTAGAGGTCTCCCTTCAACCGGTGGCATAAGAATGGGTGGCTCTTGGAGATACTCTTTGATTCTTTCGAAAGCGGCCTGGCATTCATCGTTCCAACGTACTACTTGATCTTTCTTCAGTAGCTTGAAGATTGGTTCACAGGTAGCAGTTAGATGTGAGATGAATCGGGCAATGTAGTTCAGCCGTCCTAGAAAGCCTCTGACTTCTTTCTCTGTCTTGGGAACTGGCATCTCTTGTATGGCTTTCACTTTGGCAGGGTCCACTTGAATACCTTTGTCGCTCACGACGAAGCCTAGTAGTTTTCCAGATCTCACCCCGAAGGTGCACTTGTTCGGGTTTAGCCTCAGCTTGTACAACTTCAACCGGTCAAACAGCTTCTGTAGATGGTCGAGGCATTCCTCCTCAGTTTAGGACCTTGAAATCATATCATCGACGTATACTTCAATCTCATGATGGATCATATCATGAAATAGAGCAACCATGGCACGTTGGTAGGTTGCCCCAACATTTTTCAACCCAAAAGGCATGACCTTGTAGCAAAAGGTGCCCCAATGAGTAACAAAAGTGGTTTTCTCCATGTCTTCAAGAGCCATCTTGATTTGATTATAACCGGACAATCCGTCCATGAAGGAGAATACCTTATGCTGAGCAGTGTTGTCAACCATAACGTCGATGTGAGGCAGAGGGAAGTCATCCTTAGGGCTCGCCCTGTTCAAATCCCTGTAGTCAACACACATTCGGACCTTACCATCCTTTTTCGGTACCTGAACCACATTGGCAACCCACTGAGGGTAAGAAGTCACTGCTAGAATACCAGCATCAAATTGTTTCATAACCTCTGCTTTGATTTTCTCGGACATCTCTGGACGCATACGGCGAACCTTCTGTTTTACCGGAGGGCATTCTTCCTTGGTAGGCAAGTGATGAACCACAATGTCGGTATCCAGCCCAGGCATATCTTCGTAAGACCGGGCAAAGATTTCCACATAGTCATGCAGCATCTGAATCAACCGTTGTTTCACACTAGACTCCAGATTGGCACCAATCTTGACTTCCTTTCTGTCTGTATCAGTACCCAGATTTACCGTTTCCACTGGCTCTTCATATGGCTGAATGGCCCTCTCTTCCTGGAGTAGCAGTCTTGCAAGCTCACCAGGCACTTCGTAATCATCTTCACCTTCGTCTTCGGCTAAGTTGATCGGATTTTCGAAGTCATAACTGGTAGTAGCAGAGTCGTTACCAGTGAGATCCAGAGTGGATTGGGACCTGTATATGTGAGTGTGTGTAAATAGCTATTTTGCAATATATAATAAAGAAAGACAAGGAGCGCAAGATTTGAAATGCAAAAAACGTCCAATGCTTTTATTAATGATATATGAAAATGACACACAAAAGCCCTCACAAATGAAGCCACGATGCCCCGGGTAAGACACCGGGCCATAAAGTTTCACAATATTGTCTGTTACAAATTCAAAACAAAGGAGTTCATTACTGAGTCACAAAAGTAATAGGTATGAAGTCTTTTTCCATCCAATTGCTTGGTCCACCGTCAGTCGTAGGGTAGATCCAGCTGTCGAATTCAGATTCCTCCACGTCATCTTCAATATCATTTACTCCCGAGTTACTGATGAACGCAGGAGGTCTTCCAATCCTTGCACGACGAACAACCCTCTGAGCTTCTGCAGTGAAACCCAAACCAAACTTGTCAGTCTTCTGAGTGAAATCAGGAAGTCGGCCCCAGTTTGCGCACTCACCCTTCTCAATAACGGCCCGGGCATCCTTTAAGGAAGCCATCTTCAAAGGAGAATATTCAATCACAGTTTCAGCTGATGCCAGTGTCTGAGGAGCCTCTTCAAAGTGCTGGAATGGAGTCTCAATGAACTCCCCATCCATTTCTATGTACCGTAACGAGTTGAGGTGGCTGACCATATATTCTTCCTCCCCCTGCACTGTCACAATCTTCCCTTTGACCGGGTATTTCAGCTTCTGATGTAGTGTGGAGGTCACAGCTCCAGCCTTGTGGATCCATGGACGACCCAACAAACAAGAATAGGATGGTCGGATGTCCATCACATAGAATGTAGAATCAAAAACCTGAGAGCCAACCCTGATTGGAATATCGACTTCACCATGCACCATCCTTTTAGACCCGTCAAAGGCCCAGACAACAATGTTGCTTGGCTTTAGCTCCAACCCTTCGCAATCCAACCTGTCTAGAGCTTTCTTGGGCAAGACGTTCAATGAGGACCCGTTGATAACTAACACATGTGCAAGAGTAGTGCCCCTGCATTCAATGGAGACATGCAGGGCATCATTATGGTTCTTCCCTTTAGCGGTCAGATCAGCGTCGGAGAAACCCAAACCATTATCAGCAGTTAAGTTGGCCACACAATCGGTGAACTGATCAGCTGACGTCTCTTGTGGCACGTGGGCCGTCTTCAGGAAGGTAATCAGAGCCTTGGCATGGGCCTCTGAGCACAACAACAGTGATAACATAGAAATCTTAGATGGGGTGTGCCCCAGCTGCTCAACTACATTATAATCACTCTTCTTGATGATCTTAAGAATCTCTTCCATCTCCTGCTTGGAAGCTTCAACATTGATGGTCTTTGGTGCCTCCGTCCGGGCAGGCATATCAGTGGCGATCCCTTTGCCTCGAGCGTCAGATGACTCGGCAACAGGGGTAGAAATAGGAACTTGACCGTGAAGGGAAGTAGGCACACTTGCAGGTGTGATGACAGTAGGTCTCTGGATTGCTGGTGGCGCAATATCTGGTGAGAAAAGTCTACCGCTGTGGGTGACTTTGGCAGGTTCGGTGATGTTGCTGACGCCGGTATTAGTATCAAACTCCTGTTTAACTCCAAGCACATAAACATCTGCCCCATAGTGCCAAGGGACAGCTTTGTCAGATGTATAAGGGATGGGCCCCGGAACAATGATGATTATAGGTGCAATCTTCTGAACAGGCATAATTTTGACAGGCTTCCTCGAGGGAGCCTTGGGAGAATTATTGAAAATAGTAACAATGGACACTTCTTCAGTAGGGATGGCAGGAACATCAATCTTCTCGAACAGGATTTCTTTATTATCCATCAGGTTTTGGACACCTGACTTCAAAAAAGGACAACCAGTAGGTGAAACGGAACACAGATGGCAACCTTTACTACATCCCGGAAATAAACCGGCTAGCAACAGGTTCCTCTTGACAGTCAACAGAGGAGTAACAATATCATCCATAGAGGCTACAAACAGGTCTTCCTCTAAAGCGTTCACTCCATGCTTGGGCATGGGAGCAGTCACAACATTGGGCCTTTCAGGCGCCTCGAACTCTATCTCTTTAGCATCAATTAGGTCCTGAACCTTATTCTTCATAGCCCAACAATCATCCGTAGTATGCCCCGGGATGTCAGAGTGATAAGCGCAGCAGGAGTTAGGATTATACTTTGGGGACGTTGTGTTTACAACCTTCGGAGCTTCTTTTATAGTCACCAGATTGGTTGCCAGTAACTGCGGTAATATCTAAGACAAGGTCATGCTGAGTCGAGTGAACTGCCTTCTAGGTCTCTCACCCCTTTGTTGGTTATGATTCTGAGGAGCAGCAGCAGGTTTTGAAATAACCACCGCGTTGACAGCTTGGCGACGTTCCGGTCTATTCTGTCTCCTTGAACCATAAACAGCACTAGATTCTTTCTTGAAGGGTTTCTTTTCAGTGCTCGAGGAGGCACCTTTCTGTATCTTCCCAGACTTGATACCAGCTTCTATTCTCTCACCAGTCAAGATAAGGTCTGTAAACCCGACAGAAGAATTTCCAATCAAATGGTTGAAGAACGGACCAGACAGGGTCCCTAAGAACATATCCACAAGTTCACGGTCAGTTAGAGGTGGCTGCACCCTTCCAGCAAGGTCTCTCCACTTTTGAGCATACTCCTTAAATCCTTCACCCGTCCCTAGTGACATACCCTGGAGTTGGGTACGCGTAGGAGCAAGGTCGGAATTATACTGATACTGCTTATAGAATGCAGTAGCCAAATCCTCCCAGTTACAAATACTGGCTCCATCCAGCTCATAGAACCATTCGAGTTGAGTCCCTGAAATACTATCCTGAAAGAAATGGATCCACAAATTCTTGTTGGAAGTGTAAGGTTGGATCTTCCTTACATACGACCGGAGGTGCAACTTTGGGCAGGAAGCTCCGTCGTATTTGGCAAAAGCAGGTGCCTTGAACTTATGGGGAATCACCACCCCAGAGGATAAGCCTAGGTCTCCAAAGTCCAACCCGGGCACATTCTGTATCTCCATGGCGCTCAGGCGGTCCTCCAACTGTTTATACCTATCCTCAGCAGGAGGGTATTGTTCTTCATCATAATCAGTCTCGTTGTCAGAGACCACGGGACTAGGAACTCTTCTCTCTTGTGGACTGTCCTTGCCTACAGATGAGGTAGTCAGCTCAACCTCATTCTGAAGTCCATTCCCAAATCTGCGTCCAGTGTTGAACAAGACAGTCCTCTTCTTCTTCTTCTTCTTCTTCAGAATCAGGGTCTTCAACTCCTGTTGACCCTTGGCTAAGCTCATAACCAACTCTTGGAACTGGGCGTTCTGGGCCTGGAGGGCCTTGATAGCTTGTTCAGTGGAAGGTTCAGAAGACATGATGATTGCTGAAATAAACAGCGAAGAAGATAAGTGACCTATAAAAAAGAAGGGTACCTGTTATGCATATGATGAATGAAATGCGTATGATTTATGTTTTCAAAGACAATCAGGATTCAACTTTGTAGACAAAAAGGAAACACACTTTATTAGATTCAACTTTTGAATTTAAATTGTTCAACAAATTGCCCTTAGGCGTTACAAAAATGGAAATAATGAAAAGTAAATAAAAGCTGTAAAAGAAACATCCAAGGCCCATCAATGCTCCCGTGGCCTCTTCTTCTCAGTACGGATATAGTCATTCAGGATCCGTTCGTTCTCCAGTTGCTTGGTTAGCTTATGGATCTTCTGTTCCTGTTCATTGAACCTTTCCCGATAAGAATCCCGTTCTTCCTACAGTTGCGCCCAAGACCTCTTCAGTGTACCAATATCAATGGGTATATGAGGATGGAGAATAGTTGGAGGAACCCCGTCTTTATCAGCAACTTCAAGAGTAATAGGCCTGACGGCTTCGTATGGCATACCTAACTTCTGAGCACGGATGCGGACCCATCTGAAGTAGGTTTCCATAGGTAGAGAAGTCTTTGGTCCCAACTCATGTGGGTCACCTTTGTGAATTTTGTCCCAAGCCCTGATGAATCTACGGCGCAGCTCGTCACTATCTACCTGAAATTCAAAACTGATGTGAGGTATCAACATCTCATGAGGCCCCTCTCTTCTGGCTCTTCCAAACTGACAAAGAGCTAAACATGGGTTATAAGAGATTCCTCCATGGGTACCGATCAATGGAACATTAGGGTACTCTCCGCAACGATCAATAACGGCCACCTCATCTAAACCTCTGAGAGTCTAAATGATGTCATTATCAGTGAGAGACATTATCCTATGAGCCCAGCCCCTTCCTTCTTTGTTCTTCAGTACGAACTTAGGGAGGTGCGAAATAAACCACCTCACCAATAAAGGAGCACAACACCACAAAGTTCCCCATCTTCGGGCAGTACGAGCATAGAGCTGTTGTGGGATATCACCCAAGAGAGTGGGTACAGGGTTCCGAGATATGAAGATCCTTATGGCATTGACATTAATAAAGGTATCAGGATTTGGAAACAATACTAGACCATAGATTAAGAGAGCCAGAATGTCTTCGTACGCCCTGAAGTCTAAGTCATTCCAGAAACTATTAGCTTTGCCAATCAGAAACTTAGCCAAAAAGCCCTTAACTCCACTTCTTGTCTCCCAGTTAGCCATTACCTCTTCTTTGGTCAAGGGAAGGGCTGCAGCAATCTCTTCAGGCCTAAGAGTCTTTTCCCAACCAGTGAATGGAGTCTGCTCCAAAACAGGGATACCAAGTAACTCAGAGAATTCTTCCAGGGTAGGGACCAACTGGAAGTCTTGAAAGGTGAAGCAATGGTATAGCGGATCATAAAACTGGGCCAGGACACTCATCAATTGTTGGTCCCACTTTGAAGTGACTAAACCGAGAAGAGAACCATGCCTCTTGATGAAGGAAGTAGTGTTTGGGATCCTATCAACCAATTCTGTAAGCAAAGCAGGTGGTTGAACAAAGTTGAGCCGGATAGTATTCCTTCGCATGGGCATCATGATGTCCTACAAAACAGAGCAAAGATGAAACCCTCTTGTCTTTGAAATGGGTTAGTCCTTATGCAGGATGCATGCAATGTTATGATGTTATGATGTCGTGATAAAGGCACACCACAAGTATTCACAAAAGGCAAACATGGTAGGGCACACAAGTCCCACAAGACAGCCATTAGAGTTCAGGCCAGCATGAAGTTTAGGTACTACCCTCTTTCAGTTTCAGTTGGTTAAGACCTGTCCTAAAAATAGTAACCGGGTTCTAGAGGATCTCAATATCACTGACTACCCTCAATCAGTCATAACTCCAGCTTAGCAACCTTTTCTTGCGGCCGGAACCATCGCGAGAGTTTAGCCTCCATGAGTGTAGCATACTACTACTGTTCTATGGCCAAGTTGGTCAATTTAAGGTTCTAAGGTCAGTTGGTGCTTAATGACTCCTCATAAAACCCATATTCTCCTCGTTCCAACACAAGGGATATTGGTACAGACCAAGGTGTCACACCAACGTAGCTACTGCTTCACCCGTGTCGGTCTACGCTGGACAGGTCCCTCACAGTTTATTGCTACTTACCTAAAGGGTATTCCCCAAATCCGGGTTAGGATCTATGAACTACGATACAAGCCCGTAAAATTAAAGCATACAAAGCATACAATTGAAAACACAAGTGATCTAATCCTAAGGTACACCTCACTTATTATTTCCCCAGCAGAGTCTCCAGTTCTGTGATCGGTGGAAATAGAACTGATTGTTTTGAAATGCTGGTTCGCAAAATGTCGCGGTAAGCAAGAGTCGCCACCGTCTTTTATTTTCTCCAACAAGGAAAGGACAAAAGCACAGCAAAATTCCTTTTCGAGATGTTTCTCGGTTCGGGAGGTAGATTATAGAAAGGGAAGGTGTTAGCACCCTTTCTATCCGTGGTTATCCACGGGCTCTTAGGTACTTGCTCACTATGTTTTCAAAAAAGTTTTGCTTTTCTTGTGTTTGTGGGTTTTGAAAAAGTTTGTTTGAAAACTTCAATTTAACTCTTGTATCTGTCCTCAAGAGTGTATGAAGTGTTGTTTGAAAACTTTTTGTCATAAAAGTGTAGGTGCGAAAAGTATTTTTGTTTTGAAAGAGCAAGTACCTGAGAACCTCTACCTACTCAAAAGAAATTAAGCTGTGTAAATGTCCTTTAGACAGTACTATCCCACTATTGAGAAGTAGGTAGCACCGTCGTTGGAGTTTTCGGGTCAATTCGATTATATGGGACATGTGGTCACCAAAGAAATAGTAGGACGCCTTAGCGGTAACCCTAATGTCTTAGATCGTTTTATCCGAGGCAACCATTCCGAGGCAACTTTGATCTTTAGACAGGAGGGCGACCTCTAAAACACCCTATACTCAATGACCACGTCGAGGCAACCAAGTGAGGCGTACCCTAGGAGTGGCATGTGCGAGTGTGTCAGGTTTCAGTTAAGTTATCTTTGCACATGTTATGGTGAGCTACGGGTTGATTTTAATTTCAGAGATAAGTCTTGTCATGCATAGCCTAGTTAACATACATCTAGCAGTTAAATATTTGCGGAAAATAAATCTAAACTATTACAAGGCGTCGGGTATTTACATCGCCAAAAAAAAACCCTTGGAAAAGTAAATTGCGGGAAATTAAATAAAGCGATAAAAAGTCCTAATTAAAGCTATTACATCCTCGGAGCAAATACATAAATATGAATCAAAAAATAATATGCGCGCGAGAAAGTTGAATCAGAGAAGTCCTTAGGGTTTTGACCCTTTTTTGAGAAAGAATGAGTTTTTGTTATTTTTGCATTTAATTAAACCTAAACTAATGAATTAATTAAATAAAAAGAAATACTTTTTTGGTTTTTTAATGTTTTAAGGAAATAAAAATAAAAGGATTACAATTTGTCAAAAACCCTAATTCTACATTGATTTTATTTATTGTGAAAAAAAATTAGAAATAACCTAATTAAACTAAATTAGTTAATTATATTTATTTACAAAAATAATAAACTAAGGGTGAAATTAATAAATAATAAAAAAATATTACATTTTTTAGTTTTCTGATTTTATTATGAAAAAATTAATTTGATTAATTAACTACTAATAATAATAATAATTAATAATAAAACAATTAAATAAATAAATATAAAGGAAGAAAAGAAAAAGGAGTAAAACCCAGGGGGTGATGGGCCAGCTGTGGAGGTGTGTTTGGAAATTCTCAGGCCCAACAATACTCAAGCCTGTTTGACTTTGCTGATTCTCCATGGCGCGTGTTGACTGGGAGTATGATGGTCTTCCACTCAGGACCATTAGATTTGAATTTGAAGCCATCTGGCGTGCTGGGATGTGAGGTATATGATGGACTCCCTTTGCCAGCTTTGCACAAGAACGCCTGAAGAAAAATAACAAATAAACATTTGGGGGACCTGGGATTCGAACCCAGGTCCCAATGGTTCCAAGCCAACGCACCAACCACTACGCGACTTGCATGCTTTTGATATTAGAATAAAAGACAATTATTATATGTGAAACAAACTAAAACGCTGTAAATAAAAAAAAGTAAACGCGCGTATTTTTGAATAAGCCAATGGGACGCTAACACCTCGTCATCTTCTTCGCTTGTACCTGCAAAAATAACATTAGATAGCGGGGGTTTTTAACCCCCACAAACTATGGCGACGAAAAATAGCGATTAGAGCTACAACAAGCATAAATATTTCGCGATGGGTTGGTCTTATTCGTCTTGTCCTCACGAATTCAGTCATAAATCTTATAAGTCCTAATTTTTCCTGGTTTGCAAAGCCCCAATTCAAAGCTCACGAACCCTAAAAATTCAACTATGGCATCTTGTGATTCGGTGCATTATAATTCAATTGAATGATACCATTAGCTTCGTATGGTTCCTAGCAACACAAAACAAGCAAGAAAATATGTTAAATGCGCATGAATTAGGAGTTAAGATTCTGGAAAAAAGAGCCAAACCGTGAAACTGTAAATGATGATTCTTTGAGCTTTGGTGCGTGAATTCAATGGCAAAACGTTCCTGACACTTCCTACAATGTATTTGAATCAACAAATTGCCTTGAATTGGTCTGGAATACAAGAATCAATTTTCAACTTTCTTGGAATTTTTTCAATATGCTATGGCTTTGTTCTGCAGCTTTTTCACGTCTTTTGCATCAGGGTTTTCTTGCTTGTATATAAGGGAATGAAATTAGGTCAAAAGCTTGGGCAAAAATCCATTGCATTGGTGATTGAATCTTTGATTGAAAATCAAATCTTTTTGATTTTTCATGATTGAACAAAGTTGCTAATTTTGGATTTTTTGTATCTTTGACATTGAGCACGAAATTGCCATCATATCTTGACCATATTTGCTTCACAAATTGATTGAAAAATCAAATCTTGCATTTTTCTACAATTTAAATTAATTGAATGAATTAATATTAATTAAAAATCCAATTAATCAATAAAAATAAGAAAATAAATTCCATTAAGCTTGATGGGTCGTGCATAGGCCATGGATGAAGTTTCAAGAAGAGATTTGAGGCCCATTAGCAAAAATAAGGTATTTTGAGCAAAGTTGACTTTTGCAAATTCCTAAATATTTCCCAACTTCTCCAATGCATATCTTGCTCAATTTTGATCATATGACCATGTTCTTGGATATTTTGGAAAGGCCTTGAAGTCCTCTAACCAATGCCTTTGTTCCCGTGTCATTTGGATTTAACAATCTCAAGTTATGGCCTTTGACTTAAAGTGCATTTTTGTTGACCTTTGAATTTGACCTATAATGTAAAAATTGATAACTTTTTGTGAAAGCATTTCTTGGACTTGGAATGTGAAGATGGATTGTAGGAAATGTCATCCCCTTAAAATTGAGCATTGGATGGAATTTTTCTGACAAACCATGAGAAAGTTATGCCCTGGTCAAGATACAGTTGACTTTTCTACTGTCCAAAAATAGTAACTTTTTGCATCTTGATGATTTTTGAGCTATCCTTGTGGAATCATGATCAAGACTTGATCAAATGATGATTGTGTACTCAAAATAAGATGTTGACTAAAAATTCTGACTTTTGACTGCAAAATGACCATTTTGCCCCTGTAGTTGACTGTGGATCAAATGGGGCTTTTGACTGTGCAAACTGGCACTGTGAGTCTTGAAACTTGACATGTAGGTGCTTGAGAATGCATATAGACCCTTGAGACTTGATTGAACCATTAAAAACCCCAAATTCCTTGAAAGAACCAAAACCCTAATTTCAGCTGTCTTAGGAGGTGGTTTGACTATCTACTTCTTGAGCAAATCTTGAACCATTTGAAGATGATTCTTGACAAATCTTGAAGAATATGGGAGAGCAAATTTTGGGGGTACAACAAGAAGGTATTAGCACCCTTTCTATCCGTAGTTATCTACGGGCTCTTAGGTACTTGCTCATCATTTTCAAAATGTTTTCTTCGTGCTTGTGGGTTTTGAAAAGTTTTTGTTTTTAACTTCGATTTAACTCTTGCTTCTATTCTCAAGAGTGTAATGAAGTGTTTTGAAAACTTTGTTTGAAAAGGAGCGTAAGTGTGAAAAATTGGTTTTATTTTGGATGAGCAAGTATCTAAGAACTATCTACCTACTCGAAAAAAGAATCGTTTTATGCTAATTTCGTTTAGACAATGCTATCCCACTATTGGTGAGTAGGTAGCACCGTCATTGGAGTTTGAGGGTCAATTCGAATGAGGGACATACGGTCACTAAAGCAATGTTAGGACACTTTAGCGGTAACCCTAATGTCTTAGATCATTTGTTTGAGACAACAATATCCGAGGCAACCGTTTCGAGGCAACTATGATCTTTAGACAAGAGGGCGGCCTCTAAAACGACCTATACTCAATGACCGTGTACGAAGGCAACCAAGTGGGGTGTACCCTAAGAGTGCGCATGTGCGAGTGTGTCATTTTCAGTTATTTTTATCTTTGCACATGTTAAGGGTGATCCTATTTGATTTTAAGATTAAGCATTCAATCTTGTCATGCAAACCCTATTATCAAATATCTAGCAGTTATAATTTGCTGAAATTAAAGGTGCGAAAATTAAATTAAAAGGCGTCGGGTATATTACATCGCCAAAAGCAACCCTTTGAAAATAAAATAAAGCGGTAAAATAAATAAAAGG
Source organism: Vicia faba (assembly GCA_948472305.1). Taxonomy (NCBI): domain Eukaryota; kingdom Viridiplantae; phylum Streptophyta; class Magnoliopsida; order Fabales; family Fabaceae; genus Vicia; species Vicia faba. The sequence goes on from OX451739.1 coordinate 985,612,405, forward strand.
TCCTAATTATCTATTACATACCGGAAACAGATACATCAATAATTAAATAAAAATAAAGTGCGGCGCGAAATTAAATCGGATGCGAATTAGGGTTTTGACCCTTTTTAAAAGGAAATGCTTTTTTTTTGTTTTTTATTTTAAGAAAAGAAACTAAGTCCTAAATTAAATACTAAATTAATTATTACATTAATTAAATGGAAAAAAATAATTAATGACATATTTTTGGAGTTTTGATTATTTAAGAAAGAAATTAAAATAATTAAGTTAGAATTAAAACCTAATGATTTCTAATTGATTTTATTTATTTACAAAAATAAATTATAGTTTCCTAGAATTAAAGACCTAATTAATTAATTAATGTTTATTAATAAAAATAAAATTATGAATTAAAAAAAGTATTTTTGTGATTTTTATAATAAAAAGAAAATTAATGATTGGTTAGTAAATTAATTAAAATAAAATAAAATAACTAAATTAATAAAAAGAAAATGTAAGAGAAAGAAGGAATTGGGCCTGGAATTTGGAGGTGTAGATAGCAAGAGATTTGGCCCATTAGGCTGATCCTAGTGGACTTTTGTGATCCAACACACATGCGTTGACCTGGATTTTGATGCTCCTCTGATGCTGACCACTAGATCTGGCCATCTGGCCATCTGGCTCGCTGATTAGTGAGGGATAATAGTGAACCTCCAGCTTGAACACGCACCTGATTCCCTGAAAATAATTGAGAAAAATGCAATTTGCTGGAGGCAGGGATCGAACCCCTGACCTCCAGCCTTTGAATGCCTTAATGCTAACACGGTGACCGCTGGGCTGCGTTGTTTCATTTGTTAACAAAATACAACGTAACAACAATATAAGAAAACAATTGCATTAGTGGGATTTTGGCGCGAATTTCAAACAGACCAACAGAAGGGTGACAACGTATCATCCTCTTCCTCAAAAAACATGTAAATTTACCTGCGGATTTTTATCCGCAACTAAAATCGCAACATCATTCCAAAATCCTCCTCAGGCTATGAAAATGATTTCTAAGGCCAGGGTTGAGTTCGTCTCAACCCCCTGGATGCAACCATGTCCATCATGTAGATCAATTTTACCTGAAACGAAAACCCCAAAAACACTAACCAAACCCTAACAATGGTGGTTCTCCATATAAGTCAGATAAATGCAATTGATTATTATGAAAAGCATGCAATTGATGTGAGGGTTAAGAATATGCAGTTATTTCATTCAATGGATGCAAGAATAGTGATTTTCGATTTCAAGAATATGGCGGATTCGTGGACTACTTACAGTGCACTAGGAGGTCTGAAAACGCGTGGTTTGGATTGGGTTAGCTTCTGAGAGTTGCTAGGAAGCGATTGAGACCAATATCAAGTCCTGAAAATGCCTCTAACTTTGATTTCGATCTCCCACTTTTTTGTGATTTTTGCAACTTTCATTCTGCTTCCACAATTGATTTCCAACCTTTGTTTTGGTTTGCACACGACCTTTATGTATTACTCAATGCATTAGGTCTGAATTGGCTGTCCAAATCTTCCTCTATTAAGGCTTTGATATTCGATTTAATCTCCATTTGCAACCTTCCAATTTTGGCTTGATTTCAATCTTTATATGCTCCAATGCCTTGATCCGAGTTTGGAAGGATGCAAGCTGTCTATTGAAACCTATAACCAACAAAAAATCTTTGGTTATCAATATTTTTGATTTCATGTGATTTTATTTGATTTAAAATGAATTAATTCAAATAAAAATCAAATTAAATAATAAAAACAAGATATGGACACATGGCCAAAGCTAGAGCACGTGGTAAATAATGCAAACTTAAATCAAGTGAAAAAGAATGGGCCCATTTGGCAAAATTTGATGTTTTGGGGATAGTTGACTTTTGGCAATTTTGCAAAAAAGTCCAACTTCAATAATGCATAACTTCTTCAATTTTGAACTTTTAGAGGTGTTCTTTGACTTTTTAGAAAGCTTGATATGTCCTTTAATCAACCCTTTTTGTCTCATCTCATTTTGATATTCCATGCTCAAGTTAGAATCTTTGACAAAAAAGGTGTTTTTGTTAACTTTCAAAAATGACCTATAATGTCAAAATTCATAACTTCTTGTGAGTGGATATTTTCGACTTGGGGTATGAAGATGGATTGTAGGGAATTGCATCCTCTTCAAAATGAGCTTTGGATGGGTCATTTATCATAAAGTATGAGAAAGTTTTGCTTGGTCAAAGTTGAGTTGACTTTTCTTGCAAAACCCTAATTTGGCAACTTTTGAATCTTGATGAATTTTGCGCAATCCTTGATGAATAATGATCAAACCTTGATCAAATGATGAAATATCCTTAAAAATGAGAATGTTGGCAAAACATATTGAAGTTTGACTGTATATAGGTCACAATTGACGTTTTCTCTAGCATTGTCGATTTTTGGACCTTTGAGCAATTGACTGAGCAAACTTCCTCTGCAAGGCTTGAAATTTGACATGGATGATCTTGAGAAAATATTAGGACATTGGTGAGCACTTGGGACCATTTGGACTCAAGTATCTTGATGCAACACAAAACCCTAATTTGGGGTAGACTGCCTTAGGAGAGAGCTTGTCTGACCAACTCTTGAGCAACCTTGGCCAACTTGGAGATTTTTCTTGCAATGTTTTGAGAAATATGGAAGGGAAAATTTTGGGGTAAAACAGCTGCCCCTGTTCAATCTTCTTAAACCTGAGGATGTAGATTGGCTTTCGTGCCTTTCGTGATCCGAAGGTGGAAGAGGATTGAACAATAGAGTGCCCAAAAATTTGCACTCGCATGAAGTGGTAGTTGCTTTGTAATGTCGGGAATGGGCTTACAGATGCTGTTTGGAGAAGTGTCGATTGCATAAGAGATTCCTTAGCGAGAGCTTGCATACCTGCTGTTGAGGAAGATTCCGCTGGGGAAGTCTGATCTTTGTTGAGGGAAAGGAACTTACCCATATTTCAACTGAGGTGTCGATATTTAGGAACTTGCCCATAATTCAACCGAGGTGTCGAGATTTAGGAACTTGCCTGTAATTCAACTGAGGTGTCGAGATTTAGGAACTTGCCCGTAATTCAACTAGGGAAACATCTTCGTCGATATTTAAGAACTCGCCCGCAATTCAACTGAGGAAACTTCTCTGCTGAGATTTAGGAACTCGTCTGTAATTCAACAGAGGAACACTTTTGTCGAGATTTAGGAACTCGTCTGTACTTCAACTGAGAAAACATCTCTGCTGAGTTTTAAGAACTTGCCCGTAATTCAACTAGGGGGAAACATCTTCGTCGAGATTTAAGAACTCGCCCGTAATTCAACTGAGAAAACTTCTCTGCTGAGATTTAGGAACTCGTCTGTAATTCAACAAAGGAACACTTTTGTCGAGATTTAGGAACTCGTATGTAATTCAACTGAGAAAACATCTCTGCTGAGTTTTAAGAACTTGCTCGTAATTCAACTAGGGGGAAATATCTTCGTCGAGATTTAAGAACTCGCCCATAATTCAACTGAGAAAACTTCTCTACTGAGATTTAGGAACTCGTCTGTAATTCAACGGGGGAACACTTTTGTCGAGATTTAGGAACTCGTCTGTACTTCAACTGAGAAAACATCTCTGCTGAGTTTTTAGAACTTGACCGTAATTCAACTAGGGGGAAACATCTTCGTCGAGATTTAAGAACTAGGCCGTAATTCAACTGAGAAAACTTCTCTGCTGAGATTTAAGAACTCGTCTGTAATTCAACGGAGGAACACTTTTGTCGAGATTTAGGAACTCGTCTGTACTTCAACTAAGAAAACATCTCTGCTGAGTTTTAAGAACTCGTCCGTAATTCAACTGGAGAAACATCTTCATCAAGATTTAAGAACTCGCTCGTAATTCCACTGAGAAAACTTCTCTGCTGAGATTTAGGAACTTGTCTGTACTTCAACGGAGGAAAAAGCTTCATAGCTTTGAATTTTGTGAGAATTTAACCGCATCCTTCCTGAAAGATAAAGGTTAGTTGTATGTAATGCATGATATGCATCAAGAAAATGATGTTCTCAAAATAAATGAGATTATGTTGTATGATGTGTATACATGTCATGATGTATGGAAATGTAATGTTTTTAGCTAGGGAAAATAAATCCCAGATGGCCGCTGGAGAAAAGAGTTGAATTATTCATTTCCGCTGGGGATAGAGAATGAAGATGTTTGTGAGAATAAAACTGCAGGAGAAGATACCTCTGCTGGGGAATAAACTGACGAGGAGATTACTCTGTGGGGGACAGATGCTCTGCTGAGGATTCTGTTAATAGATTCAGCTGGGGATGAATTACCGCTGCTGGTGATAATGAACCTTGTTGGGGATTGAATTCCTGTTGGTGAAAGGAATGAACTCCGCTGGGGATGATTTTTCCAATAGCGACCTTACTGGGGATAACCTTTTAGGCTCTGCTGGGGACAATCTGCCAGAGTCTACTGGGGATGATTCTCCAAACTTCATTAGGGAAACTTTTTCAGACTGCACTGGGGAAACTTTCCAAACTCCGCTGGGGATATTTTATACTCCGTCGGGGATGATAAGACTTTTCAGTGTTGATGATAGATAAACTCTACTTGGGGAGAATATTACCGATTCATTCGCGGCTGTGAGTCTCAGCTGGGGAGAGCTAACATTACTTCCTTTTCTTACTCTGCGAGGAGTGAAAGTACTTTCAATTGTTTTCTCCAGCTAGGTCTATCCTTATACCTGGTGGACAGAGCAATTGTACGACTTGGACACTTTTTGTTTGCCCCTGTTTCAGATATTACAAGTAATTGTTTTTTGTTTCACATGTAAATATTTATGAGAAGCAATTAATGTCAAATGCATATATCAAAAACTGAACATTGGACGTTCCTTGCAAAACAAAACAGAAAAAGGAAAACAGTTTGAAATTTATTTGTAAAATGACTTGTATTGATTTTGAAGTTAGCTTGTAAATAGGAGTTTTTGTACAAGAGGCTGACGTCCTAGTAAGAGAACGCCGCCGAACAATAGAGTTTATACAATTTGTGAAAAACACAGAAAAACAGCTATGTGAATAATCCCACTGGGTTCCAACTCTGCTATTGCCTTTATGTCCTCGAGCATCTCATCACTTTGCTACTTGGTTGAAGGTAGATCAGATTGATTAGTGCTATCCGAGCTTGATAGTTGATACCGAAGTTTGGTTGTAAGGTGATCCAATGAGACGTAATGTTACGCTTTGATCCCTAATTTTTTCCTGGACCGCCCTTTCGGGTTTTCAGTCCACCGGGATACCCTTTTTTGCCCAAGTCGCCTTTTCAGGTTTTCGACTTGCCGGGTGTACAGATTTTTTCATTTTCATCCCTTATTTTTGCCCGAACCCTTTTAGTTCACCGGGAAGCCCTTATTTTTGCCTAGGCCAATGAACCTAGCGGGTCTTTGATTATGCATAGTATTTTTTCACTATGTCTGCATTGACGGGGTGAGGAAGGTCGTCATCGTCCATGGTGGTTAGAATCATAGCTCCTCTTGAGAAAATGTTCTTAACCACAAATGGCCCTTCGTAAGTGGGGGTTCATTTGCCCCTGGGATCACCTTGAGGTAAGATAATGCACTTGATTACCAGATCCCCAACTTGATACTCTTGTCGTCTGACTTTCTTGTTAAATGCCTTGATCATCCGTTTTTGGTACGTTTGACCATGACAAATAGCAGTAAGTCTCTTCTCGTCGATTAAATTCAGCTGATCAAGCCGGGTCTGAATCCAGTCATCTTTTCTCAAACCTGTATCCTTCATAATTCGAAGAGAGGGTATTTGAACTTCAATGGGCAAGACGACTTCCATGCCATAAACCAAGGAATAGGGTGTTTCCCCTGTTGTCGTCCGTGCTGAGGTACGGTACCCATGAAGAGCAAACGGTAACATCTCGGGCCAATCTTTGTACGTCACCGTCATCCTCTGCACAATCTTCTTAATGTTTTTATTGGCCGCTTCTACAGCCCCGTTCATCTTCGGCCGGTAAGGAGAAGAGTTGTGATGCTGTATCTTGAACTGCTTGCAGAGCTCGGTGATCATATTATTGTTGAGATTTGTACCATTGTCTGTAATGATACTCTCTGGTACACCATACCGACAGATCATGTTGTGCCGAATGAACCGTGCCACGACGTTCTTGGTTACTGTAGCAAAGGAAGCTGCTTCAACCCACTTCGTAAAGTAATCAATAGCTACCAGGATGAAACGATCCCCATTAGATGCCGTAGGTCTAATCTCGTCGATCATGTCAATGCCCCATATTGCAAAAGGCCAAGGAGCTGTCAAGACGTTCAAAGGAACTGGAGGTATGTGCACCTTATCAGCATAGACTTGGCACTTGTGACAGGTCCGAGAATGCTGATAACAGTTGGCTTCCATTGTAGACTAATAATATCCTGCCCGAAGGATTTTCTTTACCATGGTGTGTCCACTGGAATGAGTCCCAAAAGTACCTTCATGGAACTCTACCATAATCCTTTCTGCTTCGTTCTTATCCACATATCACAGTAATGTTGAATCATGGTTACGCTTGTAAAGAATGCCATTGCTGATGAAGAACTTCTCCGCGAACCTCCTCAGAAACTTTTTATCATTAACAGATGCACCCTCAGGGTACTCCTGAGCTTCAAGATACCTTTTTACCTCATGGAACCAGGGTTTATCTGCTACCTCTTCAGTCTCAATGTCGCAACAATGTGCCGGTTCATCCAACCTTTCAATGGTAATCCGGGGAGCTTCGTTGTCCCAATTGACTTTGAACATAGAAGACATCGTAGCTAGCACGTCCACTAACTGATTCTCCTCTCTGGGGAAGTGTTCAAACGTTATCTCCTCGAAATGTGGAAGCAACATCAACACATACTCCTTGTAAGGAATAAGATTGGGGTGTTTCGTATCCCACTCGCCTTTGATCTGACTGATCACGAGAGCGGAATATCCGAATACACTTAAGAACTTAATCCTTAGGTCAATTGCTGCTCGAAGACCCATGATGCACGCTTCATACTCCGCCATATTGTTGGTGCAGTTGAAACATAGTCGGGCGGTGAACGGAGTATGTGAGCCTTTAGGAGATATGATCACGGCGCCAATTCCATTACCCAAAGCGTTTAAAGCTCCATCAAAGTACATAGACCATCGGGATTCTTCCTCAGGTCCTTCATCCGGTCCATGTGTCTCACAGTCAGTCACTAACATGATGTTCTCATCCGGGAATTCAAAGTTCATAGACTGGTAATCGTCCACTGCCTGATGTACCAAATGATCTGCCAACACACTTCCCTTGATTGCCTTTTCGGTCGTATATTGGATGTCATATTTAGTCAAGATCATCTGCCATCTTGCTATTCTTCCGGACAAGGCAGGCTTCTCGAAGATATACTTGATTGGGTCCATCTTTGATATCAATAGAGTAGTGTGAGTCAGCATATACTGTCTCAGTCGGCGAGCAGCCCATGCCAAAGCGCATCAAGTTTTCTCAAGCAACGAGTATCGGGTCTCGTAGTCGGTAAACTTTTTGCTAAGGTAATAAATAGCATGCTCTTTTCGGCCAGACTCGTCATGCTGCCCCAGCACGCACCCCATTGAATTATCGAGTACTGTCAAGTATAGGATCAGAGGCCTCCCTTTAACTGGAGGCATCAGAATGGGTGGCTCTTGGAGATACTCCTTGATTCTTTCGAAAGCGGCTCGACATTCGTCGTTCCATCTTACCTCTTGATCTTTCTTCAGTAACTTGAAGATTGGATCACAAGTAGAAGTTAGGTGCGAGATGAATCGGGCAATGTAGTTTAGACGTCCCAGAAAGCCTCTGACTTCTTTTTCTGTCCGGGGAGCTGGCATTTCCTGTATAGCCTTCACTTTTGCAGGATCCACCTGAATACCCTTATCACTTACGACGAAACCCAGCAGCTTACCAGACCTCACCCCGAAGGTGCACTTGTTCGGGTTTAACCTCAGCTTGTACAACTTCAACCTATCAAATAGATTCTGAAGATGGTCCAGATGTTCTCCCTCGGTCTGGGATCTTGCAATCATGTCGTCAATGTATACCTCAATCTCATGATGGATCATGTCATGGAACAAAGCGACCATGATGCGCTGATACATTGCCCCAAGATTCTTCAATCCAAAAGGCATGATCTTGTAGCAAAAGGTACCCCATTGAGTAACAAAGGTTGTCTTCTCCATATCCTCGGGAGCCATTTTAATCTGATTATAACCGGAGAATCCATCCATAAAGGAGAAGACCTTATGTTGTGCGATGTTGTCAACCAGAACGTCGATATGAGGCAGAGGGAAATCATCCTTGGGGCTTGCCCTGTTCAGATCCCTATAGTCAACACACATTCGAACCTTACCATCTTTCTTCGGCACTAGAGCCACGTTGGCCACCCACTGCGGGTAAGAAGTAACTGCTAGAAAACCGACGTCAAACTGTTTCATAACTTCAGCCTTGATTTTCTCGGACATCTCTGGGCGCATTCGGCGAACTTTTTGTTTCACTGGAGGACAGTCTTCCTTGGTAGGCAGGCGTTGAACCACGATATCGGTATCCAACCAAGACATATCTTCATAAGACCAGGCAAAGATCTCAACATAGTCACGCAGCATCTGAATCAACCGTTGCTTAACACTAGCTTCCAGATTTGCACCGATCTTGAACTCTTTCTTGTCTACCTCTATACCCAGATTTACCGTTTCCACTGGCTCCTCATGCGGCTGTATAGCCCTCTCTTCCTGAAGTAACAGTCTAGCAAGTTCACCAGGCATTTCGCAATTATTCTCACCTTCGTCCTCGGCTTGGTTGATCGGACTTTCGAAGTCATAATTGGCAGTAGCAGAGTCGTTATCAGTGGGATCCAGAGTGGATGTAGACCTGTATATGTGAGTGTGTGTAAAATAGCTATTTTGCAAGATAAAAAAGAAAAACAAGGAGCGCAAAATTTGAAATGCAAGAAAACTTCCAATGCTTTTATTAATGATATATGAAAATGACACACATAATGCCCTCACAAACAAAGCCACGGTGTCTCGGGTAAGGCACCGGGCCGTAAAGTTTAAAAATTGTCTGTTACAAATTCAAAACAAAAGTCTCATTACTGGGTAATAAAAGAAATTGGGACAAAGTCCTTTGCCGTCCAATTGCTCAAGCCACCGTTGGTAGTGGGGTATATCCAGCTGTCAATATCAAACTCTTCATCACCATCTTCAATGGCATTTACTCCCGAATTGTTGATAAACAAGGGAGGTCCTCCGATCCGTGCACGCCGTACAACCCTTTGAGCTTCTGCAGTGAAACCCAAACCAAACTTGTTAGTCTTATGTGCAAAATCAGGGAGTCAGCCCCAATTTGCACACCCACCTTTCTCAACAACATCCCGAGCATCCTTTAGGGAATCCATCTTCATTGGAGGGTCTTCAGTAACAATTTCAGTTGATGCCAGCGTCTGGGGGACTTCTTCAAAATGTTGAAACGGGGTCTCAATGAACTCCCCATCCATCTCCACATACCGGAATGAGTTGAGGTGGCTCACCATGTACTCTTCTTCCCCTCGTGCAGTAACAAATTTTCCTTTGACTGGGTATTTCAGCATCTGGTGAAGCGTAGAAGTCACTGCCCTAGCTTTGTGGATCCATGGGTGACCCAACAAACAAGAATAAGATGGGCGAATGTCCATCACATAGAATGTAGACGCGAATATTTGAGAACCAACCTTAACTGGAATATTCACTTCTCCATGTACCATTCTCTTGGACCCGTCAAAGGCCCTGACCAGAATGTTACTCGGCTTCAGCTCCAACCCTTCACAGTCTAACCGGTCCAAAGCTTTATTGGGTAAAACGTTCAACAAAGATCCAGTATCCACCAATACATGAGCTAGAGTAGTGCCCCTGCACTCAATGAAGACATGCAGGGCGTCATTGTGATTCTTCCCCTTGGCAGTCAAATCAGCGTCGAAGAAACCTAACCCGTTATCTGCTGTCAAACTAGCCACACAATCTTTAAACTGATTAGCTGAGGTCTCCTGCGGCACGTGCGTAATCTTCAGGAAAGCAATCAGAGCCTTAGCATGGGCCTCTGAACACAACAATAAGGACAACATAGAGATCTTTGACGGGGTTTGCCCCAGTTGTTCGACTACATTGTAGTCGCTTTTCTTAATGATCTTTAAAATTTCCTCTATCTCTTGTCTAGAGGCTTCAACAATAATTTTCTTCGGTGCCTCCTTCTGGGCAGGTTCACCGGTGGTCCCTTTGCCCCGAGTGTCAGCTGACTCGGTGACAGGGGTAAGAATTGGAACTTGAGCAGGGACAGTAGCAGATGTACTGGTTGGCGTAATAACAACAGGCTTCCGAACAGTTGGTGGAGAGATCTCAGGGGAGAAAAGCCTTTCGCTACGGGTGAATTTACTAGATCCAACAATATTGCTGACGTCAGTATCAACCTCTTCAGTACTCAAATCTTGTTTAACCCCGTGATAATACACGTCACCCCCATAGTTCCATGGGACAACTTTATCTGATGTATAGGGGATAGGCCCAGGAATGGTGATGATTAACAGAGCGATTCTCGGAACATATGTAATTCTAACAGGATTTCTCGAGGAAGCCTTGGAAGAATTGTCGAAAATGGTGATTATAGCAACTTGTTCAACAAGAACCAAAGGGACAACAGTCTTCTCAAACAAAATTTCTTTGTTATCCATCTGGCGTTGGACACCTGACTTCAAAAGATGGCAACCAGTAGGTAGGACGGAACACAGACGGTAACCTTCGCCACAACCCAGAAATAAACCGGCTAACAAAAGGTTCTTCTTCATAATCATTAATGGAGTAGCAATGTCTTTCACAGAAACCACAAATGAGTCTTCATCTACAACATTCACTCCATGCTTGGGCATAGGAGCAGTCACAACATTAGGCATTTCCGGCGCTTCGAACTCAATCTCTTTAGCATCAATAAAATCCTGTACTTTATTCTTCAGGACCCAACAGTCATTCGTATCATGCCCCGGGCTATCAGAATGAAAAGCACAACGGGCGTTCAGATTGTACAACGGTGATGTTGTATTGGGATTCTTCGGGGCTTCCTTCGGAATCACCAAGTTGGTCTTTAACAACTGCGGCAGAATCCGAGACAGGGTCATATGAAGCTGAGTGAATTGTCTTCACGGTCTCTCGGCCCTTGGCTGATTGTTGCGTTGTGTGGCAACAATTGGTCTTGATATAACAACCGCATTGACTACTTGGCGGCGCTCAGGTCTATTATGGCTCTTTGAACTGTAAACTGCACTGGACTCCTTCTTAAAAGGCTTCTTCTCGGTACTTGACGAAGCACCCTTCTGTATCTTACCGCTCTTGATATCGGCTTCAACTCTTTCCCCGGTCATAATTAGATCAGTAAACCCGGACGATGAACTTCCAATCAGATGGTTGAAATATGGACCATACAAGGTCCCCAGAAACATATCCACTAACTCCCTGTAAGCCAGCGGGGGTTGTACTCTTCCAGCAAGGTCCCTCCATTTCTGAGCGTAGTCTTTGAAACCTTCGCTCGCACCCATGGACATACCCTGAAGTTGGGTACGCGTGGGAGCGAGGTCGGCATTGTATTGGTATTGCTTGTAAAAAGCAGCAACAAGGTCTTCCCAATTACGGATACTAGCTCCTTCCAGCTGGTAAAACCATTTAAGTTGAGTCCCTGAGAGACTATCTTGAAAGAAGTGGATCCAGAGGTTCTTATCAGCAGTGTATGGCTGGATCTTTCTAACATACAAACGGAGGTGTAGCTTTGGGCAGGAGACCCCGTCGTATTTAGCAAAGATCGGTGCTTTAAACTTGTGGGGAATCACCACCCCAGATGACAAACCCAAATCACCAAAGTCTAATCCAGGTACCTTCTGGATTTCCATCGCACTTAACCGGTCTTCAAGCTGTTTATACCTATCCTCAGCCGAAGGATACTGTTCTTCATCAAAGTCAGTCTCGTTGTCAAAAACCACAGGGCTAGGAGCCCTCCTTTCTTCCTGGTTTTCTCTCCCTTCAGGTGAGTGAGATAAATCAACATCTTCCCGCAAATTGTTTCCAAATCTGCGACCCATATTCAAAAGGTCTGTCTTCTTCTTCTTCTTCTTCTTCTTCTTCTTCTTCTTATCCTTTAAGATAAGAGTCTTCAGATCTTGATGACCCTTGGCCAAATTCATGAACATTTCCTGGAATTCAGCGTTTTGAGCTTGTAGAGCCTTGATAGCTTGATCAGTTTATGTTTCAACAGACATGATGTGTTAAAATAAATAGCGAAGAAGATGAGAAACCTGTAATGGGTACCTGTGATGAGGTGCATGGGAATGATATGTGTATGATATGATTTCAAAGACTTTGGAGATTCAAATCCGTAAACCAAAATGAAATACACTTTTATTAGATAAACTTGGAACAATGTTTGACAGATGCCTTTAAGGCGTTACAAGAAATAAATACTGAAAGATAAATCAAAACTAGAAATAACAAAAGACATCAGCGCTCCCATGGTCGTTTCCCGTTGGTGCTGACATAGTCGTTGAGGACCTTCTCATTCTCCAGCTGTCTTGTAAGCTTTAGAATCTTCCGCTCCTGTCCGTGATACTTTTCTCTGTAAGTATCCCGCTCTTCTCTTAGCTACATCCAAGACCTCTTTAATGCCCCAATGTCAGTAGGCATGTACGGATGTAGGACAGTAGGAGGAACCCCTTCTTTATCAGCATTCTCAACAATTACCGGTAAGACAGCTTCGTACAGCATTCCCAGCTTTTGGGCACGGATTCGAACCCATCAGAGATATGGTTCCATCGGAAGAGAGGTCTTCATCCCTAACTCATGTGGATCAGACCGGTGCACCCTGTCCCAAGCTCGTATGAACCTGCGACGATGCTCGTCACTATCCCCTTGGAAGTCAAAGACAATGCTTGGCATCAGCAACTCATGAGGTCCTTCCCTCATAGCTCTCCTAAACTGTCGTAAGGCCAGACAAAGATTATAGGTGATCCCTCCTCGAATTCCAAGTAGTGGAACATTGGGGTACTCCCCACAACGATCAATAATAGCCACGTCTTCCATGTCTTTAGTGCTCTAGATAATGTCAGTGTGAGCGAGAGACATAATTCTGTAGGCCCAACCCATGCCTTCCTTGTTCTTCAAAATTGATTTGGGGAGGTGAGAAATAAACCACCTCGCCAGCAATGGTGCACAACACATAAGGGTTCCCCATTTCCGAGCAGTACAGACATAAAAAGAGTGCAGAATATCCCCCAAGAGAGTGGGCACAGGATTATGGGACATGGAGATCTTCACTGCGTTCACGTTGACGAAGGAATCTGAGTTAGGAAACAACACCAAACCATAAATGAGAAGAGCCAGGATGTCCTCGAATGCCTGAAATTCTAAACTGTCCCAAAACTGATTAGCCTGATCAACCAAGAACTTAGCAAGAAGCCTTTTGTCCCACTTCTAGTCTCCCAGTTAGACATTACCTCAGCCTTTGTCAGGTGGAGGGTTGAAGCAATCTCTTCCGGCCTAAGGATTTTCTCCTAACATGTAAACGAGGTCTGCTCTAAAATAGAGATACCAAGTAGATTAGAGAATTCCTCCAGAGTAGGGACTAACTGATAGTCCGGGAAAGTGAAGCAGTGGTATAGTGGATCAAAGAACTGGCACAAAACACTCATCATCTGTTCATCTAATTTGGAAGTGACCAAACCAAAGAGGTGCCCATGTCTTCTGACAAAAGAGGAAGTATCTGGAACCTTTGCAACCAAATCTCTAAGCTGGGTAGGAATCTGAATAAAACTGATCCGAATAGTGTTTCTACGCATGGATGCCATGACCTACAAAACAGAACAAAGATGAATCCCCTTTGTCTTTGAAATAGGTTAGTCTGATGCAGGATGCATGCAATGTCATGATGCATGATGTTATGATAGAAACACACCACAAGTATTCACAGATAGCAAACATGGTAAGGGAAAACAAGTCACACAATAGCCCTTAAATGAGTGTAGTATACTGCTACTATTCTATGGCCAAGTTGTTCAATTATAGGTTCTAAGGTCTGTTGGTGCTTAATGACCCCTTAGAAGACCCATATTCTCCTTGTTCCACCACAAGGGATATCGATACAAACTAAAGTGCCACACCAACGTAGCTACTGCTTCAACCGTATCGGTCTACGCTGTACAGTTCCCTCACAGTCTATTGCTACTTACCTAAAAGGTATCCCCCAGATCCGGGTTAGGATCTATAGTAACTCCGATTCAAACCCACAAAGATAAACCATTCAAATCAAGCAATTGAAAACATTATGATGAACTATTCCTAAGGTACACCCCACTTATTATCATCCGCAGCAAAGTCGCCAGTTCTGTGATACGGTGGGAATAACTGACTATTTTTTGGAATGCTGGTTTGCGTTTTGCGTTTGTATTCGCAAAATGTCGCGGTAAGCAATAGTCGCCACTGACTTTTATTTTATCCAACAAGGAAAGGAAAAAAGCACAGAAAAATTCCTTTTTCGAGATTATCTGTGAGTACGGGGGGGGGGGGGGGGGTAGATTATAGAAAGGGAAGGTATTAGCACCCTTTCTATCCGTAGTTATCTACGGGCTCTTAGGTACTTGCTCATCATTTTCAAAATGTTTTCTTCGTGCTTGTGGGTTTTGAAAAGTTTTTGTTTTTAACTTCGATTTAACTCTTGCTTCTGTCCTCAAGAGTGTAATGAAGTGTTTTGAAAACTTTGTTTGAAAAGGAGTATAAGTGTGAAAAATTGGTTTTGTTTTGGATGAGCAAGTATCTAAAAACTATCTACCTACTCGAAAAAGGAATCGTTCTATGCTAATTTCCTTTAGACAATGCTATCCCACTATTGGTGAGTAGGTAGCACCATCGTTGGAGTTTGAGGGTCAATTCGAATGAGGGACATACGGTCACTAAAGCAATGTTAGGACGCCTTAGCGGTAACCCTAATGTCTTAGATAATTTGTTTGAGGCAACAATATCCGAGGCAACCATTTCGAGGCGACTATGATCTTTAGACAAGAGGGCGACCTCTAAAACGACCTATACTCAATGACCGTGTACGAAGGCAACCGAGTGGGGTGTACCCTAAGAGTGCACATGTGCGAGTGTGTCGTTTTCAGTTATTTTTATCTTTGCACATGTTAAGGGTGATCGAATTTGATTTTAAGATTAAGCATCCAGTCTTGTCATGCAAACCCTATTATCAAACAACTAGCAGTTATAATTTGCAGAAATTAAAGGTGCGAAAATTAAATTACAAGGCGTCGGGTATATTATATCGCCAAAAGCAACCCTTTGAAAATAAAATAAAGCGGTAAAATAAATGAAAGGTCCTAATTATCTATTACATACCGGAAACAGATACATCAATAATTAAATAAAAATAAAGCGCGACGCGAAATTAAATTGGATGCGAATTAGGGTTTTGACCCTTTTTAAAAGGAAATGCTTTTTGTTTTTGTTGTTTTTTATTTTAAGAAAAGAAACTAAGTCCTAAATTAAATACTAAATTAATTATTAAATTAATTAAATGGAAAAAAATAATTAATGACATATTTTTGGAGTTTTGATTATTTAAGAAAGAAATTAAAATAATTAAGTTATAATTAAAACCTAATGATTTCTAATTGATTTTATTTATTTACAAAAATAAATTATAGTTTCCTAGAATTAAAGACCTAATTAATTAATTAATGTTTATTAATAAAAATAAAATTCTGAATTAAAAAAAGTATTTTTGTGATTTTTATAATAAAAAGAAAATTAATGATTGGTTAGTAAATTAATTAAAATAAAATAAAATAATTAATTAATAAAAAGAAAATGTAAGAGAAAGAAGGAATTGGGCCTGGAATTTGGAGGTGTAGATAGCAAGAGATTTGGCCCATTAGGCTGATCCAAGTGGACTTTTATGATCCAATACACATGTGTTGACCTGGCTTTTGATGCTCCTCTGATGCTGACCACCAGATCTGGCCATCTCGCCATTTGGCTCGCTGATTGGTGAGGGAGTATAGTGAACCTCCAGCTTGAACACGCACCTGATTCCCTGAAAATAATTGAGAAAAATGCAATTTGCTGGAGGCAGGGATCGAACCCCTGACCTCCAGCCTTTGAATGCCTTAATGCTAACGTGGTGACCGCTGGGCTGTGTTGTTTCATTTGTTAACAAAATACAACGTAACAATAATATAAGAAAACAATTGCATTAGTGGGATTTTGGCGCGAATTTCAAACAGACCAACATAAGGGTAACAACGCATCATCCTCTTCCTCAAAAAACCTGTAAATTTACCTGCGGATTTTTATCCACAACTAAAAATGTAGCATCATTCCAAAATCCTCCTCAGGCTATGAAAATGATTTATAAGGCCAGGGTTGAGTTCGTCTCAACCCTCTGGATGCAACCATGTCCATCATGTAGATCAATTTTACCTGAAACGAAAACCCCCAAAAACACGAACCAAACCCTATCAATGGTGGTTCTCCATATAAGTCAGATAAATGCAATTGATTATTATGAAAAGCATGCAAGTGATGTGAGGGTTAAGAATATGCAGTTATTTCATTAAATGGATGCAAGAATAGTGATTTTCGATTTCAAGAATATGGCGGATTCGTGGACTACTTACATTGCACTAGGAGGTCTGAAAACACGTGGTTTGGATTGGGTTAGCTTGTGAGAGTTGCCAGGAAGCGATTGAGACCAATATCAAGTCCTGAAAATGCCTCTAACTTTGATTTTGATCTCCCACTTTTTTGTGATTTTTGCAACTTTTGTTCTACTTCCACAATTTATTTCCAACCTTTGTTTTGGTCTGCACACGACCTTTATGTATTACTCAATGCATTAGGTCTGAATTGGCTGTCCAAATCTTCCTCTATTAAGGCTTTGATATTTGATTTGATCTCCATTTACAACCTTCCAATTTTGGCTTTGATTTCAATCTTTATGTGCTCTAATGCCTTGATCCGAGTTTGGAAGGATGCAAGCTGTCTATTGAAACCTATAACCAACAAAAAATCTTTGGTTATCAATATTTTTGATTTTATGTGATTTTATTTTAATTAAAATGAATTAATTCAAATAAAAATCAAATTAAATAATAACAACAAGATATGGACACATGGCCAAAGCTAGAGCACGTGGGCAGTAATGAAAACTTAAATCAAGTGAAAAAGAATGGGCCAGTTTGGCAAAATTTGAAGAGTTGGGGATAGTTGACTTTTGAATATTTTGCAAAAAAGTCCAACTTCAACAATGCATAACTTCTTCAATTTTACACTTTTGGAGGAGTTCTTTGACTTTTTAGAAAGCTTAAGATGTACAATAATCAACCCTTTTGGTCTCATCTCATTCTGATATTCCATGCTCAAGTTAGAAGCTTTGACAAAAAGGGTGTTTTTGTTGACTTTCAAAAATGACCTATAATGTCAAAATTCATAACTTCTTGTGAGTGCATATTTTGGACTTGGGGTTTGAAGATGGATTGTAGGGAATTGAATCCTCTTCAAAATGAGATTTGGATGGGTCATTTATCATAAAGTATGAAAAAGTTATGCTTGGTCAAAGTTGAGTTGACTTTTCTTGCAAAACCCTAATTTGGCAACTTTTGAATCTTGATGAATTTTGAGCAATCCTTAATGAATAATGATCAACCCTTGATAAAATGATGAAATATCCTTCAAAATTAGAATTTTTTCAAAAAATCTTGAAGTTTGACTGTATATAGGTCACAGTTGACTTTTGCCCTAGCATAATCGATTTTTGGACCTTTGAGCAATTGACTGAGCAAACTTCCTCTGCAAGGCTTGAAATTTGATATGGATGATCTTGAGAACATATTAGGACACTGGTGAGCACTTGTGACCATTTGGAATCAAGGATCTTGATGTAACACAAAACCCTAATTTGGGGTAGACTGCCTTAGGAGAGAGCTTGTCTGACCAACTCTTGAGCAACCTTGGGCAACTTGGAGATTTTTCTTGCAATGTTTTGAGAAATATGGGAGGGAAAATTTTGGGGTACAACACCCTACAAATCAGATAAGGCTGTGCCTTAAAAATACAACGCTACAATCTTGGAGGACGGTGTGAAGGTTCCCATCCAGCCAATGCCTGATGTTGGAAATATAGCCGAAAATAGCAGGGTGACCCGTAGCGGTTGTGTGTTTGCACCAGTTGTTCGGAGTGATGTTGATGCTGGAAAGAAAGTTGTTGAGAATGATGAACCTAAGAAGGCTACGGGAGAGACTAGCGGAGCTATGTTAGAGAAAGAAGTAGATGATATTTTGAAGATAATTAAGATGAACGACTACAAAATTATAGATCAGCTACTGCAGACTCCTTCAAAAATATCTATCTTGGCTCTATTGATGAACTCCTATGCTCATAGAGAATCCTTGATGAGGGTACTAGACCAAGATTTTGTGGAGAGTGATATGCCAATAGATTAATTCAGCAGCGTAATAGGAACCATTACATCGTGTAATAACTTGAGTTTCTGCAATGATGAATTACCAGATGAAGGGAGGAATCACAACTTGGCCCTCCACATCTCTATGAACTGCAAGAATGATTCACTATCCAATGTGCTGATTGATAATGGATCCGCGTTGAATGTTATACCAAGAAGTACCCTTATGAAGTTGAAATATCAAAGAACGCCTATGCGCCCTAGTGGCATCATTGTGAAAGTGTTTGATGAGTCAAGGAAATATGTTATTGGTGAAGTGGGCTTGCCTATTCACATAGGACCACATTTGTTTCAGATAACTTTCTAGGTCATGGACATTGTTCCCGCTTACAACTGTTTGCTAGGACAGCCGTGGATACATGAAGCAGGGGCTGTCACTTCAACTTTGCACCAGAAGCTAAAGTTTGTACATGAAGGGAAAGTATTGATCATAAATGGGGAACATGCACTGTTGATATCTCATTTGTCCTCTTTCAGAATTGTAGAGGCAGATGAAGCTGCTGTTTGAACTCAGTTCCAAGCGTTATCCATTGACAACATAAGAGGAAATGAGAACTCCATGGTTTCGCTTAAGGACACGCATCAGGTTGTGCGTAATGGTCATAGTGAAGTTTGGGGACGAATTGTGGATCCACCTATGAACAAGAACATAACTGGCTTAGGGTTCTCTTCGAAGAATGACAAAGGTAAGGTGTTGAAGCCGAAGTCTGCTGCAGGTAGGTATCAAGACATTTTCCGTAGCCGAGGCTATCTTCATCTGACTGTTTCCAGGATTAACGCCATTGTGGAGGATAAAGTAGAGCAGGAAATGCCGAATTATGTGACACACAGAGTCAGGGTTCAGAACGAGATCACCATTGATGTTCCCTCTTGCATACATGTTTCAAAGTAATTTGATTTATTAATCTTTCTTTTGAAAAGCTTTCACTCTGCCCAAGGTGAAAGTATTAATGTTGTAGGGATTATCTGTTTGTTGTGACTATTAAGATCAATAATAAAAATTGTCTTTGTTTCCCAAATTACGTCTTTATTTTTCTGCTTTTTCTCGGAAAATGGTAATAAAAAAAAACCTTTCAAAATAAATAATAAGTGAAATGTGATCTGCATGATCACTTGTTATATGTGTCAGTTTCTAAATGCAATCACAAATCATATGTGCAGATTAATTAAAAAATCCGTTGAATACAATGACCCTGCACCCTCTCCTAACTTTGAATGTCCTGTGTATGGGGCTAAAGAAGAAGATTATGATGAGATTCCAGAAGAGGTCTCACGGTTGCTTGAGCACGAGGAAAATACCATTCAACCATATAAAGAGCCTTTGGAAGTAATGAATTTGGGTTCAGAAGAAGATCCAAAGGAAGTTAAGATTGGAGCATCACTGCATCCTGATGTGAAGAGCAGGTTGATTGATCTATTAAAAGAGTATGTGGATATTTTTGCTTGGTCTTACCAAGATATGCCCGGTCTAGATACAGATATTGTCGAGCACCGTTTGCCGTTGAAGCCAGAGTGTCCGCCAATTAAATAAAAGTTGAGAAGAATTCACCTAGATATGGAAGTAAAGATCAAAGAGGAGGTTCTAAAGCAGATTAATGCTGGTTTTCTTGTGACGTCAGTGTATCCTCAATGGATTGCCAATATTATCTCAGTACCAAAAAAAGACGTAAGAGTCTGCATGTGTGTAGATTACAAAGATCTAAATAAAGCTAGTCCAAAAGATGATTTTCCATTGCCACACATTGATATGCTTGTGGATAGCACATCAAAATTCAAAGTATTCTCGTTCACGGAAGGATTTTCCGGGTATAATAAAAAAAGAATGGCTCCAGAGGACATGGAAAAAACAACGTTTATCACACCTTGGGGAACATTCTGTTACAGAGTGATGCCTTTCGGGTTGAAGAATGCTGGTGCGACGTACCAGAGGGATATGACAACCCTATTCCATGATCTGATGCACAAGGAAATTGAAGTATATGTTGATGATATGATTGCCAAATCCCAGACTAAAGAAGGACATATAGAATATTTGTTGAAGCTATTTCAACGTTTGATGAAGTATCGTCTCCGCTTGAATCCAAATAAATGCACCTTCGGTGTTCGATCAGGGAAATTGTTGGGTTTCATTGTTAGCCAGAAAGGAATTGAAGTTGACCCTGATAAAGTCAAGGCAATTCAAGAAATGCCAGCACCAAGAACTTAAAAGCAAGTCAGAGGTTTCCTCGAGCATTTGAATTATATTTCCATATTCATTTCCCACATGACTGCAACATGTGAACCAATCTTTAAGTTGTTAAAGAAAGATCAAGGTTGTGTTTGGACAGATGACTGCCAAAGGGAATTTTAAAGTATTAAAGAATATCTGATTGAACCTCCTATCTTGCTCCCTCCCGTAGAAGGAATACTGTTGATTATGTATCTGACAGTGTTAGATAAATCCATGGGTTGTGTTATGGGACAACAGGATGAAACAAGGAAGAAGGAGTTCGCCATCTATTATCTCAGTAAAAAATTCACTGATTGTGAGTCGCGGTATTCCATGCCGGAAAAAACATGTTGTGCTTTGGCCTGGGCGGTAAAGCATTTGCGGCAGTATATGTTGAATCACACCACTTGGTTGATCTCCAAAATGGACCCAATCAAGTACATTTTTGAAAAACCTGCTCTTACTGGAAGAATTGCCCGCTGGTAGATGTTGTTATCTGAATACGATATCAAATACCGCACTCAAAAGGCTATGAAAAGTAGTGTGTTGGAAGATTATCTTGCTCACCAACCAGTGGAGGATCACTGGTCTGTAGAATATGAATTCCCCGATGAGGATGTGATGTTCCTGAAAGTGAAGGATTATGATGAGCCGTTGCCTGAAGAAGGCCCTGACCCTGAATCTCATTGGAGTATGATATTTGATGGAGTTGTGAATGCTTATGGTAAAGGAATTGGTGTTGTGATTGTCACTCCTCATGGATCGCACATTCCTTTTACTGCAAGGTTAACATTCAATTGTACTAATAATATGGCAGAATATGAGGCTTTCATCATGGGTCTCGAAGAAGCTATTGATCTCAGAATTAAAATTCTCGATGTGTATGGTGATTCATCTTTGGTAATAAATCAGATTAAAGGAGAATGGGATACTCGTCACCCCAGATTGATCCCTTACAAATATTATTCTAGAATATTATTACCATTCTTCAATAAAGTTGAATTCCATCACATCCCTACAGACGAAAATCAAATGGAGGATGCTCTGGAAACCCTGGCTTTTATGTACCAAGTGAATACTTGGAATGATATACCCCGAATTGCGGTTCGACGGCTGGATAGGCCCGCTCATGTGTTTACAACAGAGGAGGTAGCAGATAAAAAACCTTGGTACCATGATATCAATCATTTTCTTCAGACTCAAGAATACCCGATCGGTGCATTAAAGAAAGATAGAAAGACACAGAAGATTGGCTGGAAGTTTCTTCCTCAATGAAAAGGTGTTATACAAGAGAAATTATGACATGGTATTGCTCAGATGCATGGATAGACATGAAGCATACATTTTGATGCATGAGATTCATGAAGGTTCATTTGGCACTCATGCCAATGGACATGAAATGACTAAAAAGATGCTAAGGGAAGGTTACTATTGGTTGACAATGGAATCTGATTGTTATAAGTTTGCAAAGAAGTGTCATAAATGCGATATTTATGCAGAAAAGGTCCATGTGCCTCTGACACCTCAATGTGATTTCCTCCCCATGGTCTTTCTCTATGTGGGGTATTGACATGATTGGGATGATAGAACCCAAAGCCTCGAATGGAAACCGTTTTATCTTAGTAGCAATTGACTACTTCACCAAGTGGGTAGAGGCTGCTTCATATGCCAATGTTACTAAGCAGGTGGTTGTGCGCTTCATTAAGAATAACCTTATATGTCGGTATGGTGTGCCAAGCAGGATTATCACTGACAATGGCTCGAATTTGAACAACAAGATGATGACAGAACTGTGCGAAGAATTCAAGATTGTCCATCACAATTCATCTCCATACAGGCCTAAGATGAATGGGGCTGTTGAAGCTGCTAATAAGAATATCAAGAGAATTATCCAGAAAATGGTTGTTACTTATAAGGATTGGCATGCAATGCTTCCTTTTGCTCTGCATGGATATCGAACATCTGTCCGCACTTCAACAGGAGCAACCCCGTTCTCCCTGGTGTATGAAATGGAAGCTGTACTCCCTGCGAGGTAGAGATTCCCTCGCTGCGTGTGATAATGGAAACTAAGTTGATAGAGGCTGAATGGGTCCAGAACAAGTTTGACCAATTGAATTTGATTGAGGAGAAGAGAATGGCAGCTTTGTGTCATGGCCAGTTTATCAGAGAAGAATGAAGAAAGCTTTTGATAAAAATGTCAAACCTCGTGAATTTAGAGAAGGAGACCTCGTGCTCAGGAAGTTCATGTCTTTCAACACAGATTCTAGGGGCAAGTGGACTCCCAATTTTGAAGGCCCATATGTTGTCAAGAAAGCCTTCTCTGGCGGTGCATTAATTCTTGAAACTATGGATGGCGAGGAGTACCCACGTCCCATGAATGCTGACGTAGTCAAGAAATACTTCGCCTAAAGAAATAAAATAACAACTCGCTAAGTTGAAAACCCGAAAGGGTGGCTTAGGAAAAAAGGAGCGTCCCGATAGGCCGAAAACCCGAAAGGGTGGTCTAGGCAAAAATTAGAGACATAAAAAGAATAAAATTCCCGCTAAGTTGAAAACCCGCAAGGGCAGCTTAGGCAAAAGTTAGGGACTTTCTGGGCAAGTAACTACGCCAGACAATATTTGATCATTGAAGCAACACTCTTCTAGGATCCTTGCCATACTTCAACAGAAGCCAATGCTCGGGATTTCAAAAGTTGTTAGAGGGGATAATTGTCATTGTATCTCAATGTATATTTTCCAGTATATATTACCATTTTCCGAACTTTGTAATCATCTATGGAGTCTCGCCATTCGCAGACTACCATTCTATTAATGAAATTTGAGCTTTTACCCAATTCTTTGTATTTCTTATTTTATTTAGTTTGCAAATACTCCGTTTATTATTGATAATAACTTTCAAAGCAAAAAAAAGATAAAATAACAAAATTGACTTTAAAAAAAAAAGAGATTTTACAATCTGTTTTTACTTTGAGATTTGTGATGAAACAATGACAACTAAAATGGTGATCCGAAGAATGGACAAACTCCAGTTGCTTTGAGAATTTTTTGTTCCCCTCAGGAAGGTCTACTCGGTTTATTTTCGCCGTATTGGGTTTATGGTTCCGGTATCCTCGGCCAAGTTTGGATTCATTTCTCCTCTTTTCTGAGTTTTCATGATGTGAAGTTTCAATCTGCATTTTCTCTAGTGAAGTTTTCGTTTGGCCCAATAGAAGTTCTTTTTTCCAGAGAGATTAGTACCATACCCGCTCTTGAAGAATGTAGGTCCCTGGTTTCTCCAAATGAAGGATGTATTGTGAATATGATGTTAACCTCGCCAATGAAGTGAGTCTGATTTCCCCAATGAATGTTCGGATGTTTTGGTGTCAGTTTGCTTTGTTTGAGACTGGTTTTGTAATCTCCAGTAGGAATGTTACTTTCAAAAAAACTTGTTTCCTCGGTAAAGCCTGAAAAAGGATGTTCTATCCATGTATCTGTACTATTTCATCACTTTGATTTATCTACCTCCGGATCATGTTTCTCCTCACTAAAGTTAAAGCAGGCAGTAGGTTTTGTTTCCTCAGTTGGCCTTTACCTTTCTTGGAATGATCATCCTGGATGAAGTTTAGCTGAGTGTTATTAGTTCCTGAGGCAGTTTTACCTGGTTGTTCCCAGTGTTGTATATCTGTTGTGTCAGCATACGCACGATAACACTCATACATTCATGCATACATCATGCATAGCTAAAATTGGCAAGTCATTGTGCATTGACATTTGTTAATATTTTTTTGTTGACATATTACCCTGTTTTACAGATTTACGTTGTCCTCTATTCAACTGAGTGTTGGTTCTAAGCAGAAAGCGTATATTCTATCAATGTTCTCACTGAGTTGTCCCTCATGGAAGATTTTTGATTTAGCCTTCCGGTACAGCTCATTGTTTGGTTGGATTTGGTTTTCCCTCTTGAGTTTATTTCTCAAAGGATGTATTCTGGTTGACTGTTTCATTCCAGTTTATTTCTGGTTTGAATCTGCAGTTTTACGACAATGTTGTTTACTTTGGATTTCTGAAAACTCCAGATTTTGGTTGGTGCATTTATTTTGAACGAGAATACTTTATCCCCTCAGCAAGAATATCATGGAATCTCCCCAGGAAGTCATACCTCCTTCCCAAAAAGCCATTTCTTTTTACAATCTTCCGTGATAAAAAGTAGAAAATCTCTTTATTTGAGACAGATCATATGTTATCCTTTCCAGGCAGAGCGCCTTGTTTAAATAAGAAGTTGAGACCCGTTCTAGGTGAAACACCAGAATCTTGGGGAAGTTTGTTATCTTTTTGCTACCCTCAGTGAACGTTGGTAGTTCATCATTAGTGAACGACGGTGATATGATATATTCTCTTTCTACCTTCAGTGAAAGTTGGTAGACCATCGGCAGTGAACGTTGGTGTTTGTTATCTTTTTTCTACCCTCAGTGAACGTTGGTAGTTCATCGTCAGTGAACGGCAGTGATATGATATATTCTCTTTCTACCTTCAGTGAAAGTTGGTAGACCATCGACAGTGAACGTCGGTGTTTGTTATCTTTTTTCTACCCACAGTGAATGTTGGTAGTTCATCGTCAGTGAACGGTGGTGATATGATATTCTCTTTCTACCTTCAGTGAAAGTTGGTAGACCATCGGTAGTGATCGTCGGTGCTTGTTATCTATTTTCTACCCTCAATAAATGTTGGTAGTTCATCATCAGTGAACGACAGTGATATGATATAATTCTCTTTCTACCTTCAGTAAAAGTTGGTAGACCATCGGCAGTGAACGTCGATGTTTGTTATCTTTTTGCTACCCTCAGTGAACGTTGGTAGTTCATCGTCAGCAAATGGAGGTGCTATGATATTTTCTCTTTCTACCTTCAGTGAAAGTTGGTAGACCATCGGAAGTGAACATCGATGTTTGTTATCTTTCTCTCTGCCTTCAGTAAATGTTGGTAGCTTCGCCTTCGGTAGAAGTTGGTGTATCCTTTGACCATTCTACCATCCTCTTTGATTCAAGTCTTTTGGTCTACCAGTGATTTATTTTCCTGGTGAGGTTGCTCCTTTGTTTCTTTATTATTGTTGCATCCCTAGTGATACTTTGCGTCTCTTTGGTCCTGTTCATATGCATTCATATGCATAAGCATTTTCATGGCATCTTAGGGCTAAAAATAGGGTTTGTTTTATATTTAAGTATCTTCGATCGCGTCGACACGAAGATTTTTAACCTTCGTATCTCCGGATAGAAGAAACTTAAATAAGGGCAGTTGTTGTACCCCAATTTTCCCCCCTAAGATCCCTTCATCATACCATGTTGGTTTATTCACAACAAGATTACACTAGGATTCTTGGTTCCCCTCCCTACTTTAAGTTTTGCTCCTTTTGAGGGGTTACCAAGCACCTTGACTTATGTTCCTTTTGTGATCATGAATATTGTTTTGATTTCTTCATTTAACTAATAAAATGCAATGTTGGCTTGTCTTGCTTGTTATCCATGTAGGTAAGGGAAATGAGATTTAACAAGTTACTCCATGGGTTCATGAGTTTATTTCCACGCCCTAGTCAATATAGCTTGAGAAGTTCAAACCTCACCATTGGATTGGTTTTGTAAGGATTTGCATGGCAAAGTTGCTTTGGTTCATCACATTTCAAGGTTATTAGATTTGACTCAAAAGTACAAGGGGTTGATTGGAGAAGTTGTCATGTTTGGACAAGGTTTTGTTCCCATTGGTCACAAGAGCATATTTCTCTCAAATATCAAGATATGGAAGTGGTTTTGGTAGATATGAATCCTCATTATCATCCTCAACATCTTCTATTCACAAATCAAGAATATTGGTACAAGAAGTTTGTTCAAGCTTGTCAAAGTTCTTCAAAGCATTTTCTTGATCTAGGAGCTAGGGTTTTGAACTTCAAAGGAGCATATCTTGCTCACCTTTTGGTATTTTTGAATGATTCCAAAGACATCCTTCTCTTCAAATTATTATCAACAAATCACTTTAAAAGTTCCAAAGAGTTTTCGGGTGGAAGAAACATGGTGAAGAAGAAAGATTACAAGTCCTCCAGATGAATCCCCAATTTTCCATGTGTGACTTCAAATGATCATAACTTGGTCAATGTTTATCACCTTGAGCCCATTATTTCTCCAAAATGATCTTGAGGATGTGAAATTTATGCCTTTTTTATGTGCAAAGTGGGAAAATGAATGGAAGTTTCCTTAAAGATGCAAAAGATTATAGGTCATTTCATGAAATTTTGCCAACTTCAACAAGTCATAACTTGCTCAAATTTTGGAGATTTTGAATGATTCAAGTTTCAAAATGTCATTCAAGAGATCTAATTCATGCCATCTTTTTTGATCAATAGCAAATTCCAAGTCGAAAGCCATGTTTGGATGCAAGACATTATAGGACATTTTTGATGAAGAATTTGAAATATTTCTAAGTATGGAAAGTCAACCCTTTTTCTTCAACTTTGCCTCAATATAACTGTCAGCTCAAGCATCCATTTAACTCCATTCTTTTTCCATTGCAAATCTTGTAACCTCATCTTTATAAAGCATCAAGAATCATGCCTTAAGACCCCTTGAGCCGAGAATGCCATAGTTTCAAAAATGGTAACTTGGAATTGAAGTTTCCTTGCAAGTCATAATTTGAATTTCATGTTACAACCTCTAAACCTCAAATTAACAAGTGTTTTGGGTCTAAAAATGATTAGCCAACTTTCCCAAGAGGATTAGTGCATCAAAACACAAAAATTGGACGAGTTTTGGTGAAGTTTGGATCACACTTCACTCGTGCATCAGGTTTGCCTAGATTCCCTCCAAAACGCATCATTCACTCTTCCTTTTGATCCCGTTTGTTTCTCCTATAAATACATGAACTATCCCATTCATTTTCCCAAGCTTGGATAGTCAGAATCACCCTGCCAAACTTGCTCCATAACTCAATTTTCTTTAACTTCAAAATCCATTCTCGAGCCTTTTTCAATCCAATTTTCCCACCAATTCACCTTCCTTGATCTTCCCTGAAGCTAACCATATAATTACATTCAAGAATCGTGCCCTATACTGCTCCATAAAAGTCTAGTTTCAAAGCTCTGCAACTCAACTTCAATAGGTATATTCCTTCATCAATTCTTCAAAACTCTGATATCATTGTGTTGCTCTCTGTTGTACCCCAAAATTTGCCCTCCCATTTCTCATTGATTTCTCACCACAAAACCTTTGAAGATCAAGATCCAGTTAGGGTTTCATCTGCTCAAGACTTCTCCTTGCACTGTTGACCCAAATTAGGGTTTGTGTTTGCACAAAGATGTTTTGACCTAGAATGCCTAAGATGACTTTCTTGCTTCATATTGGACTCCCAAGTTTATCCATATCAAGTTTCAAGTCTTGATTCCAAGTTTTGCCCAATCAATTAGACAGTTGACCTAGAAATCAGCTGTATTGGGGAAAAAGTCAACTGTGACCAATTGACAGTCAAATCTCATGAAAATTGACCCACATCAACATTATGAAGTCATATGAACCATTTGATCAAGTTTGGATCACCATTCCACAAGAAATTTGATCAGATCACCAAAAGGGCAAAATGGTCATTTTTAAGGTTTTGACTGCACAAAGGCAATTTTTGACTGTTTGACCCAACCAATGGCAAACCAAGCTCACATATGGACTCAAGGACCCCATAGAATTATCTTGACATGCTCAACAAGTTCAAAAGATCCCAAGTACACAAGATTGACAGCTGAATTTCCCAGTCAATTGATCAATTTTGACTGTATACTGAAAAGTCAAACTTTGACTTTTTGGTCAAAATCAAGAGTCAAGATTCATTTTTCATCAAAACATGCCAAATCATGAAACTTGTTCACCAAGAAATCAAAAAATGCAAATTAGGGTTAGAAATGAGAATTTTTCATAACTTAGAATTTTTCTAAGTTATGAAAAACCCTAATTTTTTCCCTTTGCCCCACTTTCTCACCAAGATTCATTTGGATTCAAGCAAAAGTCAAAACATGAAATTTGTAGTTTGTTGCATAATCTACAACTTTGATTCACAAAGTTTTCCCAAAAGAAGCTTGTATCTCAAGTTACAATTTTTGGAATAGGGGTACTAAACCATTCTTAACTTAGTGAAATTTTAACCTATTTTGGCAAGGTTTTCTACCTAACTTCAAGACCATTTTCCATACACTTCCACTTGGAATTTCAATTTGCATTTCAAATATGGATTATAGTACACATTCCAAGCTTTCCAAAATGTCCAAGAACTCATCAAACAACCTCATAACTTGAGAGATTCGAATTTTGCAATATGGCAAAAACTCACTTTTGAATTGGTCATGTACATGTTCATAACTTATGCCATCTTCAAGTCAGCTTGGTTTGTGCTACATTACAGGTCCTTAAACCATCCAACACTCATAAATTTAATGCCAAACCTTTGTGCCAAAGTGTTGTTCTATGATTTCAAGCATTACATACAAGTTTAATCCATTTATGGAAAAAGTGAAATAGCTATTTTTGAAAAGTTAAGCTTTATGTCCAATTGAAAATCCAACAAGTACAGATCAAATATAATTGGCACAAGATTATGAGCATAACACACTGATCAAGGAGGAGCTTTGCAGCATGTTATGAGGGCCTCTACCTGCCTAAACCTCAACTTGACATTTTCTTGCTTAAGTGTTAAGAAACATCCCATATCACAACACAACTCTCATCTCAGCATTAGAACACTTAAGCAAATATTGTATACACTTTCTAATCATCCCAACCAGGCTAGAACACGAGCCTTTGGCCTCCAATACCTTGACAAACTCAGAATCACTCTAAAACTGCCCAAACAGAGCAACCTCTGCAGATTGAGTTCCAACTCTCAATCCTTTCAAGCATTCTTGCCCAAACCACTTCAGACACCTTCCCTACCATCAATCCAAACTATCCAAAGCATTAGAAGCAACCTGTAACTCCTCTAATCCTTTTGGCCATTTTCACTTTTCTGATTTGCAGGTGAAGTGCTCTAGCACGATTCAAAAGGTCTCAAGACAAAGTAAAGCTTGGAATAGCATCCCTGGACATCAAGGAAGCTATACCAATCATCACCTTGCACTGAAAGCTTCTCCATTTCCAGATAGAACTTCAACTGAACAGGTAAGTTCATGAACTCGTATCTCTCTTATTAGGCATTGTTAGCTTTAGGTTTGTGAAGAGAATATGTCACATTCATAGCTCTGAACATGTCCATGTAATTAGATTTCATTTATATTATGTGTGCTGCAAGAATTTTGAGTCTGAACATTGATAAAAAACTAGGTTAGAAATTGGGGAAGAAGAAATTCTCCCTCATCTTAGAGAGTTAAGACAAGTTTTTTATATCCCTGAATTCGTCTCTTGATGCTGAACATTTTTGATGTTGTGAGTTTTCATTAAAAAGCCAGGAATCAGGATGTTTGAATCAGTGAAGAAGGCGCGCGTTTTTTGACATTTTCTGGCCAGAGGTTGAAGAAGGGTTATCTGGGCTGGGCTTGTTTTTGTATTTTCTTTCCACACACTCTTTTCACTTTGACACCCCCTAGGCCAATTTGGTTTATTTCAATGATTTTTTGACTTTTCTTTTTTCATTCTGACTTATTTATTTTTGCTTATAATATAAAAAATAAAAAAAATATTTTTCTCACCATTTTTGAATTTATAGGCATTTATTTGTTTAGTTTAGTTATTTGTACATAAATAAATAAATAGATACATTTTTACTTTAAATACTAGAAAAAATAATGTAAATATATATTTTCTGATTTTTATTACATTTTCCTTTTTGAAAATATTTTATGCAAAATATATATTTTTTATAAATATTAAATATTATTATTTTATATATATATATATATATATATATATATATATATATATATATATATATATATATATATATATATATATATATATATATATATATATATATATATATATATATATATATATATATATATATATATATATATATATATATATATATATATATATATATATATATATATATATATATATATATATATATATATATATATATATATATATATATATATATATTAGTAT
This sequence comes from Vicia faba, assembly GCA_948472305.1. Classification (NCBI taxonomy): domain Eukaryota; kingdom Viridiplantae; phylum Streptophyta; class Magnoliopsida; order Fabales; family Fabaceae; genus Vicia; species Vicia faba. The sequence goes on from OX451739.1 coordinate 985,643,288, forward strand.
ATTTAGGTTAAAATACAAAAATACCTATATTATTTATTTTATTAATATTTGACATAAAAAAATACTTTTTATAAATATACTCCATTTTATTTTATTTTTGTACATAATAAACAAATACTTGTATAAATTAAATAATATATATATTACTTAATAAAAATTAGTGTTTTGCCCTTAAAATACAAAAACTCCAAAAATAATACTTTTTTTATTTTATTTATTTGATATAAAAATCCTTTTTTTCATACATATAAAAAACCCTTTTTGCATCTTGCATATTTATTTTATTTCCATTTAATTTGTGCAATCAATTATCTTGTAAATAATTCCAAATTGATGTAATAGCTAGGTTTAAATTCCTTGTCAAAACCCCCCCATTTGAACATTTGTACCCCCCTTCCCATATTATGTTGTAATAGCTTAGGAACTTTAAATTTCGCACTTTAATGCTTTCTAATTATACCATGCTAGAATTAGGGTTTGTATGCGAATCAAAAAACGACAAAATTAGTTTGACCTAATTTCAAGATAAACAAGCATGAAAATGGACAACACTAATCACACTTGCACCCCTAGGGTATTCCACTTGTTGCCTTCAATAAATGGGCCATATTGCATGTTAGGTCTCTTTGGGCAAAACAAAAACAATCAAATGATCATAGTCCCTCGATGACGCTTTCGAAAGTTGCCTAAAAATGATCAAGTCCCTTAAAGGAAAATTGCCCAAAGATACTTGGCACCATTGCAATTATGGTCTAAACGATGACCCGCGCCCGTCCCTTTCACATCCTAACACAAGATTGTCCACCAAATGCAATGGTGGAACAAAATTGTTAAAAGGGTTAAAACATAGCAATAATCTTTGAGAACTTTAGGGTAGATAGCTCTTAAGTACTTGTCAACTTGCAAAACAAAAACACTTGCCTATTTTTCAAACCACACTTTCAAAACAAACTTTCAAAAAACCTTGAAACATCTTTTCAAAAAGACAAACACCTTTTGTAAAACATTCGAGTAAAGAATTATTACAAGGGTAGCCTAGACAAGGCATCTTTTTTTAAAAACATTTTCAAAACCACACACAAAGCACCATTTCAAACAATTGAAAACCAAGGCAAGTTGATCTAAGCAAGTACCTAAGAGCCCATGGATAACCATGGATAGAAAGGGTGCTAATACCTTCCCTTTCTATAATCTACTCCCCGAACCCAAGAAAATATCTCAAAGGTTTTTGCTGTGCTTTTTAAACCTTTCCTTAGGATAAAATAAAAAGTCGATGGCGACTCTTGCTCAACCGAAACTTTTACGAAAACAAACGCAAAACCATAGTCAGTTCTCCCACCGTATCACAGAACTGGCGACTCTGCTGGGGATAAACTTTAAAAGTGGAGTAACCTTAGGGCTTAGATCACCATCTTGCATGACTAATTGTTTGATTTGATTGCTTTATACTTTGGCTCTCTTGTTTGGGTTTGCAATCCTACACCCGAATTTTGGGAAACATTCATAGATAGCAATACGTTGTGGAAACTGTGCGGGGTATACCGACACGGTCGAAGCAATAGCTATATTAGTGCGACATATTTGTGAGTACCAGTAACCCTTGAGTTCAATCAAGGAGAGTACGGGGCCGCTGAGTGATGTCACTAAGCACTAATGACCTAGAACCTTACTTGACCATCTTGGCCTTTTATTAGGGGTAGTGAGATGACCGGCTTTGGTGCAGTCCGAAGTTGGTAGATACTCGATACTACACTCATTGAGGGTTGTTTTCTTGGAATATTTTGGTCGCTAGTTAAGTGGCTAAACCAAAACAATGAACATTGAAAACAATCCAATGATATTGAGCTCCTTAGAACCCGGTTACTATTTATAGGACAGGTTTTTAAGCCAACTACACTCAAGAGGGTACTTACCTATGAAACCCCATGCAAGCCTGAAACTAGGGTTTTGTGTGATTTGCTTGTACATATGTTTGTGCATACATCATAAACATCATAAAACATCATATGCATTCACTAATCATTTCAAGGGTTTGGATCTTCATCTTTGTTCTTGTTTTGTAGGTCATGGAAATTCCTCGCAGAAACACCATTCAAGTCAACCTTGTGAGAATCTCTCCTCAACTCAAGGAGCTCACCTCAAGAATTCCGGAAAGCTCATCCTTCAGTGAAAGACATGGTAGACTACTCAGCTTAGTCAACACCAACATTGAAGAAGACATGATGAAAGTGCTATTCCAGTTCTTTGACCCTCTTCACCACTGTTTCACTTTCCCTGATTATCAGTTGGTGCCCACTTTGGAGGAGTTTTCTCAACTCCTGAGAATTCCTATCCTTAATCAACTACCCTTCAACGGTACGGAAAAGGAACCAAAGCCGGAAGATGTTGCTCGAGCATTACATCTACAACCATCCGACATCAAGGGGCATTGGGAAACCAGAAGCGGCGTCAAAGGATTCTTAGCAAAATTCTTGTTTGAGAAGGCACAAGAATGTTGGAATTCATTGGACCTACAAGCCTTTGAAGAAATTGTGGCACTCCTTATCTATGGGTTGGTCTTGCTCCCAAATCCTGACCAATTGGTAGATGTCAACGCCGTCAAAATCTTCTTGTCCAGAAATCCAATACCAACATTGCTTGGGGACATTCTTCACTCATTTTACACACGAACAATGAGAAAGAGGGGTGTTCTCATGTGCTGTACTCCTCTCCTTGCAAGGTGGTTTATTTCGCACCTTCCACAATCTGTCCTGAAGAATGACTAAGGTTCAAGGTGGTCCCAACGGTTGATGACTCTTACTCACTCTGATGTGCATTGGTGTTCTCGGTCGAGAGAAAATGTCATCATCGTCGATCGTTGTGGGGAATTCCCTAATGTTCCTTTACTTGGAATTAGAGGAGGTATCACCTACAATCCTTGCCTAGCTTTGAGGCAATTTGGATATGCACGGAGGGATGGCCCTCATAACATGTTGATTCCTGACCTAGTTTTTGACTTCGACAACGATGCGCAAGGACTTCTCCAAAGATTCATCAGAGCTTGGGGAAGACCCAACAAGGTTGATAACAAGACTCTGGGACACAAGAACTCCATCCCTCTTGAGCCTTATCTCAAGTGGGTACGAGCCCGAGCCCAAAGTTTGATGATGCCTTATCCTCATGTTATCCATGTGATTAAAGAGTCCATCAAGGAAGGAGAGGTCCCCTACACCATCCTACATCCAGACATGCCTACATCGTGGGAGGAAATGCAGAAAAGTTGGATTCAGCTCAAGGAGGAACGGAATACCTTTGAAGCTAGCTTCTACGCCAGTGAGAAGAAGGTTCTAGAGCTTACCCGCCGACTCCAGGAGCAAGAGGCCCTCAACACCTACATCGCACCAAAGAGGATGCGCAATGTCTTTTTTCCTTGAGAAGTTATTTTGTAATATTTGGCCCATGGGGCATTTATGTACTAACAAATTTCTTCTCATTAATATGACGTGCGTTCTTCTTTGTCTGAAACAATTTTGAATGTCCTAAATCCTTGAATGCATTGCATACATGAGCATACCATTCATCATGTGCATAAGCAGGTCTCACTCCAGGTTTCCTTATCTGTCTGCTGTTTATTTCAGTAGGATGGATCTCGAGCAAACAGTCAAAGACCTGCAAGCTCAAAATGCACATTTCCAGCAACTCCTGATGACCTTGGCTAAGGGCCAGGAAGATATCAAGACTCAATTGGGGAATAAAGACCCAGTGAAAAAGAAGAAAAAGAGACTCGGGGTGGCTACTTTGGGGAGAAGATTTGACGGAGAAGCTCGGAGAGTGCTTGAATTTCCTCCTATCTCTGATGAAGGAACCAGCAAAGGAGGTGGGGCTGCGGTACCTTCCGAGTCTGATGCGGAAGAAGAAGAGGTCGAAGAGGATGAAGATTATTCTGATCAGCAATACCCTCCAGCTGATGATAAATACAAAGGGCTAGAGGACAGATTGGCCGCCATGGAATTACAAAGAGTACCGGGTTTGGACTTTGAAGACTTGGGTTTGGTCGCCGGGATTGTGATTCCCCCAAAATTCAAAGTGCCAGTATTTGTGAGGTATGATGGGCTGTCCTGTCCCAAAATGCATCTCAGGTCCTACGTAAGAAAGATCCAACCCTATACGGCAGATAAAAACCTTTGGATTCATTTCTTCCAAGACAGCCTTTCTGGAGCTCAGTTGGAGTGGTTTTATCAGCTAGATGGAACCAGCGTCCGAAATTGGGAAGATTTGGCCACCGCTTTTTACAAACAATACCAGTATAATTCTGACCTTGCTCCTACTCGTACCCAACTTCAGGGTATGTCATTAGGAACAGGCGAGGGATTCAAAGAATATGCACAAAAATGGAGGGATTTGGCTGGCAGGGTGCAGCCTCCTTTAACCGACCGTGAACTCGTTGATATGTTTCTAGGGACCCTATCTGGGCCATTTTTCAATCATCTAATTGGTAACTCTTCCGCGAGGTTTACTGATTTGATCTTAACAGGCGAAAGAATAGAAGCTGGCATCAAGTCAGGAAAGATTCAGAAGGGTGTTGCTGCAAGTGTTGAGAAGAAGCCTTTTAAGAAGGAAACAACTGTGGTATATTCTCAGAGAAGAACAGGGAAGACGGAGCGTCGGCCAACTGTGGGGGCCGTAATGATTCAAAATACTCCAAATGAGCAACCTCGCTACAACCAGTCCAGACCAAATCAACAACGGGTGGAACGGCCACAACGGCAGTTCACCCGCATTAATATGACTCCAGCGCAAGTGCTTCCCCATCTGTTGAAGTTGAATCTCGCCACCATCAAGGAGGCACCAAAGAATGTGAATACGTCCTCCCCGCATTATCATCCTAATGCTAAATGCGCCTACCATTCTGACAGTGTTGGGCACGACACCAATGATTGTTGGGCACTCAAGCATAAAATCCAAGACCTGATAGAGGCGAAGGAGGTGGAGTTTGACGCTCCGGAAAAGCCTAATGTGATATCTGCTCCCATGCCGAAGCACGGCCGAAATGTCAATGCCATTGAAGAAGATTTGTATGTTGCTGATGTCAATGATCTGACTACTCCATTGCTAACCATTAAGTTGAATCTGTTAAGGGCCGGGATCTTCCCGGGATGTAAGGAAGACTGCTGTTGTTGTTACTCTCTGCCGTTTGATTGTCCGTTACTGAAGAAAGGCATCCAAGGCCTTATGGATAGTCGACAAATTTTGTTTGAAAAAGTTTATGCTGTTCCAGTTCATACTGAAGATGTCTCAATCATAACCATTCACGCCAATCTTTCCAAGGCCGTCAAAAAGCCTGTTAAGATTACACCAGCTACAAAATCTGTTCCTTTGAAGATAACAATGCCAGGGCCTGTCCCCTATGTTTCTGAGAAGTCGATACCATGGAACTATGGCGGTGACGTCTACTACCATGGTATCAAACAAATCGAAATAACTGAAGAAAGTTCGGATGATGAAGAAGCCAACATTAGTAACATTGCGGGCACTAGCAAAATCACCAGGAGCGGGAGAATATTTTCTCCAGAGATTGCCCCTCCAAGAGCAATCTTTGGACCCTCGTCAGCTGACAAGGTCATCCCGGCACCAATAAAACTTTCTGCTAGAACTCCTTTGATTAAAGACGTTGTTGTTCCTAGTACTGTCTCTCCTACCGCTGCTGATAAAGGTAAGGGAATCCAAGATGAGCTCGTCAGGACGAGGGCTCAACCCTTGGTCATCCTGGAAACCTCCAAGAAGGAAATGGATGAGATTTTGAGGATAATCAAAATAAGTGATTACATTGTGGTAGAACAGCTGGGGCAAACCCCCTCAAAGATCTCCATGCTGGCACTGCTACTTTGCTCGGAATCGCACGCTAAAGCCTTGATAAAATTCCTGAAGGCAGCCCATGTGCCCCAGGAGACCTCTGCGGATCAATTTCAAAATTGCGTGGCTAGCCTGACTGCGGACAATGGATTAGGGTTCTCTGATGCCGACCTAACTCCTAAAGGTAGAAACCACAATGATGCTTTGCACATTTCAGTCGAGTGCCGAGGAACTACTCTCGCACACGTCTTGGTCGACACTGGTTCTTCGCTGAATGTGCTGCCTAAGAAGGCCTTGGACCGACTAGATTGTGAAGGGTTGGAGTTGAAGCCGAGTGATATTGTTGTCAGAGCTTTTGATGGTTCGAAGAGAATGGTCCATGGAGAGGTTGAAATTCCCATCAAGATAGGCACCGAGGTGTTTAAATCTACTTTCTATGTGATGGACATCCGTCCGTCATACTCTTGCTTGTTGGGTAGGCCTTGGATACACCATTCTGGGGCAGTCACCTCCTCCTTACATCAGATGTTGAAGTATCCTGTCAAGGGAAAGATCATTACTGTCCAAGGTGAAGAGGAGTACATGATTAGCCATTTGAACTCTTTCTGATATGTGGAGGTTGAAGGGGAATTCATTGAATCGCCTTTTCAGCATTTCGAAGAAGTCCTTCCTGAAATAGCAGTAGCGAAGTTGGCAGCTGAGACACCGAGGCAGGTGGCCAGGATGGCATCTCTGGAGGATGCAAGGGCCGCAATAAAGGAAGGGAAGAATTCAGCATGGGGGCAGTTACCTGACATTCCACATAAGACAAACAAATTTGGATTAGGGTTCACAGCCGCTGGCCAGAAAGCTATGCGCCGGTCGAAGATTGAAAGAGCGCCAGTCAAAATTTCTCCCTATAGAATCAACGCTTTGGAGGATGAAGACAAAGAGAGCAACATCGAAGAGTGGATTTATCCAACTATCAAAGGAGGATTGAACAACTGGGAGGCCAAAGACTTTGTCCCCATCACTTTTATTCATCAGTAATTTATCTGTTAAACATTTCCTATTTGGTCTGTAATATTTTCAAACAATCCGTACACTATCTTTTCACCTCATGCCTTGCCCGGGGCATGTAGGTCCATTTGTAAGGGTTTTGATTATTTTTCATATCCATATGCCATGTTTAATGATTCATTGTACGTTTTTCATTTGATAAACTGCTTGTGTTCATTTTCTTTCCTTTTGCATTTTTGTTTAAGGATGGCTATCCCTTACACACACCCACACTCACCAATGCAGGTACCCATCCACTCCGGATTCCATGGGTGACGATTCTGCTATATCTATCAATAACTCTGAAGATCGGGTCAATCTAGCCGAGTATGAAGATGACGAAGGTTGTGAAGTACCAGGGGAACTAGCCAGACTTCTACAGCAAGAGGAAAGGGCCATCTTACCGCAGGAAGAGCCATTGGAAACTGTCAACTTGGGAACCGAGGAAGACCGGAAGGAGATGCAAGTGGGTGCCAATCTGGAACCAAAGGTCAAGGAGCGCCTGATACAGTTGTTGAATGAGTATGTTGAAATCTTCGCTTGGTCTTATGAAGACATGCCGGGTTTAGACACAGACATCGTGGTTCACCGTCTCCCCACAAGAGAGGATTGTCCACCGATCAAGCAAAAAGTACGCTGAATGAGGCCTGACATGTCTGAAAAGATCAAAGCAGAAGTGATGAAGCAATTCGACGCTGGCTTTCTGGCTGTTACGTCTTATCCTCAATGGGTCGCTAACATCGTGCCAGTACCTAAGAAAGATGGCAAAGTTAGGATGTGTGTGGACTATCGGGATTTGAATAGGGCCAGCCCCAAAGATGATTTTCCACTCCCACACATTGACATTTTAATCGAAAATACAGCTCAACACAAAGTGTTTTCCTTCATGGATGGATTCTCGGGCTATAATCAAATCAAAATGGCCCCCGAGGACATGGAGAAAACTACTTTTGTCACACAATGGGGCACTTTCTGTTACAAAGTGATGCCGTTCGGGCTGAAGAACGCAGGGGCAACTTATCAACGCGCCATGGTAGCTTTATTTCATGATATGATACATCATGAGATTGAAGTTTACGTAGACGACATGATAGCTCGGTCACAAACAGAGGAGGAGCACCTTGAACATCTAGAAAAGCTGTTTGCCAGATTAAAAGAATACAAACTCAGGCTGAATCCAAGTAAGTGCACTTTTGGAGTTAGGTCTGGCAAACTTCTGGGATTCATTGTAAGCAACAAAGGCATTGAAGTCGATCCCGCAAAAGTGAAAGCAATACAAGAGATGCCTGCTCCTCGTACAGAAAAGGAGGTTAGAGGATTCTTGGGGCGCTTGAACTATATTGCCAGATTCATCTCGCATCTGACTTCTATCTGTGAGCCAATTTTCAAACTCTTGAAGAAAGATCAGGTAGTTGAATGGAACGACGATTGTCAAGCTGCTTTTGATAGAATCAAGGAGTATTTGCTAGAACCTCCTATTCTGATGCCACCCGTCAAAGGAAGACCATTGATCATGTATTTGACCGTCTTGGATAACTCAATGGGGTGTGTTTTGGGCCAGCATGACGAGTCTGGTCGAAAAGAGCATGCTATTTATTACCTTAGTAAAAAGTTTACCGACTGTGAGACTCGCTACTCACTGCTCGAGAAAACTTGCTGCGCTTTGGTATGGGCTGCTCGCCGACTAAGGCAGTATATGTTGACTCATACTACCTTGTTGATTTCCAAAATGGATCCTATCAAGTATATCTTCGAAAAGCCCGCCTTATCTGGAAGGATAGCTAGATGGCAAATGATCCTAACTGAATATGACATCCAGTACACCACCCAAAAAGCTATAAAAGGGAGTGTACTAGCTGACCATCTGGCTCATCAGGCTATCAAAGATTATCAACCCATGAGATTTGACTTCCCGGACGAGGACATCATGAATTTGGACAACATTGAAGGTAACGGACCGTATGACGGACCCGAAAAGGGATCCCGATGGACCCTGTACTTTGATGGTTCTTCAAATGCACTTGAAAATGGTATTGGCGCAGTACTCATTTCTCCGGAAGGTTGTCACACACCTTTCACGGCCCGACTTTGCTTCAGCTGCACAAACAACATGGCTGAGTATGAAGCTTGCATCTTTGGTCTCAAGGCTGCTATAAACTTGGGGATCAAATATTTGATCGTATTTGGGGACTCGGCTTTGGTCATCAGTCAGATCAAAGGAGAGTGGGATACCAAGCATCCTAATCTTATCCCATACAAAGAACATGTCCTGACATTGTTGCCTCATTTCGAGCACATTACCTTCGAGCATTTCCCGCGAGAAGAGAATCAGCTAGCAGATGCTCTAGCCACAATGTCCTCCATGTTTAAACTCAACTGGGATAGCGAGGCTCCCCAAATCACCACCGAGTGAATGGATGAACCTGCGCATTGTCATGAGATTAATACCGAAGAAGTAGTGGAACAACCTTGGTTCCATGAAATCAAAAGGTATCTCGAGACTAGAGATTATCCCGAAGGAGCTTCCGTAAATGACAAGAAGTTCTTAAGGAAATTCGCGGCCAAGTTCTTCCTGAGCAACGATATCCTTTACAAACGAAGCCATGATTGTGTATTACTCCAATGTGTGGACAAAGCTGAAGCAGAGTTGATCATGACTGATATACACAGCGGCACATTTGGCACTCACTTAAGCGGGCATACAATGGCTAAGAAGATCCTAAGGGCAGGCTATTACTGGTCTACCATGGAAGTTGACTGCCATCAACATTCCCGTACTTGCCACAAGTGTCAAGTCTACGCTGATAAAGTTCACATCCCTCCGGTCCCTCTCAACGTTCTGACTGCTCCGTGGCCCTCTGCAATGTGGGGCATTGACATGATTGGAGAGATCAAGCCCACGGCTTCCAACGGACATCGCTCTATCCTGGTTGCCATTGACTATTTCACCAAATGGGTCGAAGCAACTTCCTTCGCCTTTGTTACTAAAAATGTGGTTGCCCGCTTTATCAAGCAAAATCTCATATGTCAGTATGGTGTTCCGGACAGGATCATCACAGACAACGGTACAAATTTGAATAACACGATGATCACCGCATTGTGCGAACAGTTCAAGATTTATCATCACAATTCATCTCCCTATCGGCCGAAGATGAACGGTGCTGTTGAAGCTGCGAACAAAAACATTAATAAGATCATTCAGAAAATGACGGTCACTTACAAAGACTGGCATGAGATGTTACCGTTTGCTCTGCATGGATACCGTACGACGACACGTACTTCAACTGGGGCAACCCCATTTTCTTTGGTGTATGGCATGGAAGCTGTCTTGCCTATGGAAGTCCAGATTCCTTCTCTAAGGATTATGAAGGACGCAGGTTTGAATGAAGATGATTGGATGCAGACCCGACTTGATCAACTCAATTTGATCGACAAGAAGCGACTCGCTTCTATATGCCATGGTCAGACGTATAAAAAACGGATGATCAAGGCCTTCAATAAGAAAGTCAGATGTCAAGTGTATCAAGTCGGAGATCTCGTAATCAAGCGGATTATCTTGCCGCAAAGTGATCCCAGGGGCAAATGGACTCCTACATATGAAGGACCATTTGTGATCAAGAGCATATTCTCTGGTGGTGCAATGATTCTGACCACCATGGACGGCGACGATTTGCCGCACCCTGCGAATGAAGACATAGTCAAAAGATACTACGCATAAAATAACCCGACAAGTCGAAAACCCGAAAGGGCGGCTTGGGCAAAAAATGGGCATCCCGGTGAACCGAAAACCCGAAAGGGCGGTTCAGGCAAAAATTAGGGATAAAAACAAAAAAATCTGTACACCCGGCAAGTCGAAAACCCGAAAGGGCGGCTTAGGCAAAAAGGGGTTTCCCGGTGGATCGAAAACCCGAAAGGGCGATTCAGGCAAAAGTTAGGGAATTAAAGCGTATGACTATGTCTCGTCGGATCACTTCAAAGGAAATCTCTTCATCAACCAGTTCCATGCTTCTGATCAATCCAGTCATCGGCAAACGAAGCATTGAATGGACAGATACTCAGAGTTGTGAAGGCAATAGCGGAATGGAATCCCATGGAATTATCTCACATAGCCATCTTTATTTTGTATAAATCTTTCAAATATTTGCGACAAAATCCTCTTACTAGGATGATTGTCTCCTTTGTACAAATATACTCATAGAAAGTCAATACAAATACTTTTCCCAGAAATTTGTGTCATTTCCTTTTTCTTTTCTCTTGCACTATTTGTTTTATTTTGAGAAACGTCCAATGTTTTGTTAAATGGGCATATGCATTCGAACATAATCATTTCCTTATGAACCAAGAAAGAGGATTACTGATAGGTTGAAGGCGCAGTTGGATATCTTGATACCATTTCAAAGGAAACCCCTAGGAGATTTGGAATCCATGTTCCCCAGTAGGTTCTGGAAGCTTATCCCCTGCAGAGTACGAACGTCTCTCCCGAGTTTTATTCAAAGTTATTCCTCACAAGGGCTTATAACTGGGTTATCCTCAGCTTATTGCCACGGAAGATCGCACTCGCCAAATCGCTTCTTATCCCCAGCGGAGTTCATCAGAGTTCCCCCCAGCATAACTTATCAATACAACCCCCGAGGAGTTTGTCTTTGTTACCCTCAGCCAGGGAATCCTCCAAAATGCAATTCCCCTCAGAATTTAAGTTTCAGTATCCCCAGCGAAGCCGGACTAATGAACCTTCTCCCCACAGAGTTTTAGGAGAGCAAATCTTAAGTTTCCCAGTGAAGTCGCCAGAGATACTTCCCACCAAACTGAAGATTCTCAGTCTTGCATCCCCAACATGAGTCTATTAGATTGGAACTCCCCAGTAGACGTCATCAGGAATTCCCCCGAAGATTGGCATGCAACCCAGGCTCTTTATTCTCCAGCAGTAACCAGGAATTATTCTTCCCGGCAGCAGTCAAGATACTTTTCAGCCATCTCGGATTCATCTATCCTTTACAAGATAGCTCATCAGCTTACATACGCATTCATTTACATTCATATTACATAACATGGATTGTATCATGCATCATGACATTGCATATAACTAACTCCTTACCCTTTCAGGTAAGATCAGTCGAAGGACTAAAATCATTCCGAGATTCTTTCCAGGAATAGTTCAGATGTGACCCAGACATGGCAACATTCTAATGCTTATTCCAGACTTATCCAGATGCAGTTTTACACGAGCTCATCATCAGAGAACTCTACGCCGGTTCTCCCTTCAACTTCAAGACTTCTGAAAACAGTTTACGGGTTCTCCAAGTAACGGATGTTAACCTATCGCTTGTTCAGTTTCTTCTCAAGACTTCTGAAAATAGCTTATGGATTCTTCCCAACAACGGATGTTAATCTATCAACTTGTTCAGATGAAACTTTTGAAAACAGTTTACGGACGCTTCCCAACAACGGATGTTGCTCTATTGCTTATTCAACTCCAAGATTTCTGAAAGCAGTTCACGGGTTCTCCAAGTAACTGATGTTAACCTATCGCTTGTTCAGATTCTTCTCCAAACTTCTGAAAACAGTTTATGGATTCTTCCCAACAACGGATGTTAATCTATCACTTGTTCAGATGCAACTTATGAAAACAGTTTACGGGTTCTCCAAGTAACGGATGTTAACCTATCGCTTGTTCAGTTTCTTCTCAAGACTTCTGAAAACAGCTTATGGATTCTTCCCAACAACGGATGTTAATCTATCAACTTGTTCAAATGCAACTTTTGAAAACAGTTTACGGACGCTTCCCAACAACGGATGCTGCTCTATTGCTTATTCAACTTCAAGACTTCTGAAAACAGCTTACGGGTTCTCCAAGTAACGGATGTTAACCTATCGCTTGTTCAGTTTCTTCTCAAGACTTCTGAAAACAGCTTATGGATTCTTCCCAACAACGGATGTTAATCTATCAACTTGTTCAGATGCAACTTTTGAAAACAGTTTACGGATTCCTCCCAACAACGGATGTCAATCTATTGCTTATTCAGACCCCCAGTTCGAAGATGGTCCAAAGCATGGACACCTTCCTGATACTCATTCCAGATGGCATCTTTAAGCCCATCCCCGATAAGATTCCGTCACTCTTCCAGATGGCATCGTTAAGCCCATCTCCAAATGGCATCTTTAAGCCCATTCTCGCATCCATTACTTTGACGAGTGCAAATTTAAGGGCACTCTAGTGTCCAATCTCCTTTTACCCTCGAGTCACGAAAGGCAAAACTTGCCAATCTAACTCTTCGAATTCAAGAAGATTGAACAGGGGCAACTGTTGTACCCCAAAATTTGCCCTCCCATTTCTCATTGATTTCTCACCACAAAACCTTTGAAGATCAAGATCCAGTTAGGGTTTCATCTGCTCAAGACTTCTCCTTGCACTGTTGACCCAAATTAGGGTTTGTGTTTGCACAAAGATGTTTTGACCTAAAATGCCTAAGATGACTTTCTTGCTTCATATTGGACTCCCAAGTTTATCCATATCAAGTTTCAAGTCTTGATTCCAAGTTTTGCCCAGTCAATTGGACAGTTGACCTAGAAATCAGCTGTATTGGGGAAAAAGTCAACTGTGACCAATTGACAGTCAAATCTCATGAAAATTGACCCACATCAACATTATGAACTCATATGAACCATTTGATCAAGTTTGGATCACCATTCCACAAGAAATTTGATCAGATCACTAAAAGGGCAAAATGGTCATTTTTAAGGTTTTGACTGCACAAAGGCAATTTTTGACTGTTTGACCCAACCAATGGCAAACCAAGCTCACATATGGACTCAAGGACCCCATGGAATTATCTTGACATGCTCAACAAGTTCAAAAGATCCCAAGTACACAAGATTGACAACTGAATTTCCCAGTCAATTGATCAATTTTGACTGTATACTGAAAAGTCAAACTTTGACTTTTTGGTCAAAATCAAGAGTCAAGATTCATTTTTCATCAAAACATGCCAAATAATGAAACTTGTTCACCAAGAAATCAAAAAATGCAAATTAGGGTTAGAAATGAGAATTTTTCATAACTTAGAATTTTTCTAAGTTATGAAAAACCCTAATTTTTTCCCAACTTTGCCCCACTTTCTCACCAAGATTCATTTGGATTCAAGCAAAAGTCAAAACATGAAAGTTGTAGCTTGTTGCATAATATACAACATTTATTCACAAAGTTTTCCCAAAAGAAGCTTGTATCTCAAGTTACAATTTTTGGAATAAGGGTACTAAACCATTCTTAACTTAGTGAAATTTTAACCTATTTTGGCAAGGTTTTCTACCTAACTTCAAGACCATTTTCCATACACTTCCACTAGGAATTTCAATTTGCATTTCAAAGATGGATTGTAGTACATATTCCAAGCTTTCCAAAATGTCCAAGAACTCATCAAACAACCTCATAACTTGAGAGATTCGAATTTTGCAATATGGCAAAAACTCACTTTTGAATTGGTCATGTACATGTTCATAACTTATGCCATCTTCAAGTCAGCTTGGTTTGTGCTACATTACAGGTCCTTAAACCATCCAACACTCATAAATTTAATGCCAAACCTTTGTGCCAAAGTGTTGTTCTATGAGTTCAAGCATTACATACAAGTTTAATCCATTTATGGAAAAAGTGAAATAGCTATTTTTGAAAAGTTAAGCTTTATGTCCAATTGAAAATCCAACAAGTACAGATCAAATCTAATTGGCACAAGATTATGAGCATAACACACTGATCAAGGAGGAGCTTTGCAGCATGTTATGAGGGCCTCTACCTGCCTAAACCTCAACTTGACATTTTCTTGCTTAAGTGTTAAGAAACATCCCATATCACAACACAACTCTCATCTCAGCATTAGAACACTTAAGCAAATATTGTATACACTTTCTAATCATCCCAACTAGGCTAGAACACGAGCCTTTGGCCTCCAATACCTTGACAAACTCAGAATCACTCTAAAACTGCCCAAACAGAGCAACCTCTGCAGATTGAGTTCCACCTCTCAATCCTTTCAAGCATTCTTGCCCAAACCACTTCAGACACCTTCCCTACCATCAATCCAAACTATCCAAAGCATTAGAAGCAACCTGTAACTCCTCTAATCCTTTTGGCCATTTTCACTTTTCTGATTTGCAGGTGAAGTGCTCTAGCACGATTCAAAAGGTCTCAAGACAAAGTAAAGCTTGGAATAGCATCCCTGGACATCAAGGAAGCTATACCAATCATCACCTTGCACTGAAAGCTTCTCCATTGCCAGATAGAACTTCAACTGAACAGGTAAGTTCATGAACTCGTATCTCTCTTATTAGGCATTGTTAGCTTTAGGTTTGTGAAGAGAATATGTCACATTCATAGCCCTGAACATGTCCATGTAATTAGATTTCATTTATATTATGTGTGCTGCAAGAATTTTGAGTCTGAACATTGATAAAAAACTAGGTCAGAAATTGGGGAAGAAGAAATTCTCCCTCATCATAGAGAGTTAAGACAAGTTTTTTATATCCCTGAATTCGTCTCTTGATGCTGAACATTTTTGATGTTGTGAGTTTTCATTAAAAACCCAGGAATCAAGATGTTTGAAACAGTGAAGAAGGCGCACGTTTTTTGACATTTTCTGGCCAGAGGTTGAAGAAGGGTTATCTGGGCTGGGCTTGTTTTTGTATTTTCTTTCCACACACTCTTTTCACTTTGACACCCCCTAGGCCCATTTGGTTTATTTCAATAATTTTTTTACTTTTCTTTTTTCATTCTGACTTATTTATTTTTGCTTATAATATAAAAAATAAAAAAAATATTTTTCTCACCATTTTTGAATTTATAGGCATTTATTTGTTTAGTTTAGTTATTTGTACATAAATAAATAAATAGATACATTTTTACTTTAAATACTAGAAAAAATAATGTAAATATATATTTTCTGATTTTTATTACATTTTCCTTTTTGAAAATATTTTATGCAAAATATATTCTTTTTATAAATATTAAATATTATTATTTTTTTTATTTATAATACATATTTAGAAATTAATACATATATATATATATATATATATATATATATATATATATATATATATATATATATATATATATATATATATATATATATATATATATATATATATATATATATATATATATATATATATATATATATATATATATATATATATATATATATATATATATATATATATATATATATATATATATATATATATATATATATATATATATATATATATATATATATATATATATATATATATATATATATATATATATATATATATATATATATATATATATATATATATATATATATATATATATATATATATATATATATATATATATATATATATATATATATATATATATATATATATATATATATATATATATATATATATATATATATATTTATTAGTATATTTAGGTTAAAATACAAAAATACCTATATTTTTTATTTTATTAATATTTGACATAAAAAAATACTTTTTATAAATATACTCCATTTTATTTTATTTTTGTACATAATAAACAAATACTTGTATAAATTAAATAATATATATATTACTTAATAAAAATTAGGGTTTTGCCCTTAAAATACAAAAACTCCAAAAATAATACTTTTTTTATTTTATTTATTTGATATAAAAATCCTTTTTTTCATACATATAAAAAACCCTTTTTGCATCTTGCATATTTATTTTATTTCCATTTAATTTGTGCAATCAATTATCTTGTAAATAATTCCAAATTGATGTAATAGCTAGGTTTAAATTCCTTGTCAAAACCCCCCCATTTGAACATTTGTACCCCCTTCCCATATTATGTTGTAATAGCTTAGGAACTTTAAATTTCGCACTTTAATGCTTTCTAATTATACCATGCTAGAATTAGGGTTTGTATGCGAATCAAAAAACGACAAAATTAGTTTGACCTAATTTCAAGATAAACAAGCATGAAAATGGACAACACTAATCACACTTGCACCCCTAGGGTATTCCACTTGTTGCCTTCAATAAATGGGCCATATTGCATGTTAGGTCTCTTTGGGCAAAACAAAAACAATCAAATGATCATAGTCCCTCGATGACGCTTTCGAAAGTTGCCTAAAAATGATCAAGTCCCTTAAAGAAAAATTGCCCAAAGATACTTGGCACCATTGCAATTATGGTCTAAACGATGACCCGCGCCCGTTCCTTTCACATCCTAACACAAGATTGTCCACCAAATGCAATGGTGGAACAAAATTGTTAAAAGGGTTAAAACATAGCAATAATCTTTGAGAACTTTAGGGTAGATAGCTCTTAAGTACTTGTCAACTTGCAAAACAAAAACACTTGCCTATTTTTCAAACCACACTTTCAAAACAAACTTTCAAAAAATCTTGAAACATCTTTTCTAAAAGACAAACACCTTTTGTAAAACATTCGAGTAAAGAATTATTACAAGGGTGGCCTAGACAAGGCATCTTTTTTTAAAATCATTTTCAAAACCACACACAAAGCACCATTTCAAACAATTGAAAACCAAGGCAAGTTGATCTAAGCAAGTACCTAAGAGCCCATGGATAACCATGGATAGAAAGGGTGCTAATACCTTCCCTTTCTATAATCTACTCCCCGAACCCAAGAAAATATCTCAAAGGTTTTTGCTGTGCTTTTTAAACCTTTCCTTAGGATAAAATAAAAAGTCGGTGGCGACTCTTGCTCAACCGAAACATTTGCGAAAACAAACGCAAAACCATAGTCAGTTCTCCCACCATATCACACTCTCACTGCCTTGGTTCTAGTCACAACACTTACCTTTTACTGGAAACACGTTTTGACCATGAAATTTCAAATCCCTTTTCAAAACTTTCCTTCCAAATTGCTTGAGCTACAATTTATATAAATTTGGCGCGAGGGTGTGGTTGTCTTCGTCTTGAAGAGACGAAGCGAATGACATAGGTCTGAGCTTCTGATTTTACAGTTTGAGAGACCTGTAATTCGTGATGGCTGGAGGTTGAATATGACCAACGTGTCATTTTCCAACCAATGAAGGCGCGCCATCTGCATTTTTCAAATCCAGATTTAATTAATTATTTTGTACAATATTCACCAATGACCATGATATGCACAGCGCACCGGATCCCTTTGATTTGATTACTAACGCATTTTGATTGTCATCCAATGGTCCACATATTTTACTTTTATTTTCTTTTTCTGATTTTTATGTTTTAATTGTTTTAAATTTCAAAAAAATCATAGAAAATTCATTTTTAGTCCATAAAATCTAAAAAAATTTTGAAAAATATTTTTGATTATTCTCTTTCTGATTTTTATTTTTTCACAATTTAGTTTTGTGTTTTGGTATTTTTTATAAATTTTACACTTATTTGATTTGTTTTAAATGTTTAAAAATACTTTTATACATTTTAAAATTCTGAAAAAATTATGGAATGATCCAATGATATTGTGACAAATATTGGTGACCTTATTTTATTTTTTGTTTCTGAATTTACTATTTTTTACCATTTTTTTTGTTTATTTACCCATTTATTTTAATTTTAAAAATAGTTTATGACTTTAAAAAATTACCAAAAAATTTGTAAAATTATTCGAGCCTTTTTCTGATTTTTCTATGGTCTTAATTTTTATTTCTTGATTAATTTGAACATAGTTGATATTTTTCTCTTTATTTTCTATTTTTAAACATTATTTTAAAACCATTTTATGTATATTAAAATGTGATATTATTTTGTGACTATTTTCTGGTTGATCTTGGGTTAGATTTTGGATTATTAACTTTATTAACATCATTGGATCCATGGTGTTGAGTTTAACTCCACAAAAATGGATGAATGATTTTAATAATAGTTTGATTAAAATTTAATTCAAATGTGGTTTGTATATTTTTTCCCCACCCCTTTCATTTCATCCCCTTCTTATTACACTAGATATTGTTGGAGCATGATCTCTATATCATGTCTCAAAACAAATGGTGCATAGATTGCTATTGACCGGCCTCAAAATAGGTGCGACTTCTATATAAGTCCACTTACGATTTCTTAACATAGCACTAAATTTTGTCCCGATTCAAATAAATGATCATTCGTGGCCCAAACTTATGATTGCAAGCCCAAGTATGTTAATTTGATCTCTTTGATCCAATAACCTTGAGATTCATTGTGTGGCGGCTTTGGTTCTACCAATCCTCTAATGGATCTACAACACCTTTGGTCAATGCAAATAACTTAAACACCGTTGATCATTAAATGTTATTTATGATAATTCCAAATGGATGATATACTTGACAAAAAGAAAATGCAACTTGTTGTGTGGAGGCTTTGGTTCTACCAATCCTCTAATGAGTTCCAAATGCAAGCTTCAAGATGGTCATCCAACTAACAACTAATTATTGACTTGTTTTACCTTATGATTTCATTCTTTTTTATGCTTTATGTACCATTTACTTTTAGCATTTACATTTCATGCCATTTTCATCTTTGCTCATTTGAGCATTTACTTTCTTGCCATTTTTACTTTGCTCACTTGAGCTTTTATTTTCCTTTCTTAAGATACTTAATAATCAACATAAACCCTAAAAAATATTTAATGGTACTTAGACTATTTGGTTACTATCCTTGAGATTATGGAGCATGTGACTTTTCTTGGACTTGGAATTAGAAACCTTGGCCTATCTTGGAGACTTTGTCACCTTATCTGATTATTTTGTCTGGAGTTCTTGAGGTTCACCTCAAGACATTGGGTTGCTTGTTTGTTTTTGTGTGCAGGTTTTTATGATTACACCCTCTGTTTGTAATCTGGAATTCACCCGTATACAACCGTTACTCTGCCCAATTTTTGTGAAGACTTAATACACTTGAAGTTTGGTTCTCTCAAGAGGTCTAGTATTTTTGCTTGCTTGGTTTCAATCCAAGGAATGTGAATTCTATCTTGGATCATAATGTCAAGTATTGGCTTCTTATTGGTTAGATGGTTCTTATCCCTAGCTTTTATTTTATGCTTTAGGATAGTCCCTTCTTCTCCTCCCATCTTCTTCAATTTCAAAAATCTTCTTCCTCCCTTTTTTTTGAAAAAAAACTCTTCTTGTTTTTGAACTAGAACCACTTTTATAATAAACTTGGACTTATGTCCATGTATTTTCAAAACATTTTCATAAATAAACCCCAATCAACTTAATGATACCTTGACATTTTTTGTGAGAAGATTAAAAGTCAATCAATCTCATTTCAAACCATCTTGCCATTTTGGCTTTTTATCTTTAAAATTTTCTCAAAAAGATTAGACTCTTGTCAATCCTTGTAGTGATGCAAATAACTAAACTTCTACAATATGTAGTGAAGATAGATATTTTCCACTTGGGTGTTGAGTGAGGCATTGTTGATTTTAAAATCCAAGCCATATCCTCCACTTTGAGATGATGCAAATTCTCCTTTCTCATGGTTGTGGGTAGTAGGTATGTTTTTCACACGGACAATGACGATGATGTTTTATCTCATAAAATTAACCAATGCATTTGTGTTTCAAATTTTTAAAGAGGAACTAAGTGTACCCTGATCCCCTATTGCATGAAAGGTGGTACGTAGGCACTAAAGGTTCACTAAAGAAGTGAAAAACACAAGAAGGGGGGTTGAATTGTAAAACTTGAAATCAAATGCAGACAACACGTTATTTTTATCCCGGTTCGTTTGATCTCAAACTACTCCAGTCCACCCGTCAAGGTGATTTCGCCTCTCTCCAACGAGGTCTTAATCCACTATATTCAACTAAATATTACAACTGCTTTAACAACTGCTAAAGCCTTCTTGAGTCTAAACCACAGACCAGTTTCTCAAGGAGATTCTTTCTTACAAATAAATGAATACTATGTGTGTTGAATGTTTTCTACAAAAACTTTATATCACAACTGTGATAATACACAAATTAAGCTTATGTGAAACTAGGATGCTATAACTATAGAGTAAGCAATTTGAGAGATATAGCAAGCTGTATGAGTGAGGATGAAGATAATGTGCTTTATGCGTGTAAAGAGTTGTAGAGCATTAGCCAATTCATTTCTCACTGACTTGTTTATATAGCCTTGGAAAAGATACGTTGTAGTCAATTATTCCATTTCAATGCCCATTACGTTCTTTCCATATTGAGAAGATCTTTGTCTTGGAACACAGCCGTTGGTAATAAAGTGTCTTGAATGCACAGTACCGTTGTCAATTAAGCGTGTTATTGGCCTTGGCTTATTCTGAAGCTTCTAGGTGCTAATGATATTGTTTTGGTCTTGATCAGAGTTTAGAGTATGTTAAGCGCAGATCTGTTCATCAAGCTTCAGCGTAAGCACATGCTTTGATCTTCTGATGCTGGCATATGATATTTCATCTTCTGATGCTGGCATATGATATTTCATCTTCTGATGCTAATGTTAACATTCTTATGCTGATATCCATCAGAGTTTCTGTAAATGCACAATATAATTTTTAGGTAGCATATATGTCTCATATGAATTATACAATTTATTTAATCTAGCATTTTGTTATCATCAAAACTTTAACTTAGGGTAGTAGATTCAAACTTTGGTCTAACAATCTCCCCCTTTTTGATGATGACAAAAACCAGATATTTTCAATTGAAATTTAAAGAAAAATATCAGAGATAACCAAATAATAAATTTGTATCAGCGATAAACAGAAAGGTATCAAAGATAAGAGGATAGGGAATAGAAAGGTATCAGAGTTATGATCAGAAAAACTCCCCCTGAGTTTATTACTTCCCTTTTAATTCCATGAGTCCTTTAGCATCAGATCTTTATTGAACTTTCTTTGAGCATCAGATCTTTCTTTTACTAGAGCAGAGCTTCAGTGTATCAGAGATAATTAAATTCTTGTACCTGTAAGCTTATGCAGAACAAAGAAACATTCAAGTATATCAGAGTGTTAGAATGTTTGAGACTTTTGTCTCAGTAATCCGTTATTGAAAAATATCATTCTTTCTCCCCCTTTTTGTCAGCAATCAAAAAGTGCAAATAATTGAAGTTAAAAACGATCAGTGCAGAAAAACGATTGTATTCAGTTCAGAGCTCAGAAAATATTACAGATAACATGTAAAAAAAACAATGAAAACATCAAGAAACAAAGTCTAAGGTTGGGGAGGAAGGCGTGTGAACAGAGCTTCTAGCATGTTCTTAATCTGATCAGTGGTTTCCTTCTGCTGATGCACCATGCTGACTACATAGTCAATCTTACTATCCTGAACATTCATCCTTTCCTTCATTCGTTGATCATTCTCATCCATTCTCTCCTGCAGTCGAAGATCATTTTGCTTCAGCTCTTCAAGAGTCTGCCTGTCCAATGCAGCTTGAGAGATGTCAGAATCAGGATGCTTCTGAGAGCTTTCTACAATAACTTCTTCTTGACTCAAATCTTCAGCTGGAATCGTCTGTTCTTCTGCTGGTTGAACTGTTGAAGCTGGACGCTTTTCAGACCAAGGCTCACTGTCCAGAAGAAGCCCTTTAACATTCAGCAGACCTTCAACTTCTTTCAGCAGATTGCTGAAGTTCTGTTGAGCCTGTTCATAGCTTTGATCTTGCAGCTTAAAGGTTTCAGCGCATACCCATCCTCTGAATTGTGTCCAGAGTTGGTCTGAAACAGCATGATCAATCACTCCCGGACTAGCCTATTTTAGAGAAGAAATCCACTTCTGCATGTCTGTTTCAAAATTCAAGATGCTAGAACCAACATCTGGTTGTTTGGGTTTGGGAATGGCGGTTTTATTTTTAAGGGCAGCAAGGCGGTCAAGCACTGTTATATCAATGAAGGTCTTGATGTGGTCATATGGATTTTGCTTGTGTGAGGGAGTAGGAGAATCAGGAATGATTATTGGACTGGATGGGGTATTAGGTGGAGTAATTTCTGGTGAGGATGGTAGTTGAGGGATATTAACAGTGGTACCACTAGGAAATTGTATGGCTAAGGGTTGTGGTTCAGATGATTCAGATGATTGAGGTTCAGGGGTTTGAGCCTCAGAGTGTTGAAACTCAGGTTGTTGAGATGATTCGTGTTGAGGTGAGGGTGGATTAAGTTCTGGTTGTGGAGATGGAGGTTGTGGAATTTCTGGTTGTGGTGAATGTGGATCTTCTGGTATTGGTGAGGTGTAGTTTCTGGTTGAGGATTTGGATTTTCTGTATGGGGAGCGTAAGAGTGTTGATCTATTTCTGAAAGAACTTTTTCAAGTTCTGGTTCTGTTGTGGTTGTAGGTTTTGGATTGTGAGGTTTGGCGCGGGATCTTCTGAGGGTTAATGACTCAGAAGGGTCAAACTCAGGTTCAGTATCATCAATGATTGGAATGGGAATTGGGATTTCAATTGAAGCTGGGGTTGGAATAAATGTTGGAACAATAGATGAATTTAAAACATTAACAGAAGACATATTACCTCTCTTCTTTGGGGTCTGCTGAGACGATCCATCTGATGCAGCCTTTCTCTTCTTAGTCTTCTTCAGAGTAACCTCTGGTGCCTTCTGCTGAAGATCTTGAATGTTGAGATTGGGTGTTGTTCCATCAGCTTTGCTCGCATCCAAGTATCTCAGAACTATTCGAGGCTTGAAGTCAATCTCTGAGAACATGGGGAAGTCGTCCAGGGGAATTCTTCTGCTGGAGATTTCAGCAAAAGGAGTAACGCTGGGCTCCTTCTTAATGTTCTCTATCAGCTTCATCTTCTTGAGATTCTTGGCATTCAGCTGCTTGCCAACAGAAGGTTCTAGAGAGCTTATTTCCTGTGCCTCTGTCAAGTGTTCAATCAGCCTATTCTCCGTTAGAATATATGATATCAACCTGCCGAAGGGTATCCAATCCCTTTTAGTCCTTTCTTCTTCTCTAGTCTCTTTGACGCTGGTCCTCAGATGGTTGAACAGAAGATGAGCTAGATTAATCTTTACCTTCTGATTAATAAAATAGATCAGAAACTACTGATTTATGTTTATATAATCAGGAGAGCTTGTAGGCTTCCTGTGATTGAAACAACCTAGAATAATCTTTGCCCAAATTCTGTGCTGATCTTTCAAATCTCTTATTTTGCTGGAGGGAACCTCATGTGTGAAAACCTGCCTTGCTATAACAGCAACATCTGAGCACCTTTCTTCCATGTCTATACAACGGATGCCACCACCATTGTATCCAATCAGCCTTGCAATGTGATCTTCAGTAATCACTATCTTCTTTACCATGATAAACGAAGTAACCTGATGAGTTGAGGAAGACGCATGTATCCAGAATTCTTTAACCAAGATGGGGAACGTTGGACCCACCAACCTATCAAAGTACCTTTCCCAACCTTGTGCCTTAATTTCTTCAGACAAATCAAAGCCATTTTCCTTCAAACTGTTGAAATCTACTATCAATTCTGACAGAACTTCCAAGTTCTTGACCGGGGTGAGGAGCGTTCTGAAAGGAATCTGATACTGTTCAGAAGAAGCATCTTGCTGGGAACTTGCAGAAGGAGTGCTAGAAGATGCCATGTTCACACACAAGGGTTTTTGAGAAAAAGCTTTGAAAAGGGTTTCTTTGAGAAAAAATTAACACACAGTAAGAACACAGAAAAATGTTGAAGATTTGTATGTGACGGTAAAAAAGGAATGAATGATGTTTAAGGAGTTTAAATAGGTTTCAAAAAATGTTTTGAAAACATAAACGTTTTAAGAGAGAGAATTAAATCATGATTACTCGCATTTAATGTTGGCTGATTTTGGGGGATTTAGAAAGATATTTGGAACGGTTACCCATGACATGTGTCTCAATGCATCCAATCAGCACTTTGCCTTCTCAGAAGCGTGCACGCGTGTTCTACTTCAGGAATTAGCTGATGACTGGATGACACTTGTTTGATTTAGTGAACAACACATCTATCCTTGAAATGAAACGCTCAGATCTTTATGGATAGACTCTGATACAATCTGCATGTCTAGATTTCTGAAAGAAGATTGATCAGAAGTTCATAGTAAAATAAAACAAATTCTGAAGGTTAATATATAAAATTAAAACATTTTCACTCTGGGCAGAGCTTCATGCTGAGATGTTTCAGAATGAAGTTGAACCTATCTTCAGAAAGTGGTTTTGTGAAAATATCAGCCTATTGATGGTCTGTATCAATAAATTTTAAGTTTAAAATGCCTTTCTGAATATAGTCCCTAATGAAATGATGTTTTATTTCTATATGCTTAGCCCTAGAATGCAAAATTGGATTTTTACTTAAGCAAATGGCAGAAGTGTTGTCAAAGTATAGGAATGTTACTCTCAAATATCTGGAAGTCTTGAAGCTGACTTTTCATCTAGAGCATTTGCGTGCTGCATCCTGCTGCTGCTATGTATTCAGCTTCTGCTGTTGATAGCGCAATTGTGGATTGCCTTTTGCTGGACCAAGAGATCAGATTTTCTCCCAGAAACTGGAAGCTTCCAGAAGTACTTTTACGCTCTACTCTGTCTCCAGCAAAGTCAGCATCACAGTAACCTACTAAGCTGTAATCACTAGATTTTCTATAAAATAAACCCAGATTAGTAGTACCTTTCAGATACTTGAAAATTCGCTTAAAAGCTGTTAAGTGAGATTCTCTAGGATCTGATTGGAATCTTGCACAAATGCATACACTGAATAAAATATAAGGCCTTGAAGCCGTCAGATAAACAAGAGAACCAATCATACCTCTGTAGACCTTCTGTTCTACCTTTTTGCTTACCTCTTCTCTTTCCAGAATGCACGTGGGATGCATTGGAATCTTTGATGACTTACATTCTGAGAGATCAAATTTCTTCAGAAGTTCTCTGACATATTTGCTCTGATGAATGTAAGTTCCTTCTGGAGTTTGATTGATCTGAATTCCTAGAAAGAATTTCAGTTCCCCCATGAGGCTCATCTCAAATTCTGCCTGCATACACTTAGCAAATTTTCTTCCAAGAGAAGGATTAGTAGATCCAAATATAATATCGTCAACATAAATCTGACACACTAAGATGTCATTCTTAACTGTCTTACAGAATAAGGTTGTGTCCACTTTCCCTCTGGTGAATTCCTTTTCTAACAGAAAGTTACTTAGTCTTTCATACCAAGCTTCGGGAGCTTGTTTCAGACCATACAGTGACTTCTTTAGTTTGAAAACATATTCTGGATTTTTTGTACTTTCAAAACCAAGGGGTTGGTGCACATAAACCTCTTATTTTATATAGCCATTTAAGAATGAACTCTTGACATCCATCTGATATAGAGTGATGCCTTTATTAACATCAAAAGAAATTAAAAGTCTGATAGATTCTAACCTGGCGACTGGAGCAAAGGTTTCTGTATAGTATATCCCCTCTTGCTGACTATAACCTTGTGCTACCAGTCGTGCCTTGTTTCTGATGACTTCACCTTGTTCGTTCAGTTTGTTTCTGAACACCCATTTTGTTCCAATGACGTTGAATCCTTTTGGTCTGGGAACTAGACCCCACACGTCATTTCTGGTGAATTGATTCAGCTCTTCTTGCATTGCTAGAATCCAGTCGTTGTCCAAAAGTGCTTCATCAATTGAAGAAGGTTCAATCAGAGAAACAAGTCCCATGAGGGATTCTTCAGAGTTTCTGAAGTTGGCTCTTGTTCTGATTGGATCTTCCTTTCTTCCTAAGGTTGTTTCTTCTGGGTGATCCATGCTGCTTCTGGGTAGTCTTTTCTGAGGTTGATCAACAGATGTTGCTGGATTGCTCGCAGTGCCTCTTTCTGATGTTGAAGGAGTGTCTTTGTTGAGAGTTTCTGATGACTTGTCTTTAGAACCTGTGAATTCAACTTCCATACCTGCAAAGACTTCATTCTGCTTTGACTTTTCAGAGTCAAGCTTATCATCAAAACGAACACTGATTGATTCTTCCATAATATGTGTTTCTGTATTGTATACTCTGTACCCTCTTGAGCGTTCAGAGTATCCTAACATAATACACTTCTGTGCTTTAGAGTCAAACTTGTTCAAATAATTTTTTGTGTTTAGCATAAAACAAGTACATCCAAATGGATGAAAATATGAAATGTTGGGCTTTCTGTTCTTCCACAATTCATATGGAGTCTTTTCCAAAATATGTCTTATGGAGATTCTATTCTGAATGTAGCACACTGTGTTTATTGCCTCTTCCCAGAAGATCTTAGCAACGTTTGTCTCATTGATCATGGTTCTGGCTATTTCTTGCAATGTTCTATTCTTTCGTTCTACAACTCCATTTTGCTGGGGAGTTCTAGGACAAGAGAAATCATGCAGAATGCCTCTGTCATTAAAGAATGACTCAAAATCTTTGTTTTCAAATTCTCCACCATGATCACTTCTGAATTTAACGATTCTAAGATCCTTTCATTTTGAACTTGGTTACAGAAGGTGACAAACACAGAGTGTGACTCGTCCTTGTGTCTTAAGAACTTTACCCATGTCCATCTGCTATAGTCATCTACGATTACTAACCCGTACTTCTTGCCACTGACTGAAGCAGTTTTAACTGGTCCAAATAAGTCAATGTGCAGAAGTTCTAATGGTTTAGAGGTGGAAACAACGTTTTTAGATTTGAAAGCAGGTTTTGCAAACTTGCCTTTCTGACATGCTTCACACAGAGCTTCTGAATTGAACTTCAGATTAGGAATTCCTATGACCAGATTGAGTTTATTAATCTGAGATATTCTTCTCATAATAACATGCCCCAATCTTCTGTGCCAAATCCATTGCTCGTTGTTAACAGACAGAAGACACTTTACATTCTGACTTTTCAGTTCAGAAAGTTTGATTTTATAAATGTTGTTTTTCCTCTTTCCATTAAATAGGATAGTCCCATCTTTCTGACTAACAGCTTTACATGATTTTTGATTAAAGATTATATCATAACCGTTATCACTTAATTGACTTATGGATAACAGATTATGCATTAATCCATCTACTAATAGAACATTATTTATAGAGGGAAGATTTCCATTACCTACTGTTTTAGAGCCAATGATCTTTCCCCTCTGATTGCCTCCAAATCCTACGTGGCCTCCAGGCTTAAGTTCCAGGCTTTGGAACATATGCCTTCTTCCCGTCATGTGTCGTGAGCAGCCAGAGTCCAGGTACCATGACTGGTGTTTCTGATTTGCTGCTAAAGATATCTGCAACATGTATTATTTTATCCTTAGGTACCCATATTTTCTTGGGTCCTGATTTGTTAGCTTTACCAAAACTCTGGTTGAATTTTTGTTTCACAGAATAATTACTACTAGTATATTTAATGTCATGTGTGTGACCATACACAGTGTGAACTCAGAGGAGTGCGTTTAATAATTAGATCCATGGCATTCTTTGGTGTAGGTACCTTACCTTGGTATCCTATTCCCTTTCTGCCATTTCTGCTAACTCCATAGATCTTGAAGCCATTTTGCTTCTATCTATGCTTTTAGCAAGGAACTTCTGAAAGCTGTGATCATACTCCTTGATGATCTCATCAGCGCTGCTGGGAGTTTCAGAAATTGTTTTCTTCTGAGAGTTTTGTAAAAGATTTTCTAATTTTGAAATTTTATTTTTCAACTCAGAATTTTCCATTTTGAGACTCTCAGTTTTATCAAAGTCAGAATCAAGATTCCTTTTCAGGTTTCTGAAATTAACTCTGATCTGCTGATATCTTTCTAGAATTTCGTTAAGGCTTTCAGCAAGTTCAGCCTTAGTAAAATTAATTGCAAAGTCAGGGAATACCTCTTCGGTGTCTGATTCAGAGTCTGATTCAAAAGCTTCACTGTCTTCTGATATGTTAGCCATGAGAGCTATGTTTGCTCTCTCATCATCTGATTCTGAGTTAGCTTCAGACGAGTCAGAGTCATCCCATGTAGCCATGAGACTTTTCTTCTTTTCCCTTCCAAACTTCCTTTTGGGCTTTTCCCTCTGAAGCTTTAGACAGTCACTCTTGTAGTGTCCTTTCTCGTTGCATTCATAGCAGATGATGTCCTTGGTGTTTGGCTTTCTGCTTCCTTAAGAGCCTTCAGATTTTCTGTATCCAGAGGAGGAGTCTGACCTTCTGTATCTGGAGGAGGACTCATTTTGATCGGATCTTCTGTTATTCCTGAACTTTCTTTGCCTTTGCTTCCATAGTTGGTTTACTCTTCTGGAGAGGAGGGAAAGTTCGTCTTCTTCTGATGAGGACCCATCAGAAGTTTCTTCAACAACCTGCAAAACTTTGGAGTCAGATTTTCTGTTAGATTTTAACGCTAAAGGCTTACCTTGCTTCTGAGGTTCATCAGCTTCTACCTCTATCTCGTGACTTCTGAGGGAGCTGATAAGTTCCTCCAGAGAGAATTTGTTGAGATCTTTAGCTAGCTTTAGCGTTGTAACCATTGGCCTCCACTGTTTTGGCAAGCTGCTGATGATCTTCTTGACATGATCAGCAATAGAATACCCTTTGTCCAGAACTTTGAGACCAGCCACCAAAATTTGAAATCTTGAGAACATCGTTTCAATTGATTCACTTTCTTCTATTTTGAATGCCTCATACTTCTGAATGAGCGCAAGAGCTTTAGTTTCTTTGACCTGAATGTTGCCTTCATGCGTCATTCTGAGAGAGTCAAACATACTCTTTGCAGTGTCTGTTAGATATTTTTCATATTCAACGTAAGAGATGGCGCTGAGAAGAATAGTTCTGGCCTTGTGGTGATTTTTGAAGTCACGCTTTTGTTGATCAGACATTGCCTTCCTGTCAATCTTCTGACCACTTGCATTCACTGGGTGCGTGTATCCATCTGTCACCATGTCCCACAGATCAACATCATGTGCCAGAAAGAAGCTTTCTATTCTGTCTTTCCAGTAATCAAAATTCTCTCCATCAAAGACTGGAGGTTTGCCGCTGAATCTGTCTCTATCTTCATTGTTGTCATTGCTGGTGTGTTGATATGTTCCTGCCATTGTGTTTTTCTGACGCTGGATCTTGTACTGACACAGTTAAGTGTTTTAGCTCAGAACCAGGCGCTCTGATGCCAATTGAAGAAGTGAGAAACACAAGAAGGGGGGTTGAATTGTAAAACTTGAAATCAAATGCAGATAACACGTTATTTTTTATCTTGGTTCGTTTGATCTCAAACTACTCCAGTCCACCCGTCAAGGTGATTTCGCCTCTCTCCAACGAGGTCTTAATCCACTATATTCAACTGAATATTACAACTGCTTTAACAACTGCTAAAGCCTTCTTGAGTCTAAACCACAGACCGGTTTCTCAAGGAGATTCTTTCTTACAGATAAATGAATACTATGTGTGTTGAATGTTTTCTACAAAAACTTTATATCACAACTGTGATAATACACAAATTAAGCTTATGTGAAACTAGGATGCTATAACTATAGAGTAAGCAATTTGAGAGATATAGCAAGCTGTATGAGTGAGGATGAAGATGATGTGCTTTATGCGTGTAAAGAGTTGTAGAGCATTAGCCAATTCATTTCTCACTGACTTGTTTATATAGCCTTGGAAAAGATACGTTGTAGTCAATTATTCCATTTCAATGCCCATTACGTTCTTTCCATATTGAGAAGATCTTTGTCTTGGAATACAGCCGTTGGTAATAAAGTGTCTTGAATGCACAGTACCGTTGTCAATTAAGCGTGTTATTGGCTTTGGCTTATTCTGACGCTTCTAGGTGCTGATGATATTGTTTTGGTCTTGATCAGAGTTTAGAGTATGTTAAGCGCAGATCTGTTCATCAAGCTTCAGCGTAAGCACATGCTTTGATCTTCTGATGTTGGCATATGATATTTCATCTTCTGATGCTGGCATATGATATTTCATCTTCTGATGCTGATGTTAACATTCTTATGCTGATATCCATCAGAGTTTTTGTAAATGCACAATATAATTTTTAGGTAGCATATATGTCTCATATGAATTATACAGTTTATTTAATCTAGCATTTTGTTATCATCAAAACTTTAACTTAGGGTAGTAGATTCAAACTTTGTTCTAACATTCACAACCACGGCGGATGCAAAAAATTATAAAATAAATACGCTTCTTTCCTCACCTCCACTATCCACTTTTTATATACAACATTTTTTATATCCAAAATATACAGATTAAAGAGGCTCTTGTGGAGTACTGTAGATATTTAGGGTGTTAATACCATCCCTTTACATAACCAACCCCCTTACCTTGAATTTTCCCCCTCTTTTTGGGTTATTCTCTCTTTTCCCATTCCTTTGGAAACAATAAAGCGCGGTGGCGATTTTTATTTTGATTTGTATAAAGTCTAGTCAATCTAATGGCTTAGTCTTAAACATTTCTACCGCTACACTATGATGTATGAATGTGAGATGCATATTTTTCCGGGAAAATAAATCCCTGACTACTGCTGAGGAGTTCTGGGAAGCTGAATCTCGGATGGCTGTTGAGGATGAAGAATATACATATCTTTAAACCTTGTTTAAAGGATGCTTCCGTCGAGGATTATCTCTTGCATGTTAGCTGTTAGCTGGTCGGATCCAGGCTTCACAACAATTAGCTAAGGATGAGGAAGTCAATTTTTATCTGTTCGGATTCCAGGCTTCACAATAACCTACTAGGGAAGAACAAATTAACTATTATCTGGTCGGATTCCAGGCTTTAGGGAAAATTTCTTGAAATTGAATTGTTATCTGGTCAGATCCAGGCTTTATAGTAACTTAAAGTGGTGACTACTATCTGGTCGGGTCCAGGTTTCATAGTTTTTGAAAAGTTATACTATTATCTGGTCGGGTCCAGGCTTCATAGTGACTCGCTAGGGATTGTAGCTAGTTGTTATCTGGTTGGACTCCAGACTTCATAATAACTTGCTTGAATAGACGAATTTAAACTGATATCTGGTCGGATCCAGGCTTCACAGTAACTTAACGACATTAAATCGCTATCTGGTCAGATTCCAGGCTTTGTAGATTTCTGAGGTGGATGAATTTAATTACTATCTGGTTGGGTCCAGGCTTCACAATAAACTTGTCTGAAGAGATAGAGTTGAACTGATATCTGGTAGGATCCAGGCTTCACAACAAACTTCTGATGGGAATTACTATCTGGTCGGATTCCATGCTTCACAATAACTTGTGTGAAATGATAAAATTAAACTGATATCTGGTCGGGTCCAGGCTTCACGGTAACTTGCTGGGGTAGAGGCAAACTCTATTGGGGAAGAGAAATTAAACCTTTGTCTCGTTGAGTCCAAGTTCTTCAATATCTAGAAGAGTTAAACAATTATCTGGTAGGGTCCAGGCTTCAAAGTACTTGGAGAAGTTACACTAATATCTGGTCGGGTCCAGGTTTCATAGGGTCTTGAGAAGTTAGCTATCATCTGGTCAGGTCCAGGCTTCATAGTAACTGAAAGTTGTACTAATATCTAGTTGGGGCCAGGCTTCATAGTATTTGAAAGGTTTTCACT
Organism: Vicia faba; assembly: GCA_948472305.1. Taxonomy (NCBI): domain Eukaryota; kingdom Viridiplantae; phylum Streptophyta; class Magnoliopsida; order Fabales; family Fabaceae; genus Vicia; species Vicia faba. The sequence continues at coordinate 985,675,596 of OX451739.1, forward strand.
ATTATCTTGTCGGGTCCAGGCTCTATGGTGACTTAAGAAGTTGACTATTATCTGGTCGGGTCGAGGCTTCATAGTAGCTTGAAAATTATACTATCATATGGTCGGGTCCAGGCTTCATAGTAGTTTGAAAATTATACTATCATTTGGTCGGGTCCAGGCTTCATAGTAACTTGGAAATTGTACTATCATTTGGTCGGGTCCAAGCTTCATAGTATCTTTGGAGATAGCAAACACTTTGTTGAAGACATTACTGGGGATTAGGGGTTGTGGCCATCTGATTTGTAATGGTCGGAAAAGCAAACTCAAGCTGGAGAGGATAGATTATGCGGGGGAATTTTGCTGTTTGTTGGTTGTTGTATGTTGGGGAAATAAACCCGGTTGGGGAAATGAACCCGGTTGGTGAATACTTGACAAACTGCTGACGAGGTGAGTTCTTTTAGGAAGAGATCCATAAGGCTTCTTCTTTTAGGACCAACTTAGCTGGGGAGAAAGCTGTCAATAGATTGAGACTCTGGCTGGGTATCAACCTATGCAAAAAGACTTCGTGGGTAACTCTGTTGAGGGAAAGGTTTATTATAGCCGTCTTGTGGGGATAATGTTAATGAAATAAATATGTTGGGATATTCCATATACAAAAAAGATGCTTGCTGCTGCTTAGCAGGACACATGTGCCAAATAGTTTTAATTATGTTCACATGCATATGTTCGTTCAATTTTAGTCATTGGACATTTTTGCATTCAAAACAAAAACAGAAAGTTTGCACTTCAAAATATATTTGTATTGATATTTTGCCCATGAATAGGCGTTTTCGTACTAAGAGACGGAGATCCTAGTAAGAGGAAATCGTAGAAAGGAAAACAAAGATAATAGCCATGTGGAAGTGATCTCATTGCATTCTAACTCTACTATTTCCCCAATGTCTTAGAATGCCCCTTGTCATTGACGAAAGTTGATTGGATTGATCTTGGACTGTTTGAACTCAGACTTTGGTAATAAAGTCGACTGTGGTGATTCCACGGGACATAATCATACGCTTTCAATCCTTAACTTTTTCCTGGACTTCCCTTTCGAGTTTTCAGCCCACCAGGATACACATTTTGCCCAAGTCGCCCTTTCGGGATTTCAACTTACCGGGTGTACAATCTTTTGCATATATGCCTAATTTTTGCCCGAGCCTTTTGGTTTGCCGGGATGCCCTTATTTTGCCTAGGTGTGTCAACCTAGCGGGTCCTTTAAGCGTAGTATTTTTTAACTATGTCCGCGTTCACAGGATGTGGGAAGTCTTCACCATCCATGGTAGTCAACATCATGGCACCACCAGAGAACACTCTCTTGACAACAAATGGCCCTTCGTAAGTGGGAGTTCATTTTCCCCTGGGGTCGCCTTGTGGCAGAATGATACGCTTTATCACGAAGTCACCAGCTTGATATACTCGAGGCCTGATCTTTTTGTTGAAAGTCTTGATCACGCGCTTTTGGTACATCTGACCATGAAAAACCGCAGCCAGTCGCTTTTCATTGATCAAGTTCAAATGATCCAAACTTATTTGAATCCACTCATCTTCACCTAGGCCTTCCTCATTCATAATCCTTAGTGAGGGAATCTGAACTTCCACTGGTAGAACTGCTTCCATGCCATAGACTAAAGAAAAAGGAGTTTCCCTAGTTGAGGTCCTAGCTGAAGTACGATAGCCATGAAGAGCAAACGGTAACATATCATGCCAATCCTTGTAGGTTACTACAATCTTCTGCATAATCTTCTTAATGTTTTTGTTGGCCGCTTCCACTGTGCCATTCATTTTAGCTCTATAAGGAGAAGAATTGTGATGCTTGATTTTGAACTTAGTGCAAAGTTCCATAATCATAGCATTTTTAAGGATAGTCCCATTGTTGGTGATGATCCTTTCGAGGATACCATAGAGGCATATGAGGTTATGTTTGATGAATCTGGCTACCACGTTCTTTATGACTGAGGAAAATGAGGCAACTTCAACCTATTTGGTGAAATAATCAATAGCGACAAGAATGAAGCGATGTCCATTGGAATTAGTGGGCTTGATCTCTCTAATCATGTCAATGCCCCATATTGCAAATGACCATGGAGCGGTCATGATGTTTAAAGGGATAAGAGGCACATGGACCTTGTCAGCATAGATTTGGCATTTATGGCAAGTTCTTGAATGTTGATGGAAATCAGGTTCCATTGTTGACCAATAGTAGCCAGCCCTCAGGATCTTCTTGGCCATGGTATGTCCGTTAGAGTGAGTCCCAAAGAGACCGTCATACATGTCTTCCATAATTTCCCTTGCCTCCTTCTTGTCCACACATCGGAGTAGAGTAGAATCATGGTTGCGCTTGTACAAGATTCCGTTACTTAGGAAGAATTTGGCTGCAAATCTTTGTAAGAACTTTATGTCATTGATGGATGATCCTTCAGGGTACTCTTGTGCTTCAAGGTATCTCTTCACCTCATGGTACCAAAGCTTTTCTGTGTTAGTATCAAGCTCACAGCAGTGCGCAGGTTCGTCGAATCTTTCAATGGTAATCATATGAGCTTAGTTGTCCCATCTGACCTTGAACATAGAAGACATCATGGCCAAGGCGTCAGCTAACTGATTTTCTTCCCTAGGGAAGTGTTCAAAGGTGATCTCTTCAAAGTAAGGAATCAGAGATAGCACAAGCTCCTTGTAAGGGATGGGATTAGGGTGCTTAGTATCCCAATCTCCTTTTACTTGGATAATCACTAGAGAGGAGTCCCCAAACACATTCAAATGCTTGATCCTCAAATCAATGGCAGCCTTCAGACCCAAAATGCATGCTTCGTACTCAGCCATGTTGTTCTTACAATCGAAGAACAATCTGGCAGTGAAAGGAGTGTGGAAACCTTCAGGGGATATGATCACATGACCAATTTAGTTACCCAAGGCGTGGGAAGCCCCATCGAAGACCATAGTCCATCGGGATCCTTGTTCAGGTCCGTCATACGGTCCAGGTTTCGCGTAGTCGGTCACTAGCATGATGTTCTCATCTGGGAAGTCAAAGTTCATAGAATGATAATCATCAACAACTTGATGGGCCAAATGATCTGCTAGTATGCTTCCTTTGATGGCCTTTTGTATTGTGTATTGAATATCATACTCAGTCAAGATCATTTGCCATCTAGCTATCCGTCCGGAAAGAGCAAGTTTCTCAAAGATGTACTTGATTGGGTCCATCTTAGAAACCAGTAGAGTGGTATGAGTCAACATATACTGTCAGCTGGTGAGCAGGCCATGCCAGAGCGCAACAAGTTTTCTCGATAAGTGAATATCTGGTTTCACAGTCGGTAAACTTTTTGCTCATGTAGTAAATAGCATGCTCTTTTCAGCCAGAATCGTCATGTTGGCCCAAAACACACCCCATATAATTCTCTATCACTGTCAAGTACATGATCAAGGGTCTTCCTTCAACCGGAGGCATGATGATAGGAGGTTCTTGCAGATATTCTTTGATTTTGTCGAAGGCAGCTTGGCATTCATCACTCCATCTGACTACTTGATCTTTCTTCAAGAGTTTGAAGATGGGCTCACAAGTATCAGTTAAGTGAGATATGAAGCGAGTGATGTAGTTAAGAAGACCCAAGAATCCTCTAACTTCTTTTTCAGAATGGGGGACTGGCATTTCTTGGAGGGCCTTTACTTTGACAAGATCGACTTCAATGCCTTTACCACTGAAAACAAAACCTAGAAGCTTTCCAGATCTTACTCCAAATGTGCACTTTCTAGGGTTCAACCTCAACTTGTACTTTTTTAGCCTCTTGAATAGCTTGTACAGGTGATCGAGATATTCCTCTCCAGTTTGTGATCTTGCAATCATATCAACCACATATACCTCTATCTCATGATGGATCATATCATGAAATAAAGCTACCATAACTCTTTTATATGTTGCCCCCTGCATTCTTTAATCCAAACGGCATGACCTTGTAGCAAAAGGTGCCCCATTGCGTAACGAAAGTAGTCTTCTCCATGTCTTCAGGAGCCATCCTAATTTGATTATAGCCAGAGAAACCATCCATGAAAGAGAAGACTTTATGTTGAACAGTGTTATCGACCAAGACATTAATATGAGGTAGAGGGAAGTCATCCTTGGGGCTTTCCCTATTCAGATCCCTATAATCTACGCACATGCGAACTTTTCCATCTTTCTTTGGTACTGGAACCAAATTTGCATCCCATTGGGATAAGATGTCACAGCTAGGAATCCTGCATCAAATTATTTCATCACTTTAGCTTTTATCTTTTCAGACATGTCCTGCCTCATGCGACGAACTTTTTGTTTGACAAGAGGACAATCTTCCTTTGTCAGCAGACGATGAACTACAATGTCGGTATCCAACCTTGTCATATCTTCATACGACCAAGCAAACACTTCCACATAGTCATGCAACATATGAACCAATCTTCTTTTGACACTGCTTTCTAGGTTAGTGCCAATCTTGACCTCTTTCTTGTCTGTCTCGGTACCTATATTGATGACTTCAACTGACTCTTCGTGCGGCTGAATAGCTTTTTCCTCTTGTAATAGAAGTCTGGCTAGTTCTCCCGGTATTTCACAATCTTCCCCGCCTTCGTCTTTGGCTTGGTTAAATGGACGTTCAAAGTCATAGATGGCAATAGTAGAGTCATTGGTAATGAGATCTAGAGTGGATGGGGACCTGCAAGAGTGTGCATGTGTGCATATAAGACACATGCTATTTTGAGAAACATATTTGAAGAAAAAATACAGACAATGAGCACAAAGATTTGAATGCAAAAGAGTCCAATGGTTTGTATTGAATGATCATATGATAAGATGAACATAAATAAAACCCTTGACAAATGGACCAAAGTGCCCCGGGCCAGACACATGGCTTAAAAGTCATTGTTTAATATTACAGACAAAATGTTCTTGAATTAATAAAAAGCAATAAACAAGTGATTACTCCTCAATGAAGGAGATGGGGAAGAAGTCCTTTGCATGACAATTGTTGAGCTTTGTTGTAGTAGGATATACCTAATCTTCAAATTCAACCTCATCATCAGAATCACCTACATCGTTAACTTCATGACTCCCAATACGGAGAGGGGGCTTCCCTGCACGAGCCTACCTCACTTCTTTCTGAGCCTTGATAGTGAAACCCAAGTATCACAACTTCCTTCTTCGACTGCAGCACGAGCATCTTTAAATGAAACCATCTTTGGCACGACCTTAACAGCTTTGGACACATCAGAGGAAAATTTGGCAGTAGCAATCATTGGTGGCACAACTTCAAAAGCCTAACATGGGGTTTCTATAAATTCTCCATCCATATCCACGTATTTGAAAGAGTTGAGGTGGCTTACCATGAACTCCTCCTCACCACAGACAGTGATAATTCTTCCTTTGACTGGATACTTGAGCTTTTGATGAAGAGTTGACGTTACTTCCCCAGCTCCATGGATCCAAGGGAGATCCAACAAACATGAGTAGGTGGGACAAATATCCATGATGTAGAAAGTAGAGTTAAAAATATGTGAGCCCACCTTGATGGGGAAGTCCGCCTCTCCATGAACTGTCTTTTTGGACCCATCGAAATCCCTCACAATGATATCAATTGGCTTTAAAACTAGTCCTTCACAGTCTAAACATTCCAACGCCCCCTTGGGTAGCCCGTTTAAAGAAGACCCAGTGTCAACCAGAACATGTGCTAAGGTAGTCCCTTTGCATTCAACAGAAACATGTAGAGCTTTATTATGGTTTTTTCCAAGTGGTGCCAGATCAGCATCCGAGAACCCTAAACCATTATCGACCGTCAAGCTTGCCACACAATTTTCAAACTGGTCTGTTGTGGTCTCATGAGGGACATGAGCCTTCTTCAAGAACCTGATTAATGCCCGAGCATGAGCATCAAAACAAAGTAGCAAAGATAACATGGAAATCTTGGAAGAGGTTTGCCCCAACTGCTCCACAATCTTGAAATCGCTCCTTTTTATAATTTTCAATATCTCATCCATTTCTCGAGCGGAAGGTTCCCCACCAGCAACGTCTTTTGTGGGTATTTCTATCTCAGAAGGCTCTACTACCTTCTCTTTTCCCCTCGAGTCAGCACTAGGCTTAGCAGCAGTGATGCGGACAGGCGTCTTTGTAGCAACTGGTGGTGAGATGTTGGGTGAAAAGATTCTCCCAGTCCGGGTCACCTTACTAGAGCCAGTAATGTTACCAATATCGTCAGCTTCGCTTTCTTCAATCCAAGCGTCTTGCTTTATCCCATGGTAAAACACCTCAGCACCATAGTTCCATGGCACTGCTTTGTTGAAAGAGTATGGAATTGGTCCGGGAGCGGTAATTATCAGAGGAGCAACAATTGGTTCATTTGAAATCCTGATAGGACATTTGGAGGAGATCCTAAGAGGCTTTTTTGAGATGGTTATGATGGAGATATCTTCACATTTATTGGTCAAACTTTTGGCAGGCAGAGTCTTCTCAAATAGGATCTAATGGCTATTCATTAGGCGTTGAATTCCTTCCTTCAGCCCTTCGCATCCATTGAGTTGTTTGGTATAACAAACATAATCCTTCACAGAGCCAGGGACAATCCCAGATTTCAACAGATTCTCTTTATTAGTGGTTAACGGAGTAGTCAAGTCTTTGACGAAGGAAACGAAAATGGTATCTTCAACAGCATTGACACCCTCACCATGATTTGGCATAGGCGCGGTGATTACATTCGTAGTTAGAGGAGGATAAAATTCAATGGTCTTGTTGTCTATTAAGTCTTGGATCTTATTCTTCAGTGCCCAACATTGGTCAGTCTCATGTCCGGGACTATTTGAGTGATATGCACATTTGGCATTCGGATTGTACTTTGGTGAAGAGGTATCTGGATTGGCCGGAGGATCACACAGTGTCACCAAATTAGCCTTTAGTAGGTGTTGTAAGGCTTGGGATAATGACATGCCTATCCTTGTTAATTGGCTTGGTGGAGCCTGAAATCATTGACGATTTGAAGATGGTCTTTGAGCAGGAGTTGGATTGGAAATTCGGACAACATTAACAGACGGATGGTCATCCTTCTTGGTACGGGCCCTTTCCCCATATGCAAAATTGATTTCTTTCTTCGTGGTAAAAGGTTTCTTTATGGGATTGGAAGTGGAGGCAGATGCTATGGGGATCTTCCCGCTTTTGATACCGCTTTCAACTCTTTCACCGGTTAAGATCAGCTCGGTGAAACTGGAAGAAGAACAACCAACCAATAAGTTAAATAATGGACCAGATAAAGTTCCCATAAACATGTCAATGTTCTCCATATAATTCAAAGGTGGTTGAACCCTACTAGCGAGGTCTCTCCACTTTTGGGCGTACTCTTTGAACCCTTCATTCTTCCCCATTGTCATGTCTTGCAACTGAACTCTTGTCGGCGCCAAGTCGGTATTATACTAGTATTGGTGGTAGAAAGCGGTAGCTAAGTCTTCCCATGTATGGATACGGTAACCATCCAATTGGTAAAACCACTCTAGTTGCGTCCCAGCCAAGCTTTCTTGAAAAAAGTGAACCTAGAGTTTCTTGTCAGTGGTGTGCGGTTGAATTTTGTGCACATAAGACTTTAGGTGAAGGTTTGGACATGAAACCCCATCGCATTTTGAAAAAATTGGTATCTTGAATTTGTGGGGAATGACAACCCCAGATATTAACCCCAAATCATAAAAATCTAAACCGGGGACGACTTGAATCTCAACAGCCTTCAATCTGTCTTCTAACTGCTTGTATTTGACATCGGCAGGAGGATACTGCTCATCAAAATAATCATCATCATCAGACGCTTGATCGTTGATACACCCAGCCTAGGTACTCCTAGCCTCTCCAATCTGATTCTCATCTTCCTCAGATGAGTCTTCCACTGTCGGGATCTGATAGGCCGACTCTTTGAATCTTCTACCCATGTTGACCAAAGCTTTCCTCTTTGGTTTCTTTTTGGCTGCTAGTAGCACCATCAAGTCTTGTTGCCCCTTGGCTAGGATCAACATAGTCTCTTGAAACTGAGAGTTTTGTGCTTGTAGGTCCTTCAATATTTTCTCGAGATCCATCTTATTGAAATAAACAACAGAAAGATAAGGAAACCTGTCATGGAAAACCTGTTATGTTATGATGCATTGAAAATGTGTATGCAAATGATTTCAAGGATTTATGAAATTTAAATTTGTATAGACAAAGAATGAACAAACGTCAAATTTCATTAATTAGTTCAAAACGACTACCATGGCACGTTGATAGGTTGCCCCAGCATTCTTCAGTCCGAATGGCATCACCTTGTAGTAGAATGTGCCCCACTGTGTGACAAATGTTGTTTTCTCAATTTCCTCAGGTGTCATTTTGATTTGGTTGTATCCTGAGAATCCATCCATGAAGGAAAATACCTTGTGCTTGGCTGTATTGTCAACCAGGATACCTATGTGGGGGAGTGGAAAATCATCTTTAGGGCTGGCCCTATTCAAGTCTCTATAGTCCACGCACATTCGTACTTTGCCATCCTTTTTAGGCACGGGAACATTATTGGCAACCCATTGGGGAAAGGAAGTGACAGCCAAGAATCCAACATTGAATTTCTTTATGACCTCCGCTTTCATCTTTTCCGACATATCGGGTCTCATGCAACAGACCTTTTGTTTTACTGGTGGACAATCTTCTCTTGTAGGCAAATGATGTACCACGATGTCTGTATCAAGTCCTGGCATATCTTTATATGACCAAGCAAAGATCTCAATATAATCATGCAATAGCTGAATCAGGAGCTCCTTGACATTGGGCTCTAGATTAGCACCCACCTTGACCTCTTTTCTATCCTCCTCAGTACCCAAGTTGATTGTATCCACCGGTTCCTCATGAGGCTGAATAGCTCTTTCCTCTTGTTGTAGTAGTCTGGACAGTTCCCCCGGTACTTCAAAATCTTCCCCACCTTCGTCTTCGGCTTGGTAGATTAGATCCTCAGAGTTATAAAAGGCCATAGCAGTATCGTTACCCATGGGATCCGGAATGGAGGGGTATATGCATTTGTGAGTGTGGGTGTGTGTAAGGGTATAGCCATCTTTTAAAAAATAAATGTAAAAGAAAAACAATGAGCACAAAAAGTTTGTATGTGAAAAACGTCCATGATTCATTGAATGTCATATGAAGATGAAATAAAAACCATTACAAATGGACCATTGTTCCTCGGGTAAGACACAAGGTTTTAAATGTGTGGATTATTTACAAGTCCAACAGAAATGTAAAGATAAATTACTGAGGGATGAAAGTTATTGGGACAAAGTCTCTGGCTTCCCAATTGCGAAGTCCTCCGTTGACAGTTGGAAATATCTAATCCTCCAAGCTGCAATCCTCTTCCCTATCTTCCACTGTTTTGACCTCTCGGTTGCTAATCTTCAAGGGTGGCCCTCCGGCACGGGCACGGCGCACAGCCTTCTGAGCGCTTGAAGTAAACCCTAAGCCAAACTTGTCAGATTTATACGGAATATCCGGAAGTTGACCCCAGATTATGCATCCACCCTCCTCTACTACTACTGCCTTGGCGTCATTCAGAGATGACATCCGGAGCAGAGGTCTTGTGATCTTGGGGATCTGGGATACCGTCTTGGTTACTGTTACCTCTTGGGGAATTTCTTCGAAATGTTGAAAAGGAGTTTCAATGAACTCGCCGTCCAATTCCACATACCGGAAGGAATTGAGGTGGCTAATCATATATTCTTCCTCTCTGTGGACAGTGATAATCTTTCCCTGGACTGGATATTTCAACATCTGGTGCAGTGTAGAGGTGACAACGCCGACATTATGGATCCACGACCGTCCTAGCAGACAGGAGTAAGAGGGGCGGATGTCCATTACATAGAAGGTTGAGTTTAAAGTTTGAGTCCCAACCTTTATGGGGATATCCACCTCCCCGTGCACCATCCTCTTTGAGCCATCAAATGCTCTCACGACTATGTTAATGGGTTTCAACGTCAGTCCTTCGCAGTCCAGTATGTCGAGAGCTTTCTTTGGTAAAACATTCAAAGATGAGTCATTATCCACCAAGACATGGGCCAGAGTTGTTCCTCTACATTCCACAGAGACATGCAATGCCTCATTGTGCTTTCTTCCCCTTGGTGTCCGATCAGCATCCGAGAAGCCTAGGCCATTATCCGCCGTCAGGCTGGCCACACAATCTTGAAATTGGTCAGCAGACGTCTCTTGAGGCACATGGGCTGTCTTCAGAAACTTCACCAGAGCTTCCGCATGTGCCTCTGAGCACAGTAACAATGCCAGCATGGAAATTTTGGAGGGAGTTTACCCAAACTGTTTAACCACGTCATAGCCGCTCTTCTTTATTATTCTCAGGATTTCCTCCATTTCCTTCTTGGAGGTTTCGGGGATAGTTAGTGGTTGAGCCTTCGTCCGGACAGACTCTTCTTGAATACTTATTACTCGAGTTTTAGCAGTAGAAGTGTTGGTAGGGATAACATCATGGGTTGTGTCGTCTTTGTCAATAGGAGCACTTGCAGGTATGATTAGCGGTATGGAAGTCACCTTTGGAGCAGCCACGGGTCCAAAAACTGCCTTTGGGGGGGGGGGAATTTCTGGAGAGAAGATTCTACTACTTCGGGTAATCTTACTGGTTCTGGCAATATTGCTAATGTCAGAGTCTTCTTCTTCGGAGCTCATCTCTTCGGTGGCCAACCCATCTTGTGTGATGCCATGGTAGTAGATGTCTCCACCATAATTCCACGACACCGTTTTGTCTGATTCATACGGGACTGGCCCGAGCATTGTGATTATAAGAGGAGTAGTTTTTAGAACCGATGTAATCCTAACGGGTCTTTTGGGGACCCTGGAAGAATTGGCGGAGATGGTTATGATTGAAACGTCTTCAACAGGAACAGGTGAAACAGGAGCACTTTCAAACAGAATCTCTTAGATGTCTATCAAGCGTTGAATGTCTGTCTTCAACAAAGGGCAAACAGTTGGTGAGGATAAGCAAAGATGGCAGTCTTCATTACAACCCAGGAATACACGGCTTTCAACAAATTTATCTTAATAATTGTGAGTGGAGTCAAAAGTTCATCAACTGTAGTAACAAACAAATCTTCTTCGATAACATTAGCGTTATGGCTATGTCTTGGAATGGGAGCAGAAATGACGTTTAGCTTCTCGGGTGCATCAAAATCAATCTCTTTTGCATCTATAAGAGCTTGAATTTTGTTTTTCAAGGCCCAAAAGTTGTTAGTGTCATGACCCAGACTTTCGGAATGATATGCGCATCTGGCATTTGGGTGATAATGAGGGGACGCTGTGTTGGGGTTATTGGGAGCTTCTTTTAAAGTTACTAAATTGGATTTCAAAAGGTGCGGTAAAACCAGGGATAGAGTCATATTGATTCTGGTGAATTTCCGGACTGGCCTTTCCACCCTCAGTTGATTACTTCTTGGTTGATTAGATGTGGTCTTTTGGATCATAACAGCTCCTACCATTGGTCGGCATTCAACTCTCCCTTGGTTCCTTTGTGGATAAACAACAGATACCTCCTTCTTCCCAGTGAAAGGCTTTCTCATAGTTGTAGAGGCAGATGAGTCCTTCTGAACCTTTCCACTTTTTATGCCAGCTTCCACCCTCTCTCTGGTTAGTATTAATTCAGTAAATCCTGTAGATGAGCTTCCAATCAGATGGTTAAAGAAAGGGCCTGGCAGAGTGCCTAAGAACATATCCACCAACTCCCTTTCAGACAGAGGGGTTTGAACTCTTCCAGCTAGATCTCTCCATTTTAGCACGTAATCCTTGAAACCCTCATTGGAAGCCATGGCCATACTCTGAAGTTGAGTATGGGTAGGCTCCAAATCTGCATTATATTGGTATTGCTTATAGAAAGTTGCGGCAAGATCTTCCCATTTGTGGTGTTGTCCCTTTCAAATTGGTAAAACCAATCGAGTTGTGTTCCAGATAGGCTATCTTGGAAAAAATGCACCCACAGGTTTTTATCGGCGGAGTGCGGCTGGATCTTTCTCACATATGATCGGAGGTTCATTTTAGGACATGACACCCCATCATATTTTGCAAACAAAGGCACTTTGAACTTCGTGGGAATCACAATCCCTGATAGTAGTCCCAAATCTTCAAAATCTAAACCCGTTACCCTTTGTATTTCCATAGCGCTCAAACGCTCTTCAAGATGTCTGTACTTATCATCAGCTGGAGGATACTGTTCCTCGGAGTAGTCTTCCTCTTCTTCCTCCTCTTCAGATTCTGACGGAACCGTTGTTTCCTTTCCTTTTCCTTCATCAGATGTTGTTTCGAAATTCAAGGTTCTTCTAGTTTGTCCTTGAAACCTTCTCCCCATGATTACAACACCGGTTGGTTTCTTCTCTTTATTCTTCTTCTCTTTGGCCAATAGAGTCTTCAACTCCTCTTGTCCTTTTGCCAAGGTTGTGATTAACTGTTGGAACTGCGTGTTTTGAACTTGAAGATCTTTGACTGTCTGTTCGAGATCCATCTTACTAAAATAAACAGTAGAGAGATGAGGAAACTCATTGCAAAAGACATGTTTATGTTATGATGAATGATATGTGCATATGTAATGTTTTCAAGGATTTTTAAAGATTCAAGTTCGTTTTAGACAAAAAGGAAACACACGTTATATTAATAAGATAGAGTTTGAGTACATCAATGCCCCTTGGGCAAAATAATACAACACTCTAAGATAAAAAATTAGTGCGCATCCTCTTTGGTTCTATGTAGGCATTTAGAGTCTGCTCCTCATGAAGTAGCCTAGTGAGTTCCAAAACCTTCTTCTCGCTTGCGTAGAACTGGGCTTCGAAAGTATCTCGCTCTCCTTTGAGCTGTATCCAATCCCTTTGTAGGTCTTCAAGAGATGTGGGCATGTCAGGATGTAGGATAGTGTATGGAACTTCTCCCTCCTTAACAGGATCAATGATCACCGGAAGGATGGAAGGACAAGGCATCATAAGACTTTGGGCGCGGGTTCGTACCCACTTAAGGTAAGGCTCAAGAGGGATGGAATTCTTGTGTCCCAAAGTCTTGATATCCACCTTGTTCAGCATCCTCCATGCTCGGATGAATCTCCGGCGAAGACCTTGATCATCGTTGTCATAGTCGAATACCAAGCCTTGAATCAACATCTCACGCGGGCCATCCCTTCGGGCATAACCCAACTGTCTTAGAGCTAAGCATGGGTTGCAGGTGATGCCTCCCCTAATGCCAAGTAGAGGAAAATTAGGGAATTCCCCACAACGGTCAATAATGATAACATTCTCTTTGGATCGAGAGCACCAATGAATATATGAATGTTTGAGCGTCATTAACCTTTGTGACCACCTTAATCCTTGCTCATTCTTTAAGACTGATTGGGGAAGATGAGAAATAAACCATCTTGCCAGGAGAGGAGTGCAACACATAAGGACACCTCTTTTCCTCATTGTGCGAGTGTGAAAAGAGTGTAGGATATCACCTAGCAATGTAGGCACCAGATTGGGTGACATGAAGATTTTGAAGGCACTCACATCTATGAGTTGGTCAGGATTGGGGAACAAGACCATCCCATAGATAAGAAGAGCCACAATTTCCTTAAAAGCTTGCAAGTCTAAGGAATTCCAACAACTTTGGGCTTTCTCAAACATAAACTTTTCTATGAAGCCTTTGACACCACTTCTATTTTCCCAATGGGTTGTGACATCAGATGAGTGCAAGTGCAGAGCTTGAGCAATCTCTTCTGGCTTTGGGTCTCTTTCCCTACTGTTGAAAGGTAGTTGATTGAGAATGGGAATCCTCAAGAGTTGATAGAATTCTTCCAAGGTAGGCACAAGCTCATAGTCGGGAAATATGAAGCAATGGTGCAAAGGATCAAAGAACTGGAAGAGAACCTTCATCATATTCTCATCTGTGTTGGAGGTGACCAAGTTGAGTAGACGACCATGTCTCTCGATGAATGGAGAGTTCTCAGGGATCCTTGAAGCCAACTCCTTGAGTTGTGGAGGAATTCTTACAAGGTTGACTTGGATAGTTTTCCTGCGAAGTGAATCCATATCCTACAAAACAAGAACAAAGATGAATCTCCAAAATCCTTGAAATGGTTAGTGAATGCATATGATGTTCATGATGTCCATGATGTTATGCACAAGTATGTATATACAAGCAAAACAAACAAGTTCTTAGTTTAGGCTTGCATGGGGTTTTATAGGTAAGTACCCTCTTGAATTTTAGTTGGCTTAAACCTGTCTTAGTAATAGTAACCGGGTTCTAAGGAGCTCAATATCACCGGATTGTTTACTTGGTCATTGTTTCAGCTCAAGCCTCTTTAATGGCGACCGAAATATCCCAAGAAACCAACCCTCAATGAGTGTAGTATCGAGTATCTACCAACTTCAGATTGCACTAAATCCGGTCATCTCACTACATCCTAAAGGCCAAGTTGGTCAAGTAAAGGGTTCTAGAAGTTCATTAGTCCTTCATGACATCACTCAGCGGCCCCGTATTCTCTTTGATTGACTCAAAGGCTACCGGTACCCACAAATATGTCACACTAACATAACTATTGCTTAGACCATGTCGGTATACCCCGCACAGTTTCCACAATGTATTGCTATTTACCTATAATGTTTCTCAAATCCGGGTGGAGGATTCAAACCCAAACAAAGAACCATAATGTAAAGCAAACAAGTCAAACAATGTAAGCAAATAAATGTGATCTAGACCTAAGGTAACCCCACTTTTATAATATTCCCCAGCAGAGTCGCCAGTTCTGTGATATGGTGGGAGAAATAACTGTTATATTGATTTTGAGTTTGTGTTTGCAAATGTTATGGTAAGCAAGAGTCGCCACAGACTTTTCTTTTATCCAACAAAGGAAAGGGTGAAAAGAACAGAAAAGAACTTCCGAGAGTTTTCTGAGTAAAGGGGTATACTATGGAAAGGGAAAGTGGTAGCACGCTTTCCATGCGTAGTTTTCTACGGGCTCTTAGATGCTTAGCTCATTTTTTAAATACCTTGTGCTTTGTGTGTTTTTGAAAAGTATTTTTGAAAGTGCCTTAGTGAGGTGATTTGCTTTATGATAACTCTTGTATCAGTCCTTAAGAGTGTTGATAAATCATTTGAAAAATGTTTTTGAAAATTCTTTTGCGTAAGTGTAAAAGTTTGTTTTTGAGAAAGCATATAACAACTATCAACTTTTACTCGAAAGGGTCATTCTTTTCCTCTTTTCCTTTAGACAGTGCTATCCTACTATTATGAGTAGGTAGCCCTACCGTTGGATGTTTGAGGGACATTTGAAGGGACATTTATAGTCACGAAGGTAACTTGGCAAGAAATCTTAGTAACTACCTAGGGTTTTAAGATCATTTTTATCGAGACAACGTGGAGAGGGTCATCGAGGGACTTATGATATTTTTAAACCGGAGGGTAGCCACTAAATCTCTCATGTTTCGAGAGTTGTGACTATTTTTCTGAAGGCAACCAAAGTGGGAGTACCCTAAAGGTACGCATGTGCAATTGTATTATGTTTCAATTATTTTTCTTTTGCGTATAAGTTTGCTAGCATTTTATTATTAAACTCTTGCCATACAATCCTATTAGTCATGCATCTAAACAGTTTAATAGTTTACAGGAATTTAAAATGCGGGAAGATAAATCCTAAACTATTAAAAGGCTTCGGGGAGGGGGAATTTACAAGTCCAAAATGGGGAAGAAAATAAAGCAATAAAGTAAAAGTCCTAGATTAAACTATTACAAACCAGTAAGCAGTTACAATAATATGAAAAAGTGCGAAAGTAAATAAATGCGTGTTGTGATATGGTAGGAGAGCTGACTTGAGTGTTTTTGCGTTTTGTATTCGCAAATGTTGCGGTTGAGCAAGAGTCGCCACTGACTTTTCTTTTATCCAAAAGGAAAGGTGATAAAGCACATGAAAGACCTTTAGAGATGTTTTCTTGAGTTCAGGGGGTAGATTATGGAAAGGGAAGGTATTAGCACCCTTTTCATCCATGGTTTTCCATGGGCTCTTAGTTACTTGCTAGATCACTTGCTTTTGTTTGAATGTGCTTGTGTGTTTTGAAAGTATTTTGAAAACATCTTTGTAACGGTTCTCATCTCTATAAGAACGGGTACAAAGTGTTTGTTTGGAAAATAGTTCAAAGGAGTGTTTGTGAAATGTTTTTTTGAAAGTGATTTTGAAAATGGAACTTCGTAATAGTTCTCGTTTCTATAAGAACGCATACGAAGTGTTTGTTTCGAAAATGTTTCAAAATGAAAGTGTAGGTGTATAAAATGTTTTTGTTGTGAGTAAGCAAGTAACTAAGAGCGAACCTACCTACTCAAAAATTCTTAGATGTGTTTTTCCTCCTCATTTAGATGTTGCTATCTTATCATTGGATTGATAAGAATCCCCATCGTTGGATGTGAAGGGACGGGCGTTGGGTCATCGTATGACCATGATAGCAATGTTGTAAGATGACTTAGCACTTTTCTTTAGGGACTAAGATCATTTTGAAAGGAAACTTTGATAGCGTCATCGAGGGACTATGATCTTGTATTTTTCGATTCGTTTGTGCTAAGACATCCCACATGCATAACATGACCATTTTTGTAAGGCAACAAGTGGCATTACCCTAAGGGTGCATGTGTGCAAAGTGTTTGATTGCATGCATTTGTCTTTGATTTTTGGTGGTCTACTTGTTGATTTCATCTTGCCATACACGCCTAATTACTATACAGTATAAGGAAAACAGTAAATTGCATAAAAAATGAAATTCTACGCTATTACAATATTTAGGAGACGGGGGTACAAATTTATGAATGGGGGTTGCAAGTAAAAATAAGTCCTAAATTACTATTACAACCATATTGAAATACATAAGAATGTACAAGAAAATGTGAAAACGAACTTGTTTTGTTTTAAGAAAATATTTTTGATCTTTTGTTTTAAGAAACCAAAAATAAAGTGTGAAAGAAATATTTATGCTGTTTTCTGATTAATGGAATAAAAAGTGATAGCAAAACGATAAATAAAAAGAGGAAAAAGAATCAGCGTGTTGCTGACAAAAATGAAGTCAGAGGTTCTGACCCTGGCACGCTGCAAGACAGTAACCTGTTAGTGAAAATGTATATGGTCAGAAGCTTTGAACCCACTGGGAACATGGTGGTTTTCAGAAGTTCTGATACCACAGACAACAAAAATAAGCTTCGGAAGTTCTCATACCACTGGCAACAAAACAGATTTCAGAAGTTCTGAGACCATTGGCAGAACTTGGTTTCTCTCTCTATGCTAGTCAGAACATCTGTAATTTGGTTATTTCTCCATAAAATAGAAGACATACACAGAACATTTATAGCAGGTGTCATAGCGTTTCAGAAGATAAGAAATATTAGAACTATAAATCAGAGGCAAGCATGCATTTGCTAATCCTAACTCTGAATTCTAGTTTCTTCAAGAAGCTCTGAACTGATTTACTCCTTACTTAGGCAGACATAATGCATGATCTTTCAGAACATGCATGACACCAAAAACCTGATATCTACATTGTATCTGAGCATGTAAATCTGGTAATGCTTTAAGTAATGTGGTGAGGGTCAGCAAAAACTTACCTTGCAGCTGGAAGAAGTTCTTTGAACCGGAGTTAACCTCCACTCTGATGATGCTTTGAACAGCTTCTTCACGTACTCAGCAAGTTGAAAGTTTTCAACTTCTAGGGATGACAAAGAGGTGATGTTCTAATTTCTTTGAGTGGATGGATGGAAAAAGTATAGCAATATGAACACAAGTTTAGACAGTTTCTAACGTATGGATCAGAAATTGTGTGAATGGGTTTTTAGTCAAGAAATATTTGAGAACAAGTGGAGTTTTGAATGCAAGGAATCAAAAGTTAATGAGGTTTTATGTGTTGTGTTTTACAGTTCTTGGAACCCTTGGAATTTTGGCAGGGGTTCAAGGCTTTTCTTTCTCAAAATTTTAATCTCTTTCACAAAATTTTCTGGCCCCTTTCTCAGTGACCAATGGCTTTCTATTTATAGGCAAAGTTTTTGTGTTGTTTGAAATGTCAAGTAGAACCAACATTATACACTAGATGTTGACTTGCTCTTGAAGCAAGTTCCAAAAAAAGGTATGATGGCTGACAATTTTTAGCTTAGGCTGGATTAGCAAGCAGGGATTAAGGAAAAGTGAACCTACAAACAAAAAGTAGTGTATGGGTCCTTACCTAATTCTATACAAAAGTATTTCTACACTACACGTGGAGAGATCCTTTGGACAAAGACTCAAAAGTGGTTGTGAGCATTAATGAGCATTAAATGATGATGAGATTTGTCAAAAATCAGAAATCCTGTAATGTGAGATTTTGCATCATTGCTTAATTCTGGATCAGAAGTTCCATTTAGGACAAACATCCAACTTCTGATCTTCTTACCTTCTGTCTCAGCATGTTCTGAAGGATTCCTCAGGCTTTCCAGTAACCTTCTTTGATTTATCCTTGAAAACTCTGGATTAGAAGTTCTTCTTTAGTGTAACATCCAATCTTCTGATCCTGTTACCTTCTGGCTCCAACATGTTCTGAAGGAGCTTTCAGGCTTCGTATTACACTTTATTGCCTTCTTTTCTTTACTCTAGCAAACTCTGACTGAACTTGCGTAGATGCTGAAAAGTCATGTTCTGACTGAAGACTAAGTGCTGAACCATGTTTACAACTTCTGACTGCATCGGACTAGAGGCTGGCTCAGAAGTTTTGAAGTGTCATTTTTCTTAAATACTTAGAAAAAATCCCAAGTATTTAGAAATTTGTCTTTTCCATAGTACATTTGGCTTTTGAACTTTTTGATGATACAAACTTCATATTCCAACATGTCTTGATGAAATATGATTCTTGAAACTTGGTTTTGGTCCAAAAGTCAAAGTTAGACTTCTCAGCATGCAAATAACCATTTTGCCTTGTGAATGGTTTGCTTGGAAAGAAATGATAATTCAAGGCTTGGAATTGTATGAGAGAAAACTTGAGAATCCAGAGTGATTCCTTGAGAAAATGAGAGGGCAAATTTTGGGATATAACACATGCCCTTTTGGGGAGTTTTGATTGGTTGAGTGTGTTGCATGTTTTAGAATAAATTTGAGTAATGATTAAATGTTTTTGGATTTTTTATTTGTGAAGTTTTAATTACAAAGGAAGAAAAAGTTAAGAGGGAGACTAGAAAAATCTTAATGTTGTCATGCATGGGTTCTAACCTAAGGTCTAATTAGTTCGCATCCTAAAGAAGAGGAAACTATCATCCTAAGAGAGCATGTTATAAGTAAAAGGAGATGGTGTTTGTAAATAGTGATCTTGTATGGGTATCATAGTAAAAGTGACGACAAGATGAGTAGTATCATGGAAGGTGTAAATGGAATGCTCAGTGTATGGGGATTGAATCAGGTTATGAGACCCTTTTGTGCATGGAAACACTTGGTATATGCACCAAAGTGGTTGATTCGTGTTATGGTTAACCAAGGGAAAAACTTGATTAACCTCGTGAGAATAGCCATGCCCAAACTCAACTATGAGACCCTTTAAGAAGATGCTTGGTGTGATACAGTGGGAGAACTGAGTTGAGGGTTTTGCGTTTTATCGTAAATGTTGCGGTTAGCAAGTGTCTCCACCGACTTTTCTTTTATATAAAAGGAAATGTGAAAAAGCATAAGAAAGACCTTTGAGATGTTTTCTTGAGTTTGGGGGGTAAATTATGAAAAGGGAAGGTATTAGAACCCTTTTCATCCATTGTTTTCCATGAGCTCTTAGTTACTTGCTAGATCACTTGCTTTTGTTTGAAATTATGCTTTGTGTGGTTTTTTAAAGTATTTTGTAAAAGAGGCCATTGTTTAGGCAATCTTTGTAATGATTCTCGTTCATAAGAATGTATACAAAGATGTTTGTCTTTTTGAAAATGTTTTCAATATTTGTAAGATGTTTGGAAATGTGTGTGTTTGTTTTGAAAATAGCAAGGATATTTGTTTGGAAATAGAGCAAGTAACTAGAAGTAATCTATCTACTTAAATGTCTTTCTTGTTCATTTTATATTCCTTTGACATTGTTGTTTTACCATTGATTTGGTAAGCAACCCTATCTTTGGATTTTAACGGGACGGGCGTGGGTCATTGTATAACCATGATTAGCAATATTGGAAAGTATCTTAGCATTTTTTAAGGGACCAAGATCATTTTGTAAGGCAACTTTGAATAGCGTCATCGAGGGACTATGATCTTATACTTGTTTGTTTTGCCAAGATACTTCGCATGCGTAATATGGCTATTTTTTGTATAAGGCAACCAAGTGGAGAAACCCTAAGGATGCTTGTGTGCAAGTGTGTTATTTTCATGATTTTTGTCTTGTTTTTTGAAAGTCATCTATTTGTTGATTTCATCTTGCCATATATCTTATTTACTAGCAATATATGAAAAGCAAGTAAAAAGCGGAAAGTAAAATCTAAGCTATTACATCATTTTAGGGGGATGGGGGTACAATTTAACAATGGGGGTGAAGTAGAAACTAAAATATTACAACCATATCGAATGATAATGACAAGAATTTGAAATAAAGGAAAAATGCACTTTTGAACTGCTATGTGTCGACCCATGCTGCTATGCATTGACACATAGCCTTTCCTTGCTCCTGTAAAACGAAATCTATTCAGCATGGGTCGACACATAGCAGTTCAATAGTGTATTTTCCTTTATTTTACATTGTTTTCACATTCTTGTCATTATCATTCGATATGGTTGTAATATTTTAGTTTCTACTTCACCCCCATTGTTAAATTGTACCCCTATCCCCCTAAAATAATGTAATAGCTTAGATTTTACTTTCTGCTTTTTACTTGCTTTTCATATATTGCTAGTAAATAAGATGTATGGCAAGATGAAATCAACAAATAGATGACTTTCAAAAAACAAGACAAAAAATGTGAAAACAATGTAAAATAAAGGAAAAATGCACTTTTGAACTGCTATGTGTGGACCCATGCTGCTATGCATCGACACATAGCCTTTCCTTGCTCCTGTAAAATGAAATCTGTTCAGTATGGGTCGACACATAATGGGATGTATCGACTCATACACCTTCTTGTATCGATGTAAAACACGTATGTATCGACTCATTGGCTTTTCCAGCTTCTGTTTTGTGACCTGAACTCAGTATGGGTCGATGCACGAGGGTTATGTATCGACTCATATCCTGTTTTTTCACTAAGATGAGTCGACAATGTGGATATGTGTCAATACATACTGCATTTTTCTGCCTTAAACACCATTATTTGCATATGTCAGTTAGTCCTTAACATATAAATGAGTAACATGAACAATAAATAAATGATTAACTTCAGAAATAGTGATTGCTACATCCTATCTTCAGAAATAAACAGAAAAGTTGATGTATGGAAAATGCAAAGGTAAAAATGACTTACCTTAAAACTGCACTTTTAGATTTTGAATCCAAATACCCTTCAAGATGTTGTATGAACCTTCAGGGAACTCTAACAGGCTGCTAGACTTTCCTTTTTGTTTTTTCTGACCTTTTTCTCTATTTTTTCTAACCTCTTTGTATTGTAATTGGCCTCTCTATTTATAGAAAAGGTTTGAGACTTGAAAATTCAGACTTTTGAAAAATCACATGTTATGCCTTTTTTCAAATTCATAAAGACAAGTTGCTTCATGATGAAGAAAGGAGTGAATTAAGGAACTTAGCCATGCTTTGTAGGTCTTTTAGATTGCTTCTGATGTTGAGAGATTTTTCTGTCATCTTTGGAACATATTTCAAGCTTTGAAAGAAGAGAGTGGTTGGAAAGGTGAAGCTTTATGCAAATGGAAATATTGCTTTTGCATTTCTAACCATAAATGGTATAAAGACTTGGACAAAGCTTTAAATGCTTGTGTAATACACTTAGGGTTTGTGTAATTGCTTGATTATGCATGGATTTGGAGAGAACATAGCTTGAAAAGAGAGATCTTGTAGCTTTGGTTGGAATTTTAGTCAAGTTTTCATCACAAATTCTGCTTTGTAATTCAAGAATGAAATCCTAACTTCATCTCTTCGATCCTCTCAGCTCAAGAATGATCTCAATGAGTTCTTGGACTTTTTGGAAAGATTGGAACCTCCCCTACAACTTTCATGCTTTCCACTTTTGTTAAATCAAGCTGGAACTATGTGAAAAAATGCCAAGAAGTTGGGATAAAATCTGACCAAAACTGATGAAGATTTCTCGAAGTGTTTTATTCAAAAATGCCATGACTTCATGAATTTATAACTTGATATCCAAGAAATTTTAGGAGAAGTTGTGCAAAGAAATGTTGTAGATATCATGGAGATCTACAACTTTCATGTTGGAAGTTTCCCTTGAACCGTCTTGCATCTTGGTGAAAGAATGGTATGAAGTGATGAAATTATCATGTATAAAAACACTTAGAAAATTTCTAAGTCTTGGAAATCTTGACTTTTCAAGTTGACTTTTGACTTTCTTAACTTCTTGATGATCAAGCTTGATATTTTTGAATGTCTTGATGAATTGTGATATTTGAAACTTAATGTTGACCAAAAAGTCAAAGTTTGACTTTCCAGTATGAAATTGACCATTTTACCCTTGTGCCAATTTCAAGCCTAAATTAATGTATCAGTGCTGCAAACTTAACATCGTAGAATATCTTGTGAGCAAATACTTGACAAATGAGAGGGAAAATTTTAGGGTATAATAGCTGCCCCTGTTCAATCTTCTTAAACCTGAAGAGTTAGATTGGCGAGTTCTGTCATTCGTGACTCGAAGGTGGAAGATGATTGGACACTAGAGTGCCCAGAAATTTGCACTCGGCGATGCGATGATAGGAGGAATGGGCTTAAGGATGCCATTTGGAGAGGTGATAGAATCTTGTTGGAGATGGGCTTGTAGATGCCATCCAAGAATGTTTGTTGAATTGTAATTTGTAAGTTGAAAGAATGAGTATCAGGATGGCATCTGTATCTGGAGCGTATCTGAATTGTATCTGGAAACTGGATCTGAATGAGTATCAGGATGGCATCCGTATCTGGAGCGTATCTGAACAGTATCAAAAGGTTGAATTTGAATGAGTATCAGGATGACACCCGTATCTGGAGCGTATCTGAACTGTATCTAAAAGTTGTCTTTGAATGTGAATGAGTATCAGGATGCCATCCGTATCTAGAGCGTATCTGAACTGTATCTAGAAGCTGTCTTTGAATGTGAATGAGTATCAGGATGGCATCCGTATCTGGAGCGTATCTAAACTGTATCTAGAAGCTGTCTTTGAATGTGAATGAGTATCAAGATGGCATCCGTATCTGAAGCGTATCTGAACTGTATCTGAAAGTTGAATCTGAATGAGTATCAGGATGGCATCTGTATCTGGAGTGTATCTGAACTGTATCTGAAAGTTGTCTTTGAATGTCAATGAGTATCAGGATGGCATCTGTATCTGGAGCGTATCTGAACTGTATTTGAAAGTTGAATCTGAATGAGTATCAGGATGGCATCCGTATCTGGAGCGTATCTGAACTGTATCTGAAAGTTGAATCTGAATGAGTATCAGGATGGCATCCATGTCTGGAGCGTATCTGAACTGTATCTAGAAGTTGTAAGTTGTATTTGAAATGAATATCAGAATGGCATTCGTGTCTGGAGCGTATCTGTATTGTATCTATATTTGAAATCTGAATGAGTATCAGAATGGCATACGTGTTTGGAGCGTATCTGTACTGTATCATGATTGCATATTGTGATACGGTGGCCAGAACCGGGACGTGTTTCCCTTTTTTAAGGAATTTGCTGGTTTGTGTTTGCAAAATGTCACGGTAAGCAAGATTCACCACCGTCTTTTATTTTATCCAACAAGGAAAGGAAAAAAGCACAGAAAAATTCCTTTTTCGAGATATTTCTGAGTATGGGGGGTAGATTATAGAAAGGGAAGGTATTAGCACCCTTTCTATCTGTAGTTATCTACGGGCTCTTAGGTACTTGCTCATCATTTTCAAAATTTGTTTCTTTGTGTTTGTGTGCTTTGAAAAGTTTTTGCTTTGACTTCGATTTAACTCTTGCTTCTGTCTTCAAGAGTGTAATGAAGTGTTTTTGAAAACTTTGTTTTGAATGGAGTGTAAGTGTGGAAAAAGTTCGTTTTGTTTGAGCAAGTACTTAAGAGTTAATCTACCTACTTGAAAAAGGAATCGTTCTATGTTCGTTTCTTTTAGACAGCGCTATCCTACTATTAGTGAGTAGGTAGCACCGTCGTTGGAGTTTTAAGGTTCAATTCGAAAGGGACGTACGGTCACCAAAGCAATGTTAGGACATCTTAGTAGTAACCCTAATGTCTTAGATCAATTATACGAGGCGACAATATCCAAGGCAACCTTTCTGAGGCAACTTTGATCTTTGGACAAAAGGATGACCACTAAAGCATCCTATACTCAATGACTGTTTACCGAAGGCAACCAAGTGGGAGTGTACCCTAGGAGTGCGCATGTGCGAGTGATTCAATTTCAAATTATTTATCTTTTCACATGTTAGGGTTATCTATCTGTTTTAATGTTTTTCACATACATTCTTGTCATGCATCCTAATATCATACATCAAACAGTTAAATATTTGCGGAATTTAAAATGCCGAAATTAAACTACGCTATTACAAGGCTTCGGGTATTTACATAGCCAAAAACAAACCCTTTGAAAATAAAGCGATAAATAGAAATAAACGTCCTAATTAAACTATTACAAACTGTAGGGAGTTACATCAATATGATAAATAATAAAAATAAAGCGCGCGAGAAAAATTAAGATCAGGAAGAAATTAGGGTTTTGACCCTTCTAACCTAATCAAAGGAAAAATTGTTTTTTTGTTGTTAATTTTAGGAAAAAAGAAAATGATTAAATTAGAAATAAAAACCTAATTATTCTAATTAGTTTTAATTATTTACAAGAAAAGAATTAAAGTTTACCTAAAATTAAAATCTAATTAAATTAATTAATTTTTGACAAAAAATAAAATTAAACCTAATTTGTGAAAAGTATTATTTTTGTGATTTTTTTTTATAATAAGAAAATAATTATTGGTTAGTAAAATAAAAATAAATAAATTAAGTGAAATAAAATATAAAAGAATAAAGAAAAGAATTTTGGGCCTGCAATAGCAATTCTGAAGGGGGGGTGAATAGAAAGCTTGGGCCCAAAAGATGGAGGTCCGTTTGACTTTTTGGATCCAATGTTGCATGCTGACTGTGGCATATGGTGCTCCTCCAGATGATGGCCATCAGATTTGGCCATCTCGCCACTTGGCAGATTGGATGGTGAGAGTGCATGATGGTCCTTAGTCCTTGGTGCACGCTGGATTGCCTGAAAGGAAAAAATATGAAGAAATTGGGGGACCTGGGATTCGAACCCAGGTCCTGAAGCATTTTGCCTTCGCCTTGTAACCAACTGCGCTATTTTCTTTTGTTGTCAAATAATACAAAATAATTATTATATTATAAACAAGCATAATATGAAAAACTCGCGCGGAAATTTGAACAGGCCAATGGTTGATTGCCAACTGGTCATCTTCTTCCTTAGATCTGTTGGTAAAAGTTCCAAACTTTTACCTACAGACACTTGGTCGTAGCTACAAGTCCTGCAAATCTTAAAATTCAACACAAGCGTGATAAATGAAAACCAAGGCCATGGATGGATTCGTTTGGCCTTGCTGAACACAATGGTGGCCCTTTCATGGTCCCATTTTTCTTGTAAACGCAAATCCCAATTTGAAGCAAGGAACCCTAATAATGGTGAAATCCACTACAGGCCATGAAAATGCAATTAACAATTACAGAAAGCTTGCAAACGTCTCAAGGAGTAAGAATCTATAACTATTTCATGCTATAAGTACAGGAATGATGCAATTCGAATTCAAGAAAATATCAATACCGTGACTGACTTACAGTGTGTTATGGGGTTTGGGAACGCTTGATTCTTATTGCTTTTGCTTACTGATGTTCTCAGGAAACGATTGGAATGGTCAAAAGGTCTTGAATTGGCCTCCAAGTATGAATTCGTGTTTACACTTTCTTGGTATTTTTTCAAGTTTTGTGCTGGTTCATACGCCTCTTTCTTCTAGCCTCTTTTGGTCTGTACACATTCTATATGTATTGAGGAATAAATTAGGGTTGAAAACCTGGTCTCAATCTTCCTCCATCAATGTCTTGATTCCTGATTTGATTCACTTTGAATATCATTCCAAAAATAGCCTAATTCAATCTTTTTGTCCACACCATGCCTTTACACGAATTTGATTTGATTTCTTCATAAAGACTTTCTATTTTTGATTCAATCACGTGCCAATCTGCTTTCATGCGTTACTGCCAGCCTGTTATGATCTATTTAGGCCTCCAACATGATAAAAATCGAAAGCTGACATGCCCCTGCAGGTCCACTTCCCTTCGAATTTGCTTTCTTCGATGGCTTCAAAGTCCAATTAGAATTACTCCAGCTTTGATTGCATAGCCCCTTCGATTGCCCCCCTCTGCTTCGATTGCTTGATTCGAAAAGAATCCCCTGGTCGAATCACCTCTTGTGGAGTTGTGAACAAACAAGGAAAGAATCTGGCCTGGACATGTTAGGATATGTGTTTTTGCTTAGTCATGCCAACCTACTTCATTTCTTCGAATCTGCCTTCTTTACCAGCTTCAAAGTCCCATTCAAGCCAACTTTCCCTAGTAGAAGCTTGCTCTCCTTAATGGTTTTGAGTCGAATTGTGCCAGCTTCAATACTAGGGCTCCTTCGATTGAACCACCCTTTGCTTCAATCTCCTTTCCTTTTGAAGAAAATTCGCTATTAGGCAACTTCGACCAGCTCTTGGCCTTGTGATGAGTCTAAGTTCTGATTCGAAGTATTCAGAACTTCCTTCATCAGAGCATATTAGATTAAGGCAAACTCTATACTGAAATGCCACTCGAAGGTCATTTCATTCAGATGTTCCGATTGAGGGAAACTCTGAAGTTCCAGTCGAAGGACCTTTTGGAATGCTAATCAAAGGGCCTTTGTTAAAATGCCAATCGAAGGCCACTGCTACAATGCCAATCGAAAGATACTTGTTAAACTGCCAATCGAAGGACACTGTTACAATGTTAGTCGAAAGGTACTTGTTAAATTGACAATCAAAGAGCCTTGTTAACAGGCCAATCGAAGGACCTTTGTCCATGTCAATTGAAGGGCGCTATGTAGATACCCATTGAAAGGCATTTTGGAGATGCCAATTGAAAGGCACTTTGGAGATGCCAATCGAAGGTCATTTTATAGGTGCCAATCGAAGGATACTTAACCATCAATTGAAAAATATCCTTGTCTTTAGGCAAAGGTTTATAACCACCTATGCAAGAGGAAAATCTTGGAAAAATATAAGGGCAAATTTTGGGGTACAATAGCTGCCCCTGTTCAATCTTCTTAAACCTGAGGATGTCGATTGGCTTTCGTGCCTTTCATGATCCGAAGGTGGAAGATCATTGAACACTAGAGTGCCCAAAAATTTGCACTCGCATGAAGTGGTATCCATCTTGCGATGTCGGGAATGGGCTTACAGATGCCATTTGGAAATTGCTGACGAGGGGATGAGCTTAAAGATGCCATCTGAAGGAGTGTCGGTCACATAAGAGACTCCTTAGCGAGAGTTTGTATGCCTATTTGTTAAGGAAGATTCCGCTGGGCAATACTGATCTCTGTCTTGAGAGAAATAGAATTTTAGGAGCTTCAGTCGTCCGTTATTCTACTGGGGTATCATCTTTGTTTTGAGAAAGGTTGAATTTTAGGACCTTTGGTCGTCCGTTATTCTTGTTGAGGAACCATCGCTGTTGAAATTTAGGAACTTCGGTCGTCCGTTATTCTACTGAGGAATTATCTCTGTTGAATTTTAGGAACTTCGGTCGTCTGTTATTCTACTGAGGAATCATATCTGTTTTGAAGAGGTGAGAATGAACTACTATCTGGTCGTGATCCAGGCTTCATAGTAATAAGACCGACTGCGACCTAGTCGTAATCCAGGCTTTACAGTGACTTACTGGGGAGATGAGATTAAACTTGCTATCCGGTCGTAATCCAGGTTTCATAACTTCTCAATTCTTATCTGGTCGTAATCTAGTTTTCAGAAGGAATTCAAATGTTATCCGGTCGCATCCGGGCTTTAACTTGAATTTAGGGCACACTAATATCCGGTCGACTCCGGGCTTCTTAGTAACTGTCCATGTAAACTGCTATTTGGTCGAAATCCAGGCTTCGCAGGGTCTTGTACTGCTATTTGGTCGTAATCCAGGCTTCAGTACTTTTATCGTTATCCGGTTGTAATCCAGGCTTCACGATGCTTTATACCATTATCTGGTCGAATTCAGGCTTCATGGTGTTTCGTACTGCTATCCGGTCGTAATCCAGGCTTCACAATACTTTTCTTCTTATCTGGTCGTAATCCAGTCTTCAAAAGAGATCAAATGGTTATCCGGTCATAATCCCGGCTTCCCTTTGGCTTTAGGCCCACTAATATTCGGTCGTAATCCGAGCTTCATAGTATCTGGTCGGGTGAACTGCTATTTGGTCATAATCCAAGCTTCACAGTATCCCATACTGTTATCTAGTCGAAATCCAGGCTTCATAGTGTCTTTAACCGCTATCTGGTCGTAATCCAGGCCTCGCGATGTCTCATGCCATTATCTGGTCGAATCCAGGCTTCATGGTGTTCAGAGAAAATCAAGATACTATCCGGTCATAATCCGAGCTTCATAACTTGTATTAAAGAGATACCACTATCTGGTCGTAATCCAGGCTTCGTGGTGTCTTTGGTTGCTATTCGGTCGTAATCCAGGCTTCACAGGAACTTGCTGAGTTGTTATCCGGTTGTAATCCGGGTATCACAGCTTGCTAAGGATTTAAACTATTATTAGGTCGAATCCGGGCTTCATAGCTTGCTTTTAAGAGATACCACTATCTGGTCGTAATCCAGGCTTTGCGGTAGTCTGATACTGTTATCCGGTCGTAATTTGGGCTTCATTATATGCTGTAGGAATCAAGATACTATCCGGTTGTACCCGAGCTTCATAGCTTGAACTTTTGTGAGAATTTGATTGTATCTTTCCTGAAAGGTAAAGGTTAGCTGTATGTAATGCATGATATGTATTAAGCAATGATGTTCTCAAAATAAATGAGATTTTGTTGTATGATGCGTATGCGTATGTCATGATGTATGGGGACGTGATGTTTTCTGATGTTCGCTAGCTGGGGAAAATAAATCCCGGCTTGCTGCTGGAGAGTGCAAGAAGTTGAATTCTTTGTTTCCGCTGGGGATAATGAATGAAGATGATTGTGAGCATATTCCTATAGGAGAGAATAACTCCACTGGGGAATAAACTGACGAGAAAATGACTCTGTGGGGAGGACACACTCTGTCGGAGGATCTATTGATTTGGAAGAAATAAACTCAGCTGGGGACGAATTACCGTTGCTAGTTATCATGAACCCTGTTGGGGATTGAGTTTCTGTTTGTGAAAGGAATGAGCTCTGCTAGGGATGATTTTCCAGTTGCGACTTCACTAGGGATAACCTTCTAGACTCTACTGGGGATAATTTTTCCAGACTCTACTGGGGATAATCTTCCAGTGCTGGTGATAGATAAACTCTGCTTGGGGAAAATGTCGCCAACTCATTCGCGGCTGCGAGCCTTAACTGGGGAGAATTAACACCATTGTCTTTTCCTTACTCTGCGGAGAGTGAATGTACTTTCAATCGTTTCCTCCAAATAGATCTATCCCTATACCTGATGGACAGAGCAACTGTACAGTTTGGACATTTCTTATTTACCCCTGTTTCTGATACTACAAGTAATCGTCTTTTGTTTCGCATGTAAATATTTATGAGCAGCGATTATTGTCTAACGCATATATCAAAAATGAAACATTGGACGTTCTTGCAAAACAAAACAGAAAAAAGGAAAACTATTTGAAATTTCTTTGTGAAAATGAATTGTATTGATTTTGAACTCGGCCTGTAAATAGGCGTCTTTGTACAAGAGGCTGACGTCCTAGTAAGAGAACGCCACCAAACAATAGAGTTTATACAATTTGTGTAAACAAAGAAAAACAGCTATGTAAACAATCCTACTGGGTTCCAACTCTGCTATTGCCTTTATATCCTCAAGCATCTCATCACTTTGCTACTTGGTTGAAGGTATATCAAATTGTTTGGCGCCGTTCGAGCCTGATAGTCGATACCGAAGTCTGGTTACAAAGTGGTCCAATGAGACATAGTGTTACGCTTTAACCCCTAATTTTTTCCTGGATCGCCCTTTCGGGTTTTCAGTCCACCGGGATACCCTTTTTTGCACAAGCCGCCTTTTCAGGTTTTCGACTTGCCGGGTGTATAATTTTTTTTCATTTTCATCCCTTATTTTTTCCCGAACCCTTTTGGTTCGCCGGGAAGCCCTTATTTTTTCCTAGGCCAGTCGACCTAGCGGTTCTTTTATTAGGCGTAGTATTTTTTCACTATGTCTGCATTGACGGGGTGAGGAAGGTCGTCACCATCCATGGTGGTTAGAATCATAGCTCCTCCTGAGAAAATGTTCTTAACCACAAATGGCCCTTCGTAAGTAGGGGTCCATTTTCCCCTGGGATCACCTTGCGGCAGTATGATGCGTTTGATCACCAGATCCCCAACTTGATACTCTTATTGTCTGACTTTCTTGTTAAATGCCTTGATCATTCACTTTTGATACGTCTGACCATGACAAATAGCAGTAAGTCTCTTTTCATCAATTAAGTTCAGCTTATCAAGCCGGGTCTGAATCCAGTCATCTTTGCTCAAACCTGCATCCTTCATAATCCGAAGAGAGGGTATCTGAACTTCAATGGGCAAGACGGCCTACATGCCATATACCAAGGAATATGGTGTTTCCCCTGTTGACGTTCGCGCTGAGGTGCGGTACCCATGAAGAGCAAATGGTAACATCTCGTGTCAGTCTTTGTATGTCACCATCATCTTCTGCACAATCTTCTTGATATTCTTATTAGCCGCTTTGACAGCCCCATTCATCTTCGGTCGGTAGGGAGAAGAGTTGTGATGCTGTATCTTGAACTGCTTGCAGAGCTCGGTGATCATTGTATTGTTGAGATTTGTACCAATGATCCTCTTTGGTACACCGTATCGAGAGATCAGATTATGCCGAATAAACCGTGCCACGATGTTCTTGGTTACTGTAGCAAATGAAGCTGCCTCAACCCACTTCGTAAAGTAATCAATTGCTACCAGGATGAAACAATGCCCGTTAGACGCAGTAGGTCTGATCTCGCCGATCATATTGATGCCCTACATTGCAAAGGGCCATGGAGCTGTCAAAACATTCTGAGGTACTGGAGGTATGTGCACCTTATCAGCATAGACTTGGAACTTATGACAGGTTCGAGAATGCTGATAACAGTCGGCTTCCATGGTAGACCAATAATATCCTGCCCGTAGGATTTTCTTTGCCATGGCGTGTCCACTGAAATGAGTTCCGAAAGTACCTTCATGTAACTCTACCATGATCTTTTCTTCCTCGCTCTTATCCACACATCACGGTAAGGTCGAATCATGGTTACGCTTGTAAAGGATGTCATTACTGATAAATAACTTCGCCGCAAACCTCCTCAAAAACTTCTTATATTTAACAGATGCACCCTCGGGGTACTCTTGAACCTCAACATACCTCTTTACCTCATGAAACCAGGGTTTTTCTGTTACCTCTTCAGTCTCAATGTCACAACAATGTGCAGGTTCGTCCAACCTCTCAATGGTAATTTGGGGAGCCTCATTGTCCCACCTAACTTTGAACATAGAAGACATCGTAGCTAGCGCGTCCGCTAACTGATTCTCCTCTCTTGGGAAGTGTTCAAAAGTTATCTCTTCAAAGTGTGGAAGCAACGTCAATACATACTCTTTGTAAGGAATAAGATTTGGATGTTTCATATCCCACTCGCCTTTGATCTGACTGATCACGAGAGCAGAATCTCTGAATACCCTCAAGAACTTAATCCTTATGTCAATAGCTGCTCGAAGGCCCATGATGCACGCTTCATATTCTGCCATGTTGTTGGTACAGTTAAAACATAGTTGGGCGGTGAACGGAGTATGACAGCCTTCAGGAGATATGATCACGACGCCAATGCCATTACCCAAAGCATTTGAAGCTCCATTAAAATACATAGACCATCAGGATCCTTCCTCAGGTCCTTCATCCGGTCCAGGTGTTTCACAGTCAGTTACCAACATGATACTCTCATCCGGAAACTCGAAATTCATAGACTGGTAATCATCCACTGCCTGATGTGCCAAATGATCTGCCAACACACTTCCCTTGATTGCTTTTTGGGTCGTGTATTGGATGTCATACTCAGTCAAGATCATCTGCCATCTTGCTATTCTTCCGGACAAGGCAGGCTTTTCGAAGATATACTTGATTGGATCCATCTTTGATATCAATAGAGTAGTGTGAGTCAGCATATACTGTCTCAGCCGGCGAGCAGCCCATGCCAAAGCGCAACAAGTTTTCTCAAGCAGTGAGTATCGGGTCTCATAGTCGGTAAAATTTTTGCTAAGGTAGTAAATAGCATGCTCTTTTCGGCTAGACTCGTCATGCTGCCCCAGCACGCACCCCATTGAATTGTCGAGTACTGTCAAGTATAAGATCAAAGGTCTTCCTTCAACTGGAGGCATCAGAATAGGTTGCTCTTGGAGATATTCCTTGATCCTTTCGAAAGTGGCCTGACACTCATCATTCCACTTTACCACTTGATCTTTCTTTAGCAGTTTGAAGATTGGCTCACAAGTAGTAGTCAGGTGTGAAATGAATCGGGCAATGTAATTCAACCGTCCCAAAAATCCCCTGACTTATTTTTCTGTTCGGGGAGCTGGCATTTCCTGTATAGCCTTCACCTTTGCAGGGTCCACTTGGATACCTTTATCACTAACGATAAAGCCCAGCAGCTTACCAGACCTCACTCCGAAGGTGCACTTGTTCGGGTTTAACCTCAGCTTATATATCTTCAACCTGTCAAATAGCTTCTAAAGATGGTCAAGGTGTTCTTCTTCAGTCTGGGATCTTGCAATAATATCGTCAA
The DNA here is from genome assembly GCA_948472305.1 of Vicia faba. Lineage (NCBI taxonomy): Eukaryota > Viridiplantae > Streptophyta > Magnoliopsida > Fabales > Fabaceae > Vicia > Vicia faba. The sequence goes on from OX451739.1 coordinate 985,708,745, forward strand.
TGTATATCTCAATCTCATGATGAATCATGTCGTGGAACAGAGCAACCATGGCGCGCTGATACGTTGCCCCAACATTTTTCAATGCGAACGACATGACCTTGTAGCAAAAGGTACCCCATTGAGTAACGAACGTTGTCTTCTCCATGTCTTCGGGAGCCATCTTAATCTGATTGTAACCGGAAAAACCATCCATAAAGGAGAAGACCTTATGTTGTGCGGTGTTATCAACCAGAACGTCGATATGAGGCAGAAGGAAATCATCCTTGGGGCTCGCCCTGTTCAGATCCCAATAGTCCACACACATATGAACCTTACCATCTTCCTTCGGCACGGGAACCACATTGGCCACCCACTATGGGTAAGAAGTAACAGCTAGAAAACCGGCATCAAACTGTTTCATCACCTCAGCTTTAATTTTCTCAGACATATCTGGGCACATTCAGTGAACTTTCTACTTCACTGGATGACAATCTTCCTTAGTTGGAAAGCGGTGAACCACAATATCGGTATCCAGCACAGGCATATCTTCATAAGACCAGGCAAAGATCTCAACATAATCACACAGCATTTGTATCAATCGTTGCTTAACACTAGGCTCCAGATTTGCACCGATCTTGACCTCTTTCTTGTCTTCCTCTGTACCCAGATTTACCGTTTCCACAGGCTCTTCATGTGGTTGTATGGCCCTCTCTTCCTGAAGTAACAGTCTAGCAAGTTCCCCAGGCACTTCACAATCATCCTCACCTTCGTCCTCGGCTTGGTTGATCGGACTTTCGAAGTCATAACTGGCAGTAGCAAAGTCGTTATCAGTGGGATCCAGAGTGGATGTAGACCTGTATTATGATATGTGAGTGTGTGTAAGACAAATAGCTTTTTTGATAAAGTGCAAGAAAAGAAAAACAAGGAACGCAAGATTTTTAATGCAAGAAAAACGTCCAATGCTTTATTAATGATATATGGAAATAAAGCCCTCACAAACAAAGCCACGGTGTCTCGGGCAAGGCACCGGGCGGTAAAGTTTCAAATTGTCTGTTACAAGTCTCAAAACAAAAGTCTATTACTGTGTAATAAAAGAAACGGGCACGAAGTCCTTCGCCGTCCAGTTGTTCAAGCCACCGTTGGTAGTCGGGTAAATCCAGCTGTCAAAATTTGACTCTTCACCATCATCTCCAATTGCATTGACTCCTGCGTCATGATTGGGCATGGGTGTAGTGATGACGTTAGGTTTCTCCGGAGCTTCAAACTCAATCTCCTTAGCTTCAATCAGATCCTACACTTTATTCTTCAGAGCCCAGCAGTTGTTGGTATCATTCCCTGGGCTATCAGAGTGATAGGTACAACGAGCGTTCAGATTATACAGCGGAGAGGTGGTACTGGGATTCTTCGGAGCTTCCCTTAGAGTCACTAGGTTAGTCTTCAATAACTGCGGCAGAATTTGAGATAGGGTCATACTGAGCCGAGTATACTGTCTTTGCAGCCTCTCGACTCTTTGCTGATTGTAGCGTTGTGGGGCAACAACAGGTCTTGATATAACTACCGGATTAACTGCTTGGCGGCGTTCGGGTCGATTTTGGTTCGTCGAGCTGTAAACTGCACTAGATTCCTTCTTGAAAGGCTTCTTCTCTGTACTTGACGAAGCACCCTTCTGTATCTTGCCGCTCTTGATACCGGCCTCAACTCTCTCCCCAGTCATAATCAATTTAGTGAACACAGGCGATGAACTACCGATCAAATGATTGAAATACGGACCAGACAAAGTCCCAAGAAACATATCCACCAACTCCCTATTAGCCAGAGGGGGTTGTACTCTTCCTGCCAGATCTCTCCACTTTTGAGCGTAGTCCTTAAAACCTTCGCTCGCACCCATATACATACCCTGAAGTTGGGTACGTGTGGGAGCAAGGTCGGCATTATACTGGTATTGCTTGTAAAAAGCAACAGCAAGGTCCTCCCAGTTGCGGACATTAGCTCCTTTCAGTTGATAGAACCATTCAAGTTGAGTCCCTGACAGACTATCTTGAAAGAAATGAACCCAAAGGTTCCTATCAGCAGTATATGGTTGAATCTTTCTAACGTATGAGCGAAGGTGTAGCTTTGGACTAGATACCCCATCATACTTAGAAAAGACATGTGCTTTAAACTTGTGCGAGATCACCACCCCAGATGCCAAACCCAAATCTCCGAAGTCCAACCCAAGTATCTTCTGGATCTCCATTACACTCAACCGATCTTCGAGTTGCTTATACCTATCCTCAGCCGAAGGATACTGGTCTTCATCAAAGTTAATGTCATTGTCAGAAACAACAGGGCTAGGAGCCTTCCTTTCCTCTTGATTCTCTCCCCCTCCAGATGAATGGGACAAATCAACTTCTTCTCACAACCTGTTCCCAAATATATGACCCATATTCAGGAGGACCACCTTCTTCTTCTTCTTCTTCTTCTTCTTCTTGTCCTTCAAGATAAGAGTCTTCAAATCTTGCTGACTCTTGGCCAAGTTCAAGAACATCTCTTGGAACTGAGCATTCTGAGCTTGCAGAGCCTTGATGGCTTGATCAGTAGATGTTTCAGAAGACATGTTGTGCTGAAATAAACAACGAAGAAGATAAGGAACCTGTAAGGGTACCTGTGATGAAGTGCATGGGAATGGAATGCGTATGAAATGATTTCAAAGACTTAGGGAGATTCAAATTTGTAAACCAAAATAAAACAAACTTTATTAGATTAAACTGGTAATAATGTTTAACAAATGCCTTTAAGGCGTTACAAAAGAAATACCGAAAAGCAAATCTAAACTAGAAACAATAAAAACAACATCAGAAATCCCATGGTCGTTTTCCCTTCGTGCTGACATAATCGTTGATTGTCCTCTCATTCTCAAGCTGCCTTGTAAGCTTCAAGATCTTCCGTTCCTGCTCATGATACTTCTCTCTCTAGGTATCCCTTTCTTCCTTTAACTGGATCTAAGATCTCTTCAATGCCCCCAGATCATTAGGCATATAAGGATGGGGGATTGTATAAGGAGTACCTTCTTCATCAGTATGCTCTATGATCACCGGAAAAATAGCTTCATATGGCATCCCTAGCTTTTGAGCACGGGCTCGAACCCACTGGAGATACGGTTGCATCGGGAGAGAAGTCTTCATTCCTAGTTTATGTGGGTCAAATTTGTTCACCCTGTCCCAGGCTCATATAAATCTGTGGCGATGTCCCTCAACACCCCCCTTGAAGTCAAAGACAATGCCTGTAAGCAGCAGCTCATAGGGACCATCTCTCCGAGCTCGTCCAAACTGTCGTAAAGCCAAAAAAGGATTACAGGTTATTCCTCCTCTAATTCCCGGCAATGGAACATTGGGGTATTCCCCATACCGATCAATGACAACTACCTTTTTCATATCTTTATTACTCCAAAGGATGTCCGTATGAGCAAGAAACATGATTCTGTAAGCCCAACCTACACCTTCCTCATTCTTCAATACAGATTTGGGGAGGTGCGAAATAAACCACCTCGCCAGCAGCAATGTACAACACATGAGAGTTCCCTTTCTTTTCACAGTACGGGTACAAAGAGCATGTAGAGTATGAAGAAGTGAAAAACACAAGAAGGGGGGGTTGAATTGTAAAACTGAAACTTAATGCAATGAACAAGATATTTTTATCCTGGTTCGTTTGATCTCAAACTACTCCAGTCCACCCGTCAAGGTGATTTCGCCTCTCTCCAACGAGGTCTTAATCCACTATATTCAACTGAATATTACAATCTGCTTTAACAACTGCTAAAGCCTTCTTGATGCAAACCACAATCCGGTTTGTCAAGGAAACACTTTCTTACAAAGAAGATAAAACTAGGTGTGTGAATGTTTTCTACAAAACTGTATCACAACTGTGATGTTACACAACTTAAGCTTATGAAACTAGATTGCTAAACAATGATTGAGTAAGGAGATATGTAGCGTTTAGCAAACTGAGAGAAGGAAGATTATGATTAGCTTTTAGGCGTGTAATATGTTGGAGAGCATTAACCAATTCAATATTCAAAGTCTTGTTTATATAGCACTGAGATTGTTGAATGTTGGAGCAATAAACTTGATTCAATGCCAATAACAAACTTTCCTTATTGAGCAGATCTTGTCTGGAATGATGCCGTTGGTAATAATACGCTTTCAATGCACAGTACCGTTTCTACTTAAAGCATGTTCTGGCTTGGCTTCATTCTGACTCTGCTTAACTGCTGATGAACTGTTGTTGTCTTGATCAGAGTGTTGAGCGCAGTTCTGTTCATCAAGCTTCATCATACGCGTGAGTTATTCTTCTGATTCTGGTATTCTGATATAGCATCTTCTGATGCTGATGTTAAGAGCCAATATTCTGTTGCTGATTGGGTGTGCTCTTGCTGATACCTATCAGAGTTTCTGCAAAACAGAACGTAATATTTTAGGTAGCAAATAGTTCTTATATGAATCACATAATTAATATATCCTTTCATTTTTTTATCATCAAAACTTAAACATAGGGTAGTAGATTCAAACTTTGTTCTAACAATCTCCCCCTTTTTGATGATGACAAAAACTAGATATTTTTAATTGAAATAACGTGAAAAGTATCAGATATAACTAAATGATGAGATGTATCAGAGTAAGAAGTTATCAAAGATAAGGGATAAAGAGATATCAGAGTTTGAGAAATACTCCCCCTGAATTTATTACTTCCCTTTTTAATTCCAAGAGTTCTTCAGGATCAGATTTTTATTGCATTTCTTTGAACATCAGAATATCAGAGCTTTGACTATCAGAAGCTTTAGATCAGAATATCAGAGCAGAGCTTCATATCAGAATATCAGAGCTTTATCAGATCTTTGCTTTGGATCAGAGTATCAGAGCTTTAGTCTTCAGTGAGTTAGGAAGCATTCTTGTACCTGTAGACTTAAGCAAAAACAGAAAACATTTTCAAGTATATCAGAGTTAGAATGTTTGAGATTTTCTGTCTTAGTAATCCGTTATTATTGAAAATATCATTCTTGTTCTCCCCCTTTTTGCCAACAATCAAAAAGTGTAAGTGATGTGCTAAAACATTTAGAGCAGAAAAACTTGAGAAATAATGAGAAACTGTAAAAGATTAAAGTGAGAGGTTAACGTGTTTAAATAGGCTTCAGAATATTTTGAAATTGTAAATGTTTTCAAGAAAGAGAAATAAAATCATGATTACGTTTTAAAAATATGATTAATTTCATTTAATGCTTGCTGATTTTGGGGGATTTGAGAAAGATACTTAAAACGGTTACCAGACATGTGTCTCAATGCACCCAATCAGCGTTTTGCCTTCTCAAAAGCGTGCACGCGTTCTGCTTCAGAGATATGTTGATGATTGGATGACACTTCTTTGATGTAGTGATCAGCACGTCTGTCTTTGAGCTTAGACTCTCAGATCTTTAAACTAGCATCTGATACAATCTGCATGTTCTATCTTTCTGAAAAGAGATTGATCAGAAGTTCACAGTAAAAAAAATACATTCTGAAGATAAATATATGGAATTAAAACATTTTCACTCTGGGCAGATTTTCATGCTGAGATGTTTCAGAATGAAATTGAACCTATCTTCAGAAAGGGGTTTAGTGAAGATATCAGCCCATTGATGGTCTGTATCTATAAATTTTAAGTTCAAAATTCCTTTCTGAATATAGTCCCTAATGAAATGATGTTTTATTTCTATATGCTTAGCTCTAGAATGTAAAATAGGATTCTTACTTAAGCAAATAGCATAAGTATTATCACAGAGTATAGGAATGTTACTCTCAAAAATCTGGAAGTCTTCAAGCTGACTTTTCATCCAGAGCATCTGTGTGCTACATCCTGCTGCTGCTATGTACTCAGCTTCTGCTGTTGATAGCGCAATTGTTGATTGCCTTTTGCTGGACCAAGAGATCAGATTTTCTCCCAGAAACTGGCAGCTTCCAGAAGTACTTTTACGCTCCACTCTGTCTCCAGCAAAGTCAGCATCGCAGTAGCCTACTAAACTGTAATCACTAGATTTTCTATAAAACAAACCCAGATTAGTAGTACCTTTCAGATACTTGAAAATTCGCTTAACAGCTGTTAAGTGAGATTCTCTAGGATCTGATTGGAATCTAGCACAAATGCAAACGCTGAATAATATATCAGGTCTTGAAGCTGTCAGATACAGGAGAGAACCAATCATACCTCTGTAGACTTTCTGTTCTACCTTTTTGCTTACCTCTTCTCTTTCCAGAATGCACGTGGGATGCATTGGAATCTTTGATGGCTTACATTCTGAGAGGTCAAATTTCTTTAGAAGATCTCTGATGTATTTGCTCTGATGAATGTAAGTTCCCTCTGGAGTTTGATTGATCTGAATTCCTAGAAAGAATTTCAGTTCCCCCATGAGGCTCATCTCAAATTCTTCCTGCATACACTTAGCAAATTTTCTTCCAAGAGAAGGATTAGTAGAACCAAAAATAATATCATCAACGTAAATTTGACAGACTAAGATGTCATTCTTAACTGATTTACAGAATAAGGTAGTGTCCACCTTCCCTCTGGTGAATTCATTTTCTAACAGAAAGTTACTTAGCCTTTCATACCAAGCTCTGGGAGCTTGTTTCAAACCATATAGTGACTTCTTTAGTTTGAAAACATGTTCTGGATGTTTTGTATTTTCAAAACCAGGGGGTTGGTGCACATAAACCTCTTCTTCTATATAACCGTTTAAGAATGCACTCTTGACATCCATCTGATACAGAGTGATGCCTCTATTAACAGCAAATGAAATTAAAAGTCTGATAGATTCTAACCTGGCGACTGGAGAAAAGGTTTCTGTATAGTCTATCCCCTCTTGCTGACTATAACCATGTGCTACCAGTCGTGCCTTGTTTCTGATGACTTCACCTTGTTCATTTAGCTTGTTTCTGAAGACCCATCTTGTTCCAATGACGTTGAATCCTTTTGGTCTGGGAACAAGATCCCATACGTCATTTCTGGTGAATTGATTCAGCTCTTCTTGCATTGCTAGAATCCAGTCATTATCCAAAAGTGCTTCATCAATCGAAGAAGGTTCAATCAGAGACACAAGTCCCATGAGGGTTTCTTCAGAGTTTTTGAAGCTTGCTCTTGTTCTGATTGGATCTTCCTTTCTTCCTAAGATAGTCTCTTCTGGGTGATCCAAGCTGCTTCTGGGTAATCTCTTCTGAGGTTGATCAGCAGCTTTTGTAGGATTGCTAGCAGTGCTCCTTTCAGACGTTGAAGGAGTGTCTGAGTTGAGAGCTTCTGATGACTTGTCTTCAGAACCTGTAAATTCGATTTCCATACCTGCAAAAACTTCATTCTGCTTTGACTTTACAGAGTCAAGCTTATCATCAAAACAAACACTGATTGATTCTTCCACAATCTGTGTTTCTGTATTGTATACTCTGTACCCTCTTGAGCGTTCAGAGTATCCTAACATAATACACTTATGTGCTTTAGAGTCAAACTTGTTCAAATAATTCTTTGTATTTAACATAAAACAGGTACATCCAAAAAGGATGAAAATATGAAATGTTGGGCTTTCTGTTCTTCCACAATTCATATGGAGTCTTCTCCAGAATAGGTCTTATTGAGATTCTATTCTGAATGTAGCACGCTGTGTTTATTGCCTCTGCCCAGAAGATCTTAGCAACGTTTGTCTCATTGATCATGGTTCTGGCCATTTCTTGCAATGTTCTATTCTTTCGTTCTACAACTCCATTTTGTTGGGGAGTTCTAGGACAAGAGAAATCATGCAGAATGCCTCTGTCATTAAAGAATGACTCAAAGTCTTTGTTTTCAAATTCTCCACCATGATCACTTCTGACTTTAACGGTTCTAAGATCCTTTTCATTCTGAACTTGGTTACAGAAGGTAACAAACACAGAGTGTGACTCGTCCTTGTGTCTTAAGAACTTTACCCATGTCCATATGCTATAGTCATCTACGATTACTAACCCATACTTCTTGCCACTGACTGAAGCAGTTTTAACTGGTCCAAATAAGTCAATGTGCAGAAGTTCTAATGGCTTAGAGGTAGAAACAACATTTTTAGATTTAAAAGAAGGTTTTGCAAACTTGCCTTTCTGACATGCTTCACACAGAGCATCTGAATTGACCTTCAAGTTAGGAAGTCCTCTGACCAGATTGAGTTTGTTAATCTGAGATATTCTTCTCATACTAACATGTCCCAATCTTCTGTGCCAGATCCACTGCTCGTTATTAACAGACAGAAGGCACTTTACATTCTGACTCTTTAGTTCAGAAAGTTTGATTTTGTAAATGTTGTTTTTCCTCTTACCATTAAACAGGATAGTCCCATCTTTCTGACTAACAGCTTTACATGATTTTTGATTAAAGATTATATCATAACCGTTATCACTTAATTGACTTACGGATAACAGATTATGCATTAATCCATCTACTAGCAGAACATTATTAATAGAGGGAAGATTTCCATTACCTACAGTTCCAGAGCCAATGATCTTTCCCCTCTGATTTCCTCCAAAGCCAACGTGGCCTCCAGGCTTAAGTTCCAGGCTTTGGAACATATGCCTTCTTCCCGTCATGTGTCGCGAGCAGCCAGAGTCCAGGTACAATGGCTGGTGTTTCTGACTTGCTGCTAAAGATATCTGCAACATGTATTATTTTATCCTTAGGTACCCAGATTTTCTTGGGTCCTGATTTGTTAGATTTACCAAAACTTTGGTTGAATTTTGGTTTCACAGAGTACTTACTGCTAGTGTATTTAATATCATGTGTGTGACCATACACAAAATGTGAATTCAGAGGAGTGTGTTTAATGGTTAGGTCCATGACATTCTTTGGTGTAGGAGCCTTACCTTGGTATCCTATTCCCTTCCTGCCGTTTCTGCTAACTCCATAGATCATTGAAGCCATTTTGCTTCTATCTATGCTTTTAGCAAGGAACTTCTGGAAACTGTGATCACACTCCTTGATGATCTCATCAGCGTTGCTGGGAGTTTCAGAAATTGGTTCCTTCTGAGAGTTTTGTAAAGTATTTTCTAATTTTGAAATTTTGATTCTCAGCTCAGAATTCTCCAATTTGAGACTCTCAGACTTATTAGAGTCAGATTCAAGATTCCTTTTCAGGTCTCTGAATTTAACTCTAATCTGCTGATACCTTTCCAGAATCTCATTAAGGCTTTCAGCAAGTTCAGCCTTGGTAAAATTAACAGCAAAGTTAGGAAATACCTCTTCAGTGTCTGATTCTGAGTCTGATTCAGAAGCTTCACTATCTTCTGAAATGTTAGCCATGAGAGCTATGTTGGCCCTCTCATCATCTGATTCTGAGTCAGCTTCAGACGAGTCAGAGTCATCCCATGTGGCCATGAGACTTTTCTTCTTTTCTCTTCCAAACTTCTTTTTGGGCTTTTCCCTCTAAAGCTTTGGGCAGTCACTCTTGTAGTGTCCTTGCTCATTGCACTCATAGCAGATGATGTCCTTGGTGTTTAGCTTTCTGCTTCCTGAGGAGCCTTCAGATCTTCTGTATCCAGAGGAAGAATCTGTCCTTCTGTATCTGGAAGAAGACTCGTTCTTATCAGATCTTTTGGGATTTCTGAACTTCTTTTGCCTCTGCTTCCACAATTGATTCACTCTTCCGGAGAGGAGGGAGAGTTCGTCTTCTTCTGATGAGGATCCATCAGATGTTTCTTCAACTGCCTGCAAAACTTTAGACTCAAATTTTTTGTTAGATTTCAATGCTAAAGGCTTACCTTGCTTCTGAGGCTCGTCAGCTTCTAGCTCTATCTCATGACTTCTGAGGGAGCTGATAAGTTCCTCCAGAGTAATTTTGTTGAGATCTTTTGCTAGCTTCAAGGCTGTAACCATTGGTCTCCACTGCTTGGGTAAGCTTCTGATGATTTTCTTGACATGGTCAGCAGTAGAGTATCCTTTGTCCAGAACCTTGAGACCAGCTACCAGAATCTGGAATCTTGAGAACATTGTTTCAATGGATTCAGATTCTTCCATTTTGAACGCCTCATACTTCTGAATGAGCGCCAGAGCTTTAGTTTCTTTGACCTGAACGTTGCCCTCATGCGTCATTCTGAGTGAGTCAAAAATGTTCTTTGCTGTGTCTCTGTTGGAGATCTTTTCATATTCAGTATAGGAGATGACACTGAGAAGGATGGTTCTGGCCTTGTGGTGATTCTTGAAGTCACGCTTTTGTTGGTCAGTCATTGTTTTTCTATCAATCTTCTGACCGCTTGCATTCACAGGGTGCGTGTATCCAGCTGTCACCATATCCCACAGATCAGCATCATGTGCCAGAAAGAAGCTTTCAATTCTGTCTTTCCAGTAATCAAAGTTCTCTCCATCAAAGACTGGAGGTTTGCCGCTGAATCTGTCTCTGTCCTCATGGTTGTCATTGCTGGTGTAAGAATAGTTTCCTGCCATTGTGTTTTTCTGACGCTGGATCTTGTACTGACACGGTTAAGTGTTTTAGCTCAGAACCAGGCGCTCTGATGCCAATTGAAGAAGTGAAAAACACAAGAAGGGGGGGTTGAATTGTAAAACTGAAACTTAATGCAATGAACAAGATATTTTTATCCTGGTTCGTTTGATCTCAAACTACTCCAGTCCATCCGTCAAGGTGATTTCGCCTCTCTCCAACGAGGTCTTAATCCACTATATTCAACTGAATATTACAATCTGCTTTAACAACTGCTAAAGCCTTCTTGATGCAAATCACAATCCGGTTTGTCAAGGAAACACTTTCTTACAAAGAAGATAAAACTAGGTGTATGAATGTTTTCTACAAAACTGTATCACAACTGTGATGTTACACAACTTAAGCTTATGAAACTAGATTGCTAAACAATGATTGAGTAAGGAGATATGTAGCATTTAGCAAACTGAGAGAAGGAAGATTATGATTAGCTTTTAGGCGTGTAATATGTTGGAGAGCATTAGCCAATTCAATCTTCATAGTCTTGTTTATATAGCACTGAGATTGTTGAACGTTGGAGCAATAAACTTGATTCAATGCCAATAACAAACTTTCCTTATTGAGAAGATCTTGTCTGGAATGATGCCGTTGGTAATAATACGCTTTCAATGCACAGTACCGTTGCTACTTAAAGCATGTTCTGGCTTGGCTTCATTCTGACTCTGCTTAACTGCTGATGAACTGTTGTTGTCTTGATCAGAGTGTTGAGCGCAGTTCTGTTCATCAAGCTTCAGCATACGCGTGAGTTATTCTTCTGATTCTGGTATTCTGATATAGCATCTTCTGATGCTGATGTTAAGAGCCAATATTCTGATGTTGATTGGGTGTGCTCTTGCTGATACCTATCAGAGTTTCTGCAAAACAGAACGTAATATTTTAGGTAGCAAATAGTTCTTATATGAATCACATAATTAATATATCCTTTCATTTTGTTATCATCAAAACTTAAACATAGGGTAGTAGATTCAAAATTTGTTCTAACAGAGTATCACCTAGAAGAGTAGGCACTGGGTTACGAGACATGAAGATCTTGATTGCGTTCACATTGACAAAAGAATCTAGATTCGGGAACAGAACCAATCCATAAATGAGGAGAGCCATGATGTCTTCAAATGCTTGAAAGTCCAAACTATCCCAGAACTGTTGAGCTTGATCAATCAAGAACTTAGCCAAGAAACCTTTAACCCCGCTCTGAATCTCCCAGTTAGATACCACATCAACCATTTTTAGATGTAGGACTGAAGAAATATCCTCTGGCCTAGGAGCTATTTCCAAACCTGTAAAGGGACTCTGCTCTAGAATAGATATACCAAGTAAATCAGAAAACTCCTCTAAAGTAGGGACTAACTGATAGTCCGAGAAGGTGAAACAGTGATGCAATGGGTCAAAGAACTGGAATAACACGCTCATCATTTGCTCATCCAACTTTGAAGTGACCAGGCTAAGGAGATGACTATGTCTTCTAAAAAAGGAAGAAGTATCAGGAACCTTTGAAACCAACTCTCTAAGCTGAGCAGTTATCTGCAAGAAGCTGGCTCAAATGGTATTTCTGCGCATAGAAGCCATGATCTGCAAAACAGAACAAAGATGAATCCCCTCGGTCTTTGAAATGGTTAGTCTAATGAAATATGCATGCGATGTCATGATGCAGATGTCATGATAAAAACACACCACAGGTATCACAGATAGAAAACATGGTAAGGGCAAATAAGTCACACAATATCCTTTAAATTTCAGGCTGGCATGGAGTTTAGGTACTACCCTATTGCAGTTTAGTTGGTTCAACCTGTCCTAGTAATAGTAACCGGGTTCCAGAGGTTATCAATATCACTGACCATCCTCCATCGGTCATAATTCTAGTCACACAATCTTTTCTTGCAGCCGGAACCATCTCGAGAGTATGGTCTCAATGAGTGTAGCATACTGCTACTTTCTATGGCCAAGCTGGTCAATTATAGGTTCTAAGGTCAGTTGATGCTTAATGACCCATTAGCATCCCCTCTGCTTCAACCGTATCGGTCTACGCTGTATAGTCCCCTCACAGTCTATTGCTACTTACCTAAAAGGTATCCCTAGATCCAGGTTAGGATCTATAGTAACTTCGATACAAATCCCACAAAGATAAAGCAATCAAATCAAACAATAGAAAACAATATGATGAACTAATCCTAAGGTACACCCCACTTAAAAAAGTATCCCCACCAGAGTCGCCAGTTCTGTGATACGGTGGCCAGAACCGGGACGTGTTTCCCTTTTTTAAGGAATTTGCTGGTTTGCGTTTTGAGTTTGTGTTTTCAAAATGTCACGGTAAGCAAGAATCGCCACCTTATTTTATTTTATCCAACAAGGAAAGGAAAAAAGCACAAAAAATTCCTTTTTCGAGATATTTCTGAGTACGGGGGGTAGATTATAGAAAGGGAAGGTATTAGCACCCTTTCTATCCGTAGTTATCTACGGGCTCTTAGGTACTTGCTCATCATTTTCAAAATTTGTTTCTTGGTGTTTGTGTGCTTTAAAAAGTTTTTGCTTTCGATTTAACTCTTGCTTCTGTCTTCAAGAGTGTAATGAAGTGTTTTTGAAAACTTTGTTTTGAATGGAGTGTAAGTGTGGAAAAAGTTTGTTTTGTTTGAGCAAGTACTTAAGAGTTAATCTACCTACTCGAAAAAGGAACCGTTCTATGTTCGTATCTTTTAGACAGCGCTATCCTATTATTAGTGAGTAGGTAGAACCGTCGTTGGAGTTTTAAGGGTCAATTCGAAAGGGACGTACGGTCACCAAAGCAATGTTAGGACATCTTAGTAGTAACCCTAATGTCTTAGATCAATTATCTGAGGTGACAATCTCCGAGGCAACCTTTCCGAGGAAACTTTGATCTTTGGACAAAAGGACGACCACTAAAGCATCATATACTCAATGACCGCTTACCGAAGGCAACCAAGTGGGAGTGTACCCTAGGAGTGCGCATGTGCGAGTGATTCAATTTCAGATTATTTATCTTTGCACATGTTAAGGTTATCTAACTGTTTTAAAGTTTTTCACATACATTCTTGTCATGCATCCTAATATCATACATCTAACAGTTAAATATTTGTGGAATTTAAAATGTGGAAATTAAACTACGCTATTACAAGGCTTCGGGTATTTACATAGCCAAAAACAAACCCTTTGAAAATAAAGCGATAAATAAAAATAAACGTCCTAATTAAACTATTACAAACTGTAGGCAGTTACATTATTATGATAAATAATAAAAATAAAGCGCGCGAGAAAAATTAAGATCGGGAAGAATTTAGGGTTTTGACCCTTCTAACCTAATCAAAGGAAAAATTGTTTTTTTTTGTTATTTTTAGGAAAAAAGAAAATGATTAAATTAGAAATAAAAACCTAATTATTCTAATTAGTTTTAATTATTTACAAGAAAAGAATTAAATTTTACCTAAAATTAAAATCTAATTTAATTAATTAATTTTTGACAAAAAAATAAAATTAAACCTAATTTGTGAAAAGTATTATTTTTGTGATTTTTTTTTATAATAAGAAAATAATTATTGGTTAGTAAAATAAAAATAAATAAATTAAGTGAAATAAAATATAAAAGAATAAAGAAATGAATTTTGGGCCTGCAATAGCAATTCTGAAGGGGGTGTGAATAGCAAGCTTGGGCCCAAAAGATGGAGGTCCGTTTGACTTTTTGGATCCAATGTTGCATGCTAACTGTGGCCTATGGTGCTCCTCCAGATGATGGCCATCAGATTTGGCCACTTGGCAGATTGGATGGTGAGAGTGCATGATGGTCCTTAGTCCTTGGTGCACGCTGGATTGCCTGAAAGGAAAAAATATGAAGAAATTGGGGGACCTGGGATTCAAACCCAGGTCCTGAAGCGTTTTGCCTTCGCCTTGTAACCAACTGCGTTGTTTGCTTTTGTTGTCAAATAATACAAAACAATTATTATATTATAAACAAGCATAATATGAAAAACTCGCGCGCAAATTTTAACAGGCCAATGGTTGATTTCCAACTGGTCATCTTCTTCCTTAGATCCGTTGGTAAAAGTTCCAAACTTTTACCTACGGACACTTGGTCGTAGCTACAAGTCCTGCAAATCTTAAAATTCAACATAAGCGTGATAAATGAAAACCAAGGCCATGGATGGATTCGTTTGGCCTTGCTGAACACAATGGTGGCCCTTTCATGGTCCAATTTTTCCTGTAAATGCAAATCCCAATTTGAAGCAAGGAACCCTAATAATGGTCAAATCCACTACAGGCCATGAAAATGTAATTAACAATTACAGAAAGCTTGCAAACGTCTAAAGGAGTAAGAATCTATAACTATTTCATGCTATAAGTACATGAATGATGCAATTCGAATTCAAGAAAATTGCAATATCGTGACTGACTTACAATGTGTTATGGGGTTTGGGAACACTTGATTCTGATTGCTTTTGCTTGCTGATGTCCTCAGGAAACGATTGGAATGGTCCAAAGGTCTTGAATTGGCCTCCAAGTATGAATTCGTGTTTACACTTTCTTAATATTTTTTCAAGTTTTGTGCTGGTTCATACGCCTCTTTCTTCTAGCCTCTTTTGGTCTGCACACATTCTATATGTATTGAGGAATAGATTAGGGTTGAAAACCTGGCCTCAATCTTCCTCCATCAATGTCTTGATTCCTGATTTGATTCACTTTGAATATCATTCCAAAAATAGCCTAATTCAATCTTTTTGTCCACACCATGCCTTTACACGAATTTGATTTGATTTCTTCATAAAGACTTTCTATTTTTGATTCAATCACGTGCCAATCTGCTTTCATGCGTTACTGCCAGCATGTTATTAGCTGTTTAGGCCTCCAACATGATAAAAATCGAAAGCTGACCTGCCCCTGCAGGTCCACTTCTCTTCAAATTTGCTTTCTTCGATGGGTTCAAAGTCTAATTAGAATTACTCCAGCTTCGATTGCATAGCCCCTTCGATTGCCTCCCTCTGGTTTGATTGCTTGATTCGAAAAGAATCCCCTGGTCAAATCAACTCTTGTGGAGTCATGAACAAACAAGGAAAGAATCTGGCCTGGACAGGTTAGGATATGTGTTTTTTCTTAGTCATGCCAGCCTACTTCATTTCTTTGAATCTTCCTTCTTTGCCAGCTTCAAAGTCCCATTCAAGCCAACTTTACCTAGTAGAAGCTTGCTCTCCTTAATGGTTTTGAGTCGAATTGTGCCAGCTTCAATACTAGGGCTCCTTCGATTGAATCACCCTTTGCTTCGATCTCCTATCCTTTTGAATAAAATTCCCTATTAGGCAACTTCGACCAGCTCTTGGCCTTGTGATGAGTCTAAGTTCTGATTCGAAGTATTCAGAACTTCCTTCATCAGAGCATCTTAGATTAAGGCAAACTCTATACTGAAATGCCACTCGAAGGTCATTTCATTCAGATGTTCCGATTGAGGGAAACTCTGAAGTTCCAGTCGAAGGACCTTTTGGAATGCTAATCAAAGAGCCTTTGTTAAAATGCCAATCGAAGGCCAATGCTACAATGCCAATCGAAAGATACTTGCTAAACTGCCAATCGAAGGACACTGTTACAATGCCAGTCGAAAGGTACTTGTTAAACTGCCAATCGAAGAGCCTTGCTAATAGGCCAATCGAAGGACCTTTGTCCATGCCAATCGAAGGGCGCTATGTAGATACCCATTGAAAGGCATTTTGGAGATGCCAATCGAAAGGCACTTTGGAGATGCCAATCGAAGGGCATTTTGTAGGTGCCAATCAAAGGATACTTAACTATCAATTGAAAAATATCCTTGTCTTTAGGCTAAGGTTTATAACCACTTATGCAAGAGGAAAATCTTGGAAAAACATGAGGGCAAATTTTGGGGTACAACACATATCGTCAATGGTAACTGTTTAATTTTATCTTGAAAAGGGTAAAATGTTAGTTAAAATACCAAGTCATGTCGTATGAAATGTATTTTCTTTATCAATGCTTATGATATATGTATGCAATGTATGCGTATGTGTGCTGATTTGTTGTATTGTTGTTTGATTGAGGAGAATGGATCCTTGACTGCTATTGAGGATATGTTGAAACTTCCATGTCTTGAAGTTGGAGTACGGACAAACTCTTGTTGAGAGAAAGTAAATTCTGTTGTGAATAATGTCATGTACTACTTGTAAGATCTGCTTGAGGAATCTTTGAGAAATTTGACAATTTCTACTGGCTGATTAACAGTTTGAAGTTTTAGTTCCGCTGGGGATTCAAATGACGTACTGTGGGGATTACTTACGGAATAGCCTAAAGACGTTTTCCTATCCCTTCAACCTATCGGTAATTATCCTTCCCACTTTGTTTATTTGTAAACAGTAATTTTGTTCAAATGCATATGTTCATTAATGAATCATTGGACGTTTTTGCAAATAGAACACAAGTGTAAAGAAAAAGATAAATAGTTTTCTATACTTTCAAAGAGATATCTTCGTATTGACTTTGAATAAGTATTTTGTACAAAGGAGACAATCATTCTAGTAAGAGAATGATGCCATAAAAGGGCAAGAAAAAATTTATACAAAGAAAGATAGCTATGTGTACTAATCCCATGGGGATTCCATTCTGCTATAGCCTTCGTATCTTCGAATATCTTGTCTATTTGTTGCTTCGTCCGAAGATGATTGAATTGATCAGAAACTCTTAGTTTGTTAGTGGAAGTCAAGATGTTGTCTTTAAACAGATCCGATGGGACATAGTCATACGCTTTAATTCCCTAACTTTTGCCTGGACCGCCCTTTCGGGTTTTCAGTCCACCGGGAAACCCTTTTTTGCCCAAGTCGCCCTTTCGGGTTTTCAACTTGCCGGGTGTACAAATCTTTTTATTTTATCCCTAATTTTTCCCGAACCTTTTGGTTCGCCGGGATGTCCTTGTTTTTCCTAGGTGCGTCAACCTAGCGGGTCTCTTATGCGTAGTATCTTTTGAATATGTCTGCATTCGCAGGGTGTGGCAGGTCGTCACCGTCCATGGTGGTTAAGATCATTGCCTCACCGGAGAATATGTTCTTGATTACAAATGGCCCTTCATAGGTAGGAGTCCATTTTCCCCTGGGATCACTTTGTGGCAAGATAATGCGCTTGATCACTAGATCTCCAACTTGATATACTTGGCGTCTGACTTTCTTGTTGAAAGCCTTGATCATTCGTTTTTGATACATCTGACCATGGCAAATAGCAACAAGTCTCTTTTCATCAATTAAGTTCAGTTGATCAAGTCGAGTCTGGATCGAATCGTCCTCGTTCAAACCTGCATCCTTCATAATTCTCAAAGAGGGGATCTGAACCTCAATAGGAAAGACAACCTCCATGCCATAAACCAAAGAATAGGGTGTTGCCCCAGTTGATGTGTGAGCCGTGGTACGATATCCGTGGAGAGAAAATGGTAGCATCTCATTCCAGTCCTTGTAGGTGACTGTCATTTTTTGTATGATATTTTTAATGTTTTTATTTGCAGCTTCGATGACACTATTCATCTTTGGACGATAGGGGGATGAATTGTGATGCTGAATCTTGAACTGCTCACACAAGGCGGTGATCATAGTATTGTTAAGGTTGGTGCCATTATCAGTGATGATCCTTTCTAGGATACCGTACCGGCAAATAAGATTCTGCTTGATGAAGTGGGCAACAACATTCTTAGTAACGGATGCGAAGGAAGCTGCTTCGACCCATTTTGTAAAATAGTCAATGGCCACTAGAATGAAGCGGTGTCCATTGGAGGATGTAGGCTTGATCTCTCCAATCATGTCGATTCCCCACATAGAAAATGGCCAAGGAGCCGTCCAGACATTTAGAGGAACCAGAGGTACGTGCACCTTTTCAGCATAAATTTGACATTTATGACAGGTCCGAGAGTGTTGAGCGCAATCCGCTTCCATGGTAGACCAATAATAGCCTGCCCGTAGGATTTTCTTCACCATCATGTTCCAACTGGAGTGAGTGCTAAAAGTACCTTCATGTAATTCAACCATGATCTTCTTAGCCTCAATCTTATCCACACACCGGAGCAGAATGGAGTCATGATTGTGTTTGTACAGGATGCCATTACTCAGTGAGAACTTAGCAGAGAATCTTCTTAAGAACTTTGTATCATTGATTGAAGCTCCTTCTGGATATTCCTGAGCCTCGAGATACCTTTTGACTTCATGAAACCAAGGCTGGTCCACTACTCCTTCGGTATTAATCTCGTGACAGTATGCTGGTTTATCCTTTCGTTCAATGGTGATTTGGGGAGCCTCGTTATCCCAATTAAGTTTAAACATAGATGACATTGTGGCTAGAGCATCTGCTAGCTTATTTTCTTCTCGCGGGAAATGCTCGAAGGTAATCTTCTCAAAATGTGGTAATAATGTCAAAACATGTTCTTTGTAAGGGATAAGGTTTGGGTGCTTAGTGTCCCATTCTCCTTTGATCTGACTGACGACCAAAGATGAATCCCCAAACACATCTAAACACTTGATTCCCAAGTCTATGGCAGCCTTGAGATCAAAGATGCACGCTTCGTATTCCGCCATGTTGTTCGTACAGTTGAAGCAAAGTCTGGAAGTAAAGGGAGTGTGACACCCTTCCGGAGATATGAGTACAACACTGATACCATTACCGAGTGCATTAGATGCTCCATCAAAGAATAAGGTCCATCGGGATCCTTGCTCAGGTCCGTCATGTGGTCTGATTTCTTCACAGTTGTCTAATGTCATGATGTCTTCATCCGGGAATTCAAACTTCATGGATTGATAATCTTCTATAGCTTGCTGAGCAAGATGATTAGCTAGCGCACTGCCCTTTATAGCTTTCTGGGTAGTGTACTGTATGTCATATTCTATTACGATCATTTTCCATCTAGCTATTCTCCCAGACAGAGCAGGCTTTTCGAAGATGTACTTTATCAGATCCATCTTAGATATCAACAAAGTGGTATGAGTCAACATATACTGTCTTAGCCAGCGAGAAGCCCATGCCAGAGCGCAACAAGTTTTCTCGAGCAGTGAATATCTGGTTTCACAGTCGGTAAACTTTTTGCTCAGGTAGTAAATAGCGTGCTCTTTTCAGCCAGACTCGTCATGCTTCCCCAATACACACCCCATTGAGTTCTCTAAGACGGTCAAATACATGATCAATGGTATTCCCTCGACTGGTGGCACCAAAACAGAAGGCTCTTGTAAGTACTCTTTGATCTTGTCAAAAGCAATCTGAAATTCATCATTCCATCTGACTACTTGATCTTTCTTCAACGGTTTGAAGACTGGTTCACGAGTAGCTGTTAGGTGAGAAATGAATTGGGAAATATAGTTCAGGCATCCCAAGAATCCTCTGACTTCCTTCTCAGTACGAGGAGCAGGCATTTCTTGTATCGCTTTAACCTTGGCAGGATCAACTTCGATGCCTTTGTTGTTGACAACAAAACCTAGGAGTTTACCAGACCGGACTCCGAATGTGCACTTGTTTTGATTCAACCTAAGTTTGTACTCCTTCAATCTCTCAAACAACTTTTGCAAGTGGTCAAGGTGCTCCTCTTCAGTTTGTGGTCGGGCTATCAAGTCATCTACGTAGACCTCTATCTCATGATGTATCATATCATGAAATAAAGCCACCATGGCACATTGATAGGTTGCCCCAACATTCTTCAGTCCGAATGGCATCACTTTGTAACAGAATGTGCCCCACTGTGTGACAAATGTAGTTTTCTCCATGTCCTCAGGTGCCAATTTGATTTGGTTATAACCTGAGAATCCATCCATGAAGGAAAATACTTTGTGCTGGGCCGTATTGTCAACCAGGATATCGATGCGGGGAAGTGGAAAATCATCTTTAGGGCTGGCCCTGTTTAAATCTCTATAATCCACACACATTCGTACTTTGCCGTCATTTTTAGGCACGGGAACAATGTTCGCAACCCATTGAGGATAGGAAGTGACAACCAAGAACCCAACATTGAATTGTTTCATAACTTCTGCTTTGATCTTCTCCGACATGTCAGGTCTTATGCGGCGGAATTTTTGTTTCACTGGTGGACAGTCTTCTCTCATTCGCAGACGATGTACCACGATGTCTGTATCAAGTCCTGACATGTCTTCGTATGACCAGGCAAAGATCTCAACATAATCATGCAATAGATGAATTAGACGCTCCTTGACACTTGGATCTAGATTGGCACCCACCTTAATTTCCTTTTTATCTTCCTCGGTACCCAAGTTGATTGTATCAAACGGTTCCTCATGAGGCTGAATATCTCTTTCCTCTTGTTGTAGTAGTCTAGCCAATTCCCCTGGTACTTCACAATCTTCCTCACCTTCGTCTTCGGCTTGGTAGATTAGATATTCGGAGTCACTAAAGGCCATAGCAGTATCGTTACCCATGGGATTCAGAATGGAGGGGTACCTGCATTTGTGAGTGTGGGTGTGTGTAAGGGTATAGCCATCTTTAAACAATAAAATGTAAAAGAAAGACAATGAGCACAAAAAGATTGTATGTGAAAAACGTCCATGATTCATTGAATGTCATATGAAGATGAAATAAAAACCCTTATAAATGGACCATTGTTCCTCAGGTAAGACACAAGGTTGAAAATGTACGAATTGTTTGTGAATATTACAAGTCCAACATAAATGTAAAAGATAAATTACTGAGAGATGAAATTTATTGGGACAAAGTCTCTGGCTTCCCAATTGCGAAGTCCTCCGTTGACAGTAGGAAATATCCAATCCTCCAAGCTTCCATATTCTTCATTGTCTTCCACTGTCTTGACCTCTTGGTTGCTAATCTTCAAAGGTGGCCCTCCAGCATGGACACGGTGCACAGCCTTCTGCGCACTTGAAGTCAACCCTAAGCCAAACTTATCATATTTATATGGAATGTCTGGGAGCTGCCCCCAGATGTTGCATCTACCCTCTTCTACTAATGCCTCGGCGTCCTTTAGAGATGACATTCAAAGCGGAGGTCTTGTGATCTTAGGGATCGAGGATACTGTCTTGGTTACTGCTACCTCTTGAGAGACTTCTTCGAAATATTGAAAAGGAGTTTCAATGAACTCGCCATCCAATTCCACAGATCGAAAATAATTTAGGTGGCTAATCATGTACTCTTCCTCTTCGTGGACAGTGATAATCTTTCCATGGACCGGGTACTTCAGCATTTGGTGCAGTGTAGAGGTGACAACACCAGCATTATGGATCCAGGGCCGTCCTAGCAGACAGGAGTAAGAGGGGTGGATGTCCATCACATAGAAAGTTGAGTTGAAAGTTTGAGTTCCCACCTTTATGGGGATGTCCACCTCCTCGTGGACCATCCTCTTTGAACCATCAAATGCTCTCACAACTATGTTACTGGGTTTCAATGTCAGTCCTTTGCAATCCAATATGTCGAGAGCTTTTTTTGGTAAGACGTTCAGAGATGAGCCAGTGTCTACCAAGACATGGGCCAGAGTTGTTCCTCTACATTCCACAGAGACATGTAATGCCTCGTTGTGTTTTCTCCCTTTTGGTGTCAGGTCAGCATCAGAGAAGCCTAAGCTATTATCAGCTGTCAAGCTGGCCACACAATCTTGGAATTGGTCAGCGGATGTCTCTTGTGGCACATGGGCTGTCTTCAGAAACTTCACCAAAGCTTTCACATGTGCCTCAGAACAAAGCAACAATGCCAGCATGGAGAACTTGGAGGGAGTTTGCCCCAACTGTTCAACCACGTCATAGTCACTCTTCTTTATTATTCTCAGGATCTCCTCCATTTCCTTCTTGGAGGTTTCAGGGATGGTCAGTGGTTGAGCCTTCGTCCGGACAGGCTCTTCTTGAATACCTTTTCCTCGAACATCAGCAGCATAAGTATTGGTAGGGATAACAACATGGGTGGTGTCGTCTTTGTTGATAGAAGTACTTGCGGATATGATTATTGGTATGGAGGTAACCTTTGGAGCAGCCACGGGTCCAAAAACTGCCTTTGGAGGGGAAATTTCTGGAGAGAAGATTCTACCGCTACGGGTAATCTTGCTAGTTCCGGCAATATTGCTAATGTTGGAGTTTTCTTCTTCGGAGCTTACTTCTTCGGCAGTCAATCCATCTTATTTGATACCATGGTAGTAGATTTCTCCACCGTAATTCCACGGTACTATTTTATCTGATTCATACGGGACCGACCCGGGCATTGTGATTTTAAGAGGAGTAGTTTTTGGAACCGATGTAATCCTAACAGGTCTTTTGGGGACCCTGGAAGGATTGGAAGAGATGGTTACGATTGAAAGGTCTTCAACAGGAATAGGTAAAACAGGAGCATTTTCAAACAGAATTTCTTGGTTGTCTATCAGGCGTTGAATGCCTGTCTTCAACAAAGGGCAAACAATTGGTGAGGAT
Organism: Vicia faba; assembly: GCA_948472305.1. Classification (NCBI taxonomy): domain Eukaryota; kingdom Viridiplantae; phylum Streptophyta; class Magnoliopsida; order Fabales; family Fabaceae; genus Vicia; species Vicia faba. The sequence continues at coordinate 985,731,617 of OX451739.1, forward strand.
AAGCAATGATGGTAGTCTTCCTTACAACCTGGGAATACACCAGCTTTCAACAAGTTTATCTTAATGATTGGGAGTGGAGTCAAGAGTTCATCCACTGTGGTAATATACAAATCTTCCTCGATAGCATTGGTGTTGTGACCATGCCTAGGCATCAGAGAGGAAATGACATTTGGTTTCTCAGGCGCATCAAACTCAACTTCTTTTGCATCTATAAGGTCTTGAATTTTGTTTTTCAAGGCCCAACAGTTGTTAGTGTCGTGACTCGGACTTTCGGAATGGTACGCGCATCTGGCATTTGGGTGATAATGAGGGGACGCAGTGTTGGGATTATTTGGGGCCTCCTTTAAAGTTGCCAGATTCAATTTTAGAAGATATGGTAAAACCTGGGCTAGAGTCATATTAATTCTGGTGAATTGCCGGACTGGCCTTTCCACCCTCGGTTGGTTACTTCTCGGTTGATCAGATGTAGGCTTTGGGATCATAATGGCCCCTACCATCGGTCGACGTTCAACTCTTCCTTGATTCCTTTGTGGATAAACATCAGATACCTCTTTCTTCCCAGTGAAAGGCTTTCTCACAGCTGTGGAGGCAGACGCATCCTTCTGAATCTTTCCACTTTTTATACCAGCTTCCACCCTCTCTCCGGTTAATATTACCTCAATAAACCCAGAAGTTGAGCTCCCAATCAATTGGTTGAAGAAAGGGCCTGATAGAGTGCCCAAGAACATATCCACCAACTCCCTTTCAGACAGAGGGGGTTGCACTCTTCCAGCTAGATCTCTCCATTTCTGCGCGTAATCTTTGAAACCCTCATTTGAAGCCATAGCCATACTCTGAAGTTGAGTATGGGTGGGTGCCAAATCTGCATTATACTGGTATTGCTTATAGAAAGTTGCGGCAAGATCTTACCAGTTGTGGACGTCGGCCCTTTCTAATTGATAAAACCAATAGAGTTGTGTTCCGGATAAATTATCTTGGAAAAAATGCACCCATAGGTCTTTGTCGGTGGAGTGCGGCTGAATCTTTCTCACGTATGATCGTTGGTGCATTTTAGGACATGACACCCCGTCATATTTTTCAAATAACGACACTTTGAACTTTGGTGGGATTACAATTCCCGACACTAGCCCCAATTCTTCAAAGTCTAGACCTGGTACCCTCTGTATTTCCATAGCATTCAGACGCTCTTCAAGATGTCTGTATTTATCATCCGCTGGAGGATATTGTTCCTCGGAGTAATCTTCTTCTTCCTCCTCCCCTTCAGATTTTGACGGAACGACTGTTTCTTTTCCTTTCCCTTCTCTCTCATCAAATGTTGCTGGAAAATTCAAGGTTCTTCTAGCCTGTCCTTTAAACCTTCTCCCCATGATTACAACACCAGTTTGTTTCTTCTCTTTCTTCTTCTTCTCTTTTTCCAATAGAGTCTTCAGCTCCTCTTGCCCTTTGGCCAGGGTTGTGAGTAATTGTTGAAACTGCATGTTTTGAGCTTGAAGATCTTTGATTGTCTGTTCGAGATCCATCTTACTGAAATAAACAGTAGAGAGATGAGGAAACTTGTTGCAAAGACCTGTTTATGTTATGATGAATGATATGTGCATATGTAATGTTTTCAAGGATTTTAAAAGATTCAAGTTCGTTTTAAACAAAAAAGAAACACACGTTATATTAATAAGATAGAGTTTGAGTACATCAATTCCCCTTGGGCAAAATAATACAACACTCTAAGATAAAAAAGTAGTGCGCATCCTCTTTGGTGCAATGTAGGCATTTAGAGTCAGCTCCTCATGAAGTAGCCTAGTGAGTTCTAAAACCTTCTTCTCGCTTGCATAGAATTGGGCTTCGAAAGTATCACACTCTCCTTTGAGCTGTATCCAATCCCTTTGTAGGTCTTCAAGAGATGTGGGCATGTCAGGATGTAGGATAGTGTATGGAACTTCTCTCTCAATGATCACCGGGAGAATGGAAGGATAAGGCATCATAAGACTTTGAGCGCGGGTTCGTACCCACTTGAGGTAAGGCTCAAGAGGGATGGAATTATTGTGTCCCAAAGTCTTTCTATCCACATTATTTAGCATCCTCCATGCTCGGATGAATTTCTGGCGAAGACCTTGATCTTCGTTGTCGTAGTCGAATACCAAGCCTTGAATTAGCATCTCATGTGGGCCATCCCTTCGGGCATAACCAAACTATCTTAGAGCCAAGCATGGGTTGTAGGTGATGCCTCCCCTAATGCCAAGTAGAGGGACATTAGGAAATTCTCCACAACGGTCAACAATGATAACATTCTCTTTGGATCGAGAGCACCAATGAATATCTGAATGTTTGACCGTCATTAACCTTTGTGACCACCTCAAACCTTGCTCATTCTTTAAGACTGATTGGGGAAGATGAGAAATAAACCATCTTGCCAGGAGAGGAGTGCAACACATAAGTACACCTCTTTTCCTCATTGTACGAGTGTGAAACGAGTTATCTCCAAGCAATGTAGGCACCAGATTGCGTGACATGAAGATTTTGACAGCACTCACATCTATGAGTTGGTCAGGATTGGGGAACAAGACCATCCCATAGATAAGAAGAGCCACAATTTCCTAAAATGCTTGCAAGTCCAAGGAATTCCAACAGCTTTGGGCCTTCTCAAACAAGAATTTTTCTAAGAAGCCTTTGACAACACTTCTAGTTTCCCAATGGGTTGTGACATCAGATGAGTGCAAGTGCAGAGTTTGAGCAATCTCTTATGGTTTTGGATCTCTTTCCGTACCGTTGAAAGGTAGTTGATTGAGAATGGGAATCCTCAAGAGTTGAGAGAATTCTTCCAAAGTGGGCACAAGCTGATAGTCAGGAAATGTGAAGCAATGATGCAAAGGATCAAAGAACTGTAAGAGCACTTTCATCATATCCTCCTCTTGGTTGGAGGTGACCAAGTTGAGTAGACGACCATGCCTCTCGGTGAATGGAGGGTTCTCAGGGATCCTTGAAGCTAGCTCCTTGAGTTGTGGAGGAATTCTTACAAGGTTGACTTGGATAGTTTTCCTGAGAAGTGAATCCATATCCTACAAAACAAGAACAAAGATGAATCTCCAAAATCCTTGAAATGGTTAGTGGATGCATATGATGTCCATGATGTCCATGATGTTATGTACAAGTATGCATATACAAGCAAATCAAAAAAGTTCTTAGTTTAGGCTTGCATGGGGTTTTATAGGTAAGTACCCTCTTGAAGTTTAGTGGGCTCAACCTGTCCTAGTAATAGTAACTGGGTTCTAAGGAGCTCAATATCACTGGATTGTTTCCTTGTTCATTGTTTCAGTTCAAGCCTCTTTAATGGCGACCGAAATATCCCAAGAAACCAACCCTTAATGAGTGTAGTATCGAGTATCTACCAACTTCGGACTGCACCAATGTCGGTCATCTCACTACATCCTAAAAGGCCAAGTTGGTCAAGTAAAGGGTTCTAGAAGTTCATTAGTGCTTCATGACATAACTCAGCGGCAACGTATTCTCTTTGATTGACTCAAAGGCTACCGGTACCCACAAATATGTCACACTAACATAGCTATTGCTTAGACCATGTCGGTATACCCCGCACAGTTTCCATAACGTATTGCTATTTACCTATAATGTTTCCCAAATCCGAGTGGAGGATTCAAACCCAAACAAAGAACCATAATGTAAAGCAAACAAGTCAAACAATGTAAGAAAATAAATGTGATCTAGCCCTAAGGTAACCCCACTTTTATAAGATTCCCCAGCAGAGTCGCCAGTTCTGTGATACGGTGGGAGTGAGTTGAGGGTTTTGCATTTTATCGCAAATGTTGCGGTTAGCAAGAGTCGCCACCGACTTTTCTTTTATCCAAAAGGAAAGGTGAAAAAGCACAGGAAAGACCTTTGAGATGTTTTCTTGAGTTCGAGGGGTAGATTATGAAAAGGGAAGGTATTAGCACCCTTTTCATCCACGGTTTTCCATGGGCTCTTTGTTACTTGCTAGATCACTTGCTTTTGTTTGAAATTGTGCTTTGTGTGGTTTTTGAAAGTATTTTGTAAAAGAGGCCATTGTTTAGGCAATATTTGTAATGATTCTTGTTCGTAAGAATGTATACAAAGATGTTTGTCTTTTTGAAAATGTTTTCAATATTTGTAAGATGTTTGGAAATGTGTGTGTTTGTTTTGAAAATAGCAAGGATAATTTTTTGGAAATAGAGCAAATAACTAGAAGTAATCTATCTACTCAAATGTCTTTCTTGTTCATTTTCTATTCCTTTGACATTGTTTTTTTACCATTGATTTGGTAAGCAACCCTATCTTTGGATGTTAACGGGACAGGCGTGGGTCATCGTATAACCATGATTAGCAATATTGCAAAGTATCTTAGCATTTTTTGAGGGGCCAAGATCATTTTGTAAGGCAACTTTGAATAGCGTCATCGAGGGACTATGATCTTATACTTGTTTGTTTTGCCAAGATACTTCGCATGCGTAATATGGCTATTTTTTGTATAAGGCAACCAAGTGGAGAAACCCTACGGATGCTTGTGTGCAAGTGTGTTATTTTCATGCTTTTTGTCTTGTTTTTTGAAAGTCATCTATTTGTTGATTTCAACTTGACATACATCTTATTTACTAGCAATATATGAAAAGCATGTAAAAAGCGGAAAGTAAAATCTAAGCTATTACATCATTTTAGGGGGATGGGGGTACAATTTAACAATGGGGTGAAGTAGAAACTAAAATATTACAACCATATCGAATGATAATGACAAGAATGTGAAAACAATGTAAAATAAAGGAAAAATGCACTTTTGAACTGCTATGTGTCGACCCATGCTGCTATGCATCGACACATAGCCTTTCCTTACTCCTGTAAAACGAAATCTGTTCAGTATGGGTCGACACATAATGGGATGTATCGACTCATACACCTTTGGTATCAACGCAAAACGCGTATGTATCGACTCATAGGCTTTTCCAGCTTCTGTTTTGTGACCTGAACTCAGTATGGGTCGATGCATGAGGGTTATGTATCGACTCATATTCTGTTTTTTCACTAAGATGAGTCGACACATGTGGATATGTGTCGATACATACTGCATTTTTCTGCCTTAAACACCCTTCTTTGCATATGTCAGTTAGTCCTTAACATATAAATGAGTAACATGAACAACAAATAAATGATTAACTTCAGAAATAATGTTTGCTACATCCTATCTTCAGAAATAAACAGAAAAGTTGATGTATGGAAGATGCAAAGGTAAAAATGACTTACCTTAAAACTGCACTTTTAGGTTTTGAATCCAAATACCCTTCAAGATGTTGTATGACCCTTCAGCGAACTCCAACAGGCTGCTAGACTTTCCTTTTTTTTTCCTGACCTTTTTCTCTATTTTTTCTAACCTCTTTGTATTGTAATTGGCATATCTATTTATAGAGAAGGTTTGAGACTTGAAAAATTCAGACTTTTGAAAAATCACATGTTATGCCTTTTTTCAAATTCATAAAGACAAGTTGCTTCATGATGAAGAAAGGAGTGAATTAAGGAACTTAGCCATGCTTTGTAGGTCTTGTAGATTGCTTATGATGTTTAGATATTTTTCTATCATCTTTGGAACATATTTCAAGCTTTGAAAGAAGAGAGTGGTTGGAAAAGTGAAGCTTTATGCAAATGGAAATATTGCTTTTGCATTTCTAACCATAAATGGTATCAAGACTTGGACAAAGCTTCAAATGCTTGTGTAATACACTTAGGGTTTATGTAATTGCTTGATTATGCATGGATTTGGAGAGAACATAGCCTGAAAAGAGAGATCTTGTAGCTTTGGTTGGAATTTTAGTCAAGTGTTCATCACAAATTCTACTTTGTAATTCAAGAATGAAATCCTAACTTCATCTCTTCGATCCTCTCAGCTAAAGAATGATCTCAATGAGTTCTTGGACTTTTTGAAAAGATTGGAACCTCCCCTACAACTTTCATGTTTTCCACTTTTGTTAAATCAAGCTGGAACTATGTGAAAAAATGCCAAGAAGTTGGGATAAAATCTGACCAAAACTGATGAAGATTTCTCGAAGTGTTTTATTCAAAAATGTCATGACTTCATGAATTTATAACTTGATATCCAAGAAATTTTAGGAGAATTTGTGCAAATAAATGTTATAGATATCATGGAGATCTACAACTTTCATGTTGGAAGTTTCCCTTGAACCGTCTTGCATCTTGGTGAAAGAATGGCATGAAGTGATGAAATTATCATGTATAAAAACACTTAGAAAATTTCTAAGTCTTCGAAATCTTGACTTTTCAAGTTGACTTTTGACTTTCTTAACTTCTTGATGATCAAGCTTGATATTTTTGAATGTCTTGATGAATTGTGATATTTGAAACTTAATGTTGACCAAAAAGTCAAAGTTTGACTTTCCAGTATTCAATTTACCATTTTGCCCTTGTGCCAATTTCAAGCCTAAATTAATGTATGAGTGATGCAAACTTGACATCATAAAATATCTTGTGAGCAAATACTTGACAAATGAGAGGATAAATTTTGGGGTACAACACTTGGTATGTGGACCAAAGGGAGAGAAGTTGCTTCAATGGATAAGATAAAAGCCCATACAAGGTGAATATATGCATGCTCCTAAAAAGTGGGACTAGCATGACACTAGTATTCTAAATGAACAATTGAAAGAATTGATTGAATAGTTGTTATTGTAGAAAAGCCCAAGACCAAACTATGAAATGTGTACAAGTGTGTATTTCGTAAGTGGATACCTGCTCGTTGATGATGAGCCCAAGAGGAGGCAAAGTATTCTAATTGGATAAAATATGTATCATTAGCAATTTAAACATACAGAGAAAATAACAAAGGAATAAAATTCTAAATTATTACAAATCATATGGAGATGGGGGTACAAGTTTATGAATGGGGATGAGTCGAATCGAAAATTCGATTAAAAATCTATTTAAACAAGCAATACAACCAAACCGAAAATTAACAAACAAACTATCTATAAAATTAACTATTCTAAAACTTTTATTTTTATAAGCTATAAATAAAAAGAAGATAATTTTATTTTTTTAAATTTTTTATGATTCTTTAAGTAATGAAAATACTAAAAGAAAATCAAAACTTAATTTCTAAACATATTTTTTGTGACTTTTTAGTAAAAAGATATTTAAAAGAAAATTAAAACTAAACTTATTTTTGTCATTTTTAATTAAATAAAGAATAAATAAAAAGTAAATTAAGACTAAGTCTAAATAAATAAAAAGAATTTTGTGATTTTTATCAAGTAAAGGAATGCGACAAACAAACTACATAAAATCGATTAACTAAGCAAAGTTACTAATTTAAAAATTAAAATTAAAAATGTCTAATTAATAGAAAACAAAATTATTTAATTAATTTAACTAAATGAATAACTAATAAATAAAATTAATAAAAGAAATGCCATTAAACCTAATTATAGCATATGTGTAAAAACATGAAAAAACGGTGGTGAGCATATAGAAATTCGTTGGGCCTAAAATATGTTGACCTATGATTATTAATCCAGCAAAACAATATAAAACACAATAAGGGGGTGTAAAAAAACGAGTTGGGCTTGGTGGGTGATCCAAGGCCCAATGAAAGTTGAACTAAACAAAGGGGTAAACCCCAAATCCGGCTACAGCGCTCCCGATAGCTCTTGTTCTTCACCTTTCCCTCACAGAAAAAACACCCTCTCTCTCTCCATTCCTCACATATCTCTCACACCGCTGCAAACCCTCAACCTTCCTCCGTCTCTCACTCTCATCATTCGCTAACCTCCTTCACATCATGGCCATAACCATCGCTCATCATCTCTAGACCGCCTTCTACTCCATTAATCTCGACATGTTTATCTCGATCCATAAATCCTCGAACAATAATAAATTGTTCTTATCTTCAGTTCAAAAGCTCAGACTATCGACTTCTTTTCTGTAACCCGAATACCTACAACATCTATTTCGCGATGGCGAGAACTTGCGAAAAACCATAATAGGGTACAGAGAAATATTAACGGCACAAAGTGAAGAAAAAACAAAGTTTACCGAATCAGAGCTCTTCTGACGAGACTTCAAGCTCAGGTATGGGATTTAATCTATTATCTTCTTTAATTCCCTCCTTCCTTTTAATTTCAGGCTTCGAAGATGTTACTTAAGTCAGCAATATCAAGACGTTGAGTTCGTCGATTTTGAAGATGTGTGCTAAGGGTTGAATACGGTGCACTTGGTTTCTATTCAAAATGGTATTGCTTCCATTCATAATTGCTTGCAGATAGGATCTTTGAAATTGGAGGGAAGGGTACTGGACTAGGTTAGTGCTGGGGACATGAGGTATGTTCAGTGGTGTTGTGTGGTTTGGAGTGAGTTGCAAGAATGAAGTTTTGTAGAGGGTTGAGCAAAGTGAGTTTGGGGTTTAAGGTTAGAATTTTTTTATGGAATTGGTTGTAAATGTTCTGTGAATCATATTTCTATTTTTCTGTGAAAACAAAAACTTTGAAACTGTGGCATTTTTTTATGGGTTGTTAGCAAAAAAATCAGTATTGAATGAGTGGAGCCGGTTTTATGAAAGGCTTGTATTGTGTTTTTTCAGTGGTTTTTTGCAGTGTTTTATAACAGCTGAGAGGTGGGAAGTTGGGGGGAAATTTGGTGAAGTTTTAACATTCTTGGTATGCTAACTTTGAATATTTGGGATGCATGTTTTATGTTACCTTATTTGATGTTATTTTGGGACTATTTTGGACAGGTCTAATGTTTTTTCTGTAGGTTTGGGATAGGCTCTGTACAGGCTGTTTGTGCAGGTCCTTTTGGACTATTTTGGTTAATTGACATCTTTCCAAACCTATTATTTCCCTCTTTGTCTCTCTATGATGTAGAACTGCTCTTCTTTTCTCAAAATTCTGTAGGGTTTATATTTTTAGGAACATGATGCAATAGGGATTTAGCTACTTGATAGCTTGCACTATTTTTATGAATTGCTACTGTTTTGCTACTGTTTTATATTTTCTAGCTGCTGCTTTGCTAGTTTGGGGTTGCTTCTGTTTGGCTTGTTTTTGTTGGATGCACGTCTGCCCTTTGCTTGTCTTATATTTGTTTCTGTTTATGGCTTTTGTGTTGCAGTTTGGCCGCTTTGGGCTGCCCTGCTTGTTTTTCTTGCAGCCGCTGTTTGTATATTTGCTGCTTGCCTGTTTTACTGCAGGTCTGCCTTTTGCAACTGCTATTTAGCAGTTTTGACTTTGCTGTCTTGGCAGTTTTGTGCTTTGCTTTTGCAGTAAAAAAATGTTTGCAAATTTCTTTTCCTTTTGTGAACCAAAAACTCAAACTTTTTGTGATTTGCAAAATAGGAGAAGTATCCCATGATTGAATCAACCCCTTTTAATTTATGATTCCAAATACAAACCCTAATGATGAAATGAAAATTCTCTTATAACAATTAGTTCTTGTTTGGAATTTTATTCATATATTGATGGTTTGCTAACTCTTTCCTTCTTTCTTGTTTCATGAACACGAGGATTGAATGGAAAAAGCATGGTTGAAAGGTGAAGAAAAAGTCACGGAAAGGAGTGAGGACGAGTTGCTTGAAGTTGAAGCAAAAGAAAATTGAAGAACCAATATTTTCTTTGTAAACAAAATATTTGTAGCTTGTGTTTCAAATTGGTAAATTGCTTTGTAAATTTCCCACAAAAATGTAATGAATAGGAAACTTGAATGATATTTATTTGAACTTTATGAATGATGAAATTGTTGTATGGAAATTGAATAAGTCTTAGACTTTGGTTAAAACTTGAATGACATATGAATCTCAAATTGTGATTGAAGTTCCTTTGATGATACATATGCTCGATACAAGTCATTTTAGAAAATAACTTTGGACCAAGGTGGACCTTGCATAAATTGAGTGATGATGAATGAATAAAAACTCGAATGAAACTCAAGACAATAACCTGAAAGAATCCCAACTCACAACTTACCTTCAAATTTAAGTCCAAAATTTCTTGCATTAAAACGACAAGTGCCTGAGGAGACAAGAACACCCTGATTATCATGAACCTCTAACCTTATTTCTCGTTCCCAGATTCCATGTTTATCAATTTAAACTTCAAACTCTTGACTTTGTGACTTAGAGATCTTAAGAAGAAAACTTGAAGTGTGAGGAGATATTAGACATGAAATCCCTAACCAAATGTCTTTTAGTTGATGCGTGTTTACAAGCCCAATCATGATGAGTATCAAGACCCTAATTCACTGTGATTTCAAATAAAGTAATGTTGAAAAACTAAGCATGAAGGAAGACATACACTTGAATTTGAGTTATATTTGAGGCAGGTGAAAAAGACATTTCACAATAACCAGGGATCCAAAACCCTAGTATATTGACAAACAATAGGGAAATAAATCCTAATCGAGGCTATGAGGAATTTGAGTGAGAAATAACCTTGTAACTTGATGAGAAATAAATCCATGATAACCCTACTCCAAAGCTTAATTCCACAGTCCACTAATCGAGAACCAGATGGATTTGCCTTTAACTGATGAAGGAACATCGAAACCAAAACGAAACCTTAGTCTTGCCCAAATACTGCTTCTTGAACCAAAGTACCTTATTCAATGCAATGCATGATATGCAAATGAACAAGTGAAGATGATGTAGATGAAATGCGAAGTCTAATCCAGACAAAAGTAAAAGGTATGACAAATTTGGGGTACGAAAAATATGTTAATGTTGTCGTGATAATATTCTTAAGGTGTTGGTGATGTTGAACTAGACTACTATGTTTTCTATTGAATATTTGTTGATTTTATAAGTATATTATTATGGTGGTTGTCTAATGATGAGTATGTGATGTGGAAAATTTTGAATGATATTGATATTGCTGTTGTGTGGCAGGATAATAGTTTGAGTAGGTTGAACTATTATCACAGGTCAATGCATGTTGCTTATTGTCGAGAGGGGAATTTAAACATTATGTTGTTGTTTCATTGACGTATTTTAACATGAATTAATGATGTTATTGTTGTTTATGAAAGAGACGGGTTGCAATCCGAGCATGGTGGATTGGTGACTTGTCTCGAATTCAAACAAGGTGGATTCGGGGTTTGACAAGGGTGAACCCGGTTTCTAAGTGAACCAATTGTTGATGATATGGTACCACATGCATAAGCATATAGTTTCATAGATGAGTTGCATTGCATAACAAGTCATATGTATATTTGTTGAGATATAAATGTTGGGTGTGTGAATGTAACTGATATACTATGATTAAGATTGTGTTGAATATGACTATGTATGATGTTGTTATTGTATATGATATTAATGATAACTTGGGCATGAGAATTTGATATGTTGCTGTGCATGTTTGTGTAAATGGTGTACTCCATCTTACATTCTATACCGTTATTGAAATGTTTTCTCACCCCTTATGTTTGAATGTTGCCTTTACTTGGGCATCATGCAGATGCTCAAGAGTAGAGACGTTATTTTAAGTGGAAGCTAGCTCTTGGAGCTATCTCATTTAGTTTCTTTACTTTAGTTTTGGGTTATGCTCTGATATGTAACACTGGGGAGATATTTCTTGTTCATGTTGAGATTTTCTGAGCCACAACGTATCCTTTAATATGTTTATGTTTTTGTGTGTTTAGCATTTGGAGAAGACTTTTGAGTCGATGCTTTTATTTTAATATGAAGCTTTATCATGAGAGTTAACGTGTTGTATATATTAATTATGATTCGACTACTATGTCATCATATGAGTTGGATGTCGTTTAAACATCCTATGTGAAATCGCGTGCCTTAAAATATTGTGTTGAAATGTTTATCTAGATTATATGTTACATGATCAACATGTGCGTGTATTTTGAGATGTGTAACATCCTATGTGCAAAAGTTTTGAAAAAGTTGTGTAAAATCTCTGATTTATTATATAATTATGTGTTTGGAGAAATATGGTCTTACATTATACGTGTCACAACCTCCTGGATTTGTGAAAAAAAATCAGGAAGGGATGGTGTACAGGTTACATAAAATGTTGTATGGACTGAAACAAGTTCCTAGAGCTTCTAATATGAAAATTGATTCATTTTTCAAGCTACAAGGATTCAGAAAGTGTGAGATGGAGTATGGCGTTTATGTGCAACATACTTCTGGTAGTAATATGATTATGGTGTGTCTTTTTATATTGATGACATATTGCTAACATGAAGCTCTCTAAACGAGATAGTAAAGATCAAGAAGATGTCGATGAATGAGTTTGAGATAACTGATCTGGAAATTTTGGTATATTTTCTAGGGATGAAGATTCTATACTCGGAGAAGGGTATAATTTTGCATCAGCAAAAGTATAGACTTGAGCTTCTGATGAGATTTGTGTTAACAAATTGCAAGACTACAATCACACATATTAAGACGAATCATAAGCTAGATCCTAATGTTAAGGGTAATGATGTAGATGCTACAACTTTCAAATAAATAGTTGGATCATTGAGGTATATGTGTAACACCAGACCTGACATTTGCTATGCGGTTGGAATGGTGAGTAGCTTTATGAAAAATCCAAAGTGGCCACATTACCAAACTGCTATAAGGAATCTAAGGTACATTAAAGGGACTCCGAGGTATGGAGTGTTGTTCCTTTCTGGTGTTAAAACTGACACAAAGATGATATGCTATTTAGACTCTGATTGGTATGAAGACAGAGTTGATTGAAGAAGTACTTCTAGATATTTTTTCAAGTATCTGAGAGGTCCTATTTCTTAATGCTATAAGAAGTAACCTATGGTTGCATTATCAACTTGTGAAGCTGAATACATTGCAGGTGCTTCGACATGTCAAATTGTTTGGCTGATGAATTTGTTGTAGGATCTAAAGATCAAGGTGAGCAAACCTATGAAGTTGATGATTGACAACAAATAAGATACAAGCATTGCCAAGAATCCAGTGTTGCATGGGAGAAGCAAGCACATTGATATGAAGTTCCATTTTATGAGAATTCAAATCCAGAATGGAGTGCTAGAAGTTGCACATTGTAGCACTCAGAAACAACTTGCGTATGTTCTGACTAAAGTTGTCAAGACTGAACACTTTATTTGTTTGAGGGATGAAATTGGTGTTGTATATTTCTGAATATTAATTAAGGGATGATATTAGAATTAATTCATATCCAGAAGCATGTTGTTAGTCAGAAGCAATAGAGCTTATGAGGTTGTTACAGAGAAGCAGTAGTTTGATATTTTCTAGAAGCTATTCTTAGCTATTAGGTTATCTATTAAGCATACATTTGTTAAGTCCTACTTGGCAGTTTATTTTGTGTATTTAAACAATTTTGTAATAGAGTTTCTTTCTCAACAAGTTTTTTGTAGACGTCTTTTTCTCTCTTCTTCCATCTTCATTTTTCATCTCCAATCTTGTGCACCAACACAAAGAATGTGTGTTTAAGACTCTTATTTTTGTTAATTAAAATTTATCTATATTGTTGTATTAAATCTAGTATGTTTACTAACTAGTTGTTGCTTGTACGTAGTAAAATATATTGGTGTGTTGTTTCATGGTTTTGAAAATTTGTCTCTAAAGAAATTATTGAGCCAAGTTGTGGATTATGTCGCTCTTTTTAAAACGTTTTGCGATATTGTCAAAAAATGTGTAAAGTAGTCACGATACCTCGAGGATAAAACATCATAGTTCTATATTGTATGACTACTATTTGTACGGTAGATAATCGATCTAAAAATACACCATCTGATGATACAAATACCAATTAAATATGGTATAAATATCACTCGTAGTATCTAATATAAAGAACAGACTAATAATTTCTCAAACGAAGAGAAATTTAAATAACTCTCCAAAGAGAATTCAATAATGCTTATTTGACCATTCAAAATAATTTTTCAAACAAAGAGAAACTTAAATAATTCTCCAAAGAGAATAAAAAACTAATACTTGTAATTTCTTAACTCAAACGAGGAGAAATTAACATGATTCTCTGAAGAGAATTCAAGAAAAAACTTGGAAAATTCAATGAATATAAAGAAAAGGGGAGAAGTTGGCGCTTCGACAATTCGAAAGACACATATTTATGAGAGTGAGGAAGGAAAAACACAATAGGAATTTTTGGTGTGTTTTGGAACGAAACAAGTGATTTTCTTATATAATGAAATAAGCTAGCTGAGAACTGAGATATTTCACATAAGTAATGTGGGACTAAGGAATTTTTCAACTAACACACAAACACACTTATTTATTTTAACAATATGAGAATTAATTTTTTTTCAAATTCATCTCCTTATTGGAATATTGACATGTTCCAACAAAATCTCACTTGAATTTAAAAAGGTATTTTAGAAGTAATGTCAAATATTTCTAAGATTATGCATATATATAGGTGACAACGACTTTAACCTTTGTGTAACAAGTATGATTCAAATTCAAAAAGAGATGCACAATTATCTTGAACTCTATCTCAAACATCTAACCCGCATACAAAATTTTCTTAAGGTATATCCTAAAAGACCGTGCTTTAAATGACCCTTCACGTATATCCCGGTTTAGTGAAGGTTTTAGAAATTCTGCTTTAAAATTTCATAGAAGTCGGTCTAAGTTCCACAAAGACACAAGTGATTATACTAAGATTACTCCTGTAGCTAGGTACTCCATCATACATAGTATAGTTCTCATTAAGAGTTTCTATCATCTCATCCTTATTTTGCTCAAGGATTCATACTTCTATTATTTATACTAGCAGGGACGAACCCAAAAAGTTTGAGTAGTAGAGGTACTATATTTTTTACAACAATTATCAAATATATAATATAAAAATTAATTAAAAAATTACATTTTAAACTTTAAATTTAAATATTTGATGTATTTTCGCTCTAGATTAAAATTTTGTAAAAACTATAAATACATATCCAAATATATGTTTGTTATTATTATATATTTTGATGAAAGATTAATAAAACTTTATTTTCTACAAATATAATGATTAATATGTAAATAGCATATAAATAGCATATGTAGTATATTCAGTATTAATGTAACATTATTCTAAACATTGTGGGGCCTTAGCCCATAAACACTTCTATTTTGATCTGTCTCTGTATACTAGTATGATCATATTTTATTACTCACAACTTGTTTTATCCGTTGAATCTATTTCTTGACATCTCCGATTTATTAGGCTAAGTTACCATCATGAGCAACTCTTTTCTCTCTAGGCATTAGTCTCATCTTCTTGATGTATTATAAAATTTCTCTCTAGATAATTCTCTAATCAAAGGATCGACTAAACTTTCACGAGTGTGTACACGATCCACTCTTACAATTCTTTTAGTTGTGTTTAAAGTTTTGAAAAAAATTATGTGATTTGGGTTTTATGTTTAAACTTTGTTGGAAAAACATGTTAAGAGTTTATAAAAAAATTATTAGTACTTCTTAAGAGTTGGAAATGAATGACATTGTCTGTTAGCCATTTAAAGATTGAGGTGTTTTTCATTTATTTATGTTGAATCATATAATTTAATGGAGGAAACCATGCAACAATTTGATAGAAATTATTTTGAGAAAAACTCATAAACTAGGATTTTAGGAGATTTTTAAAAGTGTTGAACTTAGTCTCTTTAACTATTCTCAGAACAAACTCTATTTTTGTGTGTGTTTATTCTTGGTGTGATTTGGAATTTTAATGTCTCAAGTTACTTTTAATAAATAATTTAATAATCTCAAGTTTTTCGTAACTGTCGAGACAAATAATATCCTAGTAAATTATAGGATTGTTGTATGGGATAAACGGATAAAAAGTTATAATGTGTTAATTTAGAGGGGTCAATGAACCTCTCCCAAGTATGAAGATAATATGTAGAATTGTTTTAACGTTAATTCATTACTTAAATTAGAGTGTACGGATTCGTAGATGATTTGACGCATTTGAGTTTTGGGAGATCTTGTTTGAGTATGGGAACTCTCTAAGCTCAATATTTAGGATGTATTATATTGTTTGTGAATGTTCATGTTAAATATATGTGTTACATTATTGTGAATTCACATGATGTGTATATGTGTATTTGTGATCGATGTGTTTTAGAATTATTGTATGTTATTAATATGAGCATGATTTATGGAATATGACATGATTATACATGATTGAGTATGTATGATCTATCGTTTAATTATAATCGAGTTGTGGTGTACATGTAATGTTAGGTCATATATGTTAATGTTTCGGGTAAAGATTTTAATGGTATTGAACACATAATTCTTACGAAAAAATCTAAATGATATACAAGGGAAGATCATCAAAGTCATGGGGTTGATATTATAGTTCTAGGTTGAACCATGTCCTAGGCGGAAAAAAAATTGGTGTTAATTAATAAGTAATGTCTAACCTGAGATCCAAAGATCCATGGTGCAGTTTGAGAAGGGAAGATCTCGTGGTGCAATATCAGGAAGGGAAGCCCACAAAATTGTGCGAGGGGTGCAAACATATGGGAAGTGGATTGAGATATATTAGAATCATGTGCACTGACATATATCTTTTCCATCAACATGGTCCGAGCATAATACGTTGTTGTGTAAAATTTGAAAACATGATAGCTGTTATGTTTGATATAACATGTTATAATCAGTTTCCATGTTATAAATATCTATTATTATTGTAGATTGGATTGAACACCCTAGGTTCTTAAAGAGTTCAGTTTTATGAAGATCTGGATGATGTTAAAAGCGTGGAGGAACAACGAATTGGCTAGGTGATCGAACTTATTAGGTTTGATGGAAGAAAAGGGTCTCAGTACTCATTCATCCATGGCATAGAGTTTAGAGATCATCGTAGAATTTATGTTTGGAGTTGTTGTTTTAACCTATTTCATTAAGAAGTTATGTCATTCTGAAAAAAGTTATTTTAATTAGATATGTTGTACTGGAATTCCCTTAAATGTCAAGTATTTGTTTCATGAGTATTTTATTGTGGCTGACATTATTTATAAAACGTGGCAAGTCTCTTATCATCTCTTTTTTAGAAAAAAATATAATAGGAAGAGGTTACTGTTATTTTATCTTAGAGGGCAATTATGAATGTTTTATTCATAGATTTGTTGGTTGGTCATATTTTAAAAAAATAAAAATATTTTCACTATGTCGTTGCATAAAACTACTCGAGCGTATGAAATATTCGAAATACAACAAAGTCACCATTAAAGTTTATTTATTCAAAAAGGAAAGATAATATATTGATAAAATCCTTAAAGTGCAAAAAATATTCATCGCAATCAAATTAGGATTTAGGAATCGGTTATGCAAGAGGAAAGTATTAACACTCCTCACATCTGTTGTACTCAATGGAAACTATTTAGTTAGTTTTGAGAAAAAGTGTTATCTTAAGTTATTTGTTTTCTTCTAATTATTATGTTGTATTATAAATAAATAAATAAAGAAAGAAGATTTTTTTAGGTTTTTTATTAATATGTGTGACGAGACGTTGAATCTTGATCCTACGAATTTCTAGGTGCGATTAGAAACTCAAGGCTACATAGTTTTGAGTAGCAAATGTTTGTGGGTTGGTCAATTTAAGAGAATAATGCTTAGGTTGCATTTGAGCGGAAACCACAACTTACTATCCAGTCATGTGAGGAAGGAACATTGTGAGTTCATCATATTAGAATGGATAAAACATAATTCAGATTCACGCAGATTATGCCTCAATCACATTCAAACGGATAATGTTGCTTGATAACCAAACATGAGAGTAGGGAACATTGTGAGTCCATTATGTTAGAATGGATAAAATATGACCCGAATTATCGCATATAGTGTTCTAATTGCATTCTAATAGACATCATTGCTTTCTACTCACACATTGGAGGGATAAAGCGTTAGTTCGAGTTTCGCATCAAAATAGATAAAACATCATTCGTTTATGAAATGGTTTTCGACTGTGCGCTAAG
The DNA here is from genome assembly GCA_948472305.1 of Vicia faba. Classification (NCBI taxonomy): domain Eukaryota; kingdom Viridiplantae; phylum Streptophyta; class Magnoliopsida; order Fabales; family Fabaceae; genus Vicia; species Vicia faba. The sequence goes on from OX451739.1 coordinate 985,749,563, forward strand.
GCGAAAAATGAGTTTGATTGGTTAAGGTTGTTTTTAGTTGGAAGAAGAGTATTCAAGAAATAAGCTATACAACAGATATCCAAATACTCGAGGAAAAGAGGGGCATACACGTAACAAGTCCTTTTTTATCCGGTTTTATTGTGAAAAAGATTTTAGAAACGCTTTTGATGATGCGGGAAAATGGCTTGATGTTGATCAAACATCTTTGATTTTTAAAAGATTGATTTTATTTGTGAATGGTTGTTAAAATATTTCTTTTGATTTGAAAATATTTGGGTTTGATTTTAAAAATATACTTGATGTTGATCAAGCATCTTTAATTTTTAGAATTTTTAAAGGTTCACTTTAATAGTTATTTTATCTTTTTAAATTAACAATCATGCATCAACTAAAAGAAATACAATAAAATAAACTAAAAAATAAAGTAATAAAAATAATAAAATAATAAAAATTAATAATAAAAGGGAGGGGGACACGCTATCAATACAAGAGGTAAAAGAATAAAAAAACTAAAGGAAATAAAAGAAAATACAAAAATAAAAAAATAAATCAATAATAAAAAAATAAAAGAAATAAAAAAGGAGGGAGATACAATATTAATAAAATAGGCGAAAAAGTAAAAAATAAAATTAATGGACTTAAAGGCCTTTATCCTGAAAATAAAAGCAAAAATAATAAATAAAAAATGAACAAAAGACAAAATGGGCTGGAAAACGGGGGTGTAAGTAGGAAAATGCTCTAGGCCAATGGAGGGAGGCCCTGCAGGGGTACACTGAGTAATCAGGGCGTGTGGGGAGACTTCATCTTCCATAACCCCACATTTGATTACTATTTATGCAACAACAAAAAAGGAAGAAAAAACTTCCAACAAACGTAAGAACGCCATAACTTTCTTAACCTTCATGAAATTAAGCAAATGAATAATGAAAATTCATCAACTTGATATCACGAACAACATGATTTGCTCAAAACCAGCAAATAAACAACAAAAATTTATGAAAATCAACAAAAATGCAGCGACACATATTTACTCGATTTAGTCATTCTAGTCACTCTCATGATAAATAAATCATGTATTCGTGCTAAGGGTAATGTTGTGAAGCCACTGAATATATTATTTATGTAAAACAGGCATCAATTTTCATTTTACCATTTTTGCTCATGGAGGTTCAAGAAAACTCAAACCATTGATTTTCAAAAATACGAATTAATGAAGTTTTTGTAGAATTCAGTGATGATTATAATGCTAATGAAGTGTTGAAACATAAAAATGCAAGAAAATTCAATAAACAACAAAGATTAAAGGCTACCTAGATGAATTTGCTCAAGAACACGAAGAACACAATGAACTTTTTTGACTGAATTTGAATGGAATGGTTTGTGTGATACAATGATAGTAATCTTAATATTAGATTTGGAATTTCTTCATTAACAAGAAGAAATTCACAAACCGATTTAGAATTTCAAGATTTTTTCAAAGTTTCTTAAAGATATATAAATTTGAAACTTGGAGAGTAATTTGTGCAAGACTTTGACTCTACTTTCTGTGTTTTTGTTGATGTGGTATGTGAATAAAATGATGTTGATTTATAGGCTCTAGAATTAAGTTAAAGGATGGTTTATGAATTAGGAAAAAATGCAAAAATTGTGAGTAAATTTTGATGATTTTGAAAGCATTTGAATGTGAATTTGAATTTAGCATGAAAATATCTCAATTCTAATTTCAAATTCTGGTATATTATATAATTAAATGAGATCAAATGAAGTGCAAATGAGAAGTGTGATAATACAAAACAAATGTGATTGTTTTTTGTCTTTTATGCCCAAAATCTTGACTTTTTATTGACTTTTTGAAATGAATGATGTATGATTAAATAAAAAATGAAATGAATTAAGATAACGATGGGAATTTGGCTTAGATTTTATTCCCATTGAAATTACTATTTTTAATTTTTTATGCATATGATACAAAAATGAAAAATGATGCATAATAACTTTAATAGTTTAGTCAACTTTAACATTATTTCTATGTTGACTTTTGATTTTTAATGATGCAAAATGCATATAATAAATGATAGGTATTTATTTAGAATGATACACACCATAGAATTATTCAAATGATCAAATATTAACCTTTTGGTATTTTGGTTGACTTTTAATGAAATCATCTTGAAATAAATGAATTTTAAATAATGCATGATATATGATGCATGTAGTGTACTTATAATATTTTCACAATTTCAAATGAGGTAACACTTGTCCTAATGTAAATAGTATACGAAAATGATTTAAAAACTTGAGACAAAATTAGGATACAACACACAATTAAAAATTGGGCTTCCATTTATAATAAGTTTCAGAAAGAGACTTGTAACATCTCACATTTCTCCTTTTTAATTAACTATGATATTAAAATATATAATTATTTATGGACTTAACCATAATTGATTAAGAATGTTTTAAGTAAAATTAAGAACAAGGAACATATTGCCATATTGAAACTATACAATAAGGTGATAGGTATAATTGGGATTTATTCAATTTGAATGAAGGGCATAATGTCTTTTGGCATTGCAAGTATTTAAGATAATGAAGAGAAAATTATATTATAATTCATTTTGAATCGAGATGAAAAAAGAAATAAATGGTTTTGGATCCAAGTTTCCCTTGCTTGTGTTAAAATTCCATTCTCCACCAACACAATCCAAGACAAAGACATTCATTCATTAGGAAGCCAACCAATTTCGTGGAAACAATCATAAGTCAAAATGTAAAGTGAATAATAGATATTTTGAAGGAGAAATATGAAGGGGAAATTGAAGGATATTTAATGAATAACAAAACTATCCTTGGAGAGGAGAAATAATCACCTCATTAAGCTAGTAAGTGACTTCATATCATGTCATCAAGGTGGATTTTTTTAGGCTTTGATTTTAATTAAGTTTATATAGTTTTATAATGTCAAGTATTGATTAAATAGTAATATTGATTGAATTTAATTGAAATGCACTGACGGTGTAAAGCAGTTTTATTAGAATATAGTTTGGTTCTACATTTAAGTATTAGTTTTGATGATAACAATTACATGGTTATTATGAAAAACAATTATACCCTCTAATCATTTGATTAAATGTATAGAGAAGTTCTGATGAAAAAGCATAAAAGATGACGACTAAATCACGCAATGAAACTCTGATCAGAATATGCATACAACTTAGAAGTAAATTCAAGTAACACGCCTGAAGAAAAGAAGTTCTGATGTTATAACTTCTGAAGCACCAAGTTACAAGCTATACTCTGATAAGTGAAATTATGAAGAACAAAGAATCGTCAACGTATCTGTCACATTCAAAGTTCTGATTACATGTAGTCAAGCTCAAGAAACTCTGAAAGGACTAAAGATCCAACATTACATTTATGACAATATATTACAGGATCAAAAGTAACGGCTAGAACTAGACAGGATCTGTATTTTTGGAAAGAATATTAACACCTCAAACAATCAACCTTCCAAAAAAAAGTTCTTATGTCTCAAACGGATCAAATACTTCTTCTATTTAAAGGAGACAATAAAGATGGATCCATACAACACTTACACGCATATCAAACAAAAGAAACCAAAACTCTCTATTATTTTTATCTTTTGAATTATAATTGTGCTGCAATTTTGTGTAAAAATCACAATTATGATATAACTTATTAGAAGCATTTGTAAACACATTATATTTGTTTAAACAGTGTAATTCCTTGAGAAACCAAGTTGTGGTTTGATCTCAAGAAGACGTTGACGGTTGTCTTCGTGGTTTATAATCAGTTTTGATTAGTGGATTAAGACCTCGATTAAGACATGCGAAATCACCTTGACGGGTGGACTGGAGTAGTTTGAGTTCAAACAAACCAGGATAATCAACATGCTTCTAAGCTTTAATTTTTGAAAACCCCAATTAAAACCCCCTTTCTTGTGTTTTTCGATCCTTCAATTGGCATCAGAGCGCCTGGTTTTGGGTGCTAACACTTAACCGTGTCAGAAAAAGATCTTAAGAAAGAAAAACACTATGGTGGAAACAAGTCAAAACAACAACAACGACAACCACGATGAGAAGGACATAATCAACGATAGACCTCCAATCTTTGATGAAGAAAACTTTGATTACTAGAAAGACATAATTGATAGTTTCTTTCTAGCTCATGATGTCGATCTCTGGAACATGGTAACCGATGGCTCCATTCATCTAGTCGATGCAAAAGGTCAGAAGATTGATAGGAAGAAAATGACTGATGAGCAAAATTAAGAATTCAGAAACCATCACAAAGCCAGAACAATCATTTTGAGCGATATCTTATATATCGAGTATGAGAAGATCACCACCAGTAAAACTGCTCATAACATGTTTGAATCTCTAAAAATGACGCATGAAAGAAACACACAAGTTAAAGAGACCAAAGCTCTTGCACTTATTCAGAAGTACGAAGCCTTCAAAATGGAAGAAGAAGAAACTATGAGACAATGTTCTCAAGGTTTCAAATTTTGGTTGCTGGTTTGAAAGTTTTGGATAAAGGGTACTCCACAGCAGATCACGTAAAGAAAATTTTCAGAAGCTTACCCAGGAAATGGAGAACTATGGTCACAACTTTAAAGTTAGCCAAAATTTTTAACACCATATCACTAGAGGAACTAATTAGCTCTCCGAGAAGTCACAAGATAGAACTAGAAGAAGATGAGCCCCAAAAGAAAGGTAAGTCTCATGCTCTTAAATCTAATAAAAAATATGAAACTAAAGCTTTTCAGGAAGAAGAAGAAAGCTCTGGTGGATCCTCATCAGAAGAAGACGAATTATCTCTTCTCTCCAGAAGAGTCCATCAGTTATGGAAGCACAAACAAAGGAAATTCAGAAACCCTAGAAGAACAGGTAATGACTCTGAATCATCCTCTGGATACAAAAAGTCTAGCAAAAAAGTTGTCGTCTTCTACGAATGCAAAGAGCCAGGTCAGTACAAAAGCAATAGCCCCAAAATTCAAAAAGAAAAGCCTAAAAATAAGTTCTTAAAAGAAATGAAGAAAAGTCTTATGGCAACGTGGGATGACCCAAAATCTTCTGAAGCATAATCTGAATCAGAAGATGAACGAGCCAATATAGCATTAATGGTCAACATATCAGAAGACACAGATACATTAGAATCTGAATCAGACTCAGAAGAGGTATATTCAAAATTCTATAGATCTCAATTAGAAGATAGTCTATCTGAAATTCTTGAAAGGTATCAGCAACTTCGAATCAAATACAAGAACCTGAAACCCATTCTTGTATCTGAAATTAAAGAAACTAGGAAACTAAAAACATAAAACTCTAAGCTAAAAGATATTAATTCTAAACTTAAAAATGAAAATTCCTTCATTAACAACGAATTACAAAAATCTCAGAAAGTATCTATTTGTAAAGTTTCAAATAGTTCTGATAACATCATAAAAAAATATGATCACAACTTTCAAAAATTTCTAGCTAGAAACATAGATAGAAGCAACATAGCCTTAATGATCTATGGAGTTAGCAAAAATGGAAAAAAGGTATAGAATATGTGAAACCAAAAGGGGAAGAACCATATCAACCAAAACAAGTTGATGAAATGATCATAAAATACACACCCCTAAATTCACACTGCACATATGGACACACACATGAAATAAAATACACTAGTGAATCTTATTCTGTGAACTCTTATGATAAACCAAAATTCAATCAGAATTATAGAAACTCTAGCCAACAAGGATCCAAAAAGATATGGGTACGTAAGGATAAAATCATCTATGTTGCAGATGTCTTTAATAGCAAAGTTGAAACACCAGTATTGGTACCTGGACTCTAGATGCTCTCGACACATGACGAGAAGAAAGCATATGTTCCAAAGTTTGGAATTTAAATATGGAGGTTTTGTAGGTTTTAGAGGCAATCATAAAGGAAAAAATAATTGGCTCTAGAACTATTGGTAACAATACACTTCCTTATATAATTAATATTCTCTTAGTAGATGGATTAATGCATAACTTGTTGTCCATAAGTCAATTAAGTGACAACGGTTATGTTATAATCTTTAATTAAAAGTCATGCAAAGAAGTTAGTCAGAAAGATGGAACTATCCTTTTTAATGGTAAGAGAAAGAACAACATTTATAAGATTAAACTTTATGAACTAAAGAGTCAGAATGTAAAATGTCTTATGTCTGTTAATGATGAGCAATGGTCCTGGCACAAAAGATTGGGGCATGTTAGTATGAGAAGAATATCTCAGATTAACAAATTCAATCTGGTCAGAGGACTTCCTAACTTGAAGTTCAGCTCAGATGCTCTGTGTGAAGATTGCCAAAAAGGCAAGTTTGCAAAACCCTATTTCAAATCTAAAAATGTTGTTTCTACCTATAGACCATTAGAACTTTTGCATATAGATCTTTTTGGACCAATGAAAACTACATCCATCAACAACAAGAAGTATGGATTAGTGATCATAGATGACTATAGTAGATGGACATGGGTAAAGTTCTTAAGACACAAGGACGAATCACACTCTGTGTTCTCTACCTTCTGTAACTAAGTTCAGAATGAAAGAGAGTTTAGAATTGTAAAAGTCAAAAGTGATCATGGTGGTGAATTCGAAAATAGAAGTTGTGAAAAGTTTTTTTTTTTATGAAAGTGGCATTTCTTATGACTTTTCTTGTCCTAGAACACCCCAACAAAACGGAGTTGTAGAACGAAATAATGAAACTTTACATGAAATGGCCATAACCATGACCAATGAGATTAACATTGCTAAAGACTTCTGGGTAGAGGTATTTAACACAACATGCTACATTCAGAATAAAATCTCCATAAGGCATATTCTGGAAAAGACTCCATATGAATTGTGGAAGAACAGAAAGCCCAACATTTCTTACTTCCATCCATTGAATGTATCTGTTATATGTTGAACACCAAAGAACATCTGAACACGTTTGATTCTAAGGCACAAAAGTGTTTCATGTTAGGATACTCTGAACACTCAAAAGGTTATAGAGTATATAACTCATAAACACGAATTGTGGAAGAATCCATTAGTTCAGATTTGATGATAAGCTTGGCTCTCAAAAGTAAAAGTCAAAAGTGATCATGGTGGTGAATTCGAAAATAAAAGTTGTGAAAAGTTTTTTTTATGAAAGTGGCATTTCTCATGACTTTTCTTGTCCTAGAACACCCCAACAAAACAGAGTTGTAGAACGAAATAATGAAACTTTACATGAAATGGCCATAACCATGACCAATGAGATTGACATTGCTAAAGACTTCTAGGTAGAGGCAGTTAACACAACATGCTACATTCAGAATAAAATCTCCATAAGGCATATTCTGGAAAAGACTCCATATGAATTGTTGAAGAACAGAAAGCCCAACATTTCTTACTTCCATCCATTGAATGTATCTGTTATATGTTGAACACCAAAGAACATCTGAACACGTTTGATTCTAAGGCACAAAAGTGTTTCATGTTAGGATACTCTGAACACTCAAAAGGTTATAGAGTATATAATTCATAAACACGAATTGTGGAAGAATCCATTAGTTCAGATTTGATGATAAGCTTGGCTCTCAAAAGTCAAAGCAGGTTGAACATTTTGCAGATATAGAAGTTCAAATTAAAGGTACTGAAGACATATCTTCTAAAGACAAAAGCTCAAAAACTCATTCCAATACAGAAAAAGACATCAACACCAACACTACAGAAACTTCTGAAGAACCCATCCAGAAAAGACAATCCATAAGCAGAACAACACATCCTGAAGATATGATTCTGGGAAAGAAGGATGATCCAATCAAAACAAGATCTATGTTCAGAAATATTGAAGAGTCTCTCATGGGTTTGGTATCTCTGATTGAACCAACCTCCATAGACGAAGCACTCCAAGACAATGAATGGATACTTGTAATGCATGAAGAAATTGATCAATTTACTAGAAACGATGTATGTGAACTAGTTCCTAAACCAAAAGGCTTCAATATCATTTTAACTAAATGGGTCTTCAGAAACAAGCTAAGTGAACAAGGAGAAGTCATCAGAAACAAGGCACGACTGTTTGTACAAGGTTATAGTCAACAAGAAGGGATAGACTATACAAAGACCTTTACTCCAGTCACCAGGTTAGAATCTATCAGACTTTTAATTTCATTTGCTTTAAATAATGATATCACTCTCTATCAGATGGATGTCAAAAGTGCTTTTTAAATGGTTACATTAATGAAGAAGTATATATGCCCCAACTCCCAGGCTTTGAAAACAAAAAACATCTAGAGTATGTTTATAAACTTAAGAAATCATTATATGGTCTGAAACAAGCTCCCAGAACTTGGTATGAAAAACTAAGTAACTTTCTATTAGAAAAAGAATTTACCAGAGGGAAAATGGACACAAATTTATTCTGTAAAACATTTAAAAATGACATTCTGATTTTTCAAATTTACATTAATGATATTATATTTGGATCTACTAAAGCCTCGTTGTGCAAAGAGTTTGTTAAGTATATGCTGGAAGAACTTGAAATGAGTCTAATGGGAGAACTCAAGTTCTTTCTGGTAATTCAAATTAATCAAACTCCAGAAGGAACCTTTTATACATCAAAGAAAATATGTTGAATAACTTCTGAAGAAATTTGACATGTCAGAAAGTAAGCCATCCAAAAATCCAATGCATCCTATATGTATTCTGCAAAAGGATGATATAAGTAAGAAAGTAGAACAAAACCTCTACAGAGGTATGATTTGTAAGTACGAAGTGCGCCTAAGAGGGGGGGGGGGGTGAATTAGGTACTTTAAAAATTTTGGTTTTTAGTGATGATGGTTCTTATTTTTCTGGTTAAAAGTGAGTTTAGGAAAGCTTAAAAATGCATAAAAATAAAGAGACACGGGCGATATATCCTGGTTCCCCTCACAGTCTGAGAGTACTCCAGTCCCCTTTCAACATGAAAGAGATTTCCTTATTGTGGAAAACTTAAACAAGTACTACCAAACAACCAAGAACAATACTCTTGGACCAAGAACAATCCTCTTGGAATTTCACCAAGTTATCAATGAGAACAATCCTCTCAATGTAACTACAGTTGTATCCAACAACTTTGGAAAGACAAGATTTCAAAAACACTTAAACTTATTTCCAACAATCCTGGAAAAATAAGTAAGTAAATATCAATTTTTGAGTTTGAGTGAGTAGAGTAATATTAATCACATAGAGTGATTTAACAATGTATGATCTTCTCTTCCAATAATATTATTGTACAATGACTCAAGATATATTTGCTCAAAGTTTTCTGTTTGTTAATGTATGAAAATGTACAGAAAACTTATGCATGAAAGTGAAGGAATGCTTGAGTTTGTATTTTGAAATTTCAGAAAATATTTATGGAAGAGGTGTTGAAATAGATTTTGAAATTGAATATTTATATGTTCATAACACCCTTTTGAAACAACATGAAGATCTGAAAATGTATCATGAACAAATGCCAAGTTTGAGTGAAAAGGCATGATGAACAGGCATGTACAAAGCTGCTGTTTTTCAAAATTGTGCAGTATGCAATCGATTGCACCCTTTGTGTAAATCGATTGCACAAGATTTCAACAACTATTTTTCAAAAAATTTAAGAGTGCAATCGATTGCACTATCAATGCAAATCGATTGCATGCAAAGTCAGTAGCAAAAAGTAAGTGAGTGCAATTGATTGCACTAGCAATGTAAATCGATTGCACTGAGAAATAGAAGCAAACATTTTGAAAAAATAAGTATGCAATCGATTGCACAGAGAAACAGAAGCAAAGGATCTGAAAGATTAAGTATGCAATCGATTGCACAGAGAAACAAAAGCAAAAGATCTGAAAGATTAAGTATGCAATCGATTACACAAGCAATGTAAATCGATTGCACAGAGAAACAGAAGCAAAAGATCTGAAAGTTTGAATAGTGCAATTGATTGCACTAAAATGTAAATTGATTGCATGTAAGAGAAAAATGAAATTTTAACTTTGAAAAACTTGAGTAATGATTTTTTAAACATTTCTTTTTCATTTTTGAGCATCTATATCTTAAGATCAAAGTAGATAATATTATTATACCTTTAAAGTTGTTGAGAGCTTTGAATGAAGATATTATCCTTTGATGCTTTGAGCTTGATCAAAAGTCTTTGCCTTCTTTGTTAGCCATGGTTTGTCTTCACCAAAACAAAAGCTCATTTGTGAAGCTTGATTTTACATTCTCCCCCTTTTTGATGATGACAAACAATCTTGCTTTATGCGATGTACTTTCTAGAAGAGCTTCTCCCCCTAATATGCAAAACTCCTCCTATGTAGGAGAGGGTTGGAATCCTATGCATTTCTTCATCTTGATTGGAGAGTACCTTAAAAAAATTAAGACACAGAAAATACAAGCATAAAGTACCACACATCTTTCTCCCCCTTTGGCATTATCAAAAAGAAGGGAAAGATGCCTAAAGCAAATAATAATAGAGCAATATATTGAGAAAATTTAGAGTTTAAAACAGTAACACAAATTGTTTAAGGATTATACAGAAATTTGAACAAACAAGATATTGAATAGCAAGACAAGAACATAACAGAAAAATAGTTAGTCAGAACATTAAGGGTGATGTATGTTTGGATGGTTATAAGATCTTGAGCCTTGATTCGGGAATTGTTGTTGAAGTGGGGGTTCTGTATAGTGTTGAAGAGGTGCAGCTGGATTATTTGGATTGTATGGTGGAATATGAAGATGAGAGTATAGGTACGAGAATTGTTGATTCACATCCGTTCGGAAGTCATTAGTCCGGGTTGAGGTGGAATCATTGATCGCAATCCATTGATTGTTGATGTTGGTGTTCATGGAAGCAAACTGTTGAGTCATGTAATCCATAAGCTCTTGATTGCTTGGACCATAGGGAGCAGTAGGAGGAGGAGGCACAGCTTCACCGCCTTCAACTTCTTGGTCATTTCCTTCATCACCAACAACATCTTCACCAATGTAGGTGATGTTCTTTGTCTCCAGATTGTAATGTACGCCCATTCTGGAGTCAACATTCTTAATGGAAATTTTGTTTAGATTAGGATCCATATTAACCTTTTCAAACCCAGCAAAATCCACACCAAATTCCTCCATAATCAAAGTGACAAAATAAGCATATGGAAGAAATTTAGATTTCGCATCCACTCTCATCATATGCACCATGATAAGCCTTGCCCAGTTTACACTTATCCCTTTCTTTCTTGCATAAATTAGCTGTATTTCCAAGTCGGTAACAGTGCAGTGGTTTCCGGATCTTGGAAAAATAATATAGACCAGAAAATAATGATATAAGAGATCGTCTATATGGAGGTTACATGCACTCCAGGAGTCTCTGGATGGAATTACTCCACCAAGACCACGAATCCGTTTGGCGCGAAATTCAGCTTCACTTAACCGCCCAATGCTGTAAAAGAACTCCTTTTTCCGGTAGTCATCCCATATCTCGTTTTCAGGATCATATAGGGAACTTCCAGTGAAAGAAATATGAAGGATCTCACCAACAACCTGAGGAGTTAGAGAGATACGAGTGCCCAACACATATGTGACCAATTTTCCTTTTTGGGGTGTTAGATTGCTGAAAAACATTCTTACCAAATCCGGGTAATATGGACCGAACGAAGAAATTAAGGGTTCTAGACCATAAGCAGTTAGATAATTTTGAAAGGAAAAACATTCTTGAGGAAAGGAGGATAGTATACCATATTTGGGGTTGGATACTATTTTCCTTTGAAAGTCTTGGATAAATCTGGCTTCTTGCTCTTTGGTGAGAGTTGAAAGTAATGGATTGGATGTTGAATCAACCTTCTTCTTCCCTTTTTCTGAAACTGAAGCCTTTCTCTTTTGTTTTGAAGCCATGGATATGGAGTTTTTAGGTTTTGGGAGAGAGAAAGGTGTTTGTGAGCTGAGATTTGGAAATGATTTGGATAGGTAGGGAATGAGTGATTTGAAATAAAGTATATTTGGCTTGGGAATATGAGAGAGGAATTCTGACCAACATAAATTTTCTGTCATAAAAGCAAGTTGCAGTACGTGCAATCGATTGGCATACCAAGTGCAATCGATTTACATACAAACAGAATCAAAATAAAACATAAACGCACAGAGTGCAATCGATTGGCATTGATAGTGCAATCGATTTGCACATACACAGAATGGACAGAATTGAAAATACTCAGTAAGCAATCAATTGACACTCTTTGTACAATCGATTTGCATCAACAAAAAAAGTCCAAAACCAAATTTTCTGAAAAAATTTAATACCATATAGCATAGATTATCATATAGCATGTATAAAACATATATAAGAGTTATATCAAGGGTAAAATGCACCTTATAAGTCGCGTTCATCAAGTATGCCGAGCTCTCGACGAATTTTGTAGAAAGGTTCTTTTGCCAAAGGTTTGGTGAAGATATCGGCAAGCTGATTATGAGTATCTACAAAGGTTACCTCGAAATCTCCTTGAAGAACATGATCACGGAGGAAATGATGTCGAATGTCTATGTGTTTAGTTATTGAATGCATGACGGGATTCTTTGTAATGTTAATCGCACTAGTGTTGTCGCATCTTAGAGGAATGCACCCTAGATCGAGTCCGTAGTCACAAAGTTGTTGTTTTAGCCACAAAATTTGAGTGCAACTACTACCCGCTGCTACATATTCAGCTTCGGACGTGCTTAGAGCAACACATGCTTGTTTCTTTCAGGCCCATGATACTAATGCATTACCAAGAATGTGACAAGTACCACTTGTGCTCTTTCTATCCGTTTTACATCCTACATAATCTGCGTCAGAATAACCAATTAAGTTGCAGACACTACCTTTAGGATACCACAATCTGACATTTGTTGTCCCTTTGAGATATTTCATGATCCTCTTTATCGCCGTGAGATGAGATTCCTTTGGGTTAGCTTGAAAGTGGGCACAAAGATAAACACTAAACATTATGTCAGGACGGCTTGCCGTCAAATACAATAAGGAGCCAATCATACCTCAATATTTAGTGATGTCGATGGAAACACCTAATTCATCTTGATCAACATAAGAACCAGGACCCATTGGTGTAGACATTGCCTTACATTTATCCATGTCAAACCTTTTTAAGAGTTCCTTGCAATATTTGGATTGGTTGATGAAGATGCCATCTTTTAGTCGTTTGATTTGAAGTCCAAGAAAATAGTTCATTTTACCCATCATGGACATTTCAAATTCTCCTTGCATCATTGATGAGAATTCTTCAAATAGAGCATTTTGGAATTCTCCGCCATGGTCACTCCTTATTGAGGCAATTGTTAGAGACTTCTCATTTTGAATTTGTTTAGCATACTTCTTAAACGCCTTGAATGCATCACTTTACTGCACTAAAAAGAATGTCCAAGTATATCTAGAGAAATCGTCAACAATAACCAAAGCATATACATTACCTCCGAAACTCCTTGTTCTCGATGGACCAAATAAGTCCATGTGTAACAATTGTAGTGGCCTTGTAGTGGACACCACATTCTTAGATTTGAAAGTTGATCTAGTTTGTTTCCCTTTTAGACAAGCATCGCATAGTCTATCTTTGACGAAATTTCTCTTAGGTAAACCAATTACAAGATCATGCTTGATTAATTTATTCATGTGTTCCATATGAATATGAGCAATTCTTTTGTGCCAAAGCCATGAATCATCATTGTTCGCCATGAGACATTTAACCTTCAAAGATGGATCATCAAGGGAAATCATGAATATATTATTGATTCTTTTACCTTTAAGTATAACCTCATGAGTGACTTCGTCTTCTATCAAACATTCATCCTTGGTGAACTTGATTTTGAAGCCTTTGTCACAAAGTTGGCTAATACTTAGAAGATTGTGCTTTAGTCCTTCAACATAAAGAACATATTCAATGGATGTGAAAGGTGGAGCATCAATTTTGCCTTTGCCTAGGATTATTCCCTTATTATTGTCTCCATAAGTGACAAAACCCTTGGCCTTTAGCGCTAGATGTGAAAATTGGTTTATATCTCCTGTCATATGCTTTGAACAACCACTATCAAGATACCAAAGATTGCATGTGGTCTTCAAGCATACCTCATTGTCTTCATCATCGGAATGGTGTGAGGCCATCAATGCTAGATTTGCACTTTCATCACTATTGGAATCATATGAGGAACTTATTTCATTGTCCTCCCATGCGACATAAGCCTTTTTGTTCTTGAATCCCTTCTTGCTTTTGAAGCCACCTTTCTTGGAGAGTTTTAGACAATCCGGCTTGATATGACCTTGCTTACCACATTCATAACATGTGATTTCTTGCGTTGATGTGGAGACTTCCTTTTTCTTAAATTGTTTCTTTCCTTTTGAATGAGAAAGAGGTTTGTCATTTCTACCAAAGAACTTACCAAGCCTTTTAACAAGAAGCATGAAGTTTTCATCTTCTTCCAGATTGTCTTCCTTTTTAACTTCCTTGGAGTCTATCTTCAAAGCAATATTCTTGGATTTCTTCTCTTGATTTTCATGCTTTTCAAGTCTTCCGAGTTCTGTTTTGTATTCTTGAAGTTTTCCAAATAATGTTGCAGATGTCATGTTGGAGAGACTTTTCTTTTCTGAAATTGCCGTTACTTTGGTTGTCGTTCCCTCGTTAAGGACCTAAGTACTTTTAGATTTAGTTCATCATTCGTCAAAGTTTTACCAAGAGGACTTAGATGATTTGTCAAGTGCACAAATCTCTTTTGTAAGTCAAGAATGGTTTCTCCGGGCTGCATTCGAAATAATTCGTATTATTGACTTAGGGTATTTAGTCTTGATCTTTTTACTTCAACCGTTCCTTCATGAGTTTGTACCAAGGTATCCCATATTTCTTTTGATGTTTTGCATGCTGAGACACGGAAGAATTCATCAATGCTAAGTTCACCTTGAAGAAGGTTTATTGCCTTTTTGTCATAGAGAACTTTCTTCTTATCATCATCGTCCCATGCAGTTTTAGGCTTTGATGAGCCAACACCATTGATTACCGTTATAGGGATAAATGGACCATTTTTGACGGCATCCCATATTTCTTCTCCTTGTGCTTCTAGATGTGCCTTCATGCGTATTTTTCAGAAGTCAAAATATTCACCAGAAAATAGAGGAGGCTTGTTGTTACTACCACCATCTCTGAAAACGGGATTTTGATTTGCAGAAGCCATTCTGGATCTTTTAGGAGCATGTTACCTATAACCTGCTCTGATACCAATTGTAAGTACGAAGTGCGCCTAAGAGGGGGGGGGGGGGTGAATTAGGTACTTTAAAAATTCTGGTTTTTAGTGATGATGGTTCTTATTTTTCTGGTTAAAAGTGAGTTTAGGAAAGCTTAAAAATGCAGAAAAATAAAGAGACACAGGCGATATATATCCTGGTTCCCCTTACAGTCCGAGAGTACTCCAGTCCCCTTTCAACATGAAAGAGATTTCTTTATTGTGGCAAACTTAAACAAGTACTACCAAACAACCAAGAACAATACTCTTGGACCAAGAACAATCCTCTTGGATTTTCACTAAGTTATCTATGAGAACAATCCTCTTAATGTAAATACACTTGTATCCAAAAACTTTGGAAAGACAAGATTTCAAAAACACTTAAACTTATTTCCAACAATCCTGGAAAAATAAGTAAGTAAATATCAATTTTTGAGTTTGAGTGAGTAGAGTAATATTGATCACATAGAGTGATTTAACAATGTATGATCTTCTCTTCCAATAATATTATTGTACAATGACTCAAGATATATTTGCTCAAAGTTTTCCGTTTGTTAATGTATGAAAATGTGCAGAAAACTTATGCATGAAAGTGAAGGAATGCTTGAGTTTGTATTTTGAAATTTTAGAAAATATTTATGGAAGAGGTGTTGAAATAGATTTTGAAATTGAATATTTATATGTTCATAACACCCTTTTGAAACAACATGAAGATCTGAAAATGTATCATGAACAAATGCCAAGTTTGAGTGAAAAGTTTCAATGAAAAGGCATGATGAACATGCATGTACAAAGCTGTTGTTTTTCAAAATCGTGCAGTATGCAATCGATTGCACCCTTTGTGTAAATCGATTGCACAAGGTTTCAACAACTAGTTTTTCAAAAAATTTAAGAGTGCAATCGATTGCACTATCAATGCAAATCGATTGCATGCAAAGTTAGTAGCAAAAAGTAAGTGAGTTCTGAAATTCTGACAGCAGATACTCAATGTCACAGTGAATGTTATGACACCGTATCTGACTTTCTATAAGACAGTAAATAAAAACAATAAAGAACACAGTCAATTGTTTACCCAGTTCAGTGTGAAACAACACCTACTCTGGGGGCTACCAAGCCAGGGAGGAAATCCACTATAAGAGATATTAATTCAGGAATAAACCAACCGGTTTATCTCCTTCACTTAAGACCTACCCAATGCAACTTCAATCTAAGTTCAACTTAAACATGAGTTCCTACTCACTCCCCCTCAATCACAGCAGTGATACTTAAACAATTGACTAATGAAATAATGAAGACACTCTTCAGAACATACACTTGATTATGCTTCACAGCTTTTAATCAAGTAACACAAACACTCGTGCTTCACAGCTTTGAGTGATACATAAACCTATCTTGACTTTGCTTCAAAGCTTTAGTCAAGAGACACAAACACTCTTGCTTCAAAGCTTTGAGTGATACAAAAAACCCTTACAATCAAAACCTATTCCAAGTCACTTATCACAATGATACTTGCTTGGATTACAACAGTTAAAACTATACAGCTCTTAATTGATCTTCTGTCTAAGAGAGTTAATTTCCAATCAGCTTTCCTGTTGAATATATATGCAGCTGTTTCTTCAGTTAGGGCTTCCACGAAAAGCTAGGGTTAATTAGGGTTAACCTCAAGACTTGGTCACAAGACTTTATCAACCAGATTAGGGTTGAGCTAGGTTAACCTAAAGTCCACGTGAGATTCTGTTCTGGAAGGAATGAACCAACTTCCTGAAAAATCTCAGAATTAACCAAACTGCATAACTGTTAGATCAGTACAGGATGTCTTAACATTTGTTATGACATCAGAATTCTTGTTTACTAATTTTGGTATAAAGTAATAAATGTGATCATTGCAATTCTTGTCAACTCCATCAAACTTGAAGCACTGTCATCTTCAGAGGAGGCACTTTCTTCAGCATTGAGCTGATCTTCAGCAGCATCCTCTTCCCTTCTTTGTCCTTGAGTCTCCTCCTGTTCTAATCTGGCAATTAGGTTCTCAAGAGTCTTTTTCCTTGTCTCCAGCTCTTTGCAGGTTTCCTTCAGCACAACTATAACATCAGATGTCTTGGACTGAGTTTTTACAGTTGATGTCTCAACTGATGTCATGACAATGTCAGGAACATGAGATCCCTAGAATAGCTTGTAGTGTAACCCAAGAGCAGGAGCTCTTTTGCAGGCAGTATCTCTTTCCACCAGGATGTCAGGGTACTGAGCAAGGACAATTCCACATAGGAGGGAGGGAAAGGCAATAGGGCCTTTAACAGCATAGCTTCCAGCATGTTTTAAAGTTTGATCAAATATATACCTGCCATAGTCAAATTCAGTCCTGGTTCCAACAGCATAAATGAATCTCCCCAATCCTGTAGAGATGGTTGATTTATGGTTGGTAGGGGCCCAGTTGGCTGCACCAATCTTGTGCAGGATGGCAAATTTTATGCTTAGCTTGCTAGCATTCAGCTTGCCTTTTAAGGGCCAGCACTTGACTTGTCTTGCTGTGATGGTTTGGCATACTTCATTGTCAGTAACTTCTAGTTCAGGGCAAGCCTCATTTGATCTTCCAAGGAATTTGTTAATTTCAGAGGGAGAGAAATTAACTTTTCTTCCTCTCACATAGACACATTCAAAGTCAGCTGACCTTCCATCAGCACATTCATCAGACAAATTCAATATGAATTCCTTTACAAGATTTTCATAGCATTTGGTAAACTTTTCCACAGTCTTCATTAGTCCAGCACCTTTGATTAGGTCCATGATTTCCTTACAATCCATGGCACCATTGTTTAGTTCTCTTTCCAAGGCTATTCTCTTCAAGCAAACATACTTCCATCTGTTGGCATTTTCAAGGTGGTGAAATGAAATGTTGTCAGTGGGGACTTCAGGAACTCTAGCCATTTTGCTGGAAGGGAGTTTCCTTCTGAGAGGAATGTCTTCAGCATCAATTTCAAATTCTGATTCCTCATCAGAATCAGAAGGTTCAGGCTCTTTCCTCTTCTTTGCTATTGGTTGTCTCACAGGCTTTGAGAGACTCCCAGCATGTACTCGGGCTTTCACCTTCCCTTTGGACAGTCCAGTCTTCACAGTTTCCACACCAGTCTTGCCTTCAGACCTGGTTTTCTTATCAGCAGGTTTCTCTTTGGTCAGACATTTTGCAGCATCCTGATTTCCCTTTCTGTTCATCATTCTCCTAGCTATGATAGGGTTGATATTTGCAATTAGGTCATTGTCTGAGTATTCCTCATCCACATCAATAACAGGTGGTTCAACATTCTTCTCTGAAGGGTTCTGGATATCATCAAGATTTTCAGATGATTTATGAATGTTGTCATTTGGAGTCTCAACATTCTCAGAGACATCTGGATTTACTTCAACATTTGGGCTTGCTGATTCTTGATTTAATGGAACAGAAATCCCAGGTACAGAGTGGTTCTCACTCAAAATTCTTGTAACAAGCCTAGCTATTGCTTGATGAACATAAGCTGAGCCTTCCCTATTTGGTACAGAAGATGAAGGTTGAGAGGGATTACCGGATGAAGTAGCTTGAGACCTTCCTGCATGCCTTGTTTTCAGCTTTTTGACCTTGGAGGGGTTAGTTTCCATTTCTCTAAGAGGAGTAATCTCCAGGACTTCAGAATCCATGCATGATGTGATTTCCCGAGAATCTCGATCAGAGTATGAGGATGAAACGGTCGTCTTGGATGAGGATGATGTTTGAGACATTTTGATAGTCTTAGAAAACCAGTAGCAACTAGAGAGAAAACTTTGATTGAGAGAGTGGGATTTGTTGCAGAGTCGAGAGAGGAAGGAGGCAAATGAGTGTCTATTCAACTTCTTAATAATTTTGAAAGAAATGGGAAAACATATGATTAACCCAATCAAAATAGACTTAACAAAAATAACTCCTTCAACCCCTGTTTTAAGCAAAATTAATTGCTACAATTCCTCATGTTGGCAAATACCCAACTTGCCCCTCAAGTTTTCAAATTGATTTGCATCAAGTGCCTTGGTAAAAATGTCAGCCAGCTGTAGCTCAGTGGCAACATGTTCCAGTTTAATCGTCTTCTCTTCTACAAGGTCTCTGATAAAGTGATGTCTAATGTTAATATGCTTGGTCCTGCTATGCTGAATAGGATTCTTGGAAATGTTGATTGTACTTAGATTGTCACAGTACAATGTCATAACATCTTGTGTGACATTATACTCAGTAAGCATCTGTTTCATCCAGATCATTTGAGAACAGCTACTACCAGCTGCAATGTATTCAGCTTCAGTAGTAGAGAGAGACACACAATTCTGTTTCTTGCTGAACCAGGAGACCAGATTATTTCCTAAGAAGAAACATCCTCTAGAGGTGCTTTTTCTATCATCAGCACTTCCAGCCCAATCAGCATCACAATAACCAGTCAGAGTTGGTTCACAGCATTGAGAGTATAGCAAGCCATAGTTGTAAGTTCCACTAACATACTTCAAAATTCTCTTCACTTGGTTGATATGACTGACTTTAGGATCAGCTTGGTATCTTGCACAAACTCCAACTGCAAAAGCAATGTCAGGTCTGCTGGCTGTTAAGTACAGAAAACTTCCTATCATGCTTCTGTACAGACTTTGGTCCACCTTAACCCCACTTGAATCTTTGGATAACTTTAAATGAGTAGGTGCAGGAGTCCTTTTGTGACTGGAATTCTCCATACCAAACTTCTTGACAATGTTCTTTGCATACTTGCTTTGAGATAGAAAGATTGAGTCCTCCATCTGTGAGACTTGCAGTCCAAGAAAATAAGTCAGTTCTCCCATGAGACTCATTTCGAATTCATCCTGCATCTGGTCAGCAAAATGTTTAACCATTTGTTCTGACATTCCCCCAAACACTATGTCATCAACATATATTTGAGCTACCATTAACTTCCCTCCTTCATTTTTGACAAAAAAGGGTTTTATCCAAGCCTCCTTTTCTGTATCCTTTGTCTGAGAGAAATTTTGTTAACCTGTCATACCATGCTCTAGGAGCTTGTTTCAGGCCATATAGAGCTTTCCTCAATTTGTAGACATGATCAGGGTGGTTTGGATCCACAAAACCTTTAGGCTGTTCCACATAACCTTCCTCATTTAGATACCAATTTAGGAAGGCACTTTTTACATCCATATGAAATAGCTTGAACTTCAGGAGACAAGCAATTCCCAAAAGGAGTCTGATAGATTCCAGTCTGGCTACAGGTGCAAAGGTCTCATCAAAATCAACCCCTTCAACTTGAGTGTATCCTTGGGCAACAAGTCTTGCCTTATTCCTAGTGACAACTCCTTCAGCATCTGATTTGTTCTTGTATATCCATTTTGTGCCAATGATGTTTGTTCCCTCTGGTCTAGGAACTAACTCCCAAACTTCATGTTGCTTAAATTGGTTCAATTCATCTTGCATTGCACCAATCCAGTATTCATCAGTTAAAGCCTCCTTAACATTTCTTGGTTCAATTTTAGACACAAAGCAAGAGTTTGAGATGATTTCTCTAGATCTTGTAATGACTCCACTATTAGGATCCCCTATGATGAGTTCTTTAGGATGATCTTTCTGAATTCTGATGGAAGGGATTTTGCTAGCTTCCTTGGATTCAGAGTCTGCTGTAGTGGTGTTAGGAAGGTCATTCTGTTAAGTTGGAGTCTCAAAGAATGTCTCAACATTACAAGGGACATCTGTTTCTTCATGATAATCATCAACTATGACATTTATTGATTCCATCATGACTTTGGTCCTGGAATTGAATACCCTATAAGCTCTACTGTTGGAGGAGTATCCTAGAAATATACCTTCATCACTTTTAGGGTCAAGCTTTCTCCTTTGTTCACGATCTGCCAGAATATAGCATTTGCTGCCAAATACATGGAAGTACTTCACAGTTGGCTTTCTTCCTTTCCAGAGTTCATAAATGGTGGATGAGGTTCCCTTTCTCAAAGTGACTCTGTTATGGACATAACAAGTTGTATTCATAGCTTCAGCCCAAAAATGAATAGGAAGTCTTTTGGCATGTATCATAGCTCTGGCAGATTCCTGTATGGTCCTATTTTTCCTTTCTACAACTCCATTTTGTTGAGGAGTTATAGGAGAAGAGAATTCATGACTAATTCCTTCTGAGGAACAGAACTCATTAAACTTACTGTTTTCAAATTCCTTGCCATGATCACTTCTGATTCTGACAATACACCCTTCTTTTTCTCTTTGAATTCTTTTGCACAGTTCTTTAAAAACTTCAAACACATCAGATTTTTCCCTAATGAAGTTAATCCAGGTGAATCTGGAAAAGTCATCCACAACAACATAGGCATATCTCTTTCCACCAAGACTTTCCACATGCATTGGTCCCATCAGATCCATATGTAGAAGTTCTAGAACCTTAGAGGTGGTCAGATGTCTTGACTTTGGATGTGACATCCTAGTCTGCTTACCAACCTGACATTCACGACAAACTCTCCCTTCATCAATTTGCAGTCTTGGAATCCCTCTGACTGCCTCCATGGATATAATCCTTTTCATTCCTCTTAGATGAAGGTGGCCAAGTTTTTGGTGCCACAGTTTCACCTCTTTTTCTTCTTTGGCAATAGAACACACAGTGGAGTAATTAGTGTTCTCAGGTTCCCACAAGTAACAGTTGTCTTTAGATCTGTCTCCTTTCATTATAATTTCTTGTTTTTCATTAGTTACAAGACATTCAGATTTTGAGAAGTTGACCTTGAATCCTAGATCACATAATTGACTGATACTAATGAGATTGGTAGTCAGGCCTTTTACCAATAGTACTTCATTTAGATTTGGAACTCCAGGGCAGTCCAAGTTACCAACTACTTTGATTTCTCCTCTAGCACCATCTCCAAAGGTCACATAACTAGTGGTGTGAGGTTTGACATTATTGAGAAGGTTCTTGATTCCAGTCATGTGCTTAGAGCACCCACTGTCAAAGTACCAGTCTTCCTTTGCAGAGACTCTAAGGGAAGTGTGGGCTATCAGGGCAGTAGCCTTTTTCTTCCATTGTGGAGTATGTGGTACCTTGTTAGACTTAAGTTTGACACCTGGGTTCTGATTAGGGTATCCATACAATCTGAAGCAGAACGGCTTTATGTGACCAAACCTCCCACAATGATGACATCTCCATCTTTGGTATTTTTTCTTCATATTTCTCTGTTCTCGATGTCGAGTGCTATGTTGTGACATCTTCTTTGACATTTGTTTATCAGGCCTGATCTTCTTGTCTGCACCAGATTTCTTTGCTGCCACAAATCCTAGACCAGACTTGTTTCCCACATTTTGTCCAACCTGAAGGATTTCTTCCAATTTGTCAGTTCCATTTGTCAGCATCTTGACAGATTTGGTCATCTGGTTCAGTTTTGAGTTCAACATTTGAACTTCCTCTTCTAGATGACTTATAGTTTCAATGTCTGCCCTTTTTTCAGCCTCCAACTTTATTATGAGTTTGGTTGTCTCTCATTTTGCAGACAGACTTCAGCACTTCTGATACATAATTTCTTGTAGGTATCAACCAGTTCTTCAAATGTCACCTCCTCATCACTAGTGTCACTTTCAGAGGTACAAACACCAGTTAGTGCCGTAACTAGTTTGGCAGATTCTTCTTCAGAATTACTTTCTGAATCACAGTCAGACCAGGTAACAGACATTCCTTTCTTTTTTTTCTTAAGAAAGGTAGGACATTCAACTCGAATGTGCCCATATCCTTTACATCCATGACATTGAATTCCTCTGCTTTGATTTCCCTTCTCTTCAGACCTTGGTTTTCTGCTGGAGTCATAAGATTTGTTAATGTCAGAAGAAATGTTCTTAACATTTGACCTTGACTTTGGATCCATTCTCTTGATGAGTTTGTTGAATTGTCTTCCAAGCATGGCTATAGCTTCTGAAATACTTTCTTCTTCATCCTCCTTGTTTTCATCTTCAGTGTTGGATACAAGTGCTATGCTCTTGTTCTTCTTGTCAACATTTTCACTGATCCCCATCTCAAAAGTCTGAAGAGACCCAATGAGTTCATCCACCTTCAACTTGCTGATATCCTGGGCTTCCTCTATAGCAGTTACCTTCATTGCAAATTTTTTAGGCAAGGATCTGAGAATCTTTCTCACCAGTTTTTCTTCTGACATCTTTTCTCCCAATGCTCCTGAGGTGTTGGCAATCTCCAAGATGTTCATGTGAAACTCATGAATGGTTTCATCTTCCATCATCCTTAGGTTCTCAAACTTGGTAGTCAGCATCTGAAGCCTTGACATTTTTACTTTGGATGTGCCCTCATGGGTAGTTTTGAGAGTGTCCCAATCTTCCTTGGCCAGTTCACATTGGTGTACCAGTCTGAATATGTTTCTATCAATTCCATTGAACAAGGCATTTAAAGCTTTGGAATTACCCAGGGCTAACTCATCTTCTTCTTTGCTCCATTCTTCCTCAGGCTTCAGACTGATTGTCCCATCTTTCTCAGTTATGGTGGGATGGTTCCATCCTTTGTCAGCAACTCTCCAAGCCTTTTTGTCCAGTGATTTTAAGAAGGCAATCATACGAGGTTTCCAGTAGTCATAATTTGATCCATCCAGAATGGGTGGTCTGTTTCCAAAAACTCCTTCTTTGTCCATAGTGCCAGAAAGTGATATCCCTAGATCTCACCCAGTAATACAAGCAGGGTGCCTGCTCTGATGCCAATTGAAATTCTGGCAGCAGATACTCAATGTCACAGTGAATGTTATGACACCGTATCTGACTTTCTATAAGACAGTAAATAAAAACAGTAAAGAACACAGTCAATTGTTTACCCAGTTCAGTGTGAAACAACACCTACTCTGGGGGCTACCAAGCCAGGGAGGAAATCCACTATAAGAGATATTAATTCAGGAATAAACCAACCAGTTTATCTCCTTCACTTAAGACCTACCCAATGCCACTTCAATCTAAGTTCAACTTGAACATGAGTTCCTACTCACTCCCCCTCAATCACAACAGTGATACTTAAACAATTGACTAATGAAATAATGAAGACACTCTTCAGAACATACACTTGATTATGCTTCACAACTTTTAATCAAGTAACACAAACACTCTTGCTTCACAGCTTTGAGTGATACATAAACCTATCTTGACTTTGCTTTAAAGCTTTAGTCAAGAGACACAAACACTCTTGCTTCAAAGCTTTGAGTGATACAAAAAACCCTTACAATCAAAACCTATTCCAAGTCACTTATCACAATGATACTTGCTTGGATTACAGCAGTTAAAACTATACAGGTCTTAATTGATCTTCTGTCTAAGAGAGTTAATTTCCAATCAGCTTTCCTGTTGAATATATACGCAGTTGTTTCTTCAGTTAGGGCTTCCACGAAAAGCTAGGGTTAATTAGGGTTAACCTCAAGACTTGGTCACAAGACTTTATCAACCAGATTAGGGTTGAGCTAGGTTAACCTAAAGTCCACGTGAGATTCTGTTCTGGAAGGAATGAACCAACTTCCTGAAAAATCTTAGAATTAACCAAACTACATAACTGTTAGATCAGTACAAGATGTCTTAACATTTGTTATGACATCAGAATTCCTGTTTACTGATTTTGGTAGAAAGTAATAAATGTGATCATTGCAAAATGCTCAGATACACACTCATAAACAGCAGCTACTGTATGCCATACTTTTTCTGCATAAAGTACCTAATAATCCAGAATGTTATGACATCAGTCATGACATTCACACACCTGGTTTTACCAAAAATACATGCCAATAACTAAACCCTTACAAGTTCAATCAATTGCACTAGCAATGTAAATCGATTGCACTGAGAAACAGAAGCAAACGTTTTGAAAAAATAAGTATGCAATCGATTGCACAAGCAATGTAAATCGACTGCACAGAGAAACAGAAGAAAAAGATCTGAAAGATTAAGTATGGAATCGATTGCACAAGCAATGTAAATCGATTGCACAGAGAAACAAAAGCAAAAGATATGAAAGATTAAGTATGAAATCAATTGCACATGCAATGTAAATCGATTTCACAGAGAAACAGAAGCAAAAGATATGAAAGTTTGAAGAGTGCAATCGATTGCACTAAAATGTAAATCGATTGCATGCAAGAGAAAAATGAAATTTTAACTTTGAAAAACTTGAGTAATGATTTTTTAAACATTTCTTTTTCATTTTTGAGCATCTATATCTTAAGATCAAAGTAGATAATATTATTATACCTTTAAAGTTGTTGAGAGCTTTGAATGAAGATATTATCCTTTGATGCTTTGAGCTTGATCAAAAGTCTCTGCCTTCTTTGTTAGCCATGGTTTGTCTTCATCAAAACAAAAGCTCATTTGTGAAGCTTGATTTTACATGATTGGTTCTTTCATTTACTTATCAGCTTCAAGACATGATATTCTCTATAACGTTTACCCATGTTCTAGATTTCAATCAGATCCTAGAGAATCTCACTTAACAGTAGTTAAGCGAATTTTCAGGTATCTGAAAGATACTAATAATCTTGGTCTTTGCTATAGAAAATCCAGAGAATATAAATTAATAGGATAATGTGATGCGGACTTTGCTGGAGATAGAATAGAAAGAAAAAGCACTTTTGGAAGCTTCCAGTTTCTGGGAGACAACTTAATATCATGGTCCAGCAAAAGACAATCCACCATTGCACTATCAACTGCTGAGGATGAATATATAGTTGTAGCTGGATGCAGCACTCAAATGCTTTGGATGAAAAGTCAGCTTGAATATTATCATATATACGAGAGTAACATTCCTATCCTCTGTAATAATAATTCTGCTATTTGTATTTCTAAAAATCCTATTTTACACTCTAGATCTAAGCATATAGAAATTAAACACCATTTCATTAGGGACTATACTCAGAAGGGGATTCTTTTCTTAAAATTTATAGATACATACCATCAATGGGATGACATCTTTACAAAACCCTTTGCTGAAGATACATTTAATTTTATTCTAAAAAATCTCAGTATGGAATTATGTCCAAAATGAAAATGTTATTTTTGTATGCTTAACTCTCAGAATGTTCTGATTTTTTTGTGAACATCTGAGCAATAGTTCTTCAGAAGTGAGAAGGAAGATTAAATCAGAAACTATCTAGAAGATCTAAACATAAGGCAAAAATGTATCATTTCAAGATAGTATCAGTTGTTCACTAAATCCACATCTGTCAATCTTAAATGTTATGTCATCATCTAAGGCTGAACACGTGTTCAAAATCTGAAGGGCCAAAACATTTGAGTTGACGCATTGAGGTGCGAGTCACATCCATAACTGTTTCAAATATTTTCACGCTATCCCCTTTGTCAGAAATAATTTATTGCTTTTAATCAATATGTTTAATTTTTTAATTTCTACTAATTTCATGTTTCTTTTCTTTCCGATGGTTATTTATACACCTCTCTCACAATGTGTTTTCACCACAACCTTTGCTCACTATTTGTTTTATCTGAAATTGCTTTTCCCCTCTTTTCTTCCTAAAAACCTAAGATCAATGAACAATGGCTTCCTCTTCTTTACAACAACAAAATCTTGCTCCTTCAACCACTATTCCTAATTCAAGTTCAGTCCCAAGTGTAGAAAATTATGCTGAACCTGAAAGGACTCTCCTTACTCTGGTAGATAATCTTGAAGTGCTCTGTGAATTTATGGTTGATTTCAAAAGTATGCAAGAAAATGGGTATGATCTTGTTCCTGATGTTGAGTTTCAAGGACGTACTAGATTCTTTGATAGGTTAATTGGTCCAGTCTTTCCAAAACTTGTCCAAGAATTCTAGATTCATGCAAAAGTATCAAATCTACAAGTTAGGTCATATGTAATGGGGAAGAAAATAGTCATCACTGAGAATCTCATCGCAACAGTCATTGGGAATTATGGAATTAGATTAAAGTGCATTGACATGGCACAAAAGGATATGATCTGAACAAAGTTTCTCAGGAGATTTCTACTTTTAGACATCCCTCCAACAAAATCAAAGATCTGAAAGACTAACTCCGAATCTGGGTTAGAATCATTATGGGATGTATCAACCACAGGAAACCCACAAGTTCTCCAGATTACATCAACATTGATTAACAATATCTACTATATTACATTGCAACCAAGGTAAAAATCAACCTCCCTCACTTTCTGCTTAATCATCTGAAGACCATTGTCAAAGAAACAAGAGAAGAAGAAAAATCCAAAAGAGATTGGATTCCTCTAGGAAGGTTGATCTCAACTATTCTGACAGAAAACAAGCTGATAGAACATCTGAGTAAAGCTAATCAAGTTAATGAACTGGAAACATGCGTTGGAAAATCCCTCAACACCAAAAACCTTAAGAAGATGAAGATTATTAATACAACCAAGAAGGACCAAACATGCTTAGTGAAGGAAGTCATCTCCACAAGAAGAATTCCTTTGGATGATTTTCCTCTCTTTTTCAAGATGGATTCATCTCCTGAGATAGTTCTCAGATATATGGAGGCATGCAAAAGTGATGGAACAATTCCATAGGTAAATATTCAAGATCTTCGGAAACAACCTCTAGAAGTTGCTCCCAAAAAGTCAAAGAAAAGAAAAGCTGCTGGTGAAGGAACTTCTCACAAAGCTCCTAAAGTTTCTAAATAGAAAGGTAACTCTTCTTTCGTTTCTATTGTCGAATCAATATTTTTATCAACATTTGAACCCTCTTCTTCTCCAAAGCCTGATGAACATCCCTCTCTACAAACTCTTGACGACTTTGACCAAGAAATTGACACCACCATACCCACTAATCAACCACTGTGTGATCCCTCTTCTACCCATATTGCTCAAACTCAGCCAAAACATACACAAGTTCTATTTGATATTGATCAATATGATCCACTCTTTGATACTCCCAAACCAGAAAATCCAAATACTGCTTCTGAACAATTTCCTAAAACCGTTTAAATACAAGGCATAACCCGTCCTCTCAACTCTACCTAACCACCACATATCATCACCACTCCATCATATAACTTTGTCATTCCAGATATTCCCTCTCCATATGAATCAACACCACCAAACTCTCCTATCATCATTTTCGATTCTCCAATTTCCATAGATCTAACAGAAGATCATTTACGAACTGTAATTGATCAACAAGCCTGGATCAATCTTATCCATTTCTCTCAGAAAATAGAAGTTCCAAAACCAAAACCAACCAAACTAGATGTTGGTAATTTGTTGCTGATTTTTGAGACAAAAATGCTAGAATGGGTTAACTCTTTGAAGCAGTCTTGCATCAACAATGTCAACCCAACTGCATCTGACTTCCTATGGACTCAGTTCAGAAAAGGGTTCACTTCTGAATCCATCAAGCTAAAGGAACTCATCTATGAGCACGCTCAACATAATTTTTGTGATAATCTAAAAGTCTAAAAGGATCAAGTTCTGAGCCTTTGGGAAAGGAAACCTCTTTGACAACTGGACAACACTCCCTAGGAATTCTCACACAAACCAAAAACTCGAGAACCATTTCCTGAACCTCAACCTATGGTCATCTTCAAATACAAAGGAAAATCTATTGAAGAATCTTCTGTGAGGGTAACTGTTGAAGAAACGGTTCCTTCTGAAGAACTGGATACATCCTCCCTCGTGTTGAGAACTCTGGATGAGTTAAAGAAAGAGAATGCACTTGTTAGGGACAGGTTGCATAAACAAGATGAAACAAACAAAGAAATCAAAGGAATGTTTGGCAAGCAATAAGAATCCAACAAAGAGATAAAAGGTCTTTTGGAAGCATTGTTTACACGTCTTCCTCCTGCACAACCTTAGTTCTAGTCTTTTGTTTCTTTTGTTTTTGTTCTGTTATCTTGTTGCTTAACTTCTGTTTGTTTTTGTTTCTCATTGTATTTTACTCTACTTTTAAATGTATAACTTTTTGCTCTAATACATGTTTTTATTTCTTTTTGATTTATGATAAAAGGGGGAAGAAAGTGAAATTTTTTGATATAAACAGTTCTAGACTAAGTCTCAACCATTTCAAATAAAGTAACGTCTATTTTAATGTTTCTAAAAGCAAATAGGGAAAGTATTACTCTAAACTGGTGGTATGCTTTACCTGCCTTCAACATAGGCTTTTCATATCTTTCATCATATGCTCTGACCAAACATCTTCAGGGAAGTATATATTCTTTTTAATTCTATATGAGTATTCAAATCAGGCAGAGACTCTGAATTTTTTCCCTTCTTTTGAATGTTATAAATTGTTCATTAAAATATGTAAGTTTTGTCATCATCAAAAATGGGGAGATTGTTAGAACATAGTTTGGTTCTACATCTAAGTATTAGTTTTTATGATAACAATTACATGATTATTATGAAGAAGAATTATGCCCTCTAATCGTGTGATTAAATGTACAGAGAAGTTCTGGTGAAAAAGCATAGAAGATGATGACTGAATTACGCGCTGAAACTCTGATCAAAATATGCGTATAACCTATAAGCACATCCAAGTAACACACCTGAAGAAAATAAGTTATGATGTTATAACTTCTGAAGCACCAAGCTGCAAGCTATACTCTGATAAGTGAAATCCTGAAGAACAAAGAAGCTTCAACGTGTTTGGCACATTCAAAGTTCTGATTACATGCAGTCAAGCTCAAGAAACTCTGAAAGGACTAAAGATCCAACATTACATTTATGACAATATATTACTGGATCAAAAGTAATAGTTGGAACTAGACAGGATCTGTATTTTTGGAAAGAACATTAACACCTAAAATAATCAACCTTCTAAAAACAAGTTCTTATGTCTCTAACAGATCAAATACTTTTTTATTTAGTTAAAGGAGACAATGAAGGTTGATCTAGACAACACTTACACACATATCAAACAAGAGCAACCAAAATTCTCTATTATTTTTATCTCTTGAATTATAATTGTGCGACAATTTTGTGTAAGAATGACAATTGTGATATAGCTTATTAGAAGCATTTGTAAACATAATATATTTGTTTAAAAAGTGTAATTCCTTGAGAAACCAAGTTGTGGTTTGATCTCAAGAAGACGTTGACAGTTGTCTTAGTGGTTTGTAATCAGTTTTGGTTAATGGATTAAGACCTCGACTGAGAAAATGTTATGTCTACAATTTTTATGTCATACCTTTTTACTCGTAAGTCTAATTAAAGTGATTAATACTTCTTTGAAAATTAAATTTAATTCCCTTTAAAATAGATAAAAATATGATATATTAGTTTTATATTTGTGCTTAAAAATGCACTTAAATTTAGGGCAAGGAAGTGGGTGACGCAACATGAAAAAATGAGATTAAACTATTGATTAATTTAACTCGAAAAAATACAAGAGTCACCATCGAACTTTGTTTTTTCCAAAGGAAATGGAAAATATCGAGAAAACCCAATGCAAAAATAAAACAAAAGAGAGATATGGATACAGAGGATGGTTATGCAAGGGGAAGGTATTAGCACCCCTCACATCTATGGTACTCCATAGGAACCTCATGAAAATCCGTGTTATGATAAAATTGGGTTGTTTGCAAAAATATTGGGGTGATGAGAAAAGAAGTATTTTTTATTATATTTTTACTCGCCAAGACTTCGAGAGTGTTGGACCTACATATCCCTATAGTTCAATAAGGAAGTCAGAGCCTCGTAGTTCATTGTAAAAATAACCACGAAGGTTTTTTGATTTATTTTAACTTGAAAAGACATTTTGTCGTATTCAAGTGGAAAACACAACTTACTATCCACAAGTATGAGTAGGTGAGAATTTGCGTCATCTTCATATGGAGAACGTTTACTTGGACTTTCTCACAAGTACGTCTCAACATTCAAGTAGAAAATACCAATCCCTTTACAACATATTGTAGAAGTATAGTGGTTTGCATCACTCCTAGAATAGACAAACATCCAATCTTTTAAAAGGTTTTAAAAGGAATATTCACAAAGGCACAAAAAGAAATTTTATGAGGTTTTCCTTTATTAGATATTTTGAAAAAAGAGTTCTGATATGATTAAGTGTTTTAGCATTTATTAAGAAAAAAGATTTTCGAGACCATTTCACAAAGTCAAGGTTTGTTAAGTAAAGGTTTGAAGTTTGAAAAAAGAAGTTTTGAAAATAGGAAGAAGTTTTGAAAATTGAAGAAGTGGATAGGATATAAAGAGACTATCCTAAAGCATAAAGGTAAATGGCATGAAATAAAAAGTCTCATTGTAAGGTAGCCCAAGAGAAAGCCTTTGTCTGTGCAAGTGTACTAACCACAAGATGAAACAAGCATTTGACATTGGTAAAAATGAACATTTCT
Organism: Vicia faba; assembly: GCA_948472305.1. Taxonomy (NCBI): domain Eukaryota; kingdom Viridiplantae; phylum Streptophyta; class Magnoliopsida; order Fabales; family Fabaceae; genus Vicia; species Vicia faba. The sequence continues at coordinate 985,781,166 of OX451739.1, forward strand.
TTCCCTTTGGATTAAGCCACAAGATAAGAAAATCACATGAGCAAGCACATAAGCAAATGAATCATCAGAATTAAGCAATGGAAGTAGATGAACACCAAACGATTAAGATGAATACGAAGGTCACAAAGCCACAAAGAGAATTCCAAGTCTTCAAGTAAAGATCAAAGTTATCTCAGAATAGGACCATGTCTTGAATTGAAGTTCAAAAGTCCAGATGAATCACAAGGTCTCAGATACAACCACTCCAAGCAAAGGAATGTACTAATTCCTAAGGTTCAAGGTCTAAAATACTCCTCTAGCAAGGGATAATAACACAAAGTCCACATGATTAGATGAGTGTTTTTTTAGGGTTTTAGCCATTTTATTAATGATTTTTTTCTTTTTGAAGCAACAAAGTGAAACAACCGGATGAACCATCATCGAATATAAAATCAATGAAGTCGCCACTGAACGTCTTTTATCCCATCGAAAGGGAAAGGTAAACAACTAGTAAACCTGAAGGGGAGAAAATCACGGTCTTGCGATCGTAGAGATCGGGTAAGGGAGTCTATTATGTGAGGGGAAGGTATTAACACCCCTCATGTCCGTAGTACTCTATGGTATCCACTCTTGTTGTCTAATCTAGTGGGTATGGTCAAAATCTATGTCTAAGGCTTACACCTAAAAAAGAAAGATATAAAGGGAATGCATTTAAAGAAAATATGAGGGAAAAAAGGAATATTTACAAAGATATGCTCGATTAGTGTTTTTGCGGTAAAGCGAAAAGAAAAAAGTAAGTTATTAATTTACCTAGTGATATATGTTATATCGTATCGTGTCCACAAAGATTGGTGTATTGAAATGTCGTTCGACAAATCTATCGTTAATGAGTTTGGGGGTTGAATTGATTGAAAGAAAATGTATTAATAGAAAATAAATTTATAAAAGGAAAAAGGAATAACCTATCAAGCATGCATATTGTTGTACCCCAAAATTTTCCCTCTCACTTATCAAGAATTTTCTCACGAGATCTCCTTGGGCTCAAGGATGCACTAGGGTTTGATCAACTCAAGACACCTCCTCAAGCACTGATGACTGAAAATTAGGGTTTGAGATTGCACAAGGATTTTTTAACTTCCAATTCCCCATATGAATTTCATGGATCATTATGGACCCCCAATATTACTCATGTCAAGTTTCAAGCTTTGGATCACACTTTTGATCAGTCAATTGAACAGTTGACCAAAAAATCAACTGTATTGGGGAAAAAGTCAACCATGGCCAATTTACAGTAAAAATTCATAATTTTTGATCCACATAAACATTTTAAATCCATATGTATCATTTTATCAAGTTTGGACCATAATTCCTCAAGAAATTTGATCAAATCTCCAAAAGGGCAAAATGGTCAAAATTAGGGTTTTGACTAGGAAAAGGCAATTTCTGATTTTTGACCTAACAAATGGTAAATTGGTTTAAGTAATTATCTCAAGAGTCCAATTGCATCATTTTTACCTAATGACATGATTCAAAAGATTACAAATCCATTGGATTGACAGATGAATTTTGCAGTCAACTGATCAAAAGCCAACTGTATACTGAAAAGTCAAACATTGACTTTTTTGGTCAAATTCAATTGCCAAAAATCATGATTCATCAAAACATGTCAAAATAGGAAACTTATTCATCAAGAAATAAAAAATTCAAGATTTCATTTTGAAAAGTCAAAATTTCTAAACTTAGAAATTTTTCTAAGTGTTGGAAAATTCATGTTTTTTCATAACTTTGAGCCAAATTTCCACCATGATGCAAGATGATTCAAGAGAAACTTCCAACATTAAAGTTGTAGATATCCATGAAATATACAATTTTTCTTCACACAACTTCTTCCAAAAGTGCTTGGATCTCAAGTTATAATTTCAAGAACATAGGGTCATGAAACTAAACACTTAGTGAAATTTTGCCCTGATTTGGCCAGGATTTTGACCTAACTTCATGACACTTTTTCATATAGTGCCAAGGAGAATATTCAAAATCAATTCAATAATTTGAATTTCACTCCATAATTAAATGTTTTCACAACTTTTGGAAGCTTTAATCCAAGCATTCAATGCATTGTACAAATATAATTCCATTTTGGGAAGAAAGGCAACATTGCCATTTTAGAAAAGCAAGCTTTATGCAAAGTCAGCTTGCATTGAGCCTTGCATTTGTTATTTCTGCACAAACACACTCTACACAATTAGAACAAGTGTGTTTAAAGGTTTCATCCACCCTACAAGCCTTGTACTTCACATTGAAACCATGCTTGTTAACTTTGCTTCAAAAACAAGTAACCAAGCCATAACATGAGAGTTTCAAATTCTGAGTTGTGACAAGCCTCAAAACCTCTTGCTTATAAGTATACACACTATTTACAAGTTGACACATAGATGATAGTGCCCTGAAACTATCTCAAACACTCAAAAACCATAAACCTGTTCAAGAACACCATTAACACACAGTTCTGAACCAAAACTCATGATCTTCATTTCCACTTGTGCATTTTGAAAAATAATCACTCAAACACCTTCTATACATCATACCAAAGCAATCCAGGCCCCTGTTTCAAGATTGTAGCTCCTCCATCACCATCGACCATTTTCAAATATCAAGCTTGCAGGTTGACTTTAGTAGAGAGATTCAAGGAATTTCAAGGCAAAGTAAGAGTTGGAATACACTCAAGGAGGTCCAGGCAAGCTAAACAGATCCTCAGGCCATCTCAAAAGTTTCTCAAACTCCATTCACGACTCCAGCTGCAAGAGGTAAAAACTCAAACTTCTATCTCTTCATACAAGCATCGTTTGATCCTGATTTGTGAAAACAAAATATAGATATCTTTGCTCTAAAGCTGACCATGTTCATAGTCCCCATTTATATTGACTGTGTATAGAGAATTTTGAATTTGAAATTTCTGAGAAAATTAGGTTTCAATTTAGGGCCAGCAAAATTAGATTTTATCTTTGACTTTTAGCTTACATAAGTTATATGGTTGAATTCGTGGGAAGAAATACCATAACTTTCATGTTTGAACTTTCCATTTTTGTGGAGAGATGAGGAAGATACAGGTGGTCCGGCTAGGCACGAGGTTGAAGATGAAGTTGCCTTATGAAAGTAGTTTCTAATATATATTTATGCTTTGATTATATGATCGGATGAAACAGCCACCCCATTGGCAAGCGCGTGCGTACTAAGTCATGTGTTACCTAAAGGGCGAGGGTTCGAACCAATGTGAACCCCCTTTTGCATTTTTTCATTTTTTTTGATTTTCTAACACTTTTTTGCAGGCGCTGGACCCTTTGGGCCTGCCATTTTTTTTATTTCTGCTAGCATACTCCCCTGTTTTCTTGTGACACCCCTTGGCCCATTCTATTTTTATTTATTTATTCATTTCTTTTTCTTTCAAATATATTTTCTAAAAATACAAAAAAATCATATGAAGTATAAAAATAATAGATTTATATTTTGACACAATTTAAATATTTTTCCACATAAAAAAATATTTTTATTTATTATACTTTATTTACTTTTATTAATTTCCTTGTAAATTAAAAACAAAACTAGATTATTATTTGTGTAAATATATTTATTTCAATATAAAAAAGATCAAAAATATTTCATAACACCACATATTATCTTCAAGACAAAAAAATATAAAAAAAGTACTTTTTTTCTTTAAACTTATTTCCTTTTAATCAACTAAAATAGATCTAGGGTTTTGTTCAAATTTTTTTTCTTAATTAAAATCTTTTCTTAATTAAATCCTTTTTCTTAATTAACTTAAGTTAATTTAATTTAATTACTTTTTTCTCTAATTAGGTCAAGGTTAAAACCTCCTTCATACAAAAATCCAAACACAAAAATCTTTGCTTTCAATTTGCATTTGTGTTTGATATATTCCTTCAATTATTTGTACAATATTCAATTTGGTTGTAATAGATTAATTAGGTTTATATTATTGCAATCCCCATTCATAAATTGTATACACCCTCCCCACAAATGTTGTAATAGCGTAGTAACTTTAAATTTCTCAATTTATCGCTTTTACATAATATGCTAGTAATTATGGTTTGTATGGAAAGAATAAAATCAATCCAATAGAAAACCCTAATCCAAGACAAAAACAAGCATGAAAATAACACACTTGCACACAAGCACCCCTAGGGTGAAATCCTCTTGGCTTCCTTATACAAAATGGTCATATTACGCATGTAAGGTATCCTAGCAAAAACAAACAAATACAAGATCATAGTCCCTCGATGACGCTATCTAAGTTGCCTTACAAATGATCTTAGTCCCTAAAAAATAATGCTAAGATACCTTGCAATATTGCTAATCATGGTTATACGATGACCCACGCTCGTCCCGCTAACATCCAAAGATAGGGTTGCTTACCAAATCAATGGTAAGACAACAATGTCAAAGGAAAAGAAAATGAACAAGAAAGACTTTTGAGTAGGTAGAATGCTCCTAATTACTTGCTCCATTTCAAAACAAACATCCTTGCTATTTTCAAAATAATCACTTATACTTCCAAAACATCTTACAAAACTTGAAAACATTTTCAAAAGATCAGCATCTTTGTATACATTCTTACGAACGAGAATCATTACAAAGATTGCCTAAACAAAGGCCTATTTACAAAATACTTTCAAAAAAACCACACTAAGCACAATTTCAAACAAAAGCAAGTGATCTAGAAAGTAACTAAGAGACCATGTAAAACCATGGATGAAAAGGATGCTAATACCTTCCCTTTTCATAATCTACTCCCTGAACTCAAGAAACAATATCAAAGGTCTTTCCTGTGCTTTTTCACCTTTCCTTTTGGATAAAAGAAAAGTCGGTGGCGACTCTTGCTAACCGCAACATTTACGATCAAACGCAAAAGCTTCAAGTAAGTTTTCCCACCGCGCCACACATATATACTAATTCTCACAGACTTAAACATCTAACCCAAATTGAGAGGCCGACTGCATCACCTTGCTAGCGATCTCTCAACTACCTCAACAACACAGAAGTCAACTGTGCTCGCCTGTATCGACGATATCACTGAGCGACACAAACAACACAGAGGCATTAAGTTCTGATACCCAAGTAGATGTCAGGTATAAATCTATCTCTAGAGTTCAAAAACTAACAGATAATCATCCTATATAAGAATCTAAGCGGTATTTGTCTATAACAACTCAAATCCCTAACGCAAAGCAAATATCTAGGACAACAATCCACAAAGATTCGTAAAGAAAGTTTAATATAACTCCAAGGGCGACAAATATACATGAGTTCAAAGAAAATATACATAAAAATCCAACCAATAGAGAATACACAAGGAGGAAGAGAAATGAACCACAGATCTACCAGTTTGTCAGTGCTGGTCGAAGAGCAATCCACCCCTGATCATCCGTATGCAAGCTCCATAGTTGTTATCTAAGCTAATCCCAAAAAAATTTACAGGTTGATAGAGTTGGGAGAAACAAATTCCCCAAAACCATAACCTAAAAATGAATGAAATCTATTTTTATAAAACAAAACTCTACACACCGTGCTAAGCGGGCCTGACGTGGTAAGTGCGACTTCATTATTTAACACATCAAACCGCCTAAAATTGCACTAAGCGCGCTATCCTCGATAATCGGGCTTGAAAAATTTCGTTCTGCCAAAATAGTAAAACACAAGCAGCTTGCTACAAAATGCGCTGAGCACCACTCGCGCTTAGTGACCTCTACGCACTAAGTGGGATCTCCGGGACAGAATGTCCCAAAGTTGATCTTTTATTCCGAAAACACACATCCGGGGCCGTGCCTTCGACACCTTATTTCTCAATGCCCCAAAATGCAACAAATACCTACAAAATGAATGGAAAAACATCAAACGGTACACTATGTACACAAAAACACAAATTAACACAAACTAAACCTATTTACACAAAAGTCAAGGTTATTCAACGATATTAACAACAAAAAGTTGATAAGTGCAACAAAAAGTATATACAAAAATAACTATAATTTGCACTTATCAAACTCTCCCCAAGTTTAACTTGTTTGTCCTAAAAGAAAGTCAAACAACTCAAAGAACAAAAAGTAATCAACCAAAATGTCATGAATCAACATGTTTTGAAAATGGAAAAAAATGCATGGTTAAAATGAAAAATGATACACACGAAGAGACATACTTACCACTAAACTACGCTGATAACATAAACAAGAAACAAATGCTAAATACAAAGAACATTCCGAACATTCTAAAACAATACTAGTTTACAAATTAATAACACCTAGCAAAAACAATCATCGATAGATGAAAAACACACAAAATAAGGTATTTTCACTCATCCACAATCTTGCAAACAAAAGACTAAATTATGCATTCATCCAAAAACTCATATTGAAAATACAAAGGCAATAATCTCAAGGGCTTTTCAAGGTTCTAATGTGACTTGGTTAACAAACACGGGATAAATCCTAAATCTAATCGAAACAAAAACTTGCCTAAACCTAAGGAAGTGATCAACTCTCAAAGACTCAAGCAAAATAATTTCAATCAAATTTCTTATTCATTCCAAATTTCAAACCAACACACATCACTTATTAGCACTATTATTCGAACTCTTTTTGTTTTTCTTTTTCAAAGATTTTTTTTTCTTCATTTTTTTCTTCTTTTTGTATTCACTTCTTTTCACATTTTTATTCTTTTCTTTTTCTTTTCAACCTCATAGCAATCAACCAATAAATACACAGTCATTTTTCTCCCCAACTTGAATTCAACCATACATTAAAGTGAATACTCCCTACTTTCTAAGGCAAGGTAAAAATTAAACTAAAAATCATAGTTGAGGATTCAAGAAAACAAAAAAATTAACATTCATACAAAAATATGAACTAAACACTCATAGACAAGCATTTAGCAAAAACAACATGGATATCGACAAAAAGGGTCAAAAGGGGTTACTAATGATCACACACTCACAAGGTGAATTGACTATTTGGCCAAGGTAGTTGTGCTCAATATGGAACAAAACATGCCTTGATCATATTCATGCTTTCATACAATCAATACAAACAAAAGATTAAACATAACAAAGTCTAGTTAAAATAAGAGTTGTGGTCTCCAGCATATGTTAACAATGGAAAGCTACCTCACAAAAAGGGTAGGAACCAAAGTGATTCACAAATGAACAAGTATACAAAAGCATGAATGGCATGAAAATTGTAAAAAGTCTAAGTATCATGAATATGCTAAAGTATAGAAAGTGATAAACACATACCTAGAGCGTGTACAAAACTTTAACAAAATCATTACCACGCATTCGCAAGTTGACACACTAAAAATTGGAAAATCACCAAATGCGACTTCAAGCTATCGAACCAAATTGATTCTAAACAACAAAAGAAAGAATTAAAAATATTAATATTATTTACTATTACAAGGCCTAGATGGAAGTGAGAAAAGTAAAACCAAGCGAAAAATTAAAAAGAGTTCACTGGCTCTGCACAATAGAGCGCGCTAAGCGGCACAAAGCACGCTTAGCGCGCTACACCAGTTTAGAAAAACATGACATCAACTGGTGCAACTGCTATGCAGCTCCACAATCACCTACACAACCTCAATGCACATAATATTTACAATATACAAAATTCCTCAAGCTAAACACGACAAGCTTGTGGAAAGACACAAATCTACATAACGAAACAAACGATTGAAAGTGAATTAACAAGTTGAAAAGTGAAAATTTGAAAATTTAAAACAAGTGCAATTTCAACTTGTTAAAACACAAGTCACATATAACAAAAACGAATACAAACAAAACATGCTTGTTTTACGTCATAAGCTCGATGCCTGTATTGTGCAAGCTAGTAACCTCCTCTCATCATGCCATGTTATTTTCACACCGCGAAAATCTAAATAAAGTTCCCTAACATTCACACAACAAATGTTACGAAAACGAGACAATTTAGTACATTACGTGAAAACAAAGAAAAACACATATATGCACAAGTATCACATACTAGTTAATGTATAACTTCTATACAACATATACATTAATTACAAAACTCAAAAACAAAAGAATTATCACAATGTGAAACAATAGAACCAATCCCCAACAACAGTGCCATTTTATTGTTGTGGTAAAGAGGCAAGCAAAAAGTAAGTTATTAATTTACCGGGTGATATAGGTTATATCGTATCGTGTCCTCAGAGATTGGTGTATTGAAATGTCGTTCGACAAATATATCATTAATGAGTTTGGGGGTTGAATTGGTTGAAAGAAAATGTATTAACATAAAATAAATGTATAAAAGGAAAAAGGAATAACCTATAAGGCATGCATATATAATACTTCTCACAGACTTAAACCTATCGACATGTTACACTCAACCTACAATATTCATCAATGTCATTACGTATCACTCACAACCTAAGTCATTTATAACCCAAATTGAGAGGCCGATTGCATCACCTCAGAAGCGATCTTTCAACCACCTTAACAACACAGAAGTTAACCGTGCTTGCCTGTATCGACGATCTCTGAGAGCGACATAAACAACACATAAGAATTAAGTTGTAATACCCAAGTAGATGTCAGCTCTAAATCATTCTCTAGAGTTCACAAACTACAAGATAATCATCCTAGATAAGAATCTTAGAAGTGTATGTCTATAACAACTCAAATCCCTAATACAGAGCAAAAATCTAGGACAACAATCCACATAGATTCGTAAAGGAAGTTTAATATAACGCCAAGAGCAACAACTATACATGAGTTTAAAGAAAATATACATACAAACCCAACCAATAGAGAATACACAAAGAGGAAGATAAATGAACCACAAATCTACCGGTTTGTCAGCGTCGGTCAAAGAGTAATCCACCCCGGATCATCTGTATGCAATCTCCATAGTTGTTATCTAAGCTAATCCTAACAAAATTTACAGGTTGATGGAGTTGGGAGCAAAAACTTCCCCAAAACCATAACCTAAAAATGAAGGAAATCTGTTTTTATAAAACAAAACTCAGTAGACCGTGCTAAGCGGGCCTGGCGCGCTAAACACGACTTCATTATTTAACACATCAAACCACCTAAAACCGCACTATCTGCACTAAGCAGGCTTCAAAAATTTGGTTCTTCCAAAACTGTAAAACACAAGCAGCGCGCTACAAAATACGTTGAGCGCCACTCACGCTTAGCGGCCTCTATGCACTAAGCGGGCTCTCCTAGACAGAATGTCTCAAAATTGATCTTTTATTCCAAAAACGCGCATCCAGAGCCGTGCCTTCGACACCTTATTCATCAATGCTCCAAAATGAAACAAATACCTACAAAATGAATGGAAAAACATCAAACGGTACACTATGTATACAAAAACACAAATAAATACAAACTAAATGTATTTACACAAAAGTCTGGATTATTCAACAATATTAACAACAAAAATTTGATAAGTGAAACAAAAAGTATAAACAAAAATAACTACAATTTTCACTTATCAATTAGGCCCCACAAAAACCTCCGCCTACGTATCCCTTTTAAGGAATCAGCGTAGCCGTAGTTCGTCTCAAATATTTTGGTTGGTTTGTGTTTTTTAGTTAAGAATACAAAACATCAAGCAAGATGGTTGAACATCAGACAAGACGAAAAAACATCAGATAAGACGGAAAAACATCTAACAAGATGCCAAAACATCAATACTAACAAAACAACACACCTAACAGTGGTACTGACAATCAAAGTTGGATAGCAAACAAAAGCGATAGCGAAGCATCGACACAAATATAACAAATCATCGTTGTGAAGATAGTAAAATATCACAACAAAGATGGAAACACGTCATGGTAAATATGATAAGACAACGTAACATGGATGAAAAAACATCATGACAAAGATGATACAACATCACAAATTAGATGATAAAACATCACACCTAACAATGATATCGAAAATCAAAGTAGGATATCAAACAACACAATGTTGAAACATCGACACAAAGATAGAAAAATATCACGGCAAGGAATGACAAATCATTACAATTTAGATGATAAAACATCACATCTAACAATGATATTACAAATAAAAGTAAGATAACAAACATAGGTGATGAAGAAACATCGACACAAAGATAGTAGAATATCATGGCAAGGATGACTAAAAATCAATTTGACAAGATTTAAAATAGAGCCAAAAGGCGCACAAATAATTAAGATTGGTTTGTATATTTTTACCTTGAAGAAGGATTTAAGTTCATTAGAGATGTTTTATGATTTTCCAAGAAAACGAAATTTTTTTATTTTAAGATGCGATATGCAAAGAAAAGAAAATAACTAAGGGAGACCATCCTAATCTCTAATCCTAATATGATCATACAAAGATGGCCCTATGTCCAGGATGAAAGAGGGATATCTACCTAAGTGGATATACATGGGTTTCTATCCTAATGTCTAGCTCGAGGACTAACCCTACATGAGAAATCCTAAGAGAGGATGGCATATCAAATAAGTGCTTTGGCAAAAGCACACAATCGGGTATACTGATTTCAGGGGATGGGAGTATGAAGAGAAAACTCTTTAGCTAAGGGGAGCGGATCACCTGAAGCAAACAAGCGGGAGAATGAGATGAAGTAAAAAAGAAAAGCATTACTTTAGCTAAGGGGAGCGGATCACGTGAAGAAAACAAGCGATTAGTGAAGTATTAACAATGGCCATTGAGAACTCCTGACAAAGTGTGGGGGTTGGTTGTGAACCCTTCTCCATACGACCGACTTGATACACAAGATCTGCACAAACCCAAAGCGTCAACGTACAACGTGAGCTAAAGATAACACGAACTAGAATGTGCAGGGGTTTGCTATTAACCCTTTCCGTGTGCCTCCTTTTGAGGACTTATTAGGGTGGGGGACATGCAAGCACAAATGTAAACACACATGTAGAATACCTACGTCAAAGGTAGAGTTTTAAACAAAAACAAGTAGCAAACAAGGCACATATATGGAATTGCCTTAAAAAAGTATTTAAATAAACTAGAGGGATTCCTGACACATATCAGCAACGGGGGTCCCTTTCATGCATCTTTATTCCTACTTGACATGGCAAGGAATGCGGTAAAATCCTACTTAACATGATCTCTATAAAGCATTAAAATGCGGAAGTGAAGAATGAAGTCACAATGATATCTAACAGAGTAGGTCCATTGCCTCTTCAAAGCGCATGAGATAAGAAAACTCTACAAAACGCCTCCTTGAACCTCCTCAATTAATCATCAATTAGGCATACCCAGGTTGCGTCAATAATCAATCACAAGATCATAGCATACATGTCCATAAGATAAATGGAGTGCTTGGTGTATGGGAGTTGAATCGGGTTATGATTAACCAAGGGGTGTACTTGATTAATCTCGTGAGAGTAGGTGCTTCTAACCTCAACCACGAGACCCTTTTTGCATGGAAACACGTAGTATATGTACCAAAGTGGTTGATTCGGGTTATGATTAATCAAGGGAAAAACTTGATTAATCTTATGAGAATGGCCATGCCCAACTCACCTGTGAGACCCTTTAAGAAAATGCTTGGTATGTGGACCGAGGGGAGAGAAGAGAGTTGCTTCAATGTATAAGATAAAAATCAAAATCCCATACAAGGTGGCTATATGCATGTTCCTAAAAAATGGGACTAGCGTGTCACTAGTATTCTAAACGACCAATTGGAACAATCGATCGAATAGTTATCGTTGTAGAAAAGTCCAGGACCAAACTATGAATGCGTGCAAGTGTGCATTTGTAGGTGGATACCTTTTCATTAATGATGAGCCCAATAGGAGGCCATGTGTTTTAATTGGACAAAATATGCATAATAGCAATAATTAAAACATATAAAGAAATAACAAAGAAAATAAAAATCTAAGCTATTACAAACCATATGAGGATGGGGGTACAAGTTTACGAATGGGGATGTGTCAAATCGATTATACAATAAAAAGTCTAAATAAACAAACAATAAAACCCAAACGAATTTAATTAAATAACTAATTAAAATAAATCATTTTTATTTAACAGAATTAATTAACAAAATAATCAATAATGTTAAATAATATTTTTAATCTAATTATTTATTTAAAACAAGAAAATATATTTTGTATTTTTTTATTATGATCAAAATCAAAATAATAATTAAATAAATATCAAAGAAAATATAAATAAAGGAAATAGAGAAAAAAAGTTAATGGGCATGAAAAAAACAATCTTGGTGGTGTTGGAAATGAAATTCGCTAGGCCCAAAAGAGGTGATCCATTTGATTTTGTGTGGTTAGCTCCAGGGGGTGCAGCATGAGGGCGCACGTGTTGGAGCGTTGGATGTTGATCAAGAGTGATCTGGTGGTGATGCTTTGAGAGTGCACCATAATGTTGATGAGGATGCACTCACGAGATCTGTTGAAGACATTCCAAGAGGCTCACCATGGATGTCAGATCTGGTTCGTTAGATCCTTCTAGTGACAATCTGATACATATCTGGCGTCTGCAAGGCGAGGGAGCAGTGTGTGACCTAGTGAGGTATGCACAAAATCAAATGGTGGCCACAAGGGTGGTGACAAGTGTCACTGCCAGATTAGTTATTAATTAAAAACTTAATTAACAAAATTAAACAAATCCTAATCAAAAGAGAACAAAATCTCTCTCTCATAAACTGTGTTCTCCCGTGTCTCTCATTTTTCTCTCAATGGTGCCTTTCCTGAAAAGACACTTATGCTGCACCGAAAATCGCCCCGCAGCCACATTAGTGGCGACGATCCGTGTTTTATCTTTAATATTCAATTTCTTTATACCGATCTCTTCGTCTTCTTCTTCTCGTCACTAATCCATGGCTGGATTTTGTAGATTCTGAAGGATTTGGCCGGGATCTTGAAAGGGGTTTAGAAACCCTAGAGCTCATATGCGATTTCGCTTGAGATTTATGGTGAGATCTTTATGAGATTCTTGCGTTTGTAGTTATAAGATACTTTTCTTCTTTTTTTGTGATTCCGAACTTGTGGTTTCTTTACATTTTTTGAAGGGTTTTTGACATTAGGAAAACGATGATAACAATAGGGTTTCTGTGTTTTATATCTCCGTGAGAACGATAATCTCTATTTGTATTTTGAATCTTTTTTCTTTTTATTTCCCTGTGAACGATTTTTGAAGGGTTTTAAGATAAGTGAGGTGATGAACTTTTTTTGGGTTTTGACTTTCTGTGAAAAGTTGCGCTATGAATTTGTGAACAGTGCATCTACTGATTTCAGTGAATTAAATGCTTTTATAGTGAGATGGATCAGGGTTGCTGCTTGATAGCTGGACTCTGCGATTTGTTATGGTAACAGGCTTGTTGAATTGTTTTGGGCTTGGGAATTTTCAGCTATGTTACTTTTCTGATTTGCTGTATTAGTGAGTTGACAGGCTTTGCTAAACTCTGTATTAGGCTGAAATTTGTGATGTGTTATTGTTCGATTATGTCATTTGTTATTGGGCTTGAATTTGTGATTCTGTTTGCACTTGTGATTTTTACTGTTGTGCATAACTGTGATGCTGGACTGGTTTTGCAATTCCGTTTCTTGTTATGTTGGGCCAGAACTGTGATGAGCCTTTTTCTGAGTTTGTAATTCTGATTTGGATCTCTTTGATTTTGTATTACTGTGAACCAAATTAAATTTGTGATTTATAGTAGAGATGAAACTTGGCCCAAGATTATGTACTGAAACTTTGATTTGTATGAGGCCTTGAATTCTTGTGAACATGATTTGTGAAACACCCTAAAATCTGATTCCTTAAGAAAAACCCTAATGATGAAATTTGAAAAGAACTTCTGGAAACTTTTTCTTTGTTTATAATTTAAGTTTTTATTATTTCACTAACCATTTCCTTTCCTTTTCTTGTTTCATGAATGAACAACAAAATATGACGAGTAATGGAGCAAGTTGGTGAAGAGGATGAAAGAGATGGAAGAGACTTGAAGCACTCAAAGGACCTCGAAGATAAAGAGGACCTATTTGTAATTTTTAGAACAAACTTGTATTCATTAGGAAATTTTGTAACATTGTGATTTTAACTTGTGATTTTAACTTTGAGACTTGAAGACTTGTAATAAGTGTATTCAAATTTACTTGTAAACTTAAATAACAATGATGCTTTGTTGTAACCTTGAATTCTTGAGCAATAATGAGAAGAAACGGTTTTAAATATCATAACTTGCATCTTATTGGAATCTTGAACAAACTTGGTTCTAGGATTGGAAATTAAACCTCCTTAAGATTCATTTGAATTTTGAATGATTTGAATTGAAATCCATTAGAATCCTTGCTTAGAAATTGATAAGAAAAACTTGGCAACTTGAGATCAAGGTTTCTTTTGAACTAAAATGTGTGTTTCTTGCTTGAATTAACTCTTGACATCATAAGCACATATGCTATTGAACAAATTATATTTGATGTATCAAGTTAACAACAATGAAACCAAATCTTTAATTATCAAATCCATGTTTAACTTGTACTTTTAGAAAATCCAAATAATCCAATTTCAATACATTTTTTACAAGCTTAAAACAATCTTAATTAAACTAAATACCTATATAAAACTTGAAGGCATACCAACCAAACGAAAATTCCAAATCAAATTTAATCCTTAATGAACGAAACCAAATTCTCATCACATAAAAGGATGCTTCTAGTGAAAGTCAGGCCTTTGTAAGAAAGTTCAAGAAGTGATGATAGAACTTTTAACATAAGTAACGAATGAAGAACCTTAATGCTGAAGCAAAAAGCCTTAAGATAGCCATAATGACTCAACCCTAATTAAAGATCCTTGAAGAAAAAACTTCTAAGCAAAACAAAGTAGCTGAAAAGCCCTGATTTAACCAATCTTCTAAACCAAAGATGCTTTGTATGATATGATGAAGATGATGCTTCGAAAACTTGGCTTAGACAAGCTTTAAATCACACAATAGGTCAAAACCCTAAATTCATTAGATGAAGGCGATAAATGAACTTCTCTTCAAATCTTTGCAAAACTCCAACTCTTGATAAATCAATAAGGAAAGTGAGATATCCTGAGACATGAGAGATCTTTGGGACTTGAAAAATCCAGAGACTAAGATGATGAGGCTCTCCTTTAGCAACTTGTGAATACAATCAACTTCTAAAGCTTGAGGAAGATTTGACAACCAAATTCCTTTGATCCCATCACAATGAATGAATGCAATGCAACATGATGATTATGATGAAACATAAGCCTAAATCAAGAGGGTAAATTTTGGGGTGCAATAGCTGCCCCTATTCAATAATCTTAAGCTTGATAAGTGAGAAAAGCGGCAGCTTTCAAATGTTCAGAGTTGAAGATGATTGAATACGAAAGAACCCAAAAATTTACACTCTTGAAAGAAAAAGAAGCACCCCCCCCCCCCAAATAAAAAGAAAACCAGCAGATGCGAGACTTAGAAGGTACTGAACGAAATTGGATTTAGCAAGAAGAGGGTCTAATGAAAATCGGCCCTTCAAAGACATGCGTCAGAATATAAATACTAAAAAACCAAAACTGAATTTTTTAAACAAATAATTAAGCCAACTTATCACCGAGTCCCATCGGAAACGATGACACTCACATACCAGTCTCAAGACTTTTAGACGGACATATTTTTAAACATAAGCATAATATTACGATAACTAAACATAAGACAAAACATGATTTAAAACAAAAATTAATTTAAACTAAGATGAAATCATAAACAGTTAAAAATAATAAATTAAAATGGAACCTGGAAATAAAATGGAAACTGGAATTACTACTGAAATTATCTTTGCGTACAATAACAGAAACTTGAATTTTGAATATTGCCGGCATACTTGACAATCAGGTACATGAATGGAATTAAAAATAGTTCCTAAAACAAGAGTTGTGATAGCTCCTTCACACCGGAAGAGCTATCACTTTTACATGTAAATTCTCTGCTTAATATTCTAATAACAATCCTTCGATTCGAAAACGACCCAAAAAAACCCTGGCATGTAGAATTGTCCTGCTTTTATATTCCTCTATTCGTGACCTAAGTGTAAGTGACGTTCATAGAGAAGAATCAGGAAAGTGGCTTCATGGAGAAAAAAATAGAGGACTCGACGTGGAGATATATCAGGGGGACTGGTCTCGTGAGTCATTGACGTGGAGAAGGCCACATAAGTTAAATATGTGGCTGAAGATATTGAGTTGTGGCGAGGGCTACACCCTCTATGGTGAGGTCCACACTTTGCTAGTCTTGTGGCGAGGGCCACAAGTTTGAAATGTGGTTTTCCTGTGCTTTTCATAATTTCTTCCATTCTTCTCAGTATCTTGGCCATTTCCCGCTCTTTTACTCATGTAAGCTTTGTGTCAGAAAGTACCTGAAATGAAATTGAAATACTGACATAACAAGACTAAAATAAATGAAAATAGTAATAAAACTCATCCGAGTCAAGTCGAATATACAATATAAATTCGCGTTATCAAACTCCCCCACACTTAAACCATTGCTTGTCCTCAAGCAATCAACCAACACGGTAAAAGAAATGATTAAGCACAATTTGAAACAAGGGCACGACATGACTACTAATCATACGTGGTTGCCAGGCTAATGTTAGATTGATATGTACTAAATGTTTAATACCAAAGACACCATAACAACACCATGTTCAAAGACTCCCTCTTTATGCAAACCAATTCGAATCATGCCATTATAGCTCAACCTATATCTCTTGTTTTTCTTTCACTATTTTCGTTCAAGAGCAATAACATTAAGCTCGTTATCCGTACACGCACATAGTAGAGAAATTGATTAGCGACTATGATCCTTTTCTTTAACACGAGGTTCTGGTATTTAAGAGGTGTAGCCCCATTTTCCCCAATTGTGATTACGAGGGATCAAACTGTAGGCCACCCTACCAAGTCAATTACTAGTGACCACTGGACCAACCAACAATGGATGTTTATTATTAATTCTTCATAGGCGTAACAACCGTTAGGCTAAATGACCAGGTGAGGTTAACTAACTTAGAAGGTCATTATTTAATTAAACCATTTATTTATTAAAAACGAGATCATTCACTTATATTCATCAACTCCTTACGTAGTTTGTGTTTAAGATGGTACTGACTGATAATATAAACTACTTAAGAGCTACTTTGAAAACTTGAGCCTAATGTTTCAGCATAATAGGTACCCAAATCGATATCAAATAATGAGGGAGTTTTGTGTGTCATTATGGTATCGATTTTATCAAAACTTTCCCAAGTCTCTCTAACACAGCCTAAAGTGTGACAACCTATATACTTTCAGAGTGTGTGTGCCATGTATCTAAGAAATTTTTTGTTGTAGATTAAAATCTTTGAAAATTTGGGGGAATTCAATAACAAGTGAAAAACAGGCATATAAACTCGACATCACATGCAATGACTCGACCAAATAATGAAAAAAATAAAATCCTAAAAACATGCAATAAACTAGAAAATAGTACATCAAAATAAGAAGCAATAAATGGAAAGAAGTAGAGTTTCTCCTCCACACTTAAATCAAACATTGTCCTCAATGTTTCGGTAAAAAGTGGGAAAAGGATTAAGAACCTGATCAATGCTCGTCTCGATATTTGCCTACATGCAAGTGATAGGTGCTAAGCAATCAATATCTTTATTTTCTGCAAACTCAAACAAAAGCAAAAACATTAAATTGAAACTCGTGGGGTGTCTCTCATAATGCTTCTTTTAATGTCGGTAGCTCGAGAGTGATTCCTTGATTGAATTTTTAATCGTCTTTGGTTTCCATGGTCAATTATCAAGTCATCTCACATATCCCTCACCTTTTCTTTTCTTTCTTCTGTGGGTTGGTTCATTCTTATGAACTTGTGGAAATGGTTATGGATCTACCTTGAGTATCAACTTTTCAAGTTTGGGCTTAGTTATTTCAGCCACCACCTCAAAGGTTAACCTTCCCATCTTAATACTTATGATTTCCCTAGTTTCATGGTCCTCTAACTTTCTTTTTTTATGCAAGACCTCAAACAAGGGTGCATTGGTGTGGATATTTTCCAATACCTCTACATACATTTTGGATTTGGAGTATAGCTTAGTCTTCACAAACCTTTGCGGAAAATGAATTGGTGGGGTATAGTGAGGAGGAACAACAATAGGTGTTTCCTTCTCTACCTCCTTGACAACCTCCCTTTCGGATGGTGTCGGTGTATTTTTCTCAATCTCTACTCTTTTCTCATCAGAACTCTTCTCAACCTCATTATTACTCTCTTCAACCTTATTATCACTCTCCTTAGGATTTTCAATTTGTTTTTCACTACTGGTTGTTACAACATCCACACGCTCCTGAAGGAAGAGTCCTAGAGGATTTTGTTCAAGCAGGGAGATTTGAGTCTCCAAGACCATGTTGTGAGTCACAAGGGACTCAACTGTATTGTTTAGATTCCTAAGGGTTTCATTGTTATGCAAACTTTGTTTTCTTAACTATTCATTTTGGACAGTTTGGGTCTCTACAAAGGGCTCTATCATAGATTCTAGCCTAGAGTGAGTTAGCGTCACATCAAAATCCTCCATTGACGTTTCAAGGTTGAAATTATGTGATTCTTGTGGTTCCCCAACGTGAGTTAGCGTTGCATTTTGTGTCTCCACAAAGAGCTTCATCATCTTAGATTCTAGCCTAGAGCGAGTTAGTTTCACAGTGAGATCCTCCATTAATGTGTCGAGAGTTGAATTTTGGGATTCTTGCGACTCCTCAAAATATTGGGCATGGTGATTGTAGAGGAAATTTGGTTGTAGAAAAAATTTGGGTGATACATAGTAATTAAGGTAAGAGTGCCTTAGTTTATATGGTGCAACATTAGAAATACCAATATTGATTGTTGGTTTCCGGCAACGGTGCCAAAAACTTGATGCGCCTACAAGTACACGGAAATATTGAAGTAATATAAAAGATTATTGAACCCACAGAGACTAATGTCAACCTAATGTAATCTATTGTCACTTTGTAAAGCTAAGGGTAATGAATGATTGATTAAGGGAAAACTAAGACTAAAATAAAGACTAAAATAGTATAAAAGAAATATATAATAAAAGAGAGGCTTGAATGTGGATTTCATGTGCCTCAGGAATTCTGTAACTCATTGGCTTTTAATTATACAAAAATGTATTTTGTAGAAAATGTTAATTTAAAGACAATACCTAACACTCTCTTGGTCTTGAATAAAGTCACGCTCCTTAACTGTAGGAATTTTTTCTCTTTCACCCACTTGAATCAAGGAACGTTTTTTGAAAATTAAACAAGTTCTAATTGATCCCTAAAGTGCTCTCACTCTCTTTAGGAATCAATGTACCATTTTTACTATCTGGTTTGATC
This sequence comes from Vicia faba, assembly GCA_948472305.1. Classification (NCBI taxonomy): domain Eukaryota; kingdom Viridiplantae; phylum Streptophyta; class Magnoliopsida; order Fabales; family Fabaceae; genus Vicia; species Vicia faba. Next base: position 985,800,565 of record OX451739.1, read on the forward strand.
CCCACTCTCTCACAGTTCCGGTTCGAACCTTATTTAATTTCCCACTCTCGTGACAAAATCGTGTCAAGTAGCTTCTCACTCTCGTGACAAAGCTAATTAAATTAAATATAAAAACTAAAAAACCGAAACTAAATTTTTGAAACAAATAATTAAGCCAACTTATCATTGAGTCCCATCAAAAACGACGACACTCACATACCAGACTCAAGACTTTTAGCTGGACATAGTTTTAAACATAAGCATGCTATTACAATAATTAAACATATGAAAAACATGATTTAAAAGAGAAATTAATTTAAACTAAAATGAAATCATAGAGAGTTAGAATAAGAAATTAAAACGGAACCTAAAAATAAAATGGAAACTTGATTTATTGCTGAAATTATCTTTGTGTACAATAACAGAAACTTGAATTTTGAATATTACCGTAACGCTTGACACAGGTACATGAATGAAATTAAAAATAATTCCTAAAACTCGAGTTGTGGTAGCTCTTCCATACCGGAAGAGCTATCACTTTTACATGTAAATTCTCTGCTTAAAATTCTAAGAACAATCTGAAGGTGTGAAGAAAAAGCAAGAAATAGGGGATTTGAATTGGCTTTTTCTTTCTTGTAAAACATTCGCTTCTAAGCATTATTTGTTGAACAATGCTTCTGATTGTTGCTGTTAGAACATAGTTTGGTTCTACATCCTTGTAAGAGTTTTGATGATAATAAACATATTGTATATATACAAAACAAATATGCTCCCTAATAATGTATTTTAATATGCAGGGAAATTCTGATTCCAGAAGCATAGAAGATGAGAGAGTTACATTTTTTTAAGCTCAGTTGTGACACATCTTACTTAGAAGAAAATCCATGTAACCACACATAAACGAAGAAGTTCTAAAGTTACAACTTCTGATTGCACCAATGCTGTGAGCCAAACTCTGATATTCTGATAAAGTAAGTTCTGGAAGAACAAAAGAAAGTCTCAACAGTAATATTCATATTTTGATATGATCCCAAGAAAGTAATGTTCTGATACATTAAAAATATTTCATTATAAAACAGTAATGGCTGAATCAAGACAAGATCTATATTTTTGGAAAGTACATTAACTACACTTTATCAACCTTCCAAAAGCATCTACTCATGTCTCTCATGCATCGCCTATAAAAAGAAGAGGTGAAGAAGAAATCGAAAACAACTCAACTGCGCACTGAAAAAGAAAATTATTATTACTCTATTATATCTTGTGCTTTTCAATTGTGTATACATCACTGTTATGATATAGTTTTATTTAGAAAACATCTTTGTACACACTTTAAATTATTTTATCTTATAATACCTTGAGAAAACCGAGTTGTGGTTTAAACTCAAGAAGACAGTGACAATAGTCATTGTATATGTATAATCAAGTTTTGATTAGTGGATTAAGACTTCATTTGAGAGAGGCGAAATCACCTTGGCGGATGGACTGAAGTAGTTTGAGTTCAAACGAACCAGGATAACCAACATGTCTACTGCCTTAATTTTGAAAACCCCAATTCAAATCCCCCTTATTATGTTTTTCCATTCTTCAATTAGTATCAGAGCGCCTGGTTTTTGGGTGAAACATTTAACCGTGTCAGAAAAAGATCCTAGAAAGAAAAACACTATGGTGGGACGAAGTCAGATCATCAGCAATGATAATCATGATGAGAAAGACAAAATCAGTGGCAAACCTCCAATCTTTGATGGTGAGAACTTTGATTATTGGAAAGATAGAAACAAAAGTTTCTTTTTAGCTCATGACGTTGATCTCTGGGATATGGTGACTGATAGATACATTCATCCAGTTGACGGAAGCGGTCAGAAGATTGACAAAAAGAGAATGACAGATCAACAAAAGAAAGAATTTAGAAATCATCACAATGCCAGAACAATCCTCTTGAGTGCTATCTCGTACATCGAGTATAAGAAGATCACAAACAGAATCTGCTAAAACCATGTTTGGATCTTTGAGAATGATGCATGAAGGCAACATGCAATTCAAAGAAACCAAATCTCTTGCACTCATTTAGAAGTATAAGGCTTTCAAAATGGAAGAAGATGAAACAGTTGAAACAATGTTCTCAAGGTTTCAAATTCTAGTTGCTGGGAAAAAAGTTATGGACAAAGGGTACTCAACAGCAGATCATGTAAAGAAGATCATCAGAAGCTTACCCAAGAAATGGAGATCCATGGTCATAGCCTTAAAACTAGCCAAAAGATCTGAACAAAATATTTCTTAAAGAACTTATCAGCTCCTTGAAAAGTCATGAGATATAGCTATAAGAAGATGAGCCCCAGAAGCAAAGTAAGTTTCTCGCTCTTAAATCTAATAAAAAATATGAACCTAAAGTTTTTCAGGCAAAATAAGAAAACTATGGTGGATCCTCATCAGAAGAAAACAAACTATCTCTTCTCTCCAGAAGATTCAATCAACAATGGAAGCACCGACAAAGGAAGTTTAGAAATCCCAGAAGAAGAGGGAATCATTCTGAATCTTCTTCTGGATACAAAAATTTAGTAACAAAGATATTGTATGCTATGAATGCAATGAACGAGTCATTACAAATGTGACTGCCCAAACCTTCAAAAGAAAAGCCTAAAAAGAAGTTCTCCAAAGAAAAGAAGAAAAGTCTTATGGCCATGTGGGATGACTTAGAATCTTCTGAAGCTAAAACAGAATCCGAAGATGAACAAGCAAACATAGCCTTAATGGCCAACATATCATCTGAATTAGAGTCAGACTCAGAGGCAGAAGATATGTCTTTAACAACAAAGTTGAAACACCAATCTTGGTACATGGACTCTGGATTCTCTCGACACATGACAGGAAGAAAATATATGTTCCAAAGTCTGGAGCTTAAATATGGAGGCTTTGTCGGTTTCAGAGGCAATTATAAAAGAAAGATTATTGGCTCTAGAACTATCTGTAACAACAAACTTCCTTTTATAACTAATGTTCTGTTAGTAGATGGATTGATGCATAACCTATTATCCATAAGTAAATTAAGTGATAACGATTATGATATAATCTTTAATCAAATGTCTTGTAAAGCAGTTAGTCAGAAAGATGGGTCTATCCTTTTTAATGGAAAGAGAAAGAACAACATTTATAAAATAAAACTTTCTGAACTAAAAAGTCAGAATGTAAAATGCCTAATGTCTGTTAATGACGAGCAATGGGTCTGGCATATAAGATTGGGGTATGTTAGTATGAGAAGAATATATCAGATTAAAAAACTCAATCTGGTCAGAGGACTTCCTAACCTGAAGTTCAACTCAGATGCTCTGTGTGAAGCATGTCAAAAAGGCAAGTTTGAAAAACCTTCTTTCAAATCAAAAAATGTTGTTTCCACCTCTAGACCATTAGAACTTCTGCATTTAGATCTGTTTGGACCAGTGAAAACTACATCCATCAGTGGCAAGAAGTATATATTAGTGATCATAGATGACAATAGATGGACATGGGTAAAGTTCTTAAGACACCAGGATGAGTCACACTCTGTGTTCTCTACCTTCTCTAACCAAGTTTTAAAAAAAATAGATTTTAGAATTATTAAAGTCAAAAGTGATCATTGTGGGGTATTTGAAAACAAAAGATTTGAATTTTTTTAACGAGAATGGCATTTCTCATGATTTCTCTTATCCTAGAACTCCTCAACAAAATGGAGTTGTAGAACGAAAGAATAGAAATTTACAAGAAATGGCCAGAACAATGATCAATGAGACTAACATTGCTAAAAACTTATGGGAAGAAGCAATTAACACAACATGTAATATTCAGAATAGAATCTCAGTAAGACCTATTCTGGATAAGACTCCATATGAACTGTGGAAGAACAAAAAGCCCAACATCTCTTATTTCCATCCATTTGGATGTACTTGTTTTATATTAAACACTAAAGAACATTTTAACAAGTTTGATTCTAAAGCACAAAAGTGTCTCATGTTAGGATACTCTGAACACTCAAAAGTTTATAGAGTATATAACATAGAAACCCGAATTATGGAAGAATCTAATAGTGTTAGATTTGATGATAAGCTTGGCTCTCAAAAGTCAAAGTAGGGTAAAATTTTTGTAGATATAGAAGTTCAATTTACAGGTTCTAAAAATAGATCATCAGAAAATCCTACTAAAGAATCCCAGTCAAATACACAAGAAGATGTCTCAAATATTATAGCAACTCCTGAAGACTCCATCCAGAAAAGACAATCCAGAAGCAGCTTAGCTCATCCAGAAAGAACGATTTTGGGAAAGAAAGATGACCCAATCAAAATAAGATCTGCATTTGGAAATTCTAAAGAATCATTCATGGGATTAGTATCTCTGGTCAAGCCAACTTCTATTGATGAAGCTCTTTTAGACAATGACTAGATCCTTGCAATGCAAGAAGAACTAAATCAATTTACTTGTAACAGCGTGTGGGATCTAGTTCCTAAACCAAAAGGCTTCAACATCATTGGAACCAAATGGGTATTCAAAAATAAGTTAAACGAACAAGGAGAAGTCATCAGAAATAAAGAACGACTGGTGGTACAAGGTTATAGTCAGCAAGAAGGGATAGATTATACATAAACCCTTGCTCCAGTCGCCAGAATTTGCTAAGTCTATGCAGGGAAAGTTTGAAATGATCTTGATGGGTGAACTCAAGTTCTTTCTGGGTATTTATATTAATCAAACTCCATAAGGAACCTTCATTCATAAAATAAAGTATGTCAAAGAACTTATGAAGAAATTCGATTTGTCAGAATGTATGCCGCCCAAAACTCCTACGCATCCTACATGCATTTTGGAAAGGGGAGAGGTAAGTAAGAAAGTAGAACAGAAGCTCTACAAAGGTATGATTGTTTTTCTCTTATATTTAACAACTTTAAGACCTGATATTCTGTATAGCATTTATTTTTGTTCTAGATTCCAATCAGATCCTAGAGAATCTCACTTAGCAGCAGTTAAACAAATTTTCAAGTATCTGAAAGGTACTACTAATCTTGGTCTTTGCTATAGAAAATCCAGAGAATATAAATTAGTAGGTGTTGTACCCCAAAATTTTCCCTCTCGTTTTATCAAGATTTCCCCTCACAAGGCTCCTTGAACTCCAGATAGGATTAAGGTTTTTACATTGCCCAAGACATCTCCTTGCACTGATGACCTAAATTAGGGTTTAAGTTTGCACAGGTATTTTTGGACTTCTAATGCTCAAAATTACTTTCATACTTCATGTTGGACTCATAAGTTTTTCCATACCAAGTTTCAAGCTTTGAATCAAATTTTTGCCCAGTCAATTGGACAGTTGACCTAGAAATCAGCTGTATTGGGGAAAAAGTCAACTGTGGCCAATTTATAGTCAAACCTCATGATTTTTGATCCACATCAACATTATAAACTAATATGAACCATTTGATCAAGTTTGGACCACAACTCCTCAAGAAATTTGATCAGATCATCAAAAGGGCAAAATGGTCATTTTTAGGGTTTTGACTGCACAAAGGCAATTTCTGATTTTTGACCTAGCCAATGGCAAATTGGGTTCAAGTATGGACTCAAGGACTCAATGGAATCATCTTGACCTATTCACAAGGTTCAAAAGATCTCAAGTGCATTGGATTGACAAATGAATTTTTCAGTCAACTGATCAAAATTTGACTATACACTAAAAAGTCAAACTTTGACTTTTTGGTTAAAATCAAGTGCCAAGGGTCATTTTTCATCAAGATTTGTCATAACATGAAACTTGTTCATCAAGAAACCCATTTTTGCAAATTAGGGTTTAAAGTTGAAAATTTTCATAACTTAGAATTTTTCTAAGTTATGAAATTTTCTTAATTTTTCCTAACTTTGCCCAACATTTTCACCCTGATGCATTTGGATTCAAACAAAACTTCCAACATGAAATTTGTATTCCTCCAAAAAGTCTACAACTTTTATTCACAAAGTTTTCTCAAAAGAAGCTTGGATCTCAAGTTATGATTATTGGAACAAGGGTCCCTAAAACTTTTAACTTAGTGAAATTTTGCCCTAGCTTCATGGCCATTTTTCACGTAGTTCTACTTGGAACTCAAGTTTCATTTCAAAGATGTATTGTAGAGCATGTTTCAAGCTTTCCAAAATGTACAAGAACTCTCCAAACACATTTGTGGTTAGAGAGAATCGAAGGCTTGAAGTTGGCAAAAACTCACTTTTCATCCATGGCATATTCATGTTCATACAAGTTACAATTTCAAGTCAGCTTGCTTTGCACTAGATTACATGCCTCTAAACCATCTCACACTAAATAATTTAATGCAAATCCATTGGTATAAGGCATTGTTTTGGTCATTAGGGCATTGTACACAAAATTAATCCCTAAGTAGAAAAAGGTACATTTCCATTTTTGCTTAAATGTGCTTTATGTCAAAACTGAATCCCTTGAGCATTGGTCCATATCTCATACAGAAAATCAAATCTACAAGTTTAAGGGACCAAGGGAAAAGTGTACAAGCATATGGATAGCCTGTACAGGCCTGCTACACATCATTTCCCACTTTTGCTTCATATACAAGAAATATGCCAAATACATGAGAACTGAAACATCAGCAAAAACAAACTTGTGCAAGCATTTTGAACATCTTTCTCACACCACTCTGAGCCAGAAACACAATCTCTTGAGCCTTCAAACATCCCATAGCAAGAAATCACCTTCCATTGGCAAAACAGGGCAACATTTGCAACTTGACTTCCATAGCTCATTTGGCTCGTGCGTTTTGTCCCAAACTGGTTCAAACACCTTGCATTCAACTCATCCAAGCTATCCCAAACCTCAAACACCAACTGTAACTCCATTTATAGGGTTTGCCAATTTCATTTTGAGCTTGTGCAGGTTGAGTTCGGTAGGCTGATTCAAGTACATTCAAGGAAAGCTAGACATTGGAGAAGGTCAAGTGAAGTTCAAGCAAGCTCCCAAACATCTCAAGCCTTGTTGAAAAGCTCCACATTGCCCTACACGAAGTCAGCTGAAACAGGTTTTTATCAACTTCCTATCTCTCTATTTAGGAACATTTAGCCTTAGGTTTGTGAATAAGAAATGTAGTATTCATTGCTATGAAGCTGTACATATGCTCAGTTTTCATTTTTATGCTAAGAGAATTTGATCCATGAATATCCTGAAAAAACTAGGTTAGATTTTAGGGCCAGAGAAATTCTATCTGGTCTTTGAGAGTTAGGACAAGTTGTTTATATGGTTGGATTCGTCTTGAAATGCTCTACAACTTTGATGTTATGTGTTTTTGCAATAGAGCTCATATACAGGATCTGACAAATGTACAGGGCGCGCGCGTTTTTTTGAAAGACAGAGGTTGAAGATGAAGTGGTTGGCTGGGCTTGGCCTGGACTTGTTTTTGGCACCCCCCCTTTTACTTTTTGCACCCCCTGGCCCAATTTCTTTATGCTTTGATATTTTTGCATTTTATTTTCATTTCTGATTTTATTTTATTATTTCCAAATATAAAAAAATACTCAAAAGTATTTTTATAATTTTTTCACATTTATTTTACATTTTTATTTTTATTTTTCTAACATAAAAAGCAATTTAATTACTTTTATCTTATTTATTAAAAACATGAAAATAATATATAAATTATACTTTTATTTTTATTCTTTATTTTTATTCACACTGAAAATATTAATAAAAATATATTTTTATTTTTGTATATTTTATTTATTGTACATATTTTATATAATTAATACATATATAAATATATACTTTTATTTTATTATATACTTTAGATTAAAAATATAAAAATATTACACTTTTATTTTTATTTTTATTTTTATTTATACTAAAAAAATACTTTTTTCTAAAAATATTTAATTTTTGTATATATTATTTTATTTTATTGTATATAAATAATATAATGTTATTATTTTCTTAAAGAAAATTAGGGTTTTACCCTTAACCAAATAAAATTAATCTTTTATTTATTTCTTTATTTTTACATTAAATATTTTTACATACTTGGAAAATAAACATAAACTTTTTTGCATAATTCATATTATTTGATATATTTATTTATTTTGTTTATTTAAATATTGTCCATTTATTATTCATGCCCTTATTCAATTTGGATGTAATAGTAAAACTAGGGTTTTTTATTTCTTGTCAAATACACCCCCATTCAAAGATTGTACCCCCATCCCCATAATCATGTTGTAATAGCTTAGACTTTTAATTCTCACACTTTATGCTTTCAATTATGCCATGATTAGAGATTAGGGTTTGTATGCAAAAATCCAAAATCAACAAGTAGTTTGACCTAATACAAAGACAAAAATGCATGAAAATCAAACACAATGCACACTTGCACCCCTAGGGTTACAATCCACTTGTTGCCTCAAAAATGGGCCATGTTATGCATGTTGGGTACTTTGGCAAAACAAAAACAAAACAAAAGATCATAGTCCTTCGATGACGCTATCTTGGTTGCCTATACAAAATGATCAAGTCCCTCAAAAATTTGCCAAAGATACTTAACACAATTGCTATTATGGTCTATACGATGACCCGCGCCTGTCCCATTTTAACATCCTAACACAAGGTTGTTCACCAAATGTAATGGTGAAATAACACTGTCAAAAGGGTTAAAAACACATAGGAAAGATCTTTGAGTAAAATAGGGTAGATAACTCTTAATTACTTGATCAAAACTTGCAAAACATCCTTGCTATTTTCAAACACACTTCACAACACAATTTCAAAACATTTCCCAAATCAAACTCTCAAACATTGAAACCTCTTTTCAAAAGACAAAACACCTTTGTATACATTCAAACAAGAATCATTACAAAGGTTGCCACAACGATGGCCTCTTTTCAAAACATTTTCAAAACCACACACAAAGCACCATTTCAAACAATTGAAAAGCAAAAGCAAATGACCTAAACAAGTAACTAAGAGCCCATAGATAACCATGGATGAAAAGGGTTCTTGCACCTTCCCTTTTCATAATCTACTCCCCGAACCCAAGAAAACATCTCAAAGGTCTTTCCTGTGCTTTTTGACCTTTCCTTAGGATAAAATAAAAAGTCGGTGGCGACTCTAGCTAAACCGAAACATTTGCGAACAAAAAACGCAAAAACCTTAAGTCAGTTCTTCCACCGTATCACAAACTGGCGACTCTGCTGGGGAATATTCTAAAAGTGGAGTAACCTTAGGGTTTATATCACCCTTGCATGCTTATCTTGTTTTCTTTGTTTGCTTTACATTTGGTTCTCTTGTTTGGGTTTTGAATCCTCCACCCAGATTTTTGGGAAACATTCATAGGTAAATAGAAATACGTTGTGGAAACTGTGCGGGGTATATCGACATGGTTGAAGCAATAGCTATATTAGTGCGACATATTTGTGGGTACCAGTAGCCTTTGAGTCAATCAAAGAGAATACGGGGCCGTTGAGCGATGTTATGAAGCACTAATAACTCTTAGAACCTCACTTGACCATCTTGGCCTTATTAAGGATAGGGAGATGACCGGCTTTGGTGCAGTCCGAAGTTGGTAGATACTCGATACTACACTCATTGAGGGTTGTTTTCTTGGAATATTTCGGTCGCCAGTTAAGTGGCTAAACTGAAATAATGAACATAGAAAATAATCCAGTGATATTGAGCTCCTTAGAACCCGGTTACTACTTATAGGACAAGTTGAGCCAACTAACTTCAAAAGGGTACTTACCTATGAAACCCCATGCAAGCCTGAAACTAGGATCTTGTGTTACTTGTTTGTACATATGCTTGTGCATACATCATGAGCATCATAAAGCATCATATGCATCCACTAAAAATTTCAAGGGTTTGGATCTTCATCTTTGTTCTTGTTTTGTAGGTCATGGAATCTCTTCGCAGGAAAAAAATTCAAGTCAACCTTGTGAGAATCCCTCCTCAACTCAAGGAGCTTACTTCCAAGATTCCAGAGAATTCTCTCTTCAGTGAAAGACATGGTAGACTCCTCAACTTGGTCAACTCCAACATTGAAGAAGACATGGTCAAAGTCCTCTTCCAGTTCTTTGACCCCCTACACCACTGTTTCACATTCCCTGATTACTAACTAGTACCTACTTTGGAGGAATTTTCTCAACTCCTGAGGATTCCTATTCTTCATCAACTACCCTACAACGGTACAGAAAGAGAACCAAAGCCTGAAGATGTTGCTCAAGCCTTGCACTTGCAACCATCTGACATCAAAGGTCATTGGGAAACCAGAAGTGGTGTCAAGGGTTTCTTGGCAAAGTTTCTGTTTGAGAAGGCACAAGACAGCTGGAATTATCTAGATCTACAAGCTTTTGAGGAGATTGTAGCACTTCTCATCTATGCGTTGGTCTTATTCCTAAACCCTGATCAGCTTATAGATGTGAATGCTGTCAAGATTTTCATATCTCGGAATCCTGTGCCTACATTTCTTGGGGACATCCTCCACTCATTTTACACACGAACAATGAGGAAAAGAGGTGTTCTCATGTGTTGTACTCCTCTTCTAGCAAGGTGGTTTATTTCTCACCTTCCCCAAACAGTTTTGAAGAATGAGCAGGGTTTAAGGTGGTCACAACGGTTGATGACCCTCACACATTCTGATGTTCATTGGTGTTCTAGGTCTAGAGAAAATGTCATCATCATTGATCATTGTGGGGAATTCCCTAATGTACCATTACTTAACATTAGGGGAGGCATTACCTACAACCCCTATTTAGCTCTGAGGCAGTTTGAATATGCCCGGAGGGATGGCCCTTATAACTTGCTGATTCCTGACTTGGTTTTTGACTTCAACAACGACGCTCAAGGACTTTGACAAAGGTTTATCCAGGCTTGGAGGATGCCTAACAAAGTGGACAGTAAGACACTGGGGCACAAGAATTCCATCCCTCTTGAGCCTTATCTCAGGTGTGTACGAACCCGCGCCCAGAATCTTATGATGCCATACCCTCACATTCTCCCCGTGATCAAAGAGCCTGTTATGGAAGGAGAGGTTCCATACACCCTCCTACATCCAGACATGCCAACATCATTAGAAGAATTGCAAAATAGTTGGATACAACTCAAGGAAGAGCGGAACACTTTTGAAGCCAACTTCTATGCCAGTGAGAAGAAGGTTTTGGAACTTACCCGCCGACTTCACAAAGAGGAGACTCTTAACACTTACATCGCGCCAAAGAGGATGCACAACGTCTTTTTACATTAAGAATTTTGTAATATTTTGCCCATGGGGCATTTATGTACTAACAAATTTCTTCTTATTAATATGACGTGTGTTCTTTTTGTTTGCAACAAATTTGAATTTCTAAATCCTTGAATGCATTACATGAATAACATATCATTCATCATATGCATAAACATGTCTTCACACCAGGTTTCCTTATCTTTCTGCTGTTTATTTCAGCAAGATGGATATAGAGCAGACGGATAAAGATCTGCAAGCACAAAATTCGCAATTCCAATAACTCCTCATAACCTTGGCAAAGGGTCAAGAGGATATTAAAGCACTGTTAGAGAAAGAGAAGGAACCAGAAAAGAAGAAAAAGAAAAGAATTGGTGTGGCCACTATGGGAAGAAGATTTGAGCATCAGGCTAGGAGAGTTCTGGAATTCCCCTCGACGTCTGACGAAGGGGTTGGTAAAGGAAAAGGAGTTGCAATGCCCTCCGAATCTGAGGCTGAAGAAGAAGAGGAAGAGGATGAAGATTACTCCGAACAGCAGTACCCTTCGGCGGACGATAAGTATAAAAATCTTGAGGATCGGTTGGCAGCCATGGAGGTGCAAAGGGTATCGGGGTTGGATTTCAAAGAACTAGGGTTGGTTGCTGGGATCGTCATTCCTCCCAAGTTCAAAGTGCCTACATTTTCTAAATACGACGGTTTGTCCTGTCCGAAGATGCATCTGAGATCCTACGTTAGAAAGATCCAACCTCACTCTTTCGATAAGGATCTTTGGGTCCACTTTTTTCAAGATAGTTTGTCGGGTACACAATTGGACTGGTTCTATCAACTTGAGAGATAAGATGTTCATAACTGGGAAGATTTGGCTGCTGCTTTCTACCGACAATACCAATACAATGCAGATTTAGCGCCTACTCGTACTCCGCTACAGAGTATAGGTATCGCCTCTAATGAGGGATTTAAGGAGTATGCCCAGAAGTGGCGGGATCTGGCTGGTAGGGTGCAGCCACCATTGTCGGATAGAGAGCTGGTTGACATGTTTTTAGGGACTCTGTCAGGTTCGTTCTTCAATCACTTGATCGTGAGCTCATCTGCAGGGTTCACCGAATTAATTCTGACCGGTGAAAGGGTCGAAGCTGGCATTAAGAGTGGTAAAATTCAGAAGGATGCCTCTGCTTCCACTGCTATCAAGAAGACCTTCCCAGCCAAGAAGGAAGTTTCTGATATTCATACCCAGAGAAATCAAGGGAGAATGGAACGCCGACCCGCAGTGGGGGCTGTGATGATCCAGAACTCCTCAGTCGATCAACCTCGCAGCAATCAACCACGAGCTAACCAACAAAGGGTAGAAAGGCCACAACGGAAATTCACCCAGATCAATATGACATCGGCTCAGGTCCTACCTCATATGTTAAAGTTAAACCTTACCAACTTGAAAGAAGCGCCGAAAAACCAAAATACCTCGTCTCCCTATTATCATTCAAATGCAAAATGTGCATACCATTCGGACAGTGTAGGGCATGACACCAACAACTGTTGGGCCCTTAAAAACAAGATCCAAGATTTGATAGATGCCAAGGAGGTAGAGTTTGTTGCCCCTGAAAAACCTAATGTGATATCCGCTTCTATGCCAAAACATGGCCATAATGTCCATGCAATTGTGGAAGATCTTCATGTTACCGTTGTTGATGAATTAATGACTTTGTTGCCAATGATTAAAATGAATCTGTTGAAAGCCGGGATCTTCCCATGATGTGAAAAAGATTGTTACTTCTGTTCAACCTTGCAATCCGACTGCCCACTGTTGAAATCAGGCATCCAACGCCTGATGGATACTCAAGAGATCTTCTTTCAGAAAACTCCTGTTGCTACTATCACTCATGTTACTCATGTTACCTTTGTTACTCCAATCAATGACATTGCTATAATCACCATTTCCTACAATCTTTCCAAGACTTATAAAAGGCCTATTAAGATTACGCCTGATCCAAAGCTTGTACCACTGAAGATTACCATGTCGGGGCATATCCCATATAAGTCCAACAAGATGATACCATGGAATTATGGAGGAGAGATCTTCTACCATGGTGTTAAGCAGATCGAATCAGTCCAAAAGAATTTCGATGAAGAAACTCCTGACATAGGGAATATTACGGGGACAAGTAAGATAACTCGTAGCAGAAGAATCTTCTCTCCGGAGATTGCTCCTCCACGGGCAGTCTTCGGACCCTCAAGTGCTCCTGAGCCTATCAAGATATCAGTGCAAATTCCAGTGATTGAAGAAATTGTTACTCCCGAAGATGTACTCTCTGCTGTTACTGCTGATAAAGGTAAGGGGATCCAGGAAGCGCCCGTCAGGACGAGGGCTCAGACTTTGATTATCCCCGAGACCACCCAAAAGGAGATGGAGGAGATTTTAAAGATAATTAAGAAGAGCGACTATGATGTCGTAGAGAAGCTGGGGCTAACCCCTTCAAAAATATCTATGCTGGCTCTATTGCTCTGCTCTGAGGCTCATGCCAAAGCCTTGATCAAATTCCTGAAGACGGCACACGTGCCTCAAGAAACTTCTGCAGATCAGTTTCAAGAGTGCGTGGCTAGCCTTACAGCCGACAATGGTCTTGGCTTCTCTGATGCTAATTTCACCCCTAAGGGAAGAAAGCATAATGATGCGCTGCATGTCTCGGTAGAGTGCAGAGGGACCACACTTGCTCATTTTCTGGTTGGTACCGGTTCATCTTTAAATGTTCTACCAAAGAAAGCATTGGACAGATTGGACTGTGAAGGTTTGACCCTAAAGCCCAGTAATATCATTGTTAGAGCCTTCGACGGTTCTAAGCGGATGGTTCATGGAGAAGTGGACATCCCAATCAAAGTGGGAACAAAAATTTTCAGCTCTACATTTTATGTGATGGACATCCGTCCTTTATATTCATGCTTGTTGGGAAGGCCATGGATCCACAACGCTGGGGCAGTCACTTCTTCTCTACACCAAATGCTAAAATACCCAGTCCAGGGTAAAATCATAACGGTTCATGGTGAGGAGGAGTATATGATAAGTCACCTTAACTCTTTCCGCTATGTGGAGTTAGACGGCGAATTCATAGAAACACCTTTCCAACACTTTGAAGAGGTTTCTCCTGAAGTTGCGGTAGCCAAGACAATGACTAATGTGCCTATCATTACCAAGCCTGTGTCCCAGATGTCATCCCTTAAAGATGCGGATGCTGTAATCAAGGAGGGAGGAAGTACAGTGTGGGGTCAGCTGCCAAATTTTCCTCACAAGACCGACAAGTTCGGATTGGGTTTCACTGATGATAGCCAGAAAGCAGTGCGTCGCTCCCGGGCTGGAGGACCACCCTTAAAAATCACTGACCATGGAGTTCATGCTTTAGAAGATGATGATGAAGAAGGCAACTTTGAAGATTGGATCTTTCCAACCATTGAAGGAGGACTAAACAACTGGGAGGCGAAAGACTTCATTCCCATTACTTTCATCAATCAGTAATTTATCTTTTGAAACATTTATGTTGGTCTGTAATAACTTTTAAACAGTTTGTACACTCTTTTGCCTTGTGCCTTTCCCGGGGCACATAGGTCCATTTGTAAGGGTTTTGATTTTTCATTTTCATATGCCATTTTTAATGAATCATGGACGTTTTCATCTATAAACTTTTGTGTTCATTTTATTTCCTTTTACATTTTATTTTGTTTAAAGATGGCTATCCCTTACACACACCCACACTCACAAAATGCAGGTACCCATCCACTCCGGATTCCATGGATGACTATTCTGCTTTGGCCTTCAGTAACTCTGAAGATTTGGTCAATCATGCCGAATACGAAGGTGATGAAGACTGTGAAGTGCCTGGAGAGTTAGCTATACTTTTGCAATAAGAAGAAAGGGCTATTCTACCCCATGAAGAGTTGTTAGAGACTATAAATTTGGGTACTGCTGAAGACAAAAAAGAGGTTAAGGTGGGTGCCAACCTGGAGCCGAGTGTCAAAGAGCGCTTAGTTCAGTTGTTGAATGAGTTTGTTGAGATCTTCGCCTAGTCCTATGAAGATATGTCGGGACTGGATACAGATATTATGGTTCACCGTCTCCCTACAAGAGAAGACTGTCCACCAATCAAACAGAAAGTCCGCCGAATGAGGCCCGACATGTCCGAAAAGATCAAAGCTGAGGTGATGAAGCAGTTCAATGCTGGCTTTCTGGATGTTACTTCCTATCCACAATGGGCTGC
This sequence comes from Vicia faba, assembly GCA_948472305.1. Taxonomy (NCBI): domain Eukaryota; kingdom Viridiplantae; phylum Streptophyta; class Magnoliopsida; order Fabales; family Fabaceae; genus Vicia; species Vicia faba. Next base: position 985,816,004 of record OX451739.1, read on the forward strand.
TAACATTGTGCCCGTACCTAAGAAGGACGGCAAAGTCAGAATGTGTGTGGACTACAGAGACTTAAATAGGGCTAGCCCTAAAGATGATTTGTTAGAACAAAGTTTGAATCTACTACCCTATGTTTAAGTTTTGATGATAACAAAATGAAAAGATATATTATTTATATGATTCATGTATGAACTATTTGCTACCTAAATTATTACGTTCTGATTTGCAGAAACTCTGATAGGTATAAGCAAGATCACACCTAATCAGCATCAGAAATTTGGTTCTTGACATCAGCATCAGAAGTTGCTATATCAGAATACCAGAATCAGAAGATCAACTCACGTGTATGCTGAAGCTTGATGAACAGAACTGCGCTCAACACTCAGATAAAGAAAACAACAGTTCATCAGCAGTTAAGCAGAGTCAGAATGAGCCAAGCCAGAACATGCATTAAGTAAGCAACGGTACTGTGCATTGAAAGCAAATTATTACCAACGGCCTCATTCCAGACAAGATCTGCTCATTAAGGAAAGTTTGTTATTAGCATTGAATCAAGAATATTGCTCCAACATTCAACAATCTCAGTGCTATATAAACAAGACTATCAAGATTGAATTGGCTAATGCTCTCCAACATCTTACACGCCTAAAATCTAATCATAATCTTCCCTCTCTCAGTTTGCTAAACACTACATATCTCCTTATTCAATCATTGTTTAGCAATCTAGTTTTGTAAGCTTAAGTTGTGTATACATCACAGTTGTGATACAGTTTTGTAGAAAACATTCACACCTAGATTTATCTTCTTTGTAAGAAAGTGTTTCCTTGAAAAACCGGGTTGTGGTTTGCATCAAGAAGGCTTTAGCAGTTGTTAAAGCAGTTTGTAATATTCAGTTGAATATAGTGGATTAAGACCTCGTTGGAGAGAAGCGAAATCACCTTGACGGGTGGACTGGAGTAGTTTGAGATCAAACGAACCAGGATAAAAATAACTTGTTCATTGCATTGATTTTCAGTTTTACAATTCAACCCCCCCTTCTTGTGTTTTTCACTTCTTCAATTGGCATCAGAGCGCCTGGTTCTGAGCTAAAACACTTAACCGGGTCAGTACAAGATCCAGCGTCAGAAAAACACAATGGCAGGAACTTATTCTCACACCAGTAATGACAACCATGAGGACAGAGATAGATTCAGCGGCAAACCTCCAGTCTTTGATGGAGAAAACTTTGATTACTGGAAAGACAGAATTGAAAGCTTATTTCTGGCACATGATGCTGATCTGTGGGATATGGTGACAGATGGATACACGCACCCTGTGAATGCAAGCGGTCAGAAGATTGATAGAAAAACAATGTCTGACCAACAAAAGCGTGACTTCAAGAATCACCACAAGGCCAGAACCATCCTTCTCAGCGCCATCTCCTATACTGAATATGAAAATATCTCCAACAGAGACACAACAAAGAACATTTTTGACTCACTCAGAATGACGCATGAGGGCAACGTTCAGGTCAAAGAAACTAAAGCTCTGGCGCTCATTCAGAAGTATGAGGCGTTCAAAATGGAAGAATCTGAATCCATTGAAACAATGTTCTCAAGATTCCAGATTCTGGTAGCTGGTCTCAAGGTTCTGGACAAAGGATACTCTACTACTGACCATGTCAAGAAAATCATCAGAAGTTTACCCAAGCAGTGGAGACCAATGGTTACAGCTCTGAAGCTAGCAAAAGATATCAACAAAATCACTCTGGAGGAACTTATCAGCTCCCTCAGAAGTCATGAGATAGAGCTAGAAGCTGACGAGCCTCAGAAGCAAGGTAAGCCTTTAGCATTAAAATCTAACAAAAAATCTGAGTCTAAAGTTTTGCAGGCAGTTGAAGAAACATCTGATGGATCCTCATCAGAAGAAGACGAACTCTCCCTCCTCTCCAGAAGAGTAAATCAACTGTGGAAGCAGAGGCAAAGGAAGTTCAGGAATCCCAGAAGATCTGATCAGAACGAGTCCTCTTCCAGATACAGAAGGACAGATTCTTCCTCTGGATACAGAAGATCTGAAGGCTCCTCAAGTAGCAAAAAGCCAAACACCAAGGACATCATCTGCTATGAGTGCAATGAGCAAGGACACTACAAGAGTGACTGTCCAAAGCTTCAGAGGGAAAAGCCCAAAAAGAAGTTTGGGAGAGAAAAGAAGAAAAGTCTCATGGCTACATGGGATGACTCTGACTCGTCCGAAGCTGACTCAGAATCAGATGATGAGAGGGAAAACATAGCTCTCATGGCTAACATCTCAGAAGATAGTGAAGCTTCTGAATCAGACTCAGAATCAGATACTGAAGAGGTATTTCCTAACTTTGCTGTTAATTTTACCAAGGCTGAACTTGCTGAAAGCCTTAATGAAATTCTGGAAAGGTATCAGCAAATTAGAGTTAAATTCAGAGACCTGAAAAGGAATCTTGAATCTGACTCTAATAAGACTGAGAGTCTCAAATTGGAGAATTCTGAGCTGAGAAATAAGATTTCAAAATTAGAAAATACTTTACAAAACACTCAGAAGGAACCAATTTCTGAAACTCCCAGCAACGCTGATGAGATCATCAAGGAGTATGATCACAGTTTCCAGAAGTTCCTTGCTAAAAGCATAGATAGAAGCAAAATGGCTTCAATGATCTATGGAGTTAGCAGAAACGGCAGGAAAGGAATAGGATACCAAGGTAAGGTTCCTACACCAAAGAATGTCATGGACTTAACCATTAAACACACTCCTCTGAATTCATATTTTGTGTATGGTCACACACATGATATTAAATACACTAGCAGTAAGTACTCTGTGAAACCAAAATTCAACCAGAGTTTTGGTAAAACTAACAAATCAGGACCCAAGAAAATCTGGGTACCTAAGGATAAAATAATACATGTTGCAGATATCTTTAGCAGCAAGTCAGAAACACCAGTCATGGTACCTGGACTCTGGCTGCTCGCGACACATGACAGGAAGAAGGCATATGTTCCAAAGCCTGGAACTTAAGCCTGGAGGCCACGTTGGTTTTGGAGGCAATCAGAGGGGAAAGATAATTGGCTCTGGAACTGTAGGTAATGGAAATCTTCCCTCTATTAATAATGTTCTGCTAGTAGATGGATTAATGCATAATTTGTTATCCATAAGTCAATTAAGTGATAAAGGTTATGGTATAATCTTTAATCAAAAATCATGTAAAGCTGTTAGTCAGAAAGATGGGACTATCCTGTTTAATGGTAAGAGGAAAAATAACATTTACAAAATCAAACTTTCTGAACTAAAAAGTCAGAATGTAAAGTGCCTTCTATCTGTTAACAACGAGCAGTGGATCTGGCACAGAAGATTGGGGAATGTTAGTATGAGAAGAATATCTCAGATTAACAAACTCAATCTGGCCAGAGGACTTCCTAATTTGAAGTTCAATTCAGATGCTCTGTGTGAAGCATGTCAGAAAGGCAAGTTTGCAAAACCTTCTTTTAAATCTAAAAATGTTGTTTCTACCTCTAAGCTATTAGAACTTCTGCACATTGACTTATTTGGACCAGTTAAAACTGCTTCAGTCAGTGGCAAGAAGTATGGGTTAGTAATCGTAGATGACTATAGCAGATGGACATGGGTAAAGTTCTTAAGACACAAGGACGAGTCACACTCTGTGTTTGTTACCTTCTGTAACCAAGTTCAGAATGAAAAGGATCTTATAATCGTTAAAGTCAGAAGTGATCATGGTGGAGAATTTGAAAACAAAGATTTTGAGTCATTCTTTAATGACAGAGGCATTCTGCATGATTTCTCTTGTCCTAGAGCTCCCCAACAAAATGGAGTTGTAGAACGAAAGAACAGAACATTGCAAGAAATGGCCAGAACCATGATCAATGAGACAAACGTTGCTAAGATCTTCTGGGCAGAGGCAATAAACACAGCGTGCTACATTCAGAATAGAATCTCAATAAGACCTATTCTGGAAAAGACTCCATATGAATTGTGGAAGAACAGAAAGCCCAACATTTCATATTTTCATCCATTTGGATGTACCTGTTTTATGTTAAATACAAAGAATTATCTGAACAAGTTTGACTCTAAAGCACAGAAGTGTATTATGTTAGGATACTCTGAACGCTCAAGAGGGTACAGAGTATACAATACAGAAACACAGATTGTGGAAGAATCAATCAGTGTTCGTTTTGATGATAAGCTTGACTCTGAAAAGTCAAAGCAGAATGAAGTTTTTGCAGGCATGGAAATTGAATTTACAGGTTCTGAAGACAAGTCATCAGAAGCTCTCAACACAGACACTCCTTCAACGTCTGAAAGGAGCACTGCTAGAAATCCTACAACAGCTGCTGATCAACCTCAGAAGAGATTACCCAGAAGCAGCTTGGATTACCCAGAAGAGACTATCTTAGGAATAAAGGAAGATCCAATCAGAACAAGAGCAAGCTTCAGAAACTCTGAAGAAACACTCATGGGACTTGTGTCTCTGATTGAACCTTCTTCTATTGATGAAGCACTTCTGGATAATGACTGGATTCTGGCAATGCAAGAAGAGCTGAATCAATTCACCAGAAATGACGTATGGGATCTTGTTCCCAGACCAAAAGGATTCAACGCCATTGGAACAAAGTGGGTGTTCAGAAACAAGCTAAATGAACAAGGTGAAGTCATCAAAAACAAGGCACGATTGGTTGCACAAGGTTATAGTCAGCAAGAGGGGATAGACTATACAGAAACCTTTGCTCCAGTCGCCAGGTTATAATCTATCAGACTTTTAATTTCATTTGCTGTTAATAGAGGCATCACTCAGTATCAGATGGATGTCAAGAGTGCATTCTTAAACAGTTATATAGAAGAAGAGGTTTATGTGCACCAACCCCCTGGTTTTGAAAATACAAAACATCCAGAACATGTTTTCAAACTAAAGAAGTCACTATATGGTCTGAAACAAGCTCCCAGAGCTTGGTATGAAAGGCTAAGTAACTTTCTGTTAGAAAATGAATTCACCAGAGGGAAGGTGGACACTACCTTATTCTGTAAATCAGTTAAGAATGACATCTTAGTCTGTCAAATTTACGTTGATGATATTATTTTTGGTTCTACTAATCCTTCTCTTGGAAGAAAATTTGCTAAGTGTATGCAGGAAGAATTTGAGATGAGCCTCATGGGGGAACTGAAATTCCTTCTGGGAATTCAGATCAATCAAACTCCAGAGGGAACTTACATTCATTAGAGCAAATACATCAGAGATCTTCTGAAGAAATTTGACCTCTCAGAATGTAAGCCATCAAAGATTCCAATGCATCCCACGTGCATTCTGGAAAGAGAAGAGGTAAGCAAAAATGTAGAACAGAAAGTCTACAGAGGTATGATTGGTTCTCTCCTCTATCTGACTGCTTCAAGACCTGATATATTATTCAGCGTTTGTGTTTGTGCTAGATTCCAATCAGATCCTAGAGAATCTCACTTAACAGTTGTTAAGCGAATTTTCTAGTATCTGAAAGGTACTACTAATCTGGGTTTGTTTTATAGAAAATCTAGTGATTACAGTTTAGTAGGCTACTGCGATGCTGACTTTGCTGGAGACAGAGTGGAGCGTAAAAGTACTTCTGGAAGCTGCCAGTTTTTGGGAGAAAATCTAATCTCTTGGTCCAGCAAAAGGCAATCAACAATTGCACTATCAACAGCAGAAGCTGAGTACATAGAAGCAGCAGGATGTAGCACACAAATGCTCTGGATGAAAAGTCAGCTTGAAGACTTCCAGATTTTTGAGAGTAACATTCCTATACTCTGTGATAATACTTCTGCTATTTGCTTAAGTAAGAATCCCATTTTACATTCTAGAGCTAAGCATATAGAAATAAAACATCACTTCATTAGGGACTATATTCAGAAAGGAATTTTTAATTTAAAATTTATAGATACAGACCATCAATGGGCTGATATCTTCACTAAACCCCTTTCTGAAGATAGGTTTAATTTCATTCTGAAACATCTCAGCATGAAAATCTGCCCAGAGTGAAAATGTTTTAATTCCATATATTTATCTTCAGAATGTATTTGTTTTACTGTGAACTTCTGATCAATCTCTTTTCAGAAAGATAGAACATGCAGATTGTATCAGATGCAAGTCTAAAGATCTGAGAGTCTAAGCTCAAAGACAGACGTGCTGATCACTACATCAAACAAGTGTCATCCAATCATCAGCAAATCTCTGAAGCAGAACGCGTGCATGCTTCTGAGAAGGCAAAACGCTGATTGGGTGCATTGAGACACATGTCTGGTAACCGTTCTTAAGTATCTTTCTCAAATCCCCCAAAATTAGCAAGCATTAAATGAAAGTAATCATGTGTTTAAAACGTAATCATGATTTTATTTCTCTTTCTTAAAAACGTTTACAATTTCAAAATATTCTGAACCCTATTTAAACACGTTAACCTCTCATTTTAATCTTTTACAGTTTCTCACTATTTCTCAAGCATTCTCTGCATTTTTCTGTGTTCATCTCTCTCAAACCCATTTTCTCAGCTTTTCTTCTCAAAATCTTTAAGTGTGAACATGGCAACCTCCAGCAGTGCTTCTGCAGGTTCTCAGAAGAAAGCATCATCTGAACAGTATTAAGTGCCATTCAGAACACTCCTCACTCATGTGAAGAATCTTGAAGTGTTATCTGAATTGATCATTGATTTTGGAAGTCTGAAGGAAAACGGTTTTGATTTAACAGAAGAAGTTAGGGCACAGAAATGGGAAAGGTATTTTGACAGGTTGGTTGGACCAACATTCCCTATGTTAGTCAAGGAGTTCTGGATTCATGCGACGGCTTCAACGCATCAAGTCACCTCCTATATTATGGGGAAGAAGATTGTGATCACTGAGGATCACATAGCAAGGTTAATTGGTTACAGTGGCGGTGGCGTCCGCTGTATTGATATGGCTGAGAGATGTGCTGACGTGGGCGTCATAGCAGAAAGGATTTTCACCCATGGGGTGCCCAGCAGCAAAATCAAAGATCTGAAGGATCATCACAGAGTTTGGGCGAAGATAATTCTGGGGTGCTTTAACCATAGGAAGCCAACTAGTTCCCCTGATTACATAAATGTGGATCAGCAGTTTCTGATCTACTTTATCAATCAGAAGGTAAAAATCAACTTGGCTCATCTTCTGTTCAATCACCTCAGAACAAGCGTGAAGGAAACCAGGGAAGAAGAAAGAACAAAGAGGGATTGGATACCCTTTGGAAGGTTGATATCAGATATTCTGACTGAGAATAGGCTGATAGAGCATCTGATAGAAGCTCAAGAGTTAAGCACCATTGAACCAACGGTTGGGAAGCCTCTGAACGCGAAGAACTTGAAGAAAATGAAGTTGATAGAGAATATCAAAAAGGAACCCAGCGCTACTCCTATTGCTGATATCACCAGCAGAAGAGTCCCACTGAGTGACTTTCCTTTATTATCTGAGATAGAATCCAAGCCAGTGGTAGTTCTTAGATACATGGACGCGTGCAAAGCTGATGGTACAGATCCCAATCTGAAGATCAAAGATCTGCACCAACCTCAACCAGAAGTGACTCTGAAGAAGACGAAGAAAAGGAAGGCACCTTCAGAAGGATCATCCCAGCAGACACCCAAGAAAAGAGGTAATTTATCTGCTGCTTCTATTTTAAATTCTTCTACTATTCCAGCATGAATTCCACCTCCAACCTCTCATAGAATCTCAATCCCCATCCCAACAATAGATGAAACTGAACCAGAAGATGACCCTTCTGAGGCATTACAACTCAGAAGACCCCGAACCAAACATCCAAAACCAACAATATCAACAACATCAGCAATTGACAAAGTGTTGTCTGACATTGATCAACACACTTCTAATCACTCCTCCAATCCAAACTCTGAACCACAAATTGTCCCTTCTCCACAACCAGAACAACAACAATCTGCTGAAGAACCACAACAACAACAACCTCTCTCATCCATTCCAGAAGAACCTCTTATCCCTGAACAACCAGAAATTCCAACAACTTCTCCTCAACCAGTAATTCCGTCTCCCTCTCCTCAACCAGAAATTCATCCACCATCTCCTCAACCTGAGTTTCATCACTCTGAAACTCCAACTTCTCCACCTTCTGAACCTCATTCACCCCAACCATCACCTCTGGCAATCCAGCTGCCATGTGGAACAACAGTCACAATGGCCCAGCTGCCATCCTCATCAAAATCTACACCACCAAATACTCCCAAAACACCAAACAGTCCAATCATTATTTTCAATTCTCCCACTCCATCTCCAAAACAAACAGCTCCCAAGCAAACCACCGAAAACCCCAGCAGGACCTTCATAGACTTAACAATCTTTGACCGTCTTGCTGATCTGAAACATAAAATAGCCATCCCAAAACCAAAACAACCAGATGTTGGCTCTAGTATTATGAATTTTGAAACAGGTTTGCAGCAGTGGATTGCTTCTTTGAAGCAAGTCTATCCTGGAATGATTGACCCAGCTGCCTCTGACCAGCTCTGGTCACAATTCAGAATTTGGGTACGTGCTGAAGCCCTCAAGTTGCAGGATATCAACTATGAGCAGGCACAACAGAACTTCAGCAAGCTGCTGAAGGAAGTTGAAAGTCAGCTGCCACAGGAAGACATGCTCCCTCTGGATAGTGAGCCATGGTCTGAGAAACAGCTAGCTTCAAAGGTGCAACCAGAAGAAGACAAGACCATTCAAGCTGAATCAAGTCAAGCAGAAGATGTTGCAGAAAGCTCTCAGAAGCTCCCTGCTTCTGATGTTTCTCAAGCTGCCTTGGACAGGCAGACTCTGGAAGAGCTGAAGCTGAATGACATGCGTCTGCAGCAAAGGATGGATGAAAACGACCAAAAGATGAAAGAAAGGATGGATGTGCAGGATAGCAAGATTGACACTGTTGTCAGCATGGTACACAGGCAGAATGAGACTGCTGATCAGATCAAAGCCATGCCGGAGAACCTGTTCACACGCTTTCCTCCCCAACCTTAGTTTTTCATTCATGTCTTTTTCATGTTTTCTTTGATTATCTGTTGTACTGTTTTAATATGTTTTGTTTGATTCTGAACCTTTTAATATGACAAGTTTTTCTGCCTTAACTGTTTTAGCACATCACTTACACTTTTTGATTGCTGAAAAAAAGGGGGAGAACAAGAATGATATTTTAAACAATAACGGATTACTAAGACAAAAATTCTCGAACATTCTAACTCTGATATACTTGAATATGTTTTTAGTTTTGCTTAAGTCTACAGGTACAAGAAAGCTCCATGATAATCTGAAGACTAAAGCTATGATACTCTGACCCGCTCTGATACTCTGACCCAAAGCAAAGCTCTGACAAGAAAAGCTCTGATACCCTAATTTGAAGCTCTGCTCTGATATGCTGATCTAAAGCTTCTGATAGTCAAAGACTCTGATACTCTGATGTTCAAAGAAAGGCAAAAAGATCTGATCCTGAAGAACTCTTGGAATCAAAAAGGGAAGCAATAAACTCAGGGGGAGTATCTCTCAACCCTTATCCCTTATCTTTGATAACCTCTTACTCTGATACATCTCTCTGATACCTTTTCACGTTATTTTCAATTAAAAATATCCAGTTTTTGTCATCATCAAAAAGGGGGAGATTGTTAGAATAAAGTTTGAATCTACTACCCTATGTTTAAGTTTTGATGATAACAAAATGAAAAGATATATTATTTATATGATTCATGTATGAACTATTTGCTACCTAAATTATTACGTTCTGATTTGCAGAAACTCTGATAGGTATAAGCAAGATCACACCTAATCAGCATCAGAAATTTGGTTCTTGACATCAGCATCAGAAGTTGCTATATCAGAATACCAGAATCAGAAGATCAACTCACGTGTATGCTGAAGCTTGATGAACAGAACTGCGCTTAACACTCTGATAAAGAAAACAATAGTTCATCAGCAGTTAAGCAGAGTCAGAATGAGCCAAGCCAGAACATGCATTAAGTAAGCAACGGTATTGTGCATTGAAAGCAAATTATTACCAACGGCCTCATTCCAGACAAGATCTGCTCATTAAGAAAAGTTTGTTATTAGCATTGAATCAACAATATTGCTCCAACGTTCAACAATCTCAGTGCTATATAAACAAGACTATGAAGATTGAATTGGCTAATGCTCTCCAACATCTTACACGCCTAAAAGCTAATCATAATCTTCCCTCTCTCAGTTTGCTAAACACTACATATCTCCTTATTCAATCATTGTTTAGCAATCTAGTTTTGTAAGCTTAAGTTGTGTATACATCACAATTGTGATACAGTTTTGTAGAAAACATTCACACCTAGATTTATCTTCTTTGTAAGAAAGTGTTTCCTTGACAAACCGGGTTGTGGTTTGCATCAAGAAGGCTTTAGCAATTGTTAAAGCAGTTTGTAATATTCAGTTGAATATAGTGGATTAAGACCTCGTTGGAGAGAGGAGAAATCACCTTGACGGGAGGACTGGAGTAGTTTGAGATCAAACGAACCAGGATAAAAATATCTTGTTCATTGCATTGATTTTCAGATTTACAATTCAACCCCCCCTTCTTGTGTTTTTCACTTCTTCATGATTTTCCACTACCACACATTGACATCTTGGTTGACAACACAACTCAACACAAGGTATTTTCCTTCATGGATGGATTCTCGGGATACAACCAGATCAAAATGGCCCCCGAAGACATGGAGAAGACTACTTTTGTCACGTAGTGGGGTACCTTCTGCTATAAAGTCATGCCATTCGGACTGAAGAATGTCGGGGCAACCTTTCAACGAGCCATGGTAGCTTTGTTTCATGACATGATACATCATGAAATCGAAGTCTATGTAGACTACATGATAGCCCGTTCAGAGACAGAAGAAGAACACCTCGACCATCTGCAAAAGCTGTTTGTCAGGTTAAAGGAATATAAGCTCAGACTGAACCCTAGCAAGTTCACTTTCGGAGTCAGGTCCGGTAAACTTTTGGGATTCATCGTCAGTAACAAAGGCATCGAGGTTGATCCTGCCAAGGTCAAAGCTATACAAGAAATTCCTGCCCCCCGCACTGAGAAGGAGGTTAGAGGTTTCTTGGGACGCTTAAACTATATTGCAAGGTTCATCTCTCACCTAACATCTACCTGTGAGCCAATCTTCAAGCTGTTGAAGAAAGATCAGGTGGTTGAATGGAACAATGATTGTCAAGTTGCTTTTGATAAGATCAAGGAGTATTTGCTGGAGTCTCCTATCTTGATGCCACCCGTCGAAGGAAGACCTTTAATCATGTATTTGACTGTTTTGGATGACTCAATGGGGGTGCGTACTGGGCCAACATGACGAGTCTGGCTGAAAAGAGCATGCCATTAATTACCTTAGCAAAAAGTTTACCAACTGTGAGACTCGCTACACACTGCTCGAGAAAACTTGCTGCGCTTTGGTATGGGCTGCTCGCCGTCTAAGGCAGTATATGTTGACACATACCACTTTGCTGATTTCTAAAATGGATCCAATTAAGTACATTTTCGAGAAGCCTGCTTTATCCGGAAGAATCGCTAGATGGCAGATGATCTTGACTGAGTATGATATCTAGTACACAACCCAAAAAGCTATAAAGGGGAGTGTACTAGCTGACCATCTAGCTCATCAAGCCGTCGAAGATTACCAATCTATGAGGTTCGACTTCCCTGATGAGGATATTATGACATTGGACAACATTAAAGGTAACAGACCGTATGACGGACCCGAACAAGGATCCCGATGGACTCTGTACTTTGATGGTTCCTCCAACGCACTTGGGAACAGTATCAGCGTAGTACTTATCTCTCCAGAAGGTTGCCATACACCTTTCACTGCTAGACTCTGCTTCAGCTGCACCAACAACATGGCCGAATATGAAGCTTGTATCTTTGGTCTCAAGGCTGCTATTGACTTGGGAATCAAATCTTTGATTGTATTTCGGGACTCAGCTTTGGTTATCAGTCAAATCAAAGGAGAGTGGGATACTAAGCATCCTAATCTCATCCCATACAAAGAACATGTCCTGACATTGTTGCCTCATTTCGAGCAGATTACCTTCGAGCATTTCCCGCAAGAAGAAAATCAGCTAGCAGATGCTCTGGCTACAATGTCATCCATGTTTAAACTTAACTGGGATATTGAGGCACCTCAAATCACCATTGAACGAATGGACGAACCTGCACATTGTCACGAGATTAATACCGAAGAAGTGGTGGACCGACCTTGGTTTGATGACGTCAAAAGGTATCTCGAAGCGCAAGAATACCCTGAATGAGCTTCAGTCAATGAAAAAAAGTTCTTAAGGAGGTCCGCGGCCAAGTTCTTTTTGAGCAATGGTATCCTATACAAGCGCGATCTTGATTGTGTCTTACTCCGTTGTGTGGACAAGATTGAAGCTGAGCAGATCATGGCTGAACTACATAATGGCACCTTTGGCACCCACTCGAGCGGTAACACGATGGCTAAGAAGATTCTAAGGGCAGGCTACTACTGGTCTACCATGGAAGCTGATTGCCATCAACATTCCCGTACTTGTCACAAATGCCAAATCTATGCTGACAAGGTACATATTCCTCCAGTTCCTCTCAATGTCTTAACAGCTCCTTGGCCATTCGCGACGTGGGGAATCAACATGATTGGAGAGATCAAGCCTACAACATCCAATGGACACCGTTTCATCCTGGTGGCCATTGATTACTTTACCAAGTGGGTCGAAGCAGCTTCCTCCGCTTCTGTTACAAAGAATGTGGTTGCCCGCTTCATCAAGAAGAACCTCATATGTCAGTATGGTATCCCTAACAGGATCATTACGAACAACAGTACAAATTTGAACAATACTATGATCACCGCTCTGTGCGATCAGTTCAAGATTCAACATCACAATTCATCTCCCTATCGGCCAAAGATGAACAGTGTTGTTGAAGCTACGAACAAAAATATCAAGAAGATCATTCAAAAGATGACAGTCACTTACAAGGACTGGCATGAGATGTTACCATTTGCTCTGCACGGGTACCGTACCACGACACACACTTCAACTGGGGTAACACCCTTTTCTTTAGAATACGGCATGGAGGCTGTTTTACCTATCGAGGTTCAGATTCCCTCCTTGAGAATTATGAAAGATGTCGGCTTGAGTGAAGACGATTGGATTCAGACCCAGCTTGATCAGCTTAACTTGATTGACGAAAAGCGACTTACTGCTCTTTGCCATGGTCAGGCGTATCAAAAACGTATGATTAAGGCCTTCAACAAGAAAGTCAAGAGACAAGTATATCAAGTCGGGGACCTTGTAATCAAGCGAATCATCTTGCCGCAAAGTGATCCTAGGGGAAAATGGACTCCTACTTATGAATGACCGTTTGTGATCAAGAACATCTTTTCTGGTGGGGCAATGATTCTGACCACCATGGACGGTGACGACCTGCCGCACCCTGCGAATGTAGACATAGTCAAAAGATACTACGCATAAAATGACCTGACAAGTTGAAAACCCGAAAGGGCGACTTGGGCAAAAATGGGCATCTCGGTGAATCGAAAACCTGAAAGGGCGGTTCAGGCAAAAATTAGGGACAAATAAAAAAAATCTGTACACCTGGCAAGTTGAAAACCCGAAAGGGTGACTTGGGAAAAAAAGGGTTTCCCGGTGGATCAAAAACCTGAAAGGGCGGTCCAGGAAAAAGTTAGGGAATTAAAGCGTATGACTATGTCTCGTCAGATCACTTTAAGGAAAATCTCTTCATGGACAAGCTCCAAGCTCCTGATCTATCCAATCATATGCGGACAAAGCAACGAATGGACAAGATACTCAGAGTTGTGAAGGCTATAGCAGAATGGGAACCCCATGGAATTGTTACACATAGTCATCTTTCTTTGTATAATTTTTTTCTCAATTTTACGACAACATTCTCTTACTAGGATGATTGTCTCCTTTGTACAAAAATACTTACAAAGTTAATACAAAGATACTTCAAAGTGTAGAAATTTGCTTGCCTTTTCTTTCTTTTTACACTTATGTTTTATTTGAAAACGTCCAATGATTTGTTAAATGAGCATATGCATTTGGATATAATCACTGCTTACAAATAAAACGAAATGAGAAAGGATAATTACTGATAGGTCGAAAGTATAGGAAAACGCCTTTAGGCCATTCTAGAAGAAATCCCCTACAGTATGTCATTCAGATCCTCAACAGAGCTAAAACCTTGGAGTATATATCCCCATCAGAGTTAAGTTTCAAAATTCCCATCAGAGTTAAGCTTCTAAACTCCAGATCCCCAATGAAGATGAAACTTTCTTCCCCAACAAAGTCCAAAACTCCAAATCTTAAACCCCGGTGGAATACTATCCAACTTCCTCCGATTCCCCAGTAGATTGGCATACAACCCAAGCTTTCGAAGAATTCTCCAACAGGATAAACATTTTCCCCACAGAGTTACTTCCCAACAGAATGAGGATTCTTTTTCCCATTTCTCCAGTTGAAGCCTCCCAGGTTTTAATTCCCCAGTAGAGATCGTCGGAGTCATCCTTATTTTCCCAGGAAAGTCATAAAGGATTCTCAATTCCCCACAAGTCACCAAGGATTTTCAATCCTCAGCAGTAGTCCAAAGGACATTCTCAGTCTCCACAATCAAAGGTTTTAAATCTCCAACATCAGTCAAGGGTTTATTTTCCCCAGCAGCAGTCAAAGATTTCATTATCTCCAGTTATCAAGGATATATTATCCTCAGCAAGACAGCTAATCAGCTTACATGCACATACATTACATTCGTATAGCATAAACATTGATAGAACATATTTTATTGCATCATACATGTCATGCAACATAACTTTGTGTTTTAGCTAACATTTTACCCTTTTCAGGATAAGATTTAAAGCTATCTTTAACAAATATTCAAAGATCTCAGATACAGTATGGATACACCCCAGACACGGCGGTCATTCTATTACTCATTTAGACTTTAGCAATCAGATACAGACTAGATACACTCCAGACATGGAAGCCATTCTATCTCTCATTCAGATTCAACTATCAACTTCAAATTCAGATACACTCCAGACACGGAAGTCATTCTGTCACTTATCCAGATCCCAGTTACAGTACAGATACACTCCAGACACAGGAGTCATTCTGCTACTCATACGGATCTCAACTTCAGATACAGTCCAGATACGCTCCAGACACGGTTGCCATTCTGTCACTCATTCGGAATTTATTTCCAGCCCGGAGATGCTCCATACACAGATGTTTCTCTGTCGCCCATTCAGATTTCGGATACAATACAAATACACTCCAGACACGGCAGTCATTCTGATATTCATTCAATAATCAAATACAGTTACAGCTTGGATACACTCCAGACACGAACGCCATTCCTTTACTCATACGAATCCAATCTCCAGATACAACTCAGATACGTTCCAGATACGGATACCATTCTGATGTTCATTCTACTGATATTCAACAAACACTTTGGATGGCATCTCTAAGCCCATCTACATAAAGATTCTGTCATCTCCAAATGGCATCTTTAAGCCCATTCCCTCAACTATGCTTTGACGAGTGCAAATTTACGGGCACTCTAGTGTCCAATCCTCTTTTACCTTCGAGTCACGAAAGGAAAACTCGCCAATCTAACTCTTCAGGTTCAAGAAGATTGAACAGGGGCAGCTGTTGTACCCCAAAATTTTCCCTCTCATTTTATCAAGATTTCCCCTCACAAGGCTCCTTGAACTCCAGACAGGATTAGGGTTTTTACATTGCCCAAGACATCTCCTTGCACTGATGACCTAAATTAGGGTTTAAGTTTTCA
Organism: Vicia faba; assembly: GCA_948472305.1. Lineage (NCBI taxonomy): Eukaryota > Viridiplantae > Streptophyta > Magnoliopsida > Fabales > Fabaceae > Vicia > Vicia faba. The sequence continues at coordinate 985,831,849 of OX451739.1, forward strand.
CATGGATTTTTGGACTTCTAATGCTCAAAATGACTTTCATACTTCATGTTGGACTCATAAGTTTGTCCATACCAAGTTTCAAGCTTTGAATCAAATTTTTGCCCAGTCAATTGGACAGTTGACCTAGAAATCAACTATATTGGGGAAAAAGTTAATTGTGGCCAATTTACAGTCAAACCTCATGATTTTTGATCCACATCAATATTATAAACTCATATGAACCATTTGATCAAGTTTGTACCACATCTCCTCAAGAAATTTGATCAGATCATCAAAAGGGCAAAATGGTCATTTTTAGGGTTTTTATTGCACAAAGGCAATTTCTGATTTTTGACCTAGCCAATGGAAAATTCGGTTCAAGTATGGACTCAAGGACTCAATGGAATCATCTTGACCTATTCATAAGGTTCAAAAGATCTCAAATGCATTGGATTGACAGATGAATTTTTCAGTCAACTGATCAAAATTTGATTGTACACTGAAAAGTCAAACTTTGACTTTTTGGTTAAAATCAAGTGCCAAGGGTCATTTTTCATCAAGATTTGTCATAACATGAAACTTGTTCATCAAGAAACCCATTTTTGCAAATTAGGGTTTAAAGTTGAAAAATTTTCATAGAATTTTTCTAAGTTATGAAATTTTCTTAATTTTTCCTAACTTTGCCCAACATTTTCACCATGATGCATTTGGATTCAAACAAAACTTCCAACATGAAAGTTGTAGTCCTCCACAAATTCTACAACTTTTATTCACAAAGTTTTCTCAAAAGAATCTTGGATCTCAAGTTATGATTATTGGAACAAGGGTCCCTAAAACTTTTAACTTAGTGAAATTTTGCCCTAGTTTAGGCAGGATTTTGACCTATCTTCATGGCCATTTTTCACATAGTTCCACTTGGAATCTCAAGTTTCATTTCAAATATGGATTGTAGAGCATGTTGCAAGCTTTCCAAAATTTCTAAGAACTCTCCAAACACATTTGTGGTTATAGAGAATCAAAGGCTTGAAGTTGGCAAAAACTCACTTTTCATCCATGGCATATTCATGTTCAAACAAGTTGCAATTTCAAGTCAGCTTGCTTTGCACTAGATTACAGACCTCTAAACCATCTCACGCTCAATAATTTAATGCAAATCCATTGGTCTAAGGCATTGTTTTGGTCATTAGGGCATTGTACACAAAATTAATCCCTAAGTAGAAAAAAGGTACATTTCCAGTTTTGCTTAAATGTGCTTTATGTCAAAACTGAATCCCTTGAGCATTGGTCCATATCTCATACAGAAAATCAAATCTACAAGTTGGATGGACCAAGGGAAAAGTGTACAAGCATATGGATAGCCTGTACAGGCCTGCTACACATCATTTCCCACTTTTGCTTCATATACAAGAAATATGCCAAATACATGAGAACTGAAACATCAGCAAAAACAAACTTGTGCAAGCATTTTGAACATATTTTTCACACCACTCTGAGCCAGAAACACGATCTATTGAGCCTTCAAACATCCCATAGCAAGAAACCACCTTCCATTGGCAAAACAGGGAAGCATCTGCAACTTGACTTCCATAGCTCATTTGGTTCGTGCGTTTTGTCCCAAACTGGTTCAAACACCTTCCATTCAACTCATCCAAGCTATCCCAAACCTCAAACACCAACTGTAACTCCATTTACAGGGTTTGCCATTTTCATTTTGAGCTTGTGCAGGTTGAGTTATGTAGGCTGATTCAAGTACATTCAAGGCAAGCTAGACATTGGAGAAGGTCAAGTGAAGTTCAAGAAAGCTCCCAGACATCTCAAGCCTTGTTGAAAAGCTCCACATTGCCCTACACGAAGTCAGCTGAAACAAGTTTTTATCAACTTCCTATCTCTCTATTTAGGAACATTTAGCCTTAGGTTTGTGAATAAGAAATGTAGTATTCATTGCCATGAAGTTGTACATATGCTCAGTTTTCATTTTTATGCTAAGAGAATTTGATCCATGAATATCCTGAAAAAACTAGGTTAGATTTTAGGGCCATAGAAATTCTCTCTGGTCTTTGAGAGTTAGGATAAGTTGTTTATATGGTTGGATTCGTCTTGAAATGCCCTACAACTTTGATGTTATGTGTTTTTTGAATAGAGCTCGTATACAGGATCTGGCAAATATACAGGGCGCGCGCGTTTTTTTGAAAGACAGAGGTTGAAGATGAAGTCGTGGGCTGGGCTTGGCCTGGACTTGTTTTTGGCACCCCCCCTTTTACTTTTTGCACCCACTGGCCCAATTTCTTTATGCTTTGATATTTTTGCATTTTATTTTCATTTCTGATTTTATTTTATTATTTCCAAATATAAAAAATACTCAAAAATATTTTTATAATTTTTTCACATTTATTTTACATTTTTATTTTTATTTTTCTAACATAAAAAGCAATTTAATTACTTTTATCTTATTTATTAAAAACATGAAAATAATATATAAATTATACTTTTATTTTTATTCTTTATTTTTATTCACACTGAAAATATTAATAAAAATATATTTTTATTTTTGTATATTTTATTTATTGTACATATTTAATATAATTAATACATATATAATATATACTTTTATTTTATTATATACTTTAGAATAAAAATATAAAAATATTACACTTTTATTTTTATTTTTATTTATACTAAAAAATACTTTTTTCTAAAAATATTTTATTTTTGTATATATTATTTTATTTTATTGTATATAAATAATATAATGTATTTATTTTCTTAAAGAAAATTAGGGTTTTACCCTTAACCAAATAAAATTAATCTGTTATTTATTTATTTATTTTTACATTAAATATTTTTACATACTTGGAAAATAAACATAAACTTTTTTGCATAATTCATATTATTTGGTATATTTATTTATTTTGTTTATTTAAATATTATCCTTATTATTCATGCCCTTATTCAATTTGGATGTAATAGTAAAACTAGGGTTTTTTATTTCTTGTAAAATACACCCCCATTCAAAGATTGTACCCCCATCCCCATAATCATGTTGTAATAGCTTAGACTTTTAATTCTCGCACTTTATGCTTTCAATTATGCCATGATTAGAGATTAGGGTTTGTATGCAAAAATCCAAAATCAACAAGTAGTTTGACCTAATACAAAGACAAAAATGCATGAAAATTAAACACAATGCACACTTGCACCCCTAGGGTTACAATCCACTTGTTGCCTCAAAAATGGGCCATGTTATGCATGTTGGGTACTTTGGCAAAACAAAAACAAAACAAAAGATCATAGTCCTTCGATGACGCTATCTTGGTTGCCTATACAAAATGATCAAGTCCCTCGAAAATTTGCCAAAGATACTTAACATAATTGCTATCTTGGTCTATACGATGACCCGCGCCTGTCCCGTTTTAACATCCTAACACAAGGTTGTTCACCAAATGTAATGGTGAAATAACACTGTCAAAAGGGTTAAAAACACATAGGAAAGATCTTTGAGTAAAATAGGGTAGATAGCTCTTAATTACTTGATCAAAACTTGCAAAACATCCTTGCTATTTTCAAACACACTTCACAACACAATTTCAAAACATTTCCCAAATCAAACTCTCAAACATTGAAACCTCTTTTCAAAAGACAAAACACCTTTGTATACATTCAAACAAGAATCATTACAAATGTTGCCACAACGATGGCCTCTTTTCAAAACATCTTCAAAACCACACACATAGCACAATTTCAAACAATTGAAAAGCAAAAGCAAGTGATCTAAACAAGTAACTAAGAGCCCATGGATAACCATGGATGAAAAGGGTGCTTGCACCTTCCTTTTTCATAATCTATTCCCCGAACCCAAGAAAACATCACAAAGGTCTTTCCTGTGCTTTTTAACCTTTCCTTAGGATAAAATAAAAAGTCGGTGGCGACTCTTGCTAAACCAAAACATTTGCGAAAAAAAAACGCAAAAACCTCAAGTCAGTTCTCCCACCGTATCACAGTAGGGTACTGTGACGCTGACTTTTCCAAAGACAGAATAGAAAGAAAATGTACTTCTGGAAGCTGCCATTTTTTGGGAGACAACCTAATCACGTGGTCCAGCAAAAGACAATCCACTATTTGACTGTCAACTACTGAAGCTGAATATATAGCTGCAGCTGGATGCAGTACACAAATGCTCTGAATGAAGAGTCAGCTTGAAGACTTTAACATATATGAGAGCAATATTCCTATACTCTGCGATAATACTTCTACTATTTGTCTTTCAAAATCCCATTTTACATTTTAGGGCTAAACATATCGAAATTAAACATCATTTTATTAGGGACTATATTCTGAAGGGAATTCTTTCTTTAAAATTTATAGACACAAACCGTCAATGGGCTAACGTCTTCACTAAACCCCTTTCTGATAAGGTAGTTTATGCATATTTAACCCTCAGAACTTTGTGCCTTAATTTTTTTTTTGTGTGAACATCTGAACAATAGTTCTTCAGAAGTGAGAAGGAAAGTTGTATCAGGAACTATCCAGAAGATCTGAACATTCTTCAAAAACGTTTCATTTCCGTGATAGAAGAAAGCAGTTCACAATATCAACATCTGTCAGCTCTAAACGCAATGTCATCCTCTAAGGCTGACACATGTTCATAATCTGAAGGGACTGAAACGGTTGAGTTGATGCATTAAGGCGAGTCAAATCGGTAACTGTTCCATATCTTCACGATATCCATCTCTTCAATTATCATTAAATTCACGTAATCATTTTCTTTAACTCTTTTAAATTAAAATCAATTTTTTTCGTTGGCTATTTATACTCACAAACACTATAGCATATTCACTCTCACTCACTTTTCTCTCTTCATCTGCTCATCTTTCAAAAGCCCTAAAAGAGTTTGTGAATAAAATGGCTTCCTCTCAAAGAATTCCTCAAGTTTCTAAAATCATTTTTGATTCTTCTTCATCAAATGAAGAAAGGTATGTCGAACCATCAAGAACACTTCTCACACCCATTAATTATATGAAAGTTCTTTGTGAGCTTATTATCGATTTTGTTAGCATGAAAGAAATGGGTATGACTTAACCCCTAATGTTGAGTTCCAAGGATGGGGGAAATAATTTAATCGTCTCATAGGTCCAGTTTTTCCAAAACTAGTAAAAGAATTCTGGATCCATGCTACAACTTCAAATCACCAGGTAACATCCCACGTTATGGGAAAGAAGATCGTCATCACTGAAGATCTTTTTAGGAAGCTCATAGGTCACAACGGCAGTGACATTAGATGCAATGATATGGAAGACAAAGGATCTAACCTAACCATTGTCTCAAAATAAATTTTTTCTTCTGGCCAACCATCCAACAAAATCAAAAATCTGAAGGATTATCTCAGAATTTGGTCCAAAATAATTCTGGGGTGCATAAATCACAGGAAACCAACCAGCTCTCCAGACTACATCGACATTGATCAACAATACCTTTTGTACTTCATCGCCACCAAAGCTAAAGTTCATTTTCCACATCTTCTGTTCAACCATCAACCATCTTCTATTCATTTTAGATATTGTGACAGAAAACAGATTGATAGAACATCTGACTGAGGCTCAACAAGCAAGTGTTCTAGAAGCTTGTGCTGGAAAGCCCCTAAACGCCAAGAATATGAAGAAGATGAAGATTATTGAAACTTTTATGAAGGATCTAACAATCACCACCAAGGAAGTCATCACAACTCGAAGAGTGCCTCTGAAGGATTTCCATCTCTTCACTCAAGTAGACTCATCTCTACAAATTGTTATCAGGTATCTAGAAGCCTGCAAGAGTGATGGTACGATTCCATATGTGAACATTCTTGATTTAAGGAAACAACCTCTGGAAGTCGCTCCTAGAAAATCAAGAAAAAGGAAAGCTATTGGAGAAGGAACTTCTCAGAAAACCCCCAAAGCTTCCAGAAAGAAAGGTAACTCGTCTTTTGTTTATGTTATTGAATCAATATTCTTATCAACATATGAAACTCCCTCTTCTCCAAAACCCGCTGAAGATTCATCTCCTCAAACCCTTGAATATTTTGACTTAGATATTGACACCTCTACACCTACAAGCCATCCTCTAATTAGTCCAACTTCTACCCATTTTGATCAAACTCAGCCAAAACTTGCATAAGTTCTATCTGATATTGATCAATTTGATCCACTGTTTGAAGCTCCCCAAACAGATAATCAAAATTTTGAATCTAAGACTACAAAATCCATCCCATGTATCACTTTCCCTCTCACGATCTCTCAACCACCAATAATCCCCACAACTACATGACAAAATTTCTCCATTCAAGATCTTCCATCTCACTATCTTTCAACACCACCCAACTGATGTATAATTCTTTTCGATTCTCACTATCCCAATAACTACCTAGAAGACCCCCACGGAAAAATCATTGATTTAGAAGCTTGGGACAATCTGGTAACAAGTTCCCAGAAAATAGCCGTTCCAAAACCAACACCAAAAATATCCAAATCAGATGTTGGTAAATCTTTGCTGATTTTTGAAACAGAAATACAAGAATGGGTTAACTCCTTAAAGCTAGCTTGCATGGAGAAACTTAACCCAACGGCTTCTGATTCTCACTAGAATCAGTTTAGAAAATGGTTTAACTCTGAATTTCTGAAGCTAAAGGAGGTCAACTATGAAATCGCTCAACAGAACTTCTACGACTGCCTGAAAATCTTCAAAGATCAAGTTCTGTGACTCTGGGCAAAGAAACCCCTTCTTCTTTTGGACAAAACCCCTTGGGAAGCCCCTTAGACATCAGAGTATAATGAACCGTCTCCTGGACCTCTTCCTATGGTCATGTTTCAAGACAAAGGTTAGGAGGTCGAAGAATCTCCTGAGCAAGAATCAGCTGTAGTAAGTTCTGAGAATATGGTCTCTTTTGTTGAAACAACCTCATCTTCTCTTGTGCCGAAAACTCAAGAGGAGTATTTGTTTCTCATTTCAATCTTCTGTTTATCTATGTCCTCTGTTTATCTTAATCCACTTTGAATACAAAATCCTTTCTTGTTACACTTACATGTTTTTATAGCTTTTTAGTTCTTGACAAAAAGGGGGAGAACATAAGATATTTTGAATATAAAAGTACTAAGACTCAGTCTCAAACATTTTTAATATCATAACATCTGTTTTTATCCTCTGAAAGCAAACAAGAAAAATCTCTTGAAAAGCAACTTCTGTCCCGTTGACGTGTCAAAAGTTTCATCACAAAGGTCTGATCAGAACATCTTCAGGAAAGTATTTTTTATTTATTTGAGTATTTAACTTAGGGGGAGACTTTAATCCTTTATATTCTTAAGTAATCTATAAAAATATACAAGTTTTTGTCATCATAAAAAATGGGGAGATTGTTAGAACATAGTTTGGTTCTATATCCTTGTAAGAGTTTTGATGATAACAAACACATTGTATATATAAAGAACAAATATGCTCTCTACTAATGTATTTTAATATGCAGGGAAATTATGATTCAAGAATCATAGAAGATGAGAGAGTTACGTTTTTTAAGCTCTGTTGTGACACATCTTACGTATAAGAAAATCCGTGTAAACACGCTTAAATGCAGAAGTTTTAATATTACAACTTCTGATTGCACCAACGCTGCAAGCCAAACTCTGATATTCTGATAAAGTAAAGTTCTGGAAGAACAAAATAAAGTTTCAACAGTAATATTCATCTTCTGATATGATCCAAAGAAAGAAATGTTCTGATACGTTACAAATCATTCATTACAAATCAAAAAGTAACGGCTGAATCAATACAAGATCTATATTTTTGGAAAGCACGTTAACTACACTTTATCAACCTTCCAAAAGCATCTTCTCATGTCTCTCATGCATCGCCTATAAAAAGAAGACGTGAAGAAGAAATCGAAAACAAATCAACTGCACACTGAAAAAGAAACTCAATATTACTATATTATTTCTTGTGCTTTTCAATTGTGTATACATCACTGTTGTGATATAGTTTTATTTAGAAAACATCTTTGTACACACTCTAATTTTTTTAATCTTGTAATACCTTGAGAAAACTTAGTTGTGGTTTAAACTCAAGAAGACAGTGACAATAGTCATTGTATCTGAGTAATCACGTTTTGATTAGTGGATAAAGACCTCATTTGAGAGAGGCGAAATCACCTTCACGGATGGACTGGAGTAGTTTGAGTTCAAACGAACCAGGATAACTAATGTGTCTACTGTCTTAATTTTGAAAACCCCAATTCAAACCCCCTTCTTGTGTTTTTCCATTCTTCAGTTGCTTCTAACTAATGCTTCTAATTTTGTTCAGAAAACATAAACTCTGAAGCATAAGCAGAAGTAAAGAACGCGCGATATATCATAGTTCACTTGAGAAACCCCCAAGCTAATCCAATCCACCCTTCCGAGATGATTTCACCTTAAACTCAAGGACTTAATCCACTATAATCAATCTCATTACAATCTCACCGGAAACCGCTGGTGACTAACATCCAATGAAACATTCAGTGACCCAAACCAGATATAACGTTCATTGACCCAATAAATTCTAATTCTCCAGAATCTCCTATCATGAATTCCTTTCAATGATATCCATCAGTGATCTCCGAAGACTGACCTTCACTCAGTCCCCTTTTAGATATGACAACCATTGACCCAATAGAAACCACTAACAGGATTTCATAATGACCTTCAGTCCCTATCTTCTTGAGCATAGACCTTCACTCATCCTCTCAAGGTATCATCAAACAACTTTTTGATTTACATTTGGTTACAATAATATGCTTCTACATAAGCAGGATGTAAACATAATTTAAGCATACATCTGAATATCCTAATACACACTAAAAATATTACATTTTATTGTAGCTTGATGTGTGGTCTTCTTTTCTTCAAGTAGCTTCTTCTCGGACAACAACCTAAAGCACTTGAACTGGTGAAGTCTTTGTCATACCCCAAAATTTTCCTACCTTTTACTTTTGTCTGACTTAGACTCCGCATTTCATCTACATCATCTTCACTAGTTCATTTGCATATCATGCATTTCATTGAATAAAGACACCTGAGGTCCAAGAGTTCAGTGGTTGTGCAATATTAAAGTTTCAGTGTTTTCAGGAAACTAGGATTTTTGCTTCAAGGTCAAATTGAGCTTTATCTCATCTTACAAGACAATGGCTTATCAAGAGGTTTAAGGGGGGTGAAACTAAGGAATTATTCTCATATGGATTAAAATTTTATTTGAGGAGTTTCTTGAGGGACTAAAGTTTGAACTAAGATGGCATCTATCATTTTCGAAGTGGTTTGAATTTGTCATGAAGATTCAAAATTGAAAGAGAAAGTAAACTTGGATTTGGATTGCAAATTGGAAATAATGGAAATTGGTATTTCATACAATGTCTTTGGTTCACAAGTCACCAATTCCTTACATCACAAGTTACTATATTCAAGATCCATGTCACTATTGATTATCTTGCAATTATTTTTGGATTCATGCCATGACCATTTGAAATCACACAAAGGAATTTCTAATTACAAGTCCAAACTGTCCAAATATAACAGGCCCAAAACCATTCCAAACTTTCTAAATCTAACATGCCAAAAAACCTGTCCAAACTATCAAAAACCTCCATAATAATATTGTCCAATTTGCTGCTGTATAAAGCCAAAAGTTTGCACCAACCCGCCCCATAAAATTGTCCAAACTACTGTTGTCCATTCTGCTGCATATCAGTCCAAAACCTATTGTTCCTACACCAAAACAGTCTATGCATAGTAGTAAAAAAACCTACAAAGACAGCCTGCTAAAACTGTCAAAACTGCTGCCAACAAATGCCAAACATTACACAAAATAGAAGTCACCCAAATTTGTAATGGAAAAGTAGTGAAATAATATGTCAAAATTGTTTAAAAACTCACCAACCTTTCCCCCAATTACCACCTCTCAGTTGATATACAAATGATAGAATGGGCAGAAAAAGAGGAGAAGAGACAAGAGCAATACCGAGGGAGGAGAGTTTTGTGTGAAAATAAAGAGAGACAATAGCAATATTGAGAGAGAAAAAAGACAGCATAGAAAAGAGAGAGAAAAACACTGAGAGGAAGAGAAGAAAAACACTGTAAGACCAGAAAAGAAAAATAGAAGCAACCATGAAATTGTGTTGAAACATGAAACTGTTTTGAACCATAAAACAACAGCAACAAAAAACAGTAGCAACCCAAAGAAAAACAGAAACAGAAAAAAACCCTTCAACCCCATGTACAACCTTGTAGCTCTTAATACAAAGTAATGTTTTGAGCAACTTCCTGGAGGTTCACTGAAGCCATTCTGATCATGACGTCCTCTTGAAAGGTGTTCAAGCTCAAAATATAAATTTCAGTTTTAAGGTAAGTCTTCTTGACTTTGAGATCTTCATTTCAAGCATCATTAGTGATTCATTTTTGAAGATAAATGTAGATATCATACCCTTGAAGCTAACCACATGCTTGCTTGTCATTTTTATCGATTATATGTTGAGAACTGACTTTTACATGTAGCAGAACAATGTTAGAAATAAAAAATAGCAGTATGATTCGACACATGTCTCTATGAGTCGATGCATATAAGGCACAAAATAGGTTATGAGTCAGCACAAAATGTGCATGTGTCGATACAAAATGGAAATGAGTCGACACAAACCCTTATGTGTCGACTCATACTGTGTTGTTTTTGATTTCCAGGGGCAAGAAAGGTGTATGAGTCAACACAAAACATGAATGTGTCGACACAAGCATCTTCTTAAAGGGTCTCATAGTTGAGTTTGGGCATGGCCATTCTCACGAGGTTAATCAAGTTTTTCCCTTGGTTAACCATAACCCGAATCAACTGATCGTGGGATTTGTACTTATGTATCCAATGATTCAGACTGCAAGTGCACAGTCTTGTCGAGTAGTTTTAAAAGATATCGAACCATAGAGACTGATGAATCAATCTACCATTTTCTATTGTTACTATGTAAATCTAAAGCTAATGAATACTTGATTTGGGTTGTAGGGAAAACTAATCACTAAATTAAGTTGTATTTTAATAATCAATGAGCTTAATTACCAGTATACAACAGTCTTACCTCGGGAACTAGCGACCTGTCGGGCGTCTTTATATTTTCAAAACAGTTTTCAGTAAAACCTATCTAGTTTAAAAACCCTCGTCTCACACTGTCGTTTTATTGATCTAGGCTATGCAGTTAAGTCCTAACGTACGCTTCCGCCATCCCGCAGGAGTTAAAAACACTTTTTGGAAACTAAACAAAATCTTAATTAACTTTAAAGTGCTTCCGCTGTATTTTAAGCCAATGCCTAATTACTATTGTCCAGTTAAAAGATCTCAAACTTCCGCTTTGTTGATCCTAACCTCTATCTGTTTTTTACTTCCGTAACAAAACAATTTAATGATTTGAAAAATAGTAACTTAGGCCAGAAAAGAAAGTTTCGTAGTAAAAATAGTCCCGACTAAGTTACTCGTTCCCTCGGTTGATTGACTTTACATACCGGTATAAGATTTCTAGCCTGACATAATATTAAACCAAATCACAGAATAATATAAAGGACAAACACAAATAAACATAATTATATTAATTAATAAGCAATAAGAATTTGTAAACATAAACCTGGTAATAACTTTGAAGACAGAAGCACTCCTGCACAAATTGTAGGCTTTGCTTCGATCGGAGAATATATTCAACAGTACATAAGAAAATAATGCTTAAAGAATAATGCTGGAAAGAAATAACTGGGAAAAGAAAATAATGCTGAAAAGAAATAATGCTGAAAATGATATTCTGCTGAAAATAATATATGCTTAATAAAATCTCTAAACTTTCTCACCAAAAAGAAGAACCCTTTCTACTATGGTCTCAGGCTCTATTTATAGTGCTTGCTTGATTCGTTGCTTACGAAAATGTAGGAACGGTTCACTTTTCTTCCTTGAGAAATAATTGGCCATTTAATTGTCACGTTCGTTGCTCTTTTGACTGAGTGGGTGAGAGAATGTAGGAACTCGTTGGATTATGCTTTGAACGTGTTTCTGTCCGTTGGATGAGGAGAAAGTGGAGTTGTAGGCTGTGACGTTCGTCACACGCAAGTGACTATCGTCACTTAGTCTTCATGGAGCGTGACATTCGTCACGTCCTCTTGACGGTCGTCAGGGCTTGGTTGCATGTGGGCCACGTGCTCACATGTGTAATGAGCTTTTGGGCTGTTTTCTTCTCCTTAGGCTCTTTTACTACTTTTTGCACCCTTTTTTCTTCATTTATTCAAAAGTGTTTGGCTCAATGCATATCTGCAAAAATAGAAAAATACCTGCATAATACTTATAAAATAATTTAATTCAGACTAAAGTATGAGAAATATTTGGTGTATATCAAGCCAGAAATATCACATATTTGTGTGTCATCAAACTCCCCCATACTTAAACTTTGCTTGTCCTCAAGCAAATGCTAAGTACGATGTTTTTCTAAACATGGTTATGACTCAGATCGACTAATACATAGTTGCGTTGTGTTTTTGTCAGAAAATCAGTGGTTTGATTCGTGCTCCATAACTACGTTGGCGACGCTAGACAATCCCATTTTACGTAAACTAGTTACAGGTCCTATCATAGCCCACCTCGAGTATTTGTCTTGTTTTGCCTTTTTCATTCTAGTGCAATCACATTAAGCCCTTTATCTTCACACACACATAGCAGAACAGTCGGTTAGTGGTTATGATCCTTTTAAACTTTTCGAGGTTTCTGGCACATTAATGTGGCAACCTTTAATTCAAATGTTGGATGCAGGGGATCAGACCGTAATCTGCCCTACCGAGTTCAGTACCAGATGCTCCTGAACCATCCATCAAATGAATTTTCATGTTACTTTGTAAGGTTTAAATCCTTTGGATTAGGCGATCGGATGAGGATCGTCCAATTTAATCAGTGTTTTTCCTTGCAACATTTTGCTAAAATATTCTATCATCCACTTATATTCATCGACTTCCTGTGTAGTTTGTGTTTAAGACGGTGCTGACTGCTAATATAAACTACTCAAGGTTACTATAAAGACTAAACTCAGGGTGTTGGAAACAACGGGTACTTGAACTGATCTATCATACTCTGGGGTTGTAAAGTGTCTAAACGGTAGAAATTTCGCTTAATCTCGCCCCAATTCCAGATGATTAAAGATTTTGCAGTCTATTTACTTGTTGAGTGAGAAAAAAAATTTTATGGGCTCAAAAAGAGAGGGGAGTCTAAAAGAACAACACAAATTGCTGCAATAGATGACTTGAAATTTTTTATTTATTTATTGAATTTAAGATAACAGAAGGGAAATTACAAAGAAAATAAAAATTACTAGAAAAAGGGAAATACTTCCTCCCCCATACTTGAATCATACATTGTCCTCAATGTATTGAAAGAAGCGGGAAAGGGGAAAGATAACAACATAATCATTCTTCCTCCTCTTGACTTTGGTATCGGCCACGTGTCCTTGCTCTTCGACGCGCTTGCCCGCTATGTCTGGAAGATTCACCGCCATCTCTCTGGGATATGATATTATGCAAGTCGTCAACACGTAGTGTTAAGGCTCGCATATCCGCTGTTATTCCTGTGGTGAATTCCAGCATACTTTGATCGTGCCTGCGAGCGTAGTCATTTTGGTCTCTCTGCATTTGTTGCATGAGAGTCATCATCTCGATTTGGCGTGTCTCGAGGCTTTGGTGGCGTTGAGTGGACAACTGGTTTTGTTGCATTATTGTGGCATATATTGCGTCGATAGTGGCAGGATTGTTGGCTTGCTGTTGTTGGGGCTCTTGCTGCTCTAATTCTTCTTCGATTTCATCAGCGGCAACGTTGTTAGCCTGACCTTGATTTCCTTGCACATTTTCTCCGGGTTCAAGGGCGTTCAGGTTGTAAAGCCAATTATCCAGATTACCCAAGTAAGTACGATTATGATTAGGCATAATCACACTACAAACTCTTGCATTCTTAACCATGAGAAAGTATCCTCCAGCTTCTCGTACTTTAATCAGGCGGCCAACTCTACAGTTATCAATGTCCATAAAAATTGCTGGCAGTGGAGGTAGGAGTTGGATCCTTTCCCCCCAGTTCAAGTGAACTGCGATGGCGGTGAGGATGCCTCCGATGCAAAAAGGTGTGGTCCCTTCTCTTGCAACGAGGTTTTGAATATGGGCCATCATTAAAGTGACGGGATTAAGATGGACGTTTTGCGAAAAGGTACAGTGGAGAGCATATAATTCTTTAGTGTTTACCTTGTTGTTGTTTGCCCTTCTGAATATTGTGTTTGCCATAACACGGTGTAAGAAGCGGATGTTCGGGTTGTGGATGTGAGAGGCGTACCGTGCTTCGGGTGTGACATTTGGTTCGCCGGTTATTCTCTCCCATAGTGCGTATGCACTTCCATTCCAATCCAATTCTGGGGGTATGCGGTATTGCACATTATTCCCTCGGGGAAAATGAAATATGTCGCTCAAAATTTCATGGTTGAGTTGGTACTCTCGGTTGAACATCCGAAAATGAGCGGCTCCCGTTAGGTGTGCGTCTGCATCTTCTCGAGTGTGATATGCGTAGGAACTCAAGAATTCCAACGTGAGAGCTTCATAAGTTGGTGTGTTCATCGTGCTAATAAAGCTTAGGACAGCTTTATTCAGCAAGCCTTCCATATGAGGTTGCAAGCCTAATTCTTGCAAGCAAGTGTTGTCGATGAACCGTGTTGATGTTAGCCCTCAGTGATGGAATTTTATGTACCTCTCTTTTTGAAGCTCACCGGCTTCTCCTTGTCGGAGCACGAGATGTCGCATGTCGGGTTCGGGTTGGTTGGCCATGAGTATTGAACTTGATAGAAAAATAATGTATATGTGGTAGAGAGATGGAAAGGGAGTAATAGTGATGAAACTAAGGATGGAAGGGGAGGGTTTATATAGATGGTTTTATGGAGTAAGAAATTTAATGGTGTTTATGGGAGAATTTTGAAATTTGGGAGGTTATGGAAGTTATGGGTGAGTGGAGTAAATGGGGTGGTGGGATTTTAATACAAATTTTTCGTGCATCAATGTTGTTCAATGGTCACGGTTTTGAAAAGCATGGGGGACAATGTCTGCCGCCCGTCACGTTCTCTCTGACGCTCGTCAGAGTCAAAGACACTCCCTGACGTTCGTCACATGCACTCTGACGTTCGTCAGGGTCAGGTCATGTTGGTCCCTTTGACTGCTTTGAACGCGTGCTCCACTAAAGTAATTAATTAATTTCAATTTTGAGAAGTGTATTGCAAGGGATTAGTAGCATATTGTATAGTTGGAAAAATGATATGGTAAATAAGAAGCAAATAAAGATGGTAACAAAAATAAAATAAAACATGATAATTATAATAGAAATTAAGAACAAATGAAAATAATAACAGAAATTGCAAAAAATGAATGCATACTTTGTAAATAGAAATAAATAAAATGGATATGAATAAAATTTTTAGGACCGAAAAGTAATATATTATTCGAAAATAATTAAAACCATAATGAGTTTGAGAATAATAATAATTAAAACCAATGAAAAACCCCCCCATACTAAGAACAAACAGTGTCCTCACTTGGGTGGTACAGAAAAACTATCAAGCATGAGGGCCTCCGGGAGGTGGTGCAGAAGCGTACAGATGTTAATAAATGTGGTAAAACTGCTCCGTGACGACGTCCATGAAATGAAAGAAGTCACGCCGAAGTATGCTGACATTTTCTTTAACAGTGTCGAGCTCGCCTCGGAGTGTGGTAACATCTGTCTGCAGAGTCTTGATCGTATGTGCACGATCAGGCATGGGTATGTCATCAGCCGTAGTAACAAGGGGTAGTGTAGGGTAATCTAAATGTGTATAATCATGGTAACCTGTGGGTGTAGATGGGTCGCTCTCCTCCCTCTCAGGGTCGTGTTCGTCTGTCTTCTCTAGGGGATATAGCCAATTTGTCTTGGTATAGACACTGGTATGCTCGGGGCTAGGCAATTTGAAGCAATAGACAGGGTTACGTTGGACAAGCAGCTGAAAGTGAGGTGGGTTACGGTTACCAATCAAAGAAATGTTAAAGAAAAAAGGGATGTCCATGGTATAATATCTGGCATACGGTGTAAGGCGCGACAGAGATGACCGTAGGGATAGGGCCTCAGCTATTATAGTGACTAGCCCACCGACACATATGGGGCCATGGGTACAATGAGCTATAGCTGACATGTTGGCTATCATGAATGATGCGCCAATGACTGGTCGGGTCTGAAAAGCACAATAAATGATGAACAACTCATCCCTAGAAACCGAGAGTTGATTAATAGGTTTTCCAAAAAATGTGAAAGCTAAAATGTGATGGAAATACCTAATAGCAGGGTTATGAATCTCGATGGCATCAAGGTGGTCGGGGTCCTCGGGATATTGGCCCTCTATGTCTCTCCAAAAGTGATTAAGCTCAAAGTTGAGGTACTCATCCGCCTGGGTTTCCATGTGGGCGTCTAAAGAGCTAGGGAATCCTAGCAGCTGAGCTAGACTGCGAACTGTAAACTGGTAGGTGAAACCGAACAATCTAAAGGACATCTGACCTCTACTACGCCCTAAGCCTTGTATGGGTTTATAGATGAGGGAGCTCAAGAACTCCAAGGTGAGGCGTTGGTGTGTATGGTGTTTATGGGCTAGGAACCCCTCCCATCCTATCTAGTTAAACATGAAATAGACACTTTCCCTGATTCCTAAGGCTGTCAAGGTGGGATCATGCACATACGTGGTCATACTCATCTGGCGCTGAGCCAGAATCTCATATCGTCTCTGCTGAGTCTCCAAGGCAAAAATGATAGTATCCATGAATTTTAGCTTGTAGGTTCTTGTGAATCGGTACTAAAATTTGGAAAAGAAAAATGCAAATAAGTAAAATATGTTGTGGGAGAAAGAAAGAAAAAGGAAAAAAAATCGGAAAGTAAAAATCAGAATGCAGAAATGAAAAAAAAAATAGAAAAAAAAAAGATAAAGATATTTGCGAGATAATAAATAAAATAAAAAATTATGGGCTGCCTCCCACACAATGCTTGTTTAATGTCATTAGCTTGACATTTGTTGTTAGACGTGAAATAGTTTTCAAATTGGTGCGGTAGCTCTAATAGCGTTAAGCTCGCGGTGTAATCCTTATTTTTGACGCTGTAATAATGTTTTAGGCGTTGGCCGCTCACTAAGAATGGATTCATGGATTTTACTTTGATTTCTATGGAACCACCAGGGAAAACTTTGGTTACTTCGAATGGTCCAGACCATCGTGAACGGAGTTTTCCAGGGAACAGTTTCAGACGAGAGTTGAATAGGAGTACGGCATCTCCTTCATTGAATTCTTTCCTTGAGATACGTTTGTCATGCCATTTTTTCGTCCTTTCTTTGTAGATCCTTGCATTTTCATATGCATCTAATCTTAGTTCTTCTAATTCATTTATGTCGAGGATCCTTTTCTCACCTGCCGCAGTGTAGCTTAGGTTTAAAGTTTTAATTGCCCAGTAAGCTTTGTGTTCAATTTCCACTGGCAGGTGGCATGATTTTCCATATATGAGTTTAAAGGGTGTCGTACCTATCGGTGTCTTGAATGCCATTCTGTAGGCCCATAATGTGTTAGGTAACTTAGCTGACCAATCCTTTCTTGAAGTGGCAACAGTTTTTTCCAGTATTTGTTTTATTTCTCGATTTGAGACTTCCACCTGTCCGCTTGTTTGGGGGTGGTATGGTGTTGCGACGCGGTGCCTCACCCCGTATTTGGTTAGGAGTTTATCAAAGATTCGTGATATGAAGTGGGAGCCACCGTCGCTAATAACTTGTTTGGGTACACCAAACCTTGGGAATATAATGGTTTTGAAGAGTTTAATCACGACTCTAGTATCGTTTGTTGGAGAAGATATTGCTTCAATCCATTTTGAAACATAATCTACAGCCACGAGTATATATTTGTTTCCGAATAAGGATGGAAATGGTCCCATGAAGTCGATTCCCCATACATCAAAGACTTCCACTTGTAGGATGCCAGTTTGCGGCATCTCATCACGTCTGGATATATTTCTGGTGTGTTGGAATCGGTCGCAGTTTAGGATGGTTGTGTGCACATCTTTCCACAAATTTGGCCAGTAGAAGCCAGACTGCAAAATTTTGCCACATGTCTTTGATGTGTTTGCATGACCTCCGTAAGGGGCATCATGACAATGATAAATAATGCTTTCTATTTCATTTTCCAGTACGCATCTTCGGAAAATACCGTCTGCACTCCTCTTGAATAGTAAAGGTTCATCCCAAAAGTAATGTTTCAAATCTTGAAAGAATTTCTTCTTCTGTTGATAAGTCATGTCAGGGGGTAGGATTTTGGCAGCTAAGTAATTTTCTATGTCCGCATACCATGGTATGGTTTGGATAGAGACCACGGTTTCTTGTATAGCATTATTTATTTGGTCTGGGCTTTCTCATGAATCTCTGTTAGCAGCTTGTGTGTCAAGTCCTAAGAGCAGTTGATTTGGATTTGATTCAGGCGGTTCTTTTCTGGCTTCTCCTAAGTCCATTTGAGCCATCTGACGTTCATACGGGAAGTCATCGTTATTAGGTACTTCTTCTGGTGTCAGCTGTTCCATTCGAGATAAATGGTCGGCTACCACGTTTTCGGTACCTTTTTTGTCTTTAATTTCTAGATCGAACTCTTGTAGAAGCAGAATCCATCTCAAAAGTCTCGGCTTTGAGTCTTGCTTGGTTAAGAGATATCTAATAGCTGTGTGGTCTGTATAGATGATTATTTTTGCGCCTACGAGGTAGGAGCGAAATTTGTCTAGTGCAAAGACTACGACTAAAAGTTCTTTTTCCGTTGTCGCATGAAGCTTCTTATCTCTTTGTTGTCCCAGGACTGCACCTACGACGTAATCACTTGCATCACACATGATTTCAAATGGAAGTCTCCAATCGGGTGGTTGCATGATTGGTGCGGATACAAGAGCTGTTTTAAGTTGGTTAAATGCCTTTAGGCATTTGTAATCAAAATAAAATTCAACGTCTTTCATAAGGAGGGTGGTTAGAGGTTTTGATATTTGCGAGAAATCTTTGATGAATCGTCGGTAGAAACCGGCGTGTCCTAAGAAACTGCATATTTCTCTTACTGTTTTAGGGGGTTGCAAGTTTTCTATGACTTCGATCTTAGCTTTATCGACTTCAATCCCCTTTTCGGACACAATGTGTCCTAGTACAATTCCTTGTTTGACCATAAAGTGGCACTTTTCCCAATTCAGAACGAGGTTAACTTTTACGCATCTCTCCAAAACTTTCTCCAAATTCACCAGACAATCTTCAAAACTCTCTCCACATACAGAGAAGTCGTCCATAAAGACCTCCATAATGTTGTCTATGAAATCAGCAAAGATTGCCATCATGCATCTCTGAAACGTGGCGGGAGCATTACATAATCCAAGCGACATTCGTCGGTAGGCGAAAGTTCCATAAGGATATGTGAATGTTGTTTTCTCTTGGTCATCGGGGTGAATAGGGATTTGAAAGAATCCGGAGTAACCGTCTAGATAACAGTAATGTGAGTGCTTAGCTAACCGTTCAAGCATTTGATCAATGAATGGTAGAGGGAAATGGTCCTTTCGAGTGGCCTTGTTTAGCTTCCTATAGTCAATACACATTCTAGCTCCACTTATAGTTCGTTCCGCTACAGCTTCGCCTACTTTGTTTGTTGTTACCGTTATACCACCTTTCTTTGGTACACAGTGGACTGGGCTTACCCATTGACTATCAGAGATGGGGTATATGATTCCAGCATTCAAAAGTTTTTTAACTTCATCTTTAACTACGGTACTCCATATTGGGTTAATTCTTCGTTGATGTTCTCTAGAAGATTTTCAGTCGTTCTCCAGCATAATACGATGCATGCATATGGAAGGGCTTATTCCTTTGAGATCTGTAATGTTGTATCCTAAGGCGGAGGGATATTTTCTTAAGACTTGTAATAATTTGTCTGTTTCTTGTTGTCCTAAGTCCGCGTTGACAATTACAGGTCGCTTTAACTCGGTGTCAAGGAATTCATATCTGAGGGTCTTAGGTAATGGCTTAAGATCCAATGTCGGTTTTCTTGGACAAGGCATGTGATCGGGTGTCAGAGCTAAGCATTCACTCAGATTATCGTCTCGGTATTCAGGACACCATTCGTTATCTTCGAATATAAGAGGTGTAGGAATCTTCATGGTTTTGGAACAAGGTATTGGTTCCCATTCAATTTCTCTTACGCATTCGTCAACGATGTCCACCAGATAACATGTGTCATCTATGGCGGGCACTTGTAAGAATTGTGTTAGAATAAACTCGACTTTCTCTTCACCTACTTCAAAGGTTAGTTTTCCCTTTTTTACATCTATGATAGCTCCAGCTGTGGCTAAGAATGGTCTTCCTAAGATGATAGGTGTACTTTCGTCTTCTCTTATATCCATGATTATGAAATCTGTAGGGATGTAAAATTGACCTATTCGTACGGGAACATTTTCTAAGATTCCTACTGGGTATTTGACGGAGCGATCCGCTAATTGAACTGACATCTTTATCGGTCTTAATTCACCCATTTCCAGTTTGTTGCATATGGATAAAGGCATAACGCTAATACTAGCGCCTAGATCACATAGGGCTTTGTCTATGACAAACTTACCTATATGGCATGGTATAGAGAAACTTCCGGGGTCTTTCAGCTTAGGAGGCATCTTGTTCTGGAAAATTGCGCTACATTCTGCTGTAAGCGTTACCGTTTCGTTATCTTCTAGCTTTTTATTGTTAGATAAGATTTCCTTGAGGAATTTGGCATAGGAGGGCATTTGAGTTATAGCTTCTGTGAAAGGAATTGTTATATTGAGTTGTTTCAGAAGTTCTACGAATTTTTTAAATTGCCCTACGTTCTTGGGTTTGGCTAATCTACCAGGAAAAGGGATCTGGGGTTTATAAGGCGGTGGAGGCACATAAGGTTTTTCTTTTTCTTTGGCCTCTCCTCCTTTATCTTCTTCATCTACCTCTGGTTTCTCTGGTTGATTCTCCTTCTCAGTTGACGTTCCAGCCTTTCGATACATACTTTGATTTGATAGTCTTGGGTCAGGAGGTCCATCTAACTCGGTTCCACTTCTTAATATGATGGCATGAGCATGCCCTTTTGGGTTAGGTTGTGGTTGACCGAGAAACGTATCAGCCGGTGCGGCTGTAGGTGCTTGTTGTTGAGCCACTTGAGATATTTGGGTTTCTAACATTTTATTGTGGGTGGCCAAAGCATCTATTTTGTTTGCTAATTGTTTTATCTGCTCATTAGTGTGTATGTTTTGAATTTGGACGTCTTTATTTGTTTGCGCTTGAGTAGCTATGAAGTTCTCCATCATCAGTTCTAAGTTTGATTTTTTAGGTGCACTAGGAGCATTTGCAAGAGCTTTATGATATCCAGGTGGTATGGCAGGTGCTTGGTTTGGAGCATACAACGCATTGGGGTTTTTATATGAGAAATTTGGGTGATTTTTCCATCCAGGGTTGTACGTGTTTGAGTAAGGGTTTCCTTGAGCATAATTCACTTGGTCAGCTGGAGTTCCTGCCAAGATCTTACATTCCGTGACAAGATGTCCAGGTACTCCGCATATTTCACAATTGGGAGTTATAGCAGCCACGGTGGCTGGAGGTATTACGGTCAAATTATCAATCTTTAGGGTGAGGGCATCTACCTTAGCGTGGACACTGTCTAGGTCGCTTATCTCATACATTCCTCCTTTTGTCGTTGCTTTCTCTGTAGTACCTTTGTCTGCGTGTCCTCTTTCACTTCCCCACTGATAGTGGTTTTGGGCCATACTTTCAATTAAAGCATAGGCAGCTGTGTAGGATTTGTCCATAAGTGCACCACCTGCGGCAGCGTCTATTGTTAATATTGTATTGTAGAGGAGACCATTATAGAAGGTTTGGATAATCAACCATTCTTCCAGGCCATGATGTGGGCATAGTCTCATCAGATCTTTGTATCTTTCCCAAGCATCAAAAAGGGATTCGTTCTCCTTTTGTCTAAAATCGCTTATCTGAGATCTTAGCATAGCTGTTTTGCTTGGTGGAAAATATCTCGCAAGAAAAACTTTCTTCAGCTCGTCCCATGTAGTGACTGAGTTTGTGGGTAGAGATTGGAGCCAAGCTCTTGCTCTGTCTCTTAGAGAGAAAGGGAAAAGACGAAGTCTTATTGCTTTTTGACTGACCCCATTGTTCTTGATTTTATCTGCGTATTGTAGAAATATTGATAGATGAAGATTAGGGTCTTCCATTGACCCACAAGAGAACTGGTTTTGTTGCACAGCGGATAACAAAGATGGTTTCAGTTCAAAGTTGTTAGCCTCGATCGGAGGGGTAGCAATGCTGTTATTTGGTTCATCTTGTGAGGGTATGGCATAGGATTTGAGTGGGCGCGGAGCAGGATTTGCAGCCATTTCTTCGGTTGGTGGAGAAATAGGAGGTTCGAGTGATTGACGAGGTTGAGTGTTATGCAAGAGATGGTATTCTTGAATGCGGCGTCTAAGTCTGAGATAACGCTCGATATCGTTGATTTGTATGTATAACGGCTCGTCTTGCGAATGAGTGTTTGGCATACAAAATTATAGAGGATAAGAAAAGAAATAGAGATAGAAAAGAAAGAGACAAGTTTTTGCTCTAGTCTCTACTGCGTAACAAAAGAGTAGCGATATCGACATAAATCAGTCCCCGACAACAGCGCCAAAAACTTGATCATGGGATTTGTACTTATGTATCCAATGATTCGGATTGCAAGTGCACAGTCTTGTCGAGTAGTTTTAAAAGATATCGAACCACAGATTCTGATGAATCAATCTACCGTTTTCTATTGTTACTATGTAAATCTAAAGCTAATGAATATTTGATTTGGGTTGTAGGGAAAACTAATCACTAAATTAAGTTGTATTTTAATAATCAATGAGCTTAATTACCAGTATGCAACAGTCTTACCTCGGGAACTAGCGACCTGTCGGGCGTCTTTATATTTTCAAAACAGTTTTCAGTAAAACCTATCTAGTTTAAAAACCCTCGTCTCACACTGTCGTTTTGTTGATCTAGGCTATGAAGTTAAGTCCTAACGTACGCTTCCGCCATCCCGCAGGAGTTAAAAACACTTTTTGGAAACTAAACAAAATCTTAATTAACTTTAAAGTGCTTCCGCTGTATTTTAAGCCAATGCCTAATTACCACTGTCCAGTTAAAAGATCTCAAACTTCCGCTTTGTTGATCCTAACCTCTATCTGTTTTTTACTTCCGTAACAAAACAATTTAATGATTTGAAAAATAGTAACTTAGGCCAGAAAAGAAAGTTTCGTAGTAAAAATAGTCCCGACTAAGTTACTCGTTCCCTCGGTTGATTGACTTTACATACCGGTATAAGATTTCTAGCCTGACATAATATTAAACCAAATCGCAGAATAATATAAAGGACAAACACAAATAAACATAATTATATTAATTAATAAGCAATAAAAATTTGTAAACATAAACCTGGAAATAACTCTGAAGACAGAAGCACTCCTGCACAAATTGTAGGCTTTGCTTCGATCGGAGAATATATTCAACGGTACATAAGAAAATAATGCTTAAAGAATAATTATGGAAATAAATAACTGGGAAAAGAAAATAATGCTGAAAAGAAATAATGCTGAAAATAATATTCTACTGAAAATAATATCTGCTTAATAAAATCTCTAAACTTTCCCGCCAAAAAGAAGAACCTTTTCTACTGTGGTCTCATGCTCTATTTATAGTGCTTGCTTGATTCGTTGCTTACGAAAATGTAGGAACGATTCACTTTTCTTCCTTGAGAAATAATAGGCCATTTAATTGTCACGTTCGTTGCTCTTTTGACTGAGTGGGTGAGAGAATGTAGGAACTCGTTGGATTATGCTTTGAACGTGTTTCTGTCCGTTGGATGAGGAGAAAGTGGAGTTGTAGGTTGTGACGTTCGTCACACGCAAGTGACTATCGTCACTTGGTCTTCATGGAGCGTGACGTTCGTCACGTCCTCTTGACGGTCGTCAGGGCTTGGTTGCATGTGGGCCACATGCTCACATGTGTAATGGGCTTTTGGGCTGTTTTCTTCTCCTTAGGCTCTTTTACTACTTTTTGCACCCTTTTTTCTTCATTTCTTCAAAAGTGTTCGGCTCAGTGCATATCTGCAAAAATAGAAAAATACCTGCATAATACTTATAAAATAATTTAATTCAGACTAAAGTATGAGAAATATTTGGTGTATATCAAGCCAGAAATATCACATATTTGTGTGTCATCATCAACCACTTTGGTCCATATACCAAGTGCTTCCATGCACAAAAGGGTCTCATAGTTGAGGGTAGGAGAACCTACTCTCACGAGATTAATCAAGTACACCCCTTGAATAATCATAACCCGATTCAATCCCTATACACTGAACATTCAGTTTACGCCTTTTATAATACTACTCACTTTTTCGTCACCTTTGTCATGATCAGCATGCATGATCACTCTTCACAAACATTGTCTCATTTTGTTTGATGCTTATAACATGCTCCCTTAGGATGATAGTTTCCTCTTCTTTAAGATGCGAACTAATTAGACCTTAGGTTGGAACCCATGCATGACAACATTAGGGTTTTTCCTAGTCTCCCTCTTAACCTTTTTTCTTTTGTAATTAAAACTTATCATTCACAAATCAAAAACCCAAAAACATTTAATCATTATTCAAACTCATTTTAAAACTCTCAAAACACTCAACCAATCAAAACTTCCCCAAAAGGCATGTTATCTATGTTCTACCACGATACTGGCCGTGCCTATTGTTAGAACGCGTGCGTTAACGTCACCCACTAAAAAACACCAACAAACCAACATTTTCTAGATGAACTACGGTGTTCTGATTCCTTCAATGGATACGTAGGAAAAGGGTTACGAGACCCTCATGAACGCAATAATAAAAAACCATTTCTTTCCCCTTGAGCAAGTATAGTTATAGATAAACACACCCTTAGAAGCAAACAAACAAAATGGACCCCATTGAGTACAACAGATATGAGGGGTGCTAATACCTACCCCTCGTATAACTGACTCCCTTACCCTTTCTCTTGGTCGCAAGACCATCTTATCCATCCCCTTGTGATTATCTCGATATTTCCCCTTCCTTCGGGATAAATAAAGTTCGGTGGCGGCTCTGTGTTTTCTGCCAATAGCTTCAGCCATGAGTATTCCACGTCTCAACAGTCAAATGACCAAGTCCTCCCCATTTTGAGAGCATGGCATTCACCATGGAGATTTAGAGGTCACCACACGTTAAAGTTTACTGCAGTTAAATTGGGCCTTGGCTTGGTCTTGCACTTCTTCGTTTTTCCTCCTATTCCTCCTCACCCTAATTCAGTAGCTTCGACCACCTTTTTTGATTTTAGTTTTAATTATAAATAGGTCTTTTGGTTACTATTTTGGGGTATCCATCCTTAGCACAACCTTAGGCATAAATTTACTGATTAAAAGCTATAACTCATCATATCAAGGGGTTATAGCACTATTCGAGCCTTTGTTGTTGTTGACTTTGGAGCTTTTTCATCTGAAGTATTTTAATCTTGCCGCCATTTTATATTTCGTTGAATTTTTATTTCAAGTTATTTCCAGTTGTAATAGATTAAAGCCTCTTATTGGTGCAAGTTCTTATTTTATTCAGCACTTTATGCTTTATTTATCTTGCCTCTACTCTCCCGTCTTATTTACCTCGCTTTTATTTACTTGCCTTTACTTTCCTTGCAACTTATATTTCGAAAACCTTTTTTTACCAAATCTACCATTATGTTTAATCATGTATCCCAGTCATGGCTAATTTACCGTAACTATGTCCGGCTAATTTGTTAATGCTAGGACATGAAGATCATCATTTGATGGTATCTTGTAGGTTATTTCTTTAGGACTTCAATTGTGGGCTGTTTTGGTTTTAATGCAATTTTTCCGTGCTTAATTTTAATCTATCACTACGGAAAGGGAGTAATGAAAACGTTAGGTAAGATTAAAAGTCATCTGACACTAAATATAAAATTGGTTTATTTTTGTTTAATAAATACCACAAAAGCATTTTATTAATTAATTAGGAAAGTCTAATATCTCTAGAAAGTGATTTTAAAACTATTTATGAACCCACATGTTTATAGGTTTAGGATCTGGTCACCTAAGCGGAAGCATGGATCCCTTTTAAGTTAAACTTTCTAGCCTAAATTACTTTTCATCAGAGCAAAAGAATTTAATTTCTTAAAATAGTTTTTACTACTTTTACGCATAAAGTGCCTACCCTTGTGATAGCGGATGGTGTAGTTTAGAGAGTAAAATTTGGTTCTGAATACGTGAAAGCGACAACTCCAGTTTAATTAATTCTTTTAAGGTATAAAATATTGCCTCGTTAGAAATCCTATTTAGAAATAATAAGTTTACCATTAATTGATGAGAATCACATTCTAGCATCACTTATCCGAGTTTATTTTCTTTCTATTCTTAATTCATCCGCATTCGAATTGTTATCACTATTAGTTCAAGTTTATTATTATTCTTCCTTGATTTCACAACTCAAAACACTTAATTTCATCCTCCATAGATAAAAAACATAGCAATAGATAACGATAGCTTGACTATTAGGTCTCTGTGGGTTGAACACTCTTTATATTAATTTTACACTTTTCGTGCACTTGCGAAATACCCTATCAAGTTTTTGGCGCCGATGTCCGAGACCAATTACGTCAAATATCATAACCCTGTTATTACACCGTTTAGATTAAGGCACACCTCTAGATGGATTACCCAATTTTTTCTATAATAATCAATATTTTGAGCGACCATAATATCCTTATAAGTCAAACCTCAAAATATTAGTAGCGAACTTTGCTAACACGCAAACCCTCCTTACGCCAAAACTGGCTTTAGACAGCGCTCTATAGGCAACTCTTTTTTCCCAAAGTGCTTCTATAAGTTAAAAAAAATTTAAAACTTCAGAACAAGCACTGCTAAAGGCTTACTTTAGAAAGCACTTCACAAAATCGCTGCTATAGGCCTGTTAGACAGCACTGTATAGGCAACGATTTTTTCCTAAAGCGCTGCTATAAGTTTAAAAAAATAAAAAATATTTTTTTTAGAAAAAGCGCTGCTAAAGGCTAACTTTATAAAGCGCTTCTGAAAAGCGTTACTAAAGGCCATTATTTAGAAAGCGTTATAACAATACCTCAGAAAGTGCTTTTTATTAAAAAGCGCTGCCTAAAGGCAATACATAAGGCACCGCTTCAAAAAGCGCTACCTTAGGTCATTAATTTCTAAATAGTTACGAAATACCTAAAATTTCTAAACATTCTGAAACAAATCTGGTTTCCTCCACCCTAAGCCTTCACCGAAAACTACTCTGGTTTCCCTCCGACTGTGCCTTCGTTTCCTCCACCCTCCTCCTCCTCTTCCGTTTGCTCCACCCTCCTCCTGTGGTTTCTGGTCTGTTTCATCCACCCTCCTCCTTCGCTCGGCCCTTCACCTTCGACTCTAGTTTCCTCCACACTCTGCCTCTGGTTCCAAGAATCCAAGCTCACATTAGGTTAGCTTCTAGTTTACATAATTTACTCGTAAATCGAAAAGTAGGGTTTAAGAATTTATCAATTTATTTTGATTTGGGTGATAATCAATTTTGTGAAGTTGATATTGATGACATTGTTAGGGTTTTAGTTTTGAAGTTGATATTGATGACATTGTTAGGGTTTTAGTGTTGAAGTTGATATTGATGACATTGTTAGTGTTTTAGTGTTGAAGTTGATAATATTGATGTTTGTTTAAATGATGAGATGATGATATTTGTTTGTAGCATGATTGTTGTTGGCATAAGTATATGAGTTTTTAATATACAAATTGATTTGTCTTAGATACCATTATTGTTTATGAATGAAACTTTGAAAATTAGTTGAAATCTTTGAATAAATTTTTGTTTGTATCATGGTCTTTATTGGTATAAATTTGTGAATTTCTAATGGTGGGTTATATCGGATTCTTGATTTAGATGCGGTTTTGTTTGAGTCTATTTTGAAGGTTTTGATGACATCTTTTGTGTTATATCGTTTGGTTTCAAATGATAATTTTGGTTGTAATGTTGGTTGCTTTCCCGTTTTATTTTGAACATATTTGAATGGAATTAGTGAACCTAATTGTTTATGTATAGTTTCTGCCCATTTTGTCATGTGTCAGTTAGTCGGTATGGGTAGCTCGGTCTGATGTGTTCTTGTAGTATGTGTATGCCTATTGACATTAACTATTCTTGTTCAATAACTTGCAGCTTCAAAAGATACCTACACTTATAAAAATAGTTGGTGAAAGAAGATTTATCCTATAAAGACTTGAGGTAAGAACTATATTACATCTTAGAAACTTTATATATAGATATAGTTATGTGTTTGTTTTGATCTTACTTATTATTTTAAGTATTCAAGACAAATATGATTGATCAATTAATTAAAATGATGTATGTCTTTTTTTTTACATTATTTTAATTTTAACTATACTATATTTTAGTGTGTTTATTTATATATGAAGAAATTATATATTATTCATTATTTTTTGGGGGTGTTTAAGACAAATTCATGTTTGATTACAACCATGAACATTGTGGACATCCATTCTATATTATGAATGGATGTTGTTAGCGTGATTCTGTTAAACTAGTTAACTTCAAGATATTATGAAGATTTTAGGGCGCATGTAATCCACTCTCCTAAAATGAAATATTTTTGTAGCAATATAACTGGAAATGTTAATTGAATATATAGTCAAATTGGATTCATCAAACTCAATTTTCTATGACTTATAGGTTTATGTCCTATGACCTTAGTAAAACCATGGATAAAAAATGAATGTCTTCCAATCGATTGTCAAAAGAGTACGAGAATGGGGTATCATAATTCATTAAGTATGATGTTGAACACACCGAAGACCCCAGTCAAATGAAATTTCCTTGCTTAGGTTGCTATTATGGAAGTCAGGTTAATGCACTTGGGTTGAAATCGCATTTACTGAGGAATGGAATTGATCGAAGTTATACATGGTTGATATTACATGGTGAGAGAAGTAACAAGAATTTTGAACCGGGGGATAGTGAAACCTATGCTTTAAACGAAAATGGCACTGATACATACGATTGTGATCGAGTCGAAGAGATTGCAGAAGCACTTGAATAAGATGTTCAGGATTGTCCCAAAATGTTTGAGAGTTTGGTAAGTGTTGTACCCCAATTTTTACCCCTAAGATTCCCCTATCATATCATATCAACTCGATCATAACAAGATCACATTAGGGTTGGTTCTTCCTATTTTGTCTCCAAGAATTAATTACCAAGCCTTCATTTCCCAATCCAAACTCTAAACCACCACTAATCCCAAGCCTAAACTTTATAATTAGAGCCCTCATTTCATTCAAATCTCAAGCTTTTGATAGTCAAATTCACCTTGCTAAAAAATCTCTCAATTTTCTCCATCTACCAAATTCACTCAAAGCTCCATTTTCAAAAAAAGTTAGAAAGCTTTGCATTGAAGCTTACTAATATTTGAGCTAAACCTTCATCCAAACATTTTTCTTCATCAATTCTCTACATCCAAGTTTGGGAAATTGATTCTTGGGGCTGAATTGAAGCAAATTCTTGAAGTTGTTTTGATAATTCTCTAGATCTACCTTTGGTAAGTTGGATTTTTCATCTTTCACAATGTGATCTCTTATTGACATTTGGTTTTGATTCATTGAGCATTTTTTTGTGATTCCATTGGTGCTATTTTCTCATAATTTGATGGAATTTTCATGCTCAATAAAATCCATGATCATAAGGTGTTTGATGGAAAGTTTGAACAAGAATTTGGCCTTTTGAAATGCTAATTTTATGATTTTAACAAGGTGCAATCAATTGCTGTAATAGTGCAATCGATTGTCACAAAAGATTTTTATGTTTTTTTGAAAAAATACACTGATGCAATCGATTGCTGTCAGAGCGCAATCGATTATAACAGTGTCAAAATGCTTTTTCTGCCTTGTTTTGGGGCTATTTTGATCCATCTATCTTTTTCTACTCACTCCTTTTGATTGTTGATTTGGATTGCAATTTTAAATGTCCAATTTCTCTTTAAATTCAATGGACTTTGGGTGTAGAAAAAGTTGGATAAATGTTCATTAATTAAAATATACCAAAGAGTGAATTATTTAATTCAATTTTGGTGCTTTGGATTAATGATATGTTTAGTACTTTAATCCATTGCGGTGAGTGATTGAATTTAAAGATGAAATAAATTTGAGGTAGTGATCCAAATTAGCTTATCAATCCCCTCCCTCTTCATCTTATCCCTTTCTTTTTTATTTGTGCTGCATGTTAAGGGATAATGATCTCTTTATCATTTATCCAAAAATAAATTACATAGATTTCTACTGACCGGCCTCAAAATAGGTGCAACTACTACATAATTCCACTTACGATTGCTTAACATAGCGCTAAATTTTATCCCGATTTGAGGAAATGACCATTCGTGGCCCAAACCTATGTTTGTAAGCCCAAGCATATTAATTTGAACCATTTGATCCTATAACATTGAGATTCATTGTTAGGATGCTTTGGTTCTATCAATCCTCCAATGGATCTTCATCAATTTTGGTCAACGCGGATCACTTAAACATTATTGATCATTAAATGTTTCCTTGAGGATTATTAAATGGATGATATACTTGACAAAAAGTAAATGCAACTTGTTGTTGAAAGGCTTTGGTTCTACCAATCCTCTAATGAGTTCCAAATGCAAGTTTCAAGATGGTCATCTAACTAACCATTAACTTCTAACAATTGACTTTATTTTATGCTTTTATCTTATGCTTAACTTTATGTACCATTTACTTTAGCATTTACATTTCATGCTGTTTTCATCTTTGCTCACTTAAGCATTTACTTTTATGTCATTTTTATTTTGCTCCCTTGAGCTTTTTTTTCTTTATTTTTGCAGATACTTAATAATTAACATGAACCATAAAAAACATTAATGATACTTGGACTATTTGGTTACTATCCTTGGCATTATGGAGTATTGGACTTCTTGGACTTAGGATTAGAGACCTTGGCCTATGTTGGATACCTTGTGACCTTAATTAATGTTTTGTCTAGAGTTATTGGGGTTTACCTCAAGACATTAGGTTGCTTGTTTATTTTGTGTGCAGGTTATCATGATTACTTACTTTGTATGTAATATAGAATTCACCCGTATACAGCCGTTACTTTTCCCAATTTTTGTGAAGACTTAATACATTAAAGTTTGGTTTTCTCAAGAGGTCTAGTATTTTTGCTTGCTTGGTTTCAATCCAAAGAATGGGAATTCTATCTTGACTCATAATGTCAAGTGCTGGCTTCTTGTTTGGTTAGATAGTTCTTCTCCTTAGCTTTTACCTTATGCTTTTGGATAGTCCCTTCATCTCCTCCCATCTTCTTTAATTTCAAAAATCTTCTCCCTCCTTTTGAAAACTCTTGTTGTTTCTAAACTTGAACCACTTTCATAATAAACTTGGACTTAGGTCCATGCATTTTCAAAATAATTTTCATAAATAAACTTCAATCAACTTAATAATACTTTGACATTTTTGTTAGAAGACTAAACGTCAATCAATCTCATTCAAACCATTTGGCCACTTTGGCTTTTGTTTTAAAAAACTTTTCTCAAAAGATTGGACTCTTGTAATTCCTTGTAGTGATGCAAACAACTA
Organism: Vicia faba; assembly: GCA_948472305.1. NCBI lineage: Eukaryota > Viridiplantae > Streptophyta > Magnoliopsida > Fabales > Fabaceae > Vicia > Vicia faba. The sequence continues at coordinate 985,863,653 of OX451739.1, forward strand.
TACTTCTATGATATGTAGTGAAGTGAGATATTTTCCACTTGGGTGTTGAGTGAGGCATTGTTGATTTTAAAATCCAAGCCATATCCTCCACTTTGAGATGATGCAAATTCTCCTTTCTCATGATTGTGGGTAGTAAGTATGTTTTCCAAACGGACAATGACGATGATATCTTATCTCATAAAATCAACCAACACACCTGTGTTTTAAAATTTTAAAATAGGAACTACGTGTACCCTGATCCCCTATTGCACATAAGGTGGTATGTAGGCACTAAAGATTCGCAACCGCGGCGGGTGCAAAAATCATTAAAAAAATATTTCTTTTCTCGCCTCCACCATCCATTTTTTATACAATATTTTATAGCCAAAATATACAAATTTTACAAAGAGGTTCCTGTAGAGTATCATGGATGTTTAGGGTGCTAATACCTTCCATTTGCATAACCGACCCCCTTACCTTGAATCTTTCCCCCCTCTTTTTGGGTTATTCGCTCTTTTCCAATTCTTTAGAAACAATAAAGCACGGTGGCGATTTTCATTTTGATCTGTAAAAGTCAAGTCAATCCAATGGTTATTCTTAACATTTCTACCGCTACAATAATCGACACAGAGACACCATTGTATAAAAGTTGCAAGAAATTCATAAGATTGTATGCGGTATTAAAGTCGTATAACTTAAAGGAGGGAAATGGATGATCAGATAAAAGTTTAATAAGTTATTAGCCCTTATGAAAGATATGCTTCCAGAGGATAATGTTCTTCCTAATCGAACCTATTAGGCTAAAAAAATGTTGTGCTCTATTGGCATGAGCTATGATAAGAAACATGCTTGTCTAAATGATTTTATTTTGTTTCGAAATGAATATGCATCGTTAAATGAGTGCCCTAAATACGGTGTCTCTTGATATAAGAAAAAACTGTCTCTAGATAAAGTCTTATAGTATTTTTCTATAATTCAGAGATTTAGACGCATGTTTCATAGTGAAACCGATGCAAAAACACTTGACTTGGCATGCAGATGAAATAATTATTGATCGAAAGTTTCGACATCCGACAAATTCACCACAATGGATGAAAATTGATAATGATTATCCTAATTTAGAAGCAAGAAACCTTCGCTTGGAATTATCTACTGATGGAATGAACTCACATGGTCTTTAAATTATCTTACACACCGCATGGCCTATAATTATTATGGTTTATAACCTACCTCCATGGCTTTGTATGAAGCATAAGTACATGATATTATCTATGTTAATTTTTGGGCCTAAACAACCAGGGAATGAAATAGACGTATACTTGGCACCTTTGATCGAAGATTTAAAGATTTTGTGGGAGAATAGTATGGAGGTTTATAATGGATATAAGAAATAATGTTTCAATTAAAGGGCGATGTTGTTTGGCATAATTATGATTTTCGAGCATACGGAAATATATCAGGGTATAACATTAAAGGTCAATGTGTGTCTCCTGTTTGTGAAGATGAAACAAATACGACACAATTAAAATTTTGTCAGAAGAATGTCTTTATCCATCATTGTAGGTTCTTAAATTCTAATCATCACTATCATGGGTGGAGAAAAGCATTCAATGGAAATCCAGAACCCCGTAGAGCTCCACCTACATTGACAATTGACCAAAATTTTGAAAAGGTGAAAGATGTGAGTACTCAGTTTGGCAAGCCTTTTGCACATACGCTTGTCAAAGGTGGGTGGAAGAAGAGGTCTTTTTTTTTGAATTTCCTTATTAAAATTCGTTGTATGTAAGACATTTTCTTGATGTTATGCATATTGAAAGAAATGTATTTGAAAGTGTTATTGGTACGTTACTCAATATAAAAGGGTAGTCTAAGGATGCCTTAAAGCAAAAGAGGAATTGATAGTGATGGGAATAAGAAATGAGTTAGGACCATTGAAGAAAGGAAGACAAACATATCTACCACATGCTGCTTATTCTCTATCTAGAAAGGAGAAAAAAACATTGTGTAAGTTTCTAAGTGAAGTTAAAGTTCCATAAGGATACTCTTCAGATATTAGAAGACTTGTGCCTATGAAAGACCTCAAGTTAAAGAGTTTAAAGACACACAATTTCCATGTTATAATGGAACATTTTCTACCAATAGGTATACATTCTATTTTTCCAAAAAAAGTAAGAAGCGCCATAACTAAATTGTGTTTTTTTCTTCATGTCAATTTGTAGTAAGGTGATCGATCTTGATATCTTACCAACATTGCTAAAAGAATTAGTTATTACTTTGTGTGAGCTTGAAATATATTTTCCTCCATCATTTTTTGACATAATAGTACATCTAGTTGTTCATCTTGTGAAAGAGATACAAATTTGTGGACCAACTTATTGAGATGGATGTACCCTGCTGAATGTTATATGAAAATATTAAAAGGGTATGTGAAAAACCGAAGTCGTCTAAAGATTTGTATTGTTGAACGATACATTGTTGAAGAAGATATTGAGTTTTGTACTGAATATTTGTCCAATGTTCAATCCAATGGACTCCCCAAATCTCATTTTTTTATAAAAAAGAAGGAAAAAAGTTAATTGGAAACAAAATTATGACAATATCAAGGGATGAACGGGATCAAGTGCATTTGTATGTTCTGCATAATGACAACGAGGTTGAGCCGTGTGTTAAAATTCACAAGGATGAACTTAAAAGTTTTATTTAGATCCTGCTTTAATAACAGAAAGGTTGAGATGTTTAGCATATTGTCCAATTTTGAATGTGTTTTCTTATAGCGCACATGCAACTAATGGATACATATTTTATACCATAGAGCAAGATGATAAAAGTACTATGCAAAATAGTGGTGCCATCGTGGTATCTGAAGCAATGCACATTTCAAGTATGAAGGATTTAAACCCCAAATATGCAAATCTGTCATATTTTAGGGTTATCGAGCACATTTGGGTGTTTGATTATGAGAAGTTTCAGATTCTTATCTTTGATTGCAAGTGGGTACATAATAGTGGCATACGAATGGATAAGTCAGGATTTTTACAAGTGGATCTTAATAGGGTGGGGTACAAATATGAGCCTTTTATTCTAGCCTCTCAAGTTAAACAAGTGTTCTATGTCACTGATTTGACAAGTATAAATGGTCTATACTTCTTTTATCTAACAAAGTGGTTGATGATAACAATGTAGATCAAGGTGATATTGATGTTGAGAATAACTCATATATTAGAGAGAATGAATTGTATATTAGAAATGAACAAGATGATAATATTATAGCGAATGAATCATATATTAGAAATTATCATAATGAGGGAATTTGGATCAATCCATTCGTCCGCGTTGTTATGAGACAAGTAATTTATGTTCCAACTAAGAAAAGAAATAGATGTTAGTGAAAAGGGTACTAGTAAAATGTTGTATATTATGTCATTCAATAAATTTACATATTTTTTCGTTCAATAAAATTATATATTCTGTCATTCAATAAAATTATATATTTGTCATTTAACATATTCAATGAATTATGGAATTTTATATTGTGTTTATGTTTTTATTTATTACAGGTCAAATGGATAGTAACGAGGAAAACTCACATGATGCTTCTGATAATAATGGAAATGAATCAATTCATGATATGGAAAATGAAATTACACGAGGAATAACTATTATGAAGGGAATCATTCGGGCAAGGGATAAAGGAATAAAATATGACGTACATTGGAATCTAGATAACCAAAAAATTGAGACTCACGGTGTAATGTTGACAAGTTACATTGGTTCCCTTGTAAGAAGGGAAATTCCAATCACTTGTAATAATTGGAGAAATCGAGATTTGAAACCCGCTAAAGACAAAATATGGAGTGAGATACAGGTACCATATGTGATGTTATTTTTTTTGTTGACGATTATGTCTTTAAATTACTTATACTAAAACACTTTATGTATGTCTTTTAATAGTGGTCTTTTAACATTGATGATGACCGAAAAACATATTGTCTTCAATTAGCCGGAAAAAGACGCTGAAGGAAATTTTATTGAAGCAGAACTTCCAAAGGAGTATGCAAACTTGGTTTCAGCTAAATAATGGGAAACTTTTAAATCTAAACAAAGAACCATAGATTTCCAGAATGTGAGTGACATAAATCGCCAACGAGCATCAATTCCCGCGTATCCATACAAAAAAGGGCGTATGAAATATGCATTCTTAAAGCAAAGAATAGAAAGTATATATAAATGCTATGATAAACTTGTTCATCATGTGTTATAAATTATCTTATTATTTATCTTAATGTGTAATTAGAAGAGGAGAAAAGTGAAGAAACGTCTCTTTTGGCATATGTTATGTGGAACGCGGCTCATATCAGTAAGGATGGAGTTGTTAAGGAAGATGTTCAACAAGTTTTTGAGCAATGTGTAAGTATAACATTATTTCATTAATTAAATCAAAATTTTATTAACATATAATATTTTTGCTTTTTAATCACCGCTAATATTTTCGATATGCATATGAATTTCAGGAGAATCTCTCAGTCTTTATCTCTAGCTGAAGACCACGATTGCAGGAGCTTACTAAGTCGAGTATTAAATGCTCGCGAGCATTCCAGTTGTGTGAGGGGTAAGTGATTTGGGATCACTCAAACATCCTTGGGTAAGAAACCAAAGAGTAAAAGTCTTAGAAATAAACAAGTGATTAAAGAGTTGGAAAAATTAAAAGCTCAAGTTCTTGACTTGGAAAAGGATAAAGAAAGATCTATGTCATAAGGGAGAGGTTCAAGGTTTAAAGATACTAGCGACAAAGATAATATCAATTGTAATTTTCAATAGAAAATTCCCAAGGTAATTAAATATATTATTATGAAATTAAATTAGCACAATTTTTTTAATTTACATATTGTTGTACCCTAAAATTTACCCTCTTTATTTTCTATCTCTAATTGGCTTATACTTTGTTAACATGCACATATATGCATATCATTGTATATGTGCTCATGGGATCAAGGTATCTTGGTTAACACAACAAAGCTCCCATATTTGATCAAAGCATGTCGAGTTGTGGAAAATTTGGGGGTTTTCGGTGTATTTTAAACAGTGTGAATGGGAAACAATGTTTTAGCTGATTGGACATTGGAAATTCATATCTCCCGTTTGGAAAGGTGTTTTGGATTGACTCTTGAGGTTTTCAAACCGTCTCGACATTCTCTTTAATTTTTGTGTTCGGAGAAAAAGCTAAATCTCGAAGGAAGGTCTCAGAATACGCCACTCTTTTGGGAGTTATACAGTGAAAAAACACAAAGGAAAAGTGGGTTGAACAGTTATTTTGTATGCACTAAAAATTCATAACTTTCGGATGGAAGGTCGTATGCACGCGGTTCTGATTGCCAAAATTCCGTATCGATGTCATCTTGATGTCATCTTTAGAGGCTAAAAGCTGATTCATGAAGGAAGAACCCATGAATTTTGAGTTTTTGAAGACGTGTTTGTTCTGAACCCGAATTCATTTGTATTAATGTTTGGTACGGTAAAAATTATAACTAGGTTGATTATTATTGTATTGAGATGGGTCTGGTGGCATTGGTTCATAAATTTTGTCTACTACAAATTATCTTCAGATGCTAAAATAAACGGTATCATGAAGGCCTTCGTTTTTAGTCCATACCATGCACAACACATTGAAAATCCTGAACCGAGAAATATTTTCATCTGAGATGAAACTTCAAAAAATCATAACTAAATCACTGCTTATCCAGTTGAGCCTGTTCTTTTGACAACACGTCACACATTTTATTCTCTACATTTCCTATTTAATGGAGGAATCGAGATTTCATAGAAATGATGACATGGCACTTTATGGTCGTGTCGGGCTTACGCTTTCAAGTCAAGGCCAGATCCAATTGAACATCCAAGGCCCATGTATATAATCTCAAATATGATTTTTTGTAAGAGAGAGCTCTCACAATTCAAAAATAAACATAAACACTAAAATCTTTTCTCTCAATTCTCTCAAAGATCAAATTAAAGTTCTATAACTTTTTTCGTCAAGAACACAACAACAATTTCATCAAGATTTGAAAGTCAAATATCAAGAGCAATTCTTCTCCGATCATTAATCTATTTGTTGCGATCTTTATACCTAAGCCTCATCTTCACTTATATCGGTGAGCTTTCTTGAATTAAGTACTTTTGAAATAAGTGATTATTTGAGAAGCACTATTTTGATCAAGTATGAATTGAATCTAGGTTGAATTTTGAATTGAGAATATAGATCTAAGCCTAAAATTGTGATTTGATTTGATCATCAAGTGTAAATCAAGAATCAGATAGTTGAATTAAGTGCTTATTGAATTAAGTCAATTTACTTGAAAGTGTTTAGTTAATGAACAAATTGATGAGGTTGTATGAATTTTAATTATTGATCTTAATTCATCATGCAAATATTGAATCTAGACCTTGAATTATGCAAAATCATTTGTTGAATGTGTGAAGATTTTATGTTTGATCAAATGCCCAAACCATGAGCCAAATATCAAAAAACTGTTTTCTGCATGAAGGTAACCGGTTACCCGGTTTTGGTAACCGGTTACCCCACTTACAATAGCGTTTCCCATCTTTTTTGGCTTGTGTAACCGGTTAACCAATTATGGTAATCGGTTACCTCAAGTCAGTAGCTATTTTCCTAAATTTTTGAGTTAGGGTAACTGGTTACCCAAATTCTGGTAACCGGGTTCCCAGACCAAAAATTAGCAACTTCCTTTTTTTATTTTGTTTTATTTTTCATTGTGTTTTCTCTTTCGGCTTAGTTTTTTCTTGTTATTTTTTATATGTGTGTTGATTGTGCAAGGACTCAAACTAAAGGATTCTCATGATGATATTAATTTGTAATCCACTTTATTTGGGGAACACGAATTCAATATTACTCTTGATTCGTGTTTCGCTTTATTTGCGAGATACATATGCGATTCAGACAAGCTTATGCTTTGACCATCATGATTTGAGGAATATATATGATTGTTGTGTTTTTGTCTAGACTATATTTTCACGCATGATAACTTTTGTGATGATGTCTGATGCATACTATTTGTGATTTATTTTCACACCGTTGCTTTAAGGCTTATGCTGAACGTCCGATTTCTGACTTGCTTTGTTTGTTGATGCTAGCTCACTTGAATTTTTACGAGCTTCTTATATTTTATTTCTTTCTTGCTACAGATTGTTATCTGTTTGGTATTTCATCTATTCCTTTTTACTACATCTGCACTTTACCGCTTTCCTTGCCATGAGAAGTAGGGTAGAGACGTATGACGGTGATTTCGTTGCTGATCATGTCAAGAATCCCTCTAGTTTATTTGAAGACCCAGTTAGGGAAATTTCGAATTATGTGCATTATGTGTGCTACTTGTGCTTGTTTAAAATCCTACCTTTGAAGTAGGTATTTGAAACAACCGGATGAACAAATAATTGAGATGAAATAAATGAAGTCGCCATCAAACGTTTTTTATCCCAAAGGAAGGGAAAGGTAAACATCGAGTAAACCTGAGAAGGATGAAATCAAGATCAAAAGACTGAGAGATACGAGTAAGGGAGTCTGTTACGTGAGGGGAAGGTATTAGCACCCCTCACGTCCTAGTACTCTATGGCATCCACTCTTGTTGTTCTAATCTATGGGTGTGTAAAATCTATATCTAACCTGCACGGGGAATGCATGCAAAATAAAAGAGAAAATAATGTAGGGAAAATAAAGTTGTGCTTGTTCGGGCCCTAACCCAATGCCTACGTATCTCTTTTAAGGAATTAGAGCAGTCGTAGTTCGGCTCACATATTTTGGTTTGTTTCTGTTTTTTAATGAACAATGCTAAATTCAATCATTCCACCGCTACTCGACCATTGGAGAGTCACACATCTATAGTGGAATAGAAATAACATGCTCTCACATAAATAGGTGTTTTCAAAAGAAAAAGTTCCCGAAGGCGGATGATTTCACGTTTGTGACTCTTACCAAGTAGACATGGTGCAACCCGACCCTTAGGGAATTACGCGTCATATTGTATAGAGTGGAAGTAACATATCCTTTTTAAAGTCAATGAAATGCCTACGAGCGAGAAAAAGATTTGAATTGGTTGATATATTTTACCTTAAAGAAGGATTTGAAAATTGTTAGATGTTTTATGAATTATTTAAGAAAAGAGTTTTAGTCTTAATGCAAGGATGCCAAAGAAAGAAAAACAACTAAGGGATACTATTCTAAATCTATCCCTAATGTTATCATACAATGATTGATCCTACGGTTGAGGATGAAAAGGGAGATCTCTACCCTATGTTAGCATTCATGGATACCTATCCTGATATCTAGATCGAAAACTACTCTAATCGAGCGATCCTAAGGGATGTAAAGTACATAAAAAAAATAAGCAAACAAGTGCTTTGCCAAAAGCACACAAACATAAGTAGCACATACTGACTCAAAGGGATTGGGGAAATAAGAGAAATGCTTTAGCTAAGGGGAGCATATCATCTGAAGTAAACAGGCGGGTAGCAAAGTATCAACAATGGCCATTGCAAACTCCTGACAAAGTGTGGGGGTTGATTGCGAACCCTTCTCCACATGACCGACTCGATACATAAGATCTGCATGACTCTGAAGCATCGACGTACAACATGAGCTAAGAATGACACAAACTAAAATGTTCGGGGGGTCGATTACGGACCCTCCCCGCTTGCCTCCTTTTGAGGACTTTTTATCTGTAATATAATGCGGACACAGATGTAAACATACGTGTGGAATACCTACTTTAAGGGTAGGATTTTAAACAAACACAAATAGCATACAAAAAGCGGTGCCTGCTACAGGAATTTAAACAACGACTTCGAGCACACGCTCTTTATTTCCTACTTCTCATGATATCTATAATGAATTAAAGTTCCCACTTCTCATGATATCTAGAAGGCGGTGAATGCTGAAATGAAGTAAACAGGAGAAAATATCAAACAAACAAAAGTTCGTAGCGCCGCAAGCAAAATAAGAGAAACCCGAAAAACTTTGAGTAAGCTTCACCAAGAAAAGAAAAGTGTAAGAGATCAAATTCCTAGAATAAGTCTCAAAGCATCATCGATGTGAAACTAAATCACAATCGAAATCTCAAGCATATCCGCGTATTGCACAATAAACCTGCATAAGACTCAAATCTTAACAAGCAAATGTGAATTACCAATATCAAGTAATCGAATAATTGAGATTTAATTCCTAAAATCAAATAAAAAAAGTCTAACAAATTATTGATTTTATTATTTTTATAATGTGGAAAAAAGTTTTAAAAAAATCTAAACAATTCACAAAATTTTAAAAGAAATTGCAAATAGAATAAGTCTAGGGGATGCAAGTCAGCGAACATGGAGTAGTGTCCAGAAAGTTCCAAAAGCCCAATCAGCTATGGTCCATAAGTTTTTTTGTTCAAGGCAATAAGTTTACCCAAAAAAATCTTGTGCAATGGGCCAGTGAGAGGGTGTGAGAAGAAGGGTGACGCTAAGTTCCTCGATACTTAGATCATGATTGATGTTGCACAGTTGAATATATATATGAACATATTGATTTATTCCATATAGTTAACCTTTGCATTCAATTGATAAAACTCCAAGTATTTCAAATAAATTCCTCTTCAACAAAGAATTTTAGTTCAATCATGACATTCAAGTGAAGTTCACCTTCCTATCCAAAATTCAATGAACTTTGAAATGTAAACTTTTGAAAACCCACTTTGAAACCAAAGATATTGAATGAAAACTCAATAAGAATGGTTTGTACCAATATTCAACATACATACTATTTCCATGCTTCCTCAAGAAGAAAAATGAATCAATTTATATGTCATGCTTGAACCATTAGGAAACCCTAATTCAAGTTTAAACTTCAAATCCACAATGCCTTATAGCCCATGCAACAAGTGCACCTCATATTAAGTAGAGATGGACCCCCAATAGACACCACCAGACAAACCAATATCTTGACTATATGATGAACACCACTTAGGAGAAGATGACTTGATTTACAATCCACAAAGAAAGTCTTATATCCAAATGGGCATCCTTGAGAAAACCACTTGATCATATCATGTATTTAGAAGGGAATGTCAGATGAGAACCAAGCCTATATACAAAAGATTAGAAACCTTAATCTTCCGAGAAATGCATAAGAATAAACTCTGATTTAAGACCTTGGTGAATGCGAAAAGAATGCGAAAACCATGACATTGCTCACCCACTGAACTTTTGAACCCCTATGCTTGATTGAATGCAAATGCATGCTATGTTAGTGCAGATGACCTAATGGAATATATGAAGATGAATTCAATAGTCTATGCCAGATAAAAGAAATTAGGAGGGAAAATTTTGGGGTACAACAACTGCCCCAATTCAATCTTCTTAAACCATATAGTGAGATTGACAGATGCCTTTCGAGCGATGAGGTGGAAGGAGATTGAATACAAAAATGAACTCAAAACTTTTCACTCTGAATTGGGATGATGTATATCAACACAAGGTAAAATTTTGATGGCCTCTTGGCCGTGGACTATAGAACATGTTTTTAAATGGGAGATAAGGATAAAAGACCGTGGAACTTGATCCAAAAACGCTAGTAATGACTAGACTTCACATAATGCCATAATGTTGCATTCTGAGAAAGAGATAAAGACAGAAGGATGCTAGTAACAACTAGACTTTACAGAATTCCAGAATTCAGCATTCCGAGAAGGATTGTAAAGACCATAAGATGCTAGCAATAACTAGACTTTACAGAATGCCAAAATGCTGCATTCTGAGAAAAGGTAAGGACCGAAAGAGGCTAGTAATAACTAGACTTTACAGAATGCTAGAACGCTGCACTCTGAGAAAGAATAACGACCTTACAAGGGAAGACTAGTAACAACCAGACTCCTCAAAATACCAGTAACAACTGGTCTTGATCAAATTGGAACAATGCCTTTCTAAACCAAAACCCATTGGCACGTTAATCACAATACTGGGGGACCGAGTAAAGGTACAAGTAACTACTAGACCTTAGGAATACTTCAAAGAATGTGTCATCCTAGATCACAAACCAAAACCAAGAGTAATGACTCTTGTTTTAAAAGGAACTAGTAACGACTAGACCTTGATGAGTACTCCTTAGGATACCAATAACAATTGGATCCATAAAACATGGTGAACACCTAATGATCTCAAACTCGGAAGAAGCAGTAACGACTGACCCTAACCAAGGAATTTCAAAGACAAAACGAGACAAGTATTAATCTGCCTCGGTAGAACCTATTAATGACTAGTCTCTACCAATGTGAAATGAATTCCAGAACGCTGCACTCAAAAACTAGGTGAGAAGTCGCGAACTTGACCTTGGTAGGAATGGTATCTACCAACCCACAATGTTTCCCTAGGGAGAAGCTGACAAAAACAAGGAAAATGTGTAACAACTCGATAGGGGAGGACTAGTAACATCTAGATTCCTCAGAATACCAGAACACTGTATGCTGAAAAAGATATGTGAGTAATAGCTCGACAGGGGATAAAGATATGCATGTCTGGTCAGAGTTAGACACACATAAGAAAGAGACCGACCGAAGAAGGCTTTAATGAAGATAATGGAGATATATGTCAGGCCAGAGTTATACATATACAAGAAAGAGACCCACCGAAGAAGGCTCTAGCGAAGAAACCCCAATTGAAGGAAAACTTATTGGGGATACCAATAGACATTGATTCTGAATAGAACGCCAATCGAAGGCGAACTTACAAAGAAAAGAGACCAACCAAAGGGGACTCCTAACAAATGATACCAATTGAAGATGGATTTAAAGGGGAATGGATTCTGATCAAGGGTGAACTCACATGGGATAAAGATATGCATGTTTGGTTAGAGTTAGACACACAAAAACAAAATTGGGCATCAAGAAACAAATGTTTGGAACTGGTAGCGAACATAAGAAAGAGACTAACCGAAGAAAGCCCCAACAAGAGTGGAGTCATTCGCCTAAACAAGGATGCCAAACAACTGGACTTTGAAGAGACACTGAAAGACTCTTAACAGAGAAGGTTATCTAAACTAACAAATGGAGAACTCAACTAGCGCGGATGCCAAAGGTAAGGAACTGACTAATCATGACCTTTAGAGAGCACCGATCGAAGGTGAACTTTACAAGGGAAAGAGACCAACTGACAGGGACTCTAACAAGGATCACTAAAGCTCGTTGGGTTTTTGACAGGTTGCAAATATACAAGAAATACAATATTCCTCAGGCTAGAAGCAGGGTGTTATTCTTCAAGAGTGGAAATTTATCTGAATTACCACACTCCAAGCATGGATACTCAAATACTCAATAAATAAGAAAGGTTATACACTAAATCTTAGTTGCACTAAAAAGGAAAGGAAAACACAGGTAAAAATAACCAAGGGCTTGCAAAGGCAAGAGAAAAACCACGACTGACTAGGGAAATGCAAAGCACCAAAGACCCGCTAGTGGTAAATCAAAACAGACTCCATTGGGGAAACAAAATAGAATCCACCCTAAGCTTGCTATGGAGATAATTAAAATCTTAGCGTATAACAATTCTGATTGCCACAGGTGAACATAATTGGCTTAAACCCTAATGCATGTTTGAATTTTTTTATAGCGTAATGCTCCATACAATGGAGATGCTACGCATTTTGGTAGATGCAATGTAATGATACATGTTTATCAATACATTGGGGAAAACAAATTAATAATCAGTTGATGAGAAGACCAGGAACTCTTGAACAATTATCTTTACACATCTGAACTTCTATAGAGAAAAATCCCTCTACACTTCAACGGGGAAACGAGGTTCGGAACCACCGACCTCTGAAGATTGATATCATCGGGGAAGTAACTTCTTGGAGAAAATACTGCAAAAATAAATTTCAGTTTATAGAAACTCTTGAACTATAATCCAACTCTTAACTTCCTAGGGAACATATCCAACATCTCTTTCCACGGATAAAGAGAACCTTTTCTGAAACTGGAACCTTCTGATATAAGTCCTAAAGAAAAGCGACTTCGACTGGGAAATTATAGAAATTCTTAAATAAAAGAGTTCTACCCAGGCCACACTGGGGATACTACCACCGGGGGGTAACAATCGTCATTTGGGGAAGAGAAGGGCATCTTTGAACCATAAGCTTAAGGTTCATAACTCCACTGAGGAAATACTTCAGCAATAATGTATCACTGGATAAAAGAGTCCTATACAACATTCGTCTATACGCACTCCTCCCGAAAACAAGAGACTTGCTCCACTGGGGCATAATAAGCATGCCGATCAAACATCTCTTCAAGAAAAATCTGATAGGGGCGAAATTCCCTAGGTAGAAAAGATACGAACTTCATGGGGACGATGTACGATTACCTCACCACAGAGACGCAGGGTATCAACTTCAAGGGGATATAAAAAAGGTATCCAGTCCAATGAAATGATACTTTCCAAATTCTTTGAAATAGAGTAGACTGCACTGGAGAAGAAGATCGTTCATAAACATGCTGACATGCACTTCTTTGGAGATAAGCCCTCTGGAAGGGACAAACTCTTATCAAGAGTGCCAAATTCAATGGGGATTACGCCTGGGTATAATTTCACTTGAGATAAGGGATTCTGTCTAGGAGGAAGTACGCCTTCACTAGGGATGAGTGATTCTTCCTTGAGCAGAACTGATCATTCACTGGGGAAATTGGATCCCATTCTACAGAATCCTCATGTTGGTCAAATACAAACCCTTCTTGATTCATTTGTTGGTATGCTTCTTGTCATAAAAGACCAACAGTACTTGCAAAAAGAGAAATTGTGGAAATATGCCCCATGTGTGGAATGCCAACCTCTGTTGAGGAATAAACAGTTTGAATTACCGACCACTAGGTAAAAACTGCGATGAAAGATTGCAACTTTGTCATGTCAACTCCGAGGAGGAATGCCACTGAAAAGTGGACTTTAGAGAAGATACTTAAAAAATTAATTGCAGTTCATTGAGAAGAAAATCATATTAACTTCAAACAACTCATAAATTTCTGGGGAGAAAAGATTCATTCTCCTCTTGCCGAGAAGTGAGGAATGCTTCGCTGGGGAATAAATATCTCTGAAGATAAACCCCTTAGCAGACAGATCTTTGTCAAGTAGCAACAGATCCAACATCTGGGGAAATGAGTCCTCCTAAGAAACAGAATTTCCATTACGAACCATGTATGGGTAATAACCTCACAAGCTCTTTGCGTTCCTGCTCGTATCCTACTGAGGATAGTAATCCAAACTTCGATTGGAGATGGATAACAATCCTGACTTATGATGGAGGAACATCAATAAATGGACTTAAGTTTCTGATGAGCCAAGGATAATGATCCTGATTTCCCAGCATGCTCTTCAAATACGCAAATTGTTTAGCCCGCACTTGGACTTAATCTGATCAACCCTTGAAGAGGAGAAAATGCTCCTGCATAATTTCTTGCCCCATTCTATAGGGATTTTGAAGAAAATTTCCCTAAGAGGACTTTCTGAGATATGTACCATCAAGATAATTTTCCCTAGTGTTGTGAACTTTGGAACACGGCTCATGGCTAGTCAGTGTTGGAAGTAGTTACAACCATGCTTGGGTGAATGCCCATGCATCTTCAGACTCTGAAAATATTCTCCTATAATCAAAGGATTCTCATAGATTTGTCAAATCTCGTCATAACTGCCTGAGTTTTAATGCATTTTGAGGGATCGAATCCTGACTTGAATGCCTCATATTTTCTGAAAACATACTCAAAAAAGTATTCACCATGCTTCGGCTCCTTAGGGTACTCGAACTCTGAGACACCTCCATCTTTGCCCGACGAAGTATTATCACTGAAGATAACTTACCCCTGCTCAACAGAGTCTCGACATACCATTTCTTAATCTCATGCTCATGGAGAAATGAGAAGCTCACAGAGTTATGAAGATAACACAACCTTAGGGTGGCTGGCTTCGTATTCAAAGTAGGCTACTTCACAACCATGCTTTTCAACTTGAACTGTTTCATTCTCCATTCGGATACTTGAAGAAATACGTCCCTCGGGACCAACTAAAAGTAACACACTGCCTCAATAGAGAATTTTGGGCAATCAAAGTGTCCTCACAAATAGGTTCAGATCATTTTTCAAACTGGTATTCTTTTTATTCAACAGAGTCAATAGAAGGTCTTCCCCAGATTAAGATCATTTTCAAGAATGATTTGCGCTTCAACACGTTCTTGAAGCAATTTGTCCCTCAAGATAATCAAATTTTCCTATGATGCTCATTATGCAAGATTGCTTGATGTTTAAGCACTTATTCATATGCAAAGAATGTTTGTTCTAAGAATGATAATTCTAATGCAAAATTCATGTTTGTCTTGAAGTTTAAAAACATTTATTGAAAAGATGTTGAAACATCAAATTTTTTCTGTATAAAAATCAGTAAAAAGAGTGAGTGATACCAACTAGAAAATTTTAGCAAGCCTCCTAGGAGTCAGATTACTGTATTCTCATTACAGTATTACTTTCGAATTAACCCATACTTCAGTTAGGACTTTTAAGGATTGTAACGTGGCCTGGTTCGTGATTTTTAGAAAAAAAGATTTAAGGCTCAAAATGTTTGGTGCCCACCCATTCTCCATGATGTTCTCCAGCCCTAAGTTCAGTTAACTCGACGCGAGAACTCATCTCTCAAAAGAGTTTAGAATGGTTGAGGAATCACTAAGTTTTTTTTTACATGACAGTCACTGAACTCTTTCATTCTTAGTGTTTGATCACACGACTTTGTTCTTTGCCGAGGATTTTCATCTTGTAATCATTTCTTCGCTTTTAGCACTTTTTATTTTCCCTAAATTTTTCCTGGACAAATTCATTTTGAATTTGACTCTGAAGTCCAGCAGGATGCCATGACTTTTTCTTAGGCGACTTATTTTTCATGTTTCGACTTAGTGGGGCTTTTTGTCTCTTTCTTTCATCATTTCCTTTTGAACAAGTCGTTGATCTTCATGTTGTTTTCGACTTTGTTGGAAGTGACTGTGACTTCCTGAGTCCTTGGTAGATGAGGGATAACCATTGCGATTTCGACTTTCCTTAACCTTTTGAAGGATAACCATTGTTGTATCCTTAGATGTGCACTCTTGATGAGTTCTGAGCCCTTGATAGGACTAAGTGAAATCTACCCTGCCTCGGGTTAAATGTGAGAGTTTTTCTGACAAGAAAAGAAACTCATACTTCAAGGCTCAAAGGGGTTGACGAGGGTATATCTCCCTTATATCTCTGGTGTTTAAGAATTTGAAACAATGCATGTACATTATCAGCAGGGTTTTTATTCAAAATCACACCATTTGAAAATTTTAGTATATTACTCATCATCCTCCCTCTAGAGGTATTTTGCTTTATTTAAAAAAAGTTAAGTATCAAAAAATAAAGAAAAAAAATTAATGAGTGAATACAAATGGATTACTTCAAGACAAACATATTCAATGCATTATGATTAATATTAAAAAATAAGGAAGTTTTGCATACAAGAAAGTATTGAACCAATAAAAAAAGATTACAAATAAGAATGAAAACGTAATTTGAAATTGCCATGTTGAGGAGACTAGTCTCTGTATGGACTTGTTGCTTCAAACGATGACCTCACAGTCTTGTCATTCACTGAGTCAAAGGAGACTTCAAATCTGATTGGCTAGCTCGAAATTGATAGCATTTGCATCAAGAAGGTCTTGCACCTCATCTTTCAATGGTTTACAACCTTCAGTTAAATGGATAGGTGCCCCAACATGGTAATTACGAAGGATATTCTCTTGAAAGATGTGATGAATGCTTTATCACGCGAACTTGCATAAACTACATCACAAAGTATCTTCTACCATAGAGAAAAAAGTGCCAACCATCTTCTTTGAGGTATTTTCCTTCTACAGAGCAACGAATGATCAAGATCTCGATATTTTGTACTTCTCCATCACAGAAGCATAACCCTATCTTCTACTACACCAAATAAGCATTCACCTGAGAAGAAAGAGTTTTAAACGGTTTACCAAACATGGACTAGACTTTGGAAAAGAAGTCAGACAGGTGCCAAACTTCATACTTCAACCCCTTGCAGTCTTCAATATCATAACCAGTTTCCCCAGAATAAGAGACACGTCTAACACTTGCATCGAAATCAGGAGAGAAATTTATGGGGAGGATGACCCAAAGCATGAAGCTTAATCAACTGAGCTTCCAACACACGAGGAAGTAAATGGATGAAAGGTATAGAGATTATATCAACATGCTTCTCAGGTTTCTTCTGTCTTTGCTGATAATCTTTTCCTCATGGGTTCACTTGGAGACCGGAAACTAGCTGCTGACGAGAAAATCTGGGAACACGAAGTTTCGAATGAGACCCATAAAGTATCTCATGATTTGAAAATTTTCCCATAGGCTAGGGATGAATGACAACTCCTATTGCAACAATGTATACATGATCACATTTCTTTGCTGACATTGTCTTCGGAACTTCCATACCCGACTCAACTAAGTATCCAACTTGTTATCTTTCCCCCTTAAGGATTTCTGACTATGGGCCAAGACCTGCATGTCCATAATAAACAGCCCCATATGATTTTATATCTCACCAATTCCCTCACGAAATCATTCCATGGCTTTTTCGAATAACATAGCGGTGAGAAATCAAGATTCACAGTTCCGAAAAGAATATCAGGCCTAAATATGAATTCCCCACTCTGAGTACCTGTTATGGATGCATGCAAATTCATGAGGTGAATTATTGGATTCAATGCCATGTTCAATCATTTTCAAGGAACTCGCATGCTTTTAGTTTCGATTTCGATCTAATAAGCGATGGATAAACACAACATAAGGCTCACAAGCACGATTCTTTGGAAATGGAAACAACATGTGTGTTTACTTTTTTTTTCATGCATACAAGTTTTACACATTTCTTTTTTGTGTAAATTAAATATGCTATGATGCAAGTGAAATAACACAAGTTCAAAAGTTCAGCATAGCAATTGCAAAATCCTCTAGATAACTACTGTATCAATCAGCCAAATTATCTAAATATCATAGGATCAAAGGTTCGACACCAATTAAAGAACACAACGGAACCAAGTACCATAAATAACCGTTGTATAATCTATGATAAATTTAAATGTATCAGGATCAAAGGTCTAGAACATAACCAAAGAACCATGTTGAATACTGAATATAGAAACTCAACTAATAAATCTGAAACCTACATAGTCACCAACAAAACAACAATCATCATCTATACCTGTAAGATATATTCCCACCCCACTCATGGGTCAAAACTAGGTCAGGGTAAGGCAAGGGTAACCCAAAATCATGGGTCCGCTTGAGGCCACTATTGTCGAAACACCTAAGTGAAACAATAACACCTAATTATTACCTTAGCTGAGCGTGGACGACATGAACATACTAGAAAACCAAAGTTGACTAGCTGCTCATGTTCAACTTTATTCCTAGGGTTCTTATGGTCGTCACTTGTCCTGGGTATTGGGCATTTTACTCCTTGTTACACCCACCCACAGAGAGACAAAGAAACAACAGTATCACCAGCACATGGAAAGCTATAAAATGCATGCACAAACATATGAAAGCAGTGTATATAAAGCTCTAAAAACATGAAGTAAATAAACACCCAAAGTAGTAAACAAACAAGAGCTAGGATCTACTCTAGGATGGACCACCAATAGGTCAATCTATCCCCAGTAAAGTCGCCAGCTGAAACAACCGGCTAAACAAATCATCAAGATGAAATCAATCAAGTTACCATCGAATGTTTTTAATCCCATAGGAAGGGAAAGGTAAACACCGAGTAAACCTGAGAAGGGTGAAATCATGATCAAACGACCGAGATATATGAGTAAGGGAGTCTGTTAAGCGAGGGGAAGGTATTAGCACCCCTCGCGTCCGTAGTACTCTATGATATCCACTCTTATTGTTCTAATCTATGGGTGTGTAAGAATCTATATCTAACATGTACGGGGAATTCATGCAAATGAATAGAGAAAATAATGTAGGGAAAATAATTTTGTGCTCATTCGAGCCCTACCCCAAAGCCTACGTATCCCTTTTAAGGAATCATAGCAACCATAGTTCAGCTGACATATCTTGGTTTGTTTATGGTTTTTAATGAACAATGCTAAGTTCAGTCATTCCACTGCTGCTGGACCATTGGAGACTCACGCATCTGTAGTGGAAAGGAAATAACATGCTCTCACCTAAACAGGTGTTTTCAAAATAAAAATTGCCCGAAGGCGGATGATATTACGTTCGCGACTCTTAGCATGTAGACATGGTGCAACCCGACCCTTGGGGAATTACGCATCATATTGCATAGAGTGGAAGTAACATATCCTTTTTAAATTCAATGAAATGCCCACTGGAGAGAAAATATTTGAATTGGTTGCTATCTTTTACCTTAAAGAAGGATTTGAAAATTGTTAGATGTTTTATGCATTTTTTAAGAAAAGAGTTTTAGTCTTAAAGCAAGGATTCCAAAGAAAGAAAAACAACTAAGAGAGATTATCCTAAATCTATCCCTAATGTTATAATACAATGATTGATCCTACGGTTGAGGATGAAAAGGGATATCTCTACCCTATGTTAGCATGCATGGATACCTTTCCTAATATCTAGCTCGAAAACTACTCTAATTGAGCAATCCCAAGGGAAGTAAAGTATAGAAACGAATAATAAAGCAAGTGCTTTAGTAAAAGCACACAAACATGAGTAGCACATACTGACTCAAAGGGATGGGGGAAACAAGAGAAATTCTTTAGCTAAGGGGAGCGTATCTCCCGAAGCAAACCAGCGGGAGATAAATGAAATAAAAAAGAAAAGAAATGCTTTAGCTAAGGGGAGCGTATCATCCAAAGCAAACAAGCGGGTAACGAAGTATCAACAATGGCCATTGCAAACTCCTGAAAAAGTGTGGGGGTTGATTGCAAACCCTTCTCCACATGATCGACTCGATACACAAGATTTGCACGACTCCGAAGCATCAACGTACAAAGTGATCTGAGGATGAACAGACTAAAATGTGTGGGGGTCGATTACGGACCATCTCCAATTGCCTCCTTTTGAGGACTTATTATCTGTAATATAATGCGGGCACAAATGTAAACACACGTGAGAAATACCTACTTCAAAGGTAGGATTTTAAACAAACACAAATAGTATACAGAAAGTGGTGCCTGCTACAGGACTTTAAACAGCGACTTCGAGCGCACACTCTTTATTTCCTACTTCTCATAAAATCTAGAAAGAAATAAAGTTCCTACTTCTCACGATATATAGAAGACGGTGAATGCTGAAATGAAGTAAAGAGGAGAAAATACAAAACGAACAAAAGTTCGTAGCGCCGCAAGCAAAAACAGAAAAACCCGGAAAACTTCGAGTAAGATTCACCAAGCAAAGAAAATAGTAAGAGATCAAATTCCCGGAATAAGTGCCGAAGCATCATCGATGTGAAACTAAATCACAATCGAAATCTCAAGCATATCCGCGTATTGCACAATAAACCTGCATAAGACTCAAATATCAACAAGTAAAGGTGAATTACCAATCTTAAGTAATTAGATAATCAAGATTTAATTCCTAAAATAAAATAAAAAAATCTAACAAATTTTTTATTTTATTATTTTTATCATGTGGAAAAAAATTCAAAAACAAATCTAAACAATTCACAAAATTTTAAAAGAAGTTGCAAATAGAATAAGCCTAGGGGGTGCAAGTCAGCGAACAGGGAGTAGTGTCCAGAAAGTTCCAAAAGCCCAATCAGCTATGGTCCATAAGCTGTTTTTGTTCAAGGCAACAAGTGTACCCAAAAAAATCTTATGCAATGGGCTAGTGAGAGGGTGTGAGAAGAAGGGTGGCGTTAAGGCCCAATAAGGTCATCATGTTATTTATTCCGATAACCACTAAACATTATATCCACACTTTTTAGCAATGGTTTTCGATTATCAATACCAATCTTATATAAAAATATGAAGCAAAATTGTGATTAAACGGTACAGTTTTGGTGCAATTTAGGGTTTTTGGATTAGGGTTAAAAATTGTGCTGCTTTATCTCTTACAAGATTCCTTCTTCTCTCTCAATGATTGGTGTCGAGGTTTCTCGTGCAACCCCCATACGGCTCCGCATCCTGCTACCTTCGATCTCTAATACTCTTCGGGATTCAAACTTTCCCTCTTTGTTCAACTCATCGTCTTCTTCAACCTCCATTTTCCACCATGTTCGCGCCGCTATTATCTTTTTTGATCTTCCACTATTCACTTCCTCTTCTTTGATTCTGAACCTAAACAACACTACCTTGACTTACTTCTCCACCTCTTTGAGAAACACGCCGTCGTACATCATTCGTTCACTGCTTCACCATTTTTCGTAATTGTTCAACTCAGCCTTCTCTTCGATTCAACTCCTCATCAATCTCTGTTCAACATCAACTATTGTTAAGCAACATGGAGAATGCGAATTGCAAACGAGTTCGCGACTGAATCTCCTCACTTCAATCCACATAAACGATGCAGAAAAGAGGAACAAATTAAAGATTAGAGGGATTTATGGCTTACCTACCAGAGAGAAGTCCGGTGCCTCTTGAATCGGCGGTGAAGACAAGAAATCTAAAGGTAAATTCATCACTCTAATCTTCTCCTGCGATTCTTTGTTACTTGCATTCTTACTTCCGCAAATTATTGTTGTATCGTGACAATAATGATCAAAGTCACAAACTCATGTTGTTTTACTATTGCAGAGAATGTTGGAGATTGAAAGTGTGCATTGAAGTTGTTGTTGCAGATCGTTGAAGATGATGATATTGCTGCAACATTGATGATGGTGCACTGTGATGAAGTGATGAACAGATGCAGATCCTTGGTGATGGATGATGCAATTTGATATTGGTAAAAATTTCAGAATGGATAAAATGAAGACACTACAAGTTGTATAGATCCTGCTGAATTGTGGTTGCAGAGAGAGAGAGGACAGAGAGAGAGAGAGGATTAGAAGAAGATAGCGATAGAATTGAGAGTTTTGGAGATTCTTCTCACAGATCAAGAATGAGGATAGTTGAAGTTGCAGAAGAAGATAACGATGAAGGTTGGGGATAGATTGATGATGGAGGGAGAAGAGGTTGAAGAAGATGGATGTAGGTGGATGAAGATGATGAATAGTGATGAAGAGTGAAGATTGGGAGAGCAAGAAGAGAAATATTTGGAGCGTGATTCTTCTGTAGTTTGATGAATGAATCAGACTGAAAGAGAAAGTTTGTTATATATCAGCAAAAGTTGGTTACCATTAAAGCACTCTTGGCCTTTGGATCAGAAAATCAGTTGAAAAATGGATGATGAGGATTGAAATAATTATGAGGTTAGTTTGAGAAATCTGATCTTCTGTGTTTTTGCTTTACACGATTGTGATTTTCCTCCTCCTAATTTATTTTTTTATTGATTCAAATAGTTCCTGATTTATTATCACGGTTTTCCTCCATTCACTTTTCTTCTGATTTTATTTTGTTTTCTGTTTGTTAGGATTTAAGAACCCTGAGCCATTGATTTATGTTTTCTGTTATGGAATAGACGGATAGGACGAGAGCAGTTATAAGTTCTTTGACAGTTAAATATCGGTTGGTTAACAGCTAGAAAGTTTGTTAAGCAATTTAAAATTTTGTTTGGGCTGTTACAGTTAAAAGGTTAGAAAAACAGTTAGCTGTTAATTCTGACTTACTGCCATTTTTCCATTGTTTTCTGAATTTTCTGGTATGAAAAAAATGCAGGGCTGTTTATATCCTAGAATTCGTCTGGTTTATCGAGATTGCACAAGTTTGGTAGCAAGGATCTTGGAGCTTGTCATGAATCTTAAAATGATTATGGTTCAATGAGCATCCATGTGAAGTGAGAGATTGGCTGTGGGGTTTGGCAATGCCTTATGCAACCTTTGAATTTTAGTACGTTAGGTATCATCAACCCTACTTGTAATTTCTTCATTTCTTCAATATTTCAATATGTAATGGTAAGATGGATGGTAGTGTGACTTGAAATGTGAATTAATGAACTTGTATGTTTATAATTGAATGAACATCGGTGGAATTTGTTTGTAGTTTGCCAAGATATTGAATAGAAATTGAATGGTTCCTCGATACTTAGATGATGCTTGCTTTTGCACACTTGAATTTATATGAACATATTGATTAATTCCATATAGTTAACCTTTGTATTCAAATGATAAAACTCCAAGTTTTCAAATAAGTTCCTCTTCAACAAATAATTTGAGTTCAATCATGACATTCAAGTGAAACTCACCTTCCTTTCCAAAATTCAATGAACTTTGAAATGTAAACTTTTGCAAACCCACTTTGAAACCAAAGATATTGAATGGATACTCAAAAGGAATGGTTTGTACATATAATCAACATTTGTACTATTTCTATGCTTCCTATAGAAGAAAAATGAATCAATTTATATGTCATGCTTGAACATTTAAGAAACCATAATTCAAGTATAAACTTCAAATCCACAATGCCTTATAGCACATGCAACAAGTGCACCTCTTATTACTGAGAGATTGACTCTCAATAGATACCACCAGACAAATCAATATCTTGATCATATGATGAACACCACTTAGGAGAAGATGACTTGATTTATAATCCACAAAAAAAGTCATATTCAAATGGGCATCCTTGAGAAAACCTCTGGATCATATCATGTATTTAGAAGGGAATCTCAGATGAGAACCAAGCCCATACAAAAACGATTAGAAACCTTAATCTTTCGAGGAACAAACTCTAATTCAAGACCTTGGTGAATGCGAAAAGAATGTGAAAACCCTGACATTAGTTGCACACTGAAATTTTGAACCCTTGTGCTTGATTGAATGCAAATGCATGCTATGTTAGTCCAGATAACCTAATGGAATATATGCAGATGAATGCAAAAGTCTAAGTCAGATAAAATAAATTAGGAGGGTGAATTTTGGGGTACAACAGTATTCTGCAGGTGCGTGTACATTTGTGCTTGCATATACCTCCTATAATACGGTGGGAGAACTGACTTTTTTTGGTTTTATCCAAATGTGCGGATAGCAAGAGTCGCTCCCGACTTTTCTTTTATCCAATATTCAGGGTTTACAATCAACCCCACATTTCGTCTGTGTCATCCTTAGCTCACGTTGTACGTCAATGCTTTGGGTTTGTACAGATCATGTGTACCGAGTCGGTCACGTGGAAAAGGGTTTTGCAATCAAACCCCAACACTTCTTCAGGAGTTCGAAATGGCCATTACTGACACTTCGCTACCAACTTGTTTGCTCCAGGTGATCCTCTCCCCTTAACTAAAGTAATGTTTTTCTTTTTTTATTTCATCTGAGTCTCCCGCTTGTTTGCTTTGGGTGATCTTCTCCCCTTAGCTAAAGCATTTTATCTTCATACCCTAAGTAAGTCTTTTGCCAAAGCACTTGTTTGTATATACCATGCTCCCTTTGGATGTGTTTGTTTCTTTCTTGATTCGAGCTAAACCTTAGGATAGTAATCCATGCATGCTAAAATTGGGTAGAGATTTCCATTTCAAAGCTCATCCTTAGGATCTATCATTGTATGATAACATTAGGGATTAGATTTAGGATAGTCTCTCTTAGATGTTTTTCTTTCTTTTGCATCCTTTCATTAAGACTAAAACTATTTTTTTGAAAAATGCATAAAACATCTAACAACTTAAACCCTTTCTTAAGGTAAAAAACACTAACCAATTCCTTTCTTTTTTCCAATCGGGTTTTTCTCTTCTAAGAGCATGTTAGTTCCTTTCCACTACAGGTCGTAAGTCTCCAAAGGTCGAGCAATGGTGGAATGATTAAATTTAACATTGTTCAACTAAAAAACACAAACCCACCAAAACAAATGAGCCAAACTACGGCTACTCTGATTCCTTAAAAGGGATACGTAGGCGGAGGCTTTTTGTGGGGCCTAATCGAGAATATCTTTGTAAAAATCTATTTCTTTTCCCCACACTTTATTTTCCTTTTCTTTTGCATGAATTCCATCTTTCTTTATACTTTAAACCTTAGATATAGACGTTGACCACATCCATTAGATTAGAATAACAAGAGTTGATACCGTAGAGTACTACGGGCGTGTGGGGTGCTAATACCTCCCCCTGCGTAACAGACTCCCTTACTTGTATCTCTTGGTCGTTCGAACTTGATTTCACCCTTCTCAGGTTTAATCGATTTTTTCCTTTCCCTTCTTACAGGATAAAAACGTTTGATGGAGACTTCATTGATTTCATTATCAGTTGAAAATTTGGCTAGTTGTTTTAGATGGAGACTTCACTAGGGATAGTTGACCAATTGCTGATCCATTTCGGAATCTCTCATAGCTCTTATTTTCTTTTGTTTGGGTGTTTATTTCTATGCTTTCAATTTATTCATTTGTACATGTTTATCTGAGCATATGTTTGCATTGTATTTTATCGCTTTCCATATATTTGTGATACTGTTGTGCTGGATCTGTTTTAATGATTGGGTGGATGTTAGCATGAGGTAAAAGGCCCAATATCCAGGCCAGCTGACAACCATAAGAATATTAGGAATAGAGTGGAAAATGTAGGCAAGTGTACTTAGGTTTCACTATTATTGTCATCTCGTCCATGCTCATATGAGGTATAAATGAGGGGCTATCATTTTCGCATAGGTGATACATCGATAGTTTTCAAGAGTACCCTCGATTATGGGTTACTCGACCTTAACCTGACCTAGTTTTCACCCGTGAGTGGGGAAGGACTTGATTACCATACGTATAGTTGGTGACTATGTTCTGATGGTGACTATGTTCATATGGTAACTATGTTTTGTTGGTGACTGTTTTGTTCTGATGGTTCTCAGATTTATTTTCTGAGTTTCTGATCCGTTGACCAAGAGGTTCATTTGGGTTCATGTTCCGGACTTATGATCCTAACGCACCCAGCATGTTTAGAAAGGGCACAACAGTTAATCAGCATTATGGAACCTTTGATCCCATGTTTGTTGCACTTGCATCATAAGCATATTTATTTTCACAAAAAAAGAAACGTGTAAAAAATGTATGCATAAAAAAGGGTTAACACACATGTTCTTTCCATTTATAAGGAATTCGTGCTTGTGAGCCTTATGTTGTATTTGTCCATCTTACTGATTGAGATCAAAACTAAAAGCACGTGGTTTCCTTGAAAATGATTGAACATGGAATTTCATCCACTCATTCACCTCATGCATCTTCATGCATCCATAACAGGTACTCGGAGTGGGGGAATTCTTATTCAGGCCCAATATTCTTTTTAGAACTATGAATGTTGACTTCTCGTTGCTCCGTGATCATAATTAAGTCATGAAAAGACTTCGTGGGGAATTGGATGACATGATGAGATAAAAAATTAGATGGGGTTATTTATTGTAGACATGCAGGCAATGGTCCGTGGTAAAAAATCCTTAAGGGGAAAAGACAACCAGTTAGAGTCTCTGTTGAGTCAAGTATGAAAGTTTTGAAGACAATGTCAACAAAGGACAATGATCCTATATATGTTGTTGCAACAAAAGTTGTCATTCATCCCCAACCTATGGGACTTTTTTTCAAATCATGAGACACTTTGTGGGTCTCACCCAGAACTTCGTCTTCTCGGATTCTCTCGTCAACAACTAGTTTATGGTATCCAAGTGAATCCATCGAGCAAAGCTTATTAGAAGATACATAAAAATCATGAGAAGCATGTTGATACAATCTTTATGCCTTGCATCCAGTTAATTCCTCGTGTGTTGGAAGCTCAGTTGATTAAGCTTCGTGCTTTGGGTATTCGTCCCACAAAGCTTTCTCCTGATTTCGACACAAATGTTAGATGTGTCTCCCATTTGAGGATACATGGTTATCATATTGAAAACTACAAGAGGTTGAAGTATGAAGTCTGACATTTTTCTGGCTTCTTTTCCAAGGTTCGGTCCATGTTTAGCAAACTGTTTCAGACTCTTCCCCCTCAGCTGAGTGCTTCTTCCATGTAGTAGAAGATGTGGTGATACTTCTATGATGAAGAGGTATAAGATATCGAGTTCTTGGACATCTGTTGTTGTGTAGAAGAAAAATACCTCAAAGGTCGAGTTCTACATTCAAAGTTTATTTTCTTCTGTGTAGTAGAAGATCTTGTTACAGTTTCAGGATTTTTGCTTCTGTGTAGTAGAAGACAAAGATTATTTTGTAAAGAAGGAGATTCCCCGGAATTCAATTGCTAAAAATTCTCTTTTGTGAAGTAGGAAATGAATTTCATTTTCTTCTATGTAGTAGAAGATCTTGTTACAGTTTCTGGATTTTTGCTTCTGTATAGTAGAAGACAGTGATTCTTTTGTGAAGAAGAATATTCCCCAGAATTCAGTTGCTAAAACTTCTCTTTTGTGAAGTAGGAGATGAAGTTTACTTTCCTCTGTGTAGTAGAAGATCCTTTGGTATAGTTTCTGAATTTTGCTTCTATGTAATAGAAGACAATGCTTATTTTGTGTAGTAAGAGATGCTCCATAATTCAGCGGCTGATTTCCTCTTCTATGTAGCAGAAGATGGTTGGTATTTCTTCTCTGTAGTATAAGATACTTTATGATGCAGTTTATGCAAGTTTGCTTGATAAAGAATTGATCATATTTGTTGCAAGAATCCGATGTGGTTACCATGTTGGGGCACCTGGCCATTCGACTGAAGATTGTAAACCACTCAGAGGTGAAGTGTAAGACTTGCTTGATGCCAAAGTTATCAATTTGGCACCAGCTGGAAATATTTGAAGTCTCCTTTGACCCAATGATAGTCAAGACTGCCAGAGTATCTTCTGAAGCAACAAGTCCATACGGAGACTAGTCTCCTCAACATTGAAATTTCAAATTACATTTGCATTCTCATTTGTAATCTTTCTTGTTTGGTTCAGTACTTTCTTGTATGCAAAACTTGCTTATTTTTGAATATTAATCATAATGCATTGAATATGTTTGTCTTGAAGTAATCCATTTGTATTCACTCATTAATATTTTTCTTTGCTTTTTGATACTTAAATTTTGTTAAATAAAGCAAAATACCTCTGGAGGGATGATGATGAGTAATTTACCAAAAATTTCAAACAATGTGCTTTTGAATAAAAACCCTTCTGACGATGTATAGGCATTGTTTAAAATTCTTAAACACCGGAGATATAAGGGAGATATACCTTCGTCAACCCCTTTGAGCCTTGAAGTAGGTGTTTCTTTTCTTGTCAGAAAAACCCTCACATTTAACCCGGGGCAGGGTAGATTTCAGTTACTCAGATCAAGCGCTCGGAACTAATCATAAGTGCGCATCTAAGGATACAACAATGGTTATCTATCAAAAGGCTAAGGAAAGTCAAAAGCGCAATGGTCAACCTTCGCCTATCAGCATTGTACATAAAAAATGATGATACAACAATGGTTATCCCTCATCTACCAAGGACTCAGGCAGTTATAGTCACTTCCAACAAATCGAAGACGACATGAAGATCAACGACTTTTTCAAAAGGAAGGAACAGGAAATGATGAAAGAAAGAGGCAAAATGCCCCACTAAGTCGAAACTTGAAAAACAAGTCGCTTAGGCAAAAGTTAGGGCAAAATTCATGGAAAGCAGAAAACACGAAGAGCAAAATGAGATTACCAAATAAAAATCCTCAGCAAAGAATAAAGTCGTGTGACCAGAAACGTAAAAGAAACAGAGGTGAGTGACTGCCATATCCAGAAACCTTAGCGATTACTCAACCATCATAAGCTCCTTTTGAGAGATGATTGCTCGCATTGGTTTAACTCAATGTAAGACTGGAGAACATCATGGAGAATGGGTGGGCACCAAAAAATTTGAGCCTTAAATCCTTTATTCTATAAATCATGAACCAGGCCCCAATATAACCCTTAAAAGTTCTAACTGAAGTATGAGTTAGTTCGAAGAAAACTGTAACGAGAGTACGATAATCTGACTCATAGGAGGTTTGCTAAAACTTTTGAGTTGGTATCACTCCATCTTTTACTTCCTTTCGCAATAAATTTTTTTTGATGTTTAATATTTTCAATAAAAGTTTTTAAACTTCAATATAAATATGAGCTTTGCGTTAGAATTATCATTCTTAGAATAAACATTTTTTGCATGTGAATGAGTGCTTAAACATCAAGTAAGCTTGCATAATGAGCATTAGATGAAAATTTGATTATGCCAAGGGACAAATTGCTTCAGGGACGTGTTGAAGCGCAAATAATTTTTTTAAAGACGATCTTAATCTAGTGCAGACCTTCTATTAACTCTATTGAGTAAAAGAATACCAGTTTGAGAAATGATCTGAAGCATATTACAAAGGGTGATTGCTTAAAGTCTCTTCCGAGTGGAGGTGCATTACTTTCAGTTGGTCCCAAGGGACGTATTTCTTCAAGTATCTTATTGGAGAACAAGGAAATTCAAGTTGAGAAGTACGGTTGTGAAGTAGCCTACTTTCAAGACGCAAGCCAGCCACCCTGAGGTTATGTTGTCTTCATAACTCCATGAGCTTCTCATTTCTCTGTGAGCATGAGATGAAGAAAAGGTTTGTCAAGACTTTGTTGAGCAGGGGCATGCATGTTGAATACTCTATTGAGTAAGTGTTCAGCCAATCTGAGGCACTTAAGTCAGGATTTGATCCCTCAAAGTATAGTCAAATTGGGGCAATTATGTCGAGATTTGACAAATTTCTCTGAGAATTTGTTGATTAGAGGAGAATATTTTTCAAAATCTAAAGATGCATGGGCATTCACTCAAGCATGATTGGAACCACATCCAACTTTGGTTAGCCAGGAGCCGCATTTCAAAGAGTACAACACTGGAGAAGGTTATCTTTGATGATACAGATCTCAGGAAGCCCTCTCGAGGCAAATTTATTTGAATTCCCTATAGACTGGGGCAAGAAATCATGCATGGGGTGTGTCCTTATCTCCAAGGGTTGATCAGATCAAGTCCGGGCACGGGATAAACCATTTGAGAATTTGAAAAGCATGCCAGGAAGTCAGGATCGTTATCCTCGGCTCATAAGAGACTTCGGTCCATTTATTGATGTTCCTCCATCAGAAGTTAGGATTATTATCTCCAATTGGAGTTTGGATTGTTATCCTCAATAGGGTATGCACAAGATAGTAGGAAGTGTGTGACGTTGTTACTCATACGAGGTTCATGATGGAAATGTTATTTCCTGAAAGGACTCTTTTCCATAGTAAAGGATTTGTTGCTTCTTGACAAAAGTTTATCTACCAAGGGGTTTCTCTTCAGATATCTTTATTCCCCAGCGAAGCATCCTCATTTCTCTGCAGGAGAAGAATAATTCTTCTCCTCAAAAATTTAGAAGCTATTTAAAGTCAAGATGATTTCTTTTCAGTAGACTGCAATTTATTTTTGCAGCATCTTCTCCAAATCCACTTTTTAGTGGCATTTCTCCTCGGAGTTGACATGATGAAGTTGCATTCTTGCATCACATTTTTTACCCAGTGGTCAGTAGTTCAAGTTTTTTATTCCTCAATAGAGTGTCGTTCCACACATGGGGCATATTGCCACAATTTCTCTTTTTGCATGTATTATTGGTCTTTTATGACAAGAAGCGTACCAACAAATTAACCAAGGGGGGTCTACATGCGACCAACATGAGGATTTCTACATAACAGAATCCAAATTTCCCCAGTGAATGCTCACTGCTGCTCAAGAAAGAACCATATCCCCAGTGAAGGCATACTCTCGCTTAGATAGAATCCTTTTATTCCCAGTGAAGAGCTCCCATCAACTGGAAATCCTTTATTCCCCATGAAGTCTCTTGTATCTCCCCAATGAGGTTTGGTCATCCATGCGTAATCCCCACTGAAGTTAGAACTATTGATAAGAGTGTGTTTAAGAGTTTGTCTCTTCCAGAGGGCTTATCTCCAAAGAAGTGTATTTCAGCATGATTTTGTATAATCTTCTCCTTCAACACAGTCTACTCTTTTCGAGGAATATGGGAAGGAACATTTCATTGGACTGGATATCTTTGTTATATCCCCTTCAACTCGATACCATGTGTCTCCGTGGTTAACATGTATCTCCCTATCGAGGTTGTCGTTCGTTGTCCCCATGAAGTTCATATCTTTTCTATCCAGGGAATTTTTCCCCTATCAGGTTGTCTTGAAGAGATGTTTGATCAGCATGCTTTTTATGCCCCAGTGGAGCGAGTCTCCTGTTTTTCTTGAACGGTGTACTTAAACGAATGCCATTTAGGGCTCTTTTATCAACAATAATGGAGTATTGCTGAAATATTTTCTCAATGGAGTTTTGAACCTCAAGATTGTGGTTCAAAGATGCCCCTCTTCCCCAAATGAAGATTTTTACCCCCAGCGGTATTGTCCCCAGTGTGGTATGGTTAGAATTCTTTTATTTAAGAATTTCTACGATTCCATAGTTGAAGTCGAATTTCGAGGACCAGTCGGAGTAACTTATCTATTATTCCCTACTGGAACGAGTTTTTCTTTCCCTAGTGGAGCAAGTGTCATGTCTCCCCAGTGTGGTGTATATGGGAGTGTCAGTCATAACTCTTTCATCCCTGGTGATACAAGATTTTATTGAGATATCCCCAGTGTATTTTCTATCCCAGGATGTTTATTTCTTCTCCAAGTGAAGATTGCTACCCCCAGCGGTTGTATCC
The DNA here is from genome assembly GCA_948472305.1 of Vicia faba. NCBI lineage: Eukaryota > Viridiplantae > Streptophyta > Magnoliopsida > Fabales > Fabaceae > Vicia > Vicia faba. Next base: position 985,895,372 of record OX451739.1, read on the forward strand.
CCAGTGTGGTCTGGGAAGAATTCTTTTATTTAAAAATTTCTACGATTCCCCATTCGAAGTCACTTTTATTGAGGAGTTACATAAAAATGTCCCAGTTCCCAACAAGGTTCTCTTAATCCCTGGAAAGAGATGTTGGATCTGTTCCCTAGGAAGTTAAGAGTTGGATCAGTGTTCAAGATTTTCTTTGAACTGTAATTTATTTTTGCAGTATTTTCCCCAGGAAGTTACTTCCCCAATCTTTAGAGGTCGGTGGTTCCGAATCTCGTTTCCTCATTGAAGTTCATGGGGACTTTTCTCTATAGAAGATCAAATGTTCAAGAATAATCATTCATAAGTCCATGGTCTTCTCAACAGTCGATTATTGATGTGTTTTCCCCAGTGCATTGCTAAACATGTTTCATTATATTGCATCTACCAAAATGCGTAGCATTTTCATGGTATGGAGCATTATGTTATAAAAAAAATTCAAACATGCGTTAAGGTATAAGCCAATTATGTATATTTGTGATAATCAAATTGTTATGTGCTCAAATTTGAATTATCTCCACAGTAAGCTTAGGGTGATCCTATCATGTTTCCCCAAGAGAGTCTATTTTGATACCACTAGTGGGGTCTTTGGTGCTTTCCATTTCCCTGGTAAGTTGTGGTTTTCCCTTTCCCTTGCAAGCCCTTTGTTTTTTCACCTCTGTTTTCTTTGTCGTCAGAGTGTGAATAAGAGTCGGTGTATAACCTTTCTTATTTCTCAAGTATTTGAGTATCCATACTTGGTGTGTGGTAATTCAGATAATTGCCACTCTTGAAGAATTACACCCCACCTTTGGCCTGAGGGATTTTGTAGTTCTTGCGCATTGGTAACCTATCAAAAGCCCAACATATTTTGGTAATCCTTGTTAGAGTCCCCTTCGGATGGTCTCTTTCTCTTGTAGTATTCACCTTCACTCGGTGCTCTCTGAAGGTCCTGCTTAGTCGCTTCCTTCCCTTTGGTATCCATGCTAGTTGGGTTCTCCTTCTGTTAGCTTAGCTAGATTTCCTTATTCAGAGTCCTTCAGTGTCTCTTCAAAGTCAAGTTGTTTGGCATCCTAGGTTAGGTGAATGCATCCTTTCTTGTTGGAGCTTTCTTCGGTTAGTCCTTTTCTTGTGTTCCCCACCGACTCCAAACATTTGTTTCTTGATGCCCAGTTTCGCTTTTGTGTGTCTAATTCTGACCAGACATGCGTATCTTTATCCTTTGTAAGTTTTCCTTTGATCGACGTTCTTTCCTCAAGAATCTACCTTCGACATAGTATTCCTTGTTAAACATTCCCCTTCAGATGGTTTCTTTATCTTTAAATACACCTTCGGATGGTACCTTTGTTAAGAGTCCCCTTCGACTGGTCTCTTTTCATTGTAAGTTCGCCTTTGATCGGCATTCTTTCCCAAGGAATCTACTTCGGCATAGTATTCCTTGATGAACATTCCCCTTCGGCTGGTTTCTTTATCTGGAAGACCACCTTCAGATGGAAACCTTTAGATCCACCTTCGACTGGTATCATTTGTTAAGAGTCTCCTTCGGTTGGTCTATTTTCATTATAAGTTCGCCTTTGATTAGCATTCTTTCCCTAAGAATCTACCTTCGGCATTGTATTCCTTGTTAAAGATTCCCTTTTGGCTGGTTTCTTTACCCTTAAATCCATCTTCGGATGGTACTTTTTTGTTAAGATTCCCCTTTGGTTGGTCTCTTTTCATTTATAAGTTTTCCTTTCATTGGCGTCCTTTCCCCGGGAATCTACATCCGGCATAGTATTCCTTGATAAAGATTCCCCTTCGGCTGGTTTCTTTATCTTGAAGACCACCTTCGGCTGGCACCCTTTAAATCCACTTTTGGCTGGTATCTTTTGTTAAGAGTCCCCTTCAGCAGGTCTGTTTTCATTTGTAAGTTCTCTTTTGATCGACTTTTTTTTCCCAGGAATCTACCTTCGACATAGTATTCCTTGTTAATGATTCCCCTTCGACTGGTTTCTTTACTCTTAAATCCACCTTTGGATGATACCTTTTTTTGTTAAGATTCCCCTTAGGTTGTCTCTTTTCATTTGTATATTCGCCTTTTATTGGCGTTCTTTCCCTAGGAATCTAATTTCGGCATAGTATTCCTTGTTAAAGTTTTCCCTTCGGCTGGTTTCTTTACCCATAAATCCAACTTCGGCTGGTATCATTTGTTAGGAGTCCCCTTTGGTTGGTCTCTTTTCTTTGTAAGTTTTCCCTTGATCATCATTCTTTCCCTTTAAATCCACCTTCGGATGGTATCATTTGTTAAGTGTCTCCTTCGGTTGGTCTCTTTACTTTTGCATGTCTTCCCTCGGGTTGGCATATATCTTCTGATAATAGAAAATACAAGAAAAAACCAAATTACAATAAAACTTGGCTGGCTTCAGAGTGAAAATTTTATAGTTCTATTAAGTATTCAATCCTCTTTCACCTTGATTGTTCGAAAGGCTTACGTCAATCTCACTCTCTGGTCAAAGAAGATTGAATAGGGGAAATTGTTGTACCCCTAAATTTTCCGTCTTTATTTTCTATCGCTAATTGGAGTGTAATTTTTTAACATGTACATATATTCATATCATTGGATTCGTGCTCATGGGATCAAGGTATCTTGGTTAACACAACAAAGCTCCCGTATTTGATCAACACATGTCGAGTTGTGGAAATTTGGGGGTTTTCGGTGAATTTTAAGCTGTGTGAATGGGAAAAAAAATTTCAGCTTATTTGAGGTTGGAAATTCATATCCCCTGTTTGGAACAGTGTTTTGGATTGACTCTTGAGGTTTTGAAACCGTCTCGATGTTATCTTTAACTATTGTGTTCGGACTAAAATCTAAATCTCGAAGGAAGGTCTCCGAATACTCCATTCTTTTGGGAGTTATATAGTGAAAAAATACAAAGAAAAAGTGGGTTGAACTGTTACTTTGTGTACACTAAAAAATTCATAACTCTGAGATAGAATTTTGTATGTGCGCGGTTCTAATTGCCTAAATTTCGTCTCGATGTCATCTTGATGTCGTCTTTGGAGGCTAAAAGCTAATTCACGAAGGAAGGACCTGTGAATTTTGAGTTTCTGAAGACGTGTTTGTGCTGAACCAGAATTCATTTGTATTAATGTTTGGTACGGTAAAAATCATAACTCGGTCGATTATTATTTTATTAAGTTGGGTTTGGTGGCGTTAGTTCACAAATTTCGTCTACTACAACTTATCTTCATATGCTAAAAGCAAACGGTATCCCGAAGGCCTTCATTTTTGTTCCGAACCACACGCAACCCATTGGAAATCCTAAACCGAGAAATATTTCCATCTGAGAAGAAACTATAAAAAATCATAACTAAATCACCATTTATTCGATTGAGCTCGCTCTTTCAGTGGCGTGTCACAAATTTTTTCTCTTCATTTCCTATTTGATGGCCAAATCGAGATTTCTTACAGATGATGACATGGTACTTTATGGTCGTGTCTGCCTTACGCTTTCAAGTCAATTCCCAATCCAATTGCACATCCAAGGCCCATGTATATAATCTCAAATATGACTTTTATGAGAGAGAACTCTCATAATTCAGAAATCAACACAAACACTAATTTTTTTTCTCTCAATTCTCTCAAAGATCAAATTAAAGTCCTATAACTTTTTTCATCAAGAACACAACAACAATTTCATCAATATTTGAAAGTCAGAGATCAAGAGAAATTCTTCTTTGATTGTTGATCTGTTCATTGCGATCTTTATACCTAAGCCTCATCTCCACTTCTATCGGTGAGTTTTCTTGAATTAAGCACTTTAGAAATAAGTGATTATTTGAGAAACACATTTTTGATCAAGTATGAATTGAATATAGGTTGAATTTTGAATTGAGAATATAGATCTAAGCCTAGAATTGTGGTTTTATTTGATCATCATGTATAAATCCGGAATCAGATAGTTAAATTAAGTGCTTATTCAATTAAGTCAATTTACTTGAAAGTGCTTAATTAATGAACAAATTGATGAGGTTGTATGAAGTTTAATTGTTGATCTTAATTCATCATGCTAAGATTGAAACTAGATCTTGAATTATGCAAAATCATGTGTTGAATGTGTGAAGATTTTGTGTTTGATCAAATGCCCAAACTATGAGCCAAATATCAAAAAACTGTTAAAAAACTGTTTTCTGCATGAAGGTAATTGGTTACCTGATTTTGGTAACCGGTTACCCCACTTACCGTAGTGTTTCCCAGTTTTTTTGGCTAGGGTAACCGGTTACCCAGTTATGGTAACCGGTTACCTCAAGTCAGTGGCTATTTTCCCAAATTTTTTAGTTAGGGTAACCGGTTACCCAAATTCTAGTAACCGGGTTCCCAAGCCAAAAATCAACAACTTCCTTTTATTATTTTGTTTCATTTTTCGTCGTGTTTTCTTTTTCGACTTAGTTTTTCCTTGTTATTTTTGACATGTGTGTTGATTGTGCAAGGACTCATACTAAGGGATTCTCATGCTGATATTAATTTGTGTTCCACTTTATTTGGGGAACACAAGTTCAATATTACTCTTGATTTGTGTTTTGCTTTATTTGTGAGATACGGATGCGATTTGGACAAGCTTATGCTTTGACCCTCATGATTTGAGGAATATATATGCTTGTTGTGTTTTTGTCTAGACTATATTTCCATGCAGGATTCCTTTTGTAATGGTGTCTGATGCATACTATTTGTGATTTATTTTCACACAGTTGTTTTGAGGCTTATGTTGGACGTCCAATTTCTGACTTGCTTTGTTTGTTGATGCTAGATCACTCAAATTTTTCCTAGCTTCTTATATTTTCTTGCTTTCTTGTTGCAGATTGTTATCCGTTTGGTATTTCATCTCTTCATTTTTACTACTGCCGCACTTTACTGCTTTCCTTGCCATGAGAAGTAGGGTAGAGACGTATGACGGGGATTTCCATTGCTGATCATGCTAGGAGTCCCTATGGTTTATTTTAAGACTCTTTTAGGGAAATTCCACATTATGTGCATTATGTGTGCTACTTGTGCTCGTTTAAAATGCTACCTTTGAAGTAGGTATTCTGCAGGTGTGTTTACATTTGTGCTTGCATATGCCTCCTGTGATATGGTGGGAGAACTGACTTTTTTGGTTTTATCCAAATGTGCGGATAGCAAGAGTCACCGCCGACTTTTATTTTATCCAATATTTAGGAACGATGAAAAGAATAGGAAAGACCTTTGATAGATTTTGAGTTCGGGGGATAGTTTATGAAAAGGGAAGGTGTTAGCACCCTTTTCATTTGTAGTTATCTACGGGCTCTTAATTGCTTAGCTGACTTTTGGAAACTTGCTTTGTGTGTGTGTGATTTGTTTGGAAATATTTCGAAATGCCAATGTAAGTCTAACTTTGTAATGATTCTTGTATCGGTCTTCAAGAATGTATACAGAGTGTTTTTTTTTTAAATATTTGATTGAAAAGTAGTGTGGAAAATGTATTGTTTGTGAGAGAATTTTGTGAACAAGCAATTAGGAGTTCTTACCCACTAAAGGTCTTTCTTGTTATTTTCCTTCTCCTTTAGAGATAGTATTAACTATACTATTAGTTGATAGGTAATCCCATCTATTGGATGTGAAGGGACAAATGTGGGATCATCGTATGGTCATCGAAGGCAACATGTAAGGATAATTAGCAATTGTATCAGAGGGACTAGATCATTTTGTAGGCAACTTCGAAGGGTCAACGAGGGACTATGATCTTTATGACGATTTGATCGAGGGTCTTTTGCTAAAGTATCCCTACTTTCGGTGGACATGACCAAGTATCGTAAGGCAACAAGAGAGGATACCCTAGAGGTACAAGTGTGAAGAGTGTATTGATTTCAGTTATTTATCTTGAGAATTAGGATTTTCTACATTTGTGTTTAGTCTTGCCATACAAACCCTAGTTACTAGCAGTTAAATATGTACAGAAGAAATAAAGTGCGGAATGTAAAGACCTAAGTTATTACATGGCTTTGGGGCAGATACATAAGTATAGAAATTTGCGGGAAAAATAAACCTACGCTATTACATCCTCGAGCATATACATAATAGAAGAAAAATGCGAGAAACAATAAATCTACGTTATTATATTAGAGAGTGCGACCTATACACTTTGTCTAATAAAATTAAATAGCAAAAAAAGAAAATAGAAAAAGAATGTTAAAATGAAAAGTTTTTTTGTGGTTTTTTGTAGAAAATAGTTTAAATGCTGATAGTAATTAAAAACCTAATTCTAATTTATTTTAACATTAAGAAGAAAAGTTTAGTTAATTAATTAATTAGTAAAATAAAAAAATAAGGAAAATTCAATCACTAATTAAAACCCTAATCCTAATTTGTTAGTATTAAGAAGAAAAAAATTAGGTTGGTTAATTGTTTATTAAGAGTTAATTAGTAAAGAAAATAGAAAATTAATTAGGGTTAGTAAAATAGGGAAAAAAATAATTGCATGGGGTGGGTGTTGAACCCACGTCCCTGACTTCACAGGCGCACCCTCTTGCCACTAGGCCAACATTGCTTTTGTGATAGAGACTAGGAATTGATCAACATATATATAAAACATGCGTGTTAGTTTGAAAAATAACAAAATAAATTGTAAGCCGTAAGGATCAAACTCACGCCCTTCACGTTACATGCCTTCGTCTTAACCAACTGTGCTTCACTGCCTTTGTGTCATTGAATGGGAACAAATAAATATATTATAAAAGGTGTATCAGAGAAGCACTGAAGCCCTAGCCCAGGCCGTCTTCTCCGATTAGCCAATTTTCAACCTACAAAAATACAAACTTTAAAGGTTAAGAGGGGTCCTGTCCCCCTAATTTAGACCTCCTGAATCCAATGGTGGCATTATTTTGGCTTGAAAATGATTGTATTGTGAGATTCGAAGAAAGGATCTCAAACTTCCCTAGCCATGACAAATACTTGTTCCTGCATTAAGGATTGCAAACAATGTTTGTAAACATCATCACGAGAAGGTATATGTTCATAGAATCAATCTGTTGTACCCCAAAATTTTCCCTCTCATGTTTTCCAAGATTTTTTCTTATATGGGTGGTCACAGGCACTTGATTAAAGAAAAAATAATAATGTTTTTGAATATAAACAAGGTCTTTTGATTGGCATGTCAAAGGGTCTTTCGACTGGCTTTTTGGCAGGCTTCATTTGAGCACCTAACTTCCTCCAAGCTTGCCTCAAATTTCCATGCTTTGATTGAAGCCTTGGCCTTTTGCTTATTTGCTGTATACAAGCTTCGACTGGGCATGTGTTTCCTTTGAAATAGCCTCATTCAATCCAAAAAGGAAGGGCCTCATGTTTGTGCTCCTTCTATTACACCTTTGGCTTCATATACTGGCTTGATTCACAATGCAATGGCTACCTGCATGCAAGCTTAATTCCTGCTTCGATTTGGAATTTGGTCTCTTTGGAGCAAGCTTAATTCTTGCTTCGATTGGGCATTTGTTTTCCTTGGAGCAAGCTTGATTCCTACTTCAACTAGGCAAATTGTCATTTTGTGCGTGCCTTTAGTGCACAAAGCAAGAATCCCCTGCAAGCTCCATTCAATCCACAAGGAAAAAGGCTAATTTTAACTGGCCTTCGATTCACAAAGTTCCCACTGGGAAAAAGGCCCCTCAGCTTGTCACCAGCCCACGTATGCCCATCAACTTGCCTTGGTTTCACAAGACAAATACCCATCAGCATGCCTTCGATTCACTAGGCCAAAAGTCCCTACATGCTTGTGTTGGAAGCATAAGGCAAAGACTTCTTTTGTGCTTCCTGTCAATGCCAAGACCCTTCAGCGCACAAAGTTTCTGCACTATGACGTAACTGGATGCCGTTTCAGAAGACACACAACTGGAACATTCGAAGGATAGGCACATGGTCCATTCGAAGGACATATATGTGCCCCATTCGAAAACAAGTATTGATGGATTTAAAAGGGAATACGTGGGTGTTCCATTCAAAGGACTTACTTTGTTGGCCCATTCGAAGGAATGGCAAGTGATGTATACAAATGATGCATGGGTTCCCTTCAAGAGAGCACACACATTGGTTCAAAACGAAGGATATTTTTAGCCAAAATGAAAGAAAAATATTCAAAGAGGCCTGCTGGCCCAAAAGCCATCATACTGCCAGTTTCAAGCCAACGTGCACAAGCACATTCATGCCAAATAAGCTTCGATTGGCCAGGAAAGAGTTTTCGTTTGGACTAGCTGAATAGGGGTTCAAACGAAGAATCCCCAGTGATGAGAATATGAGCCAATCGAAGGTTACACAAGAGGTACATTCGAATAAGCATGCAGAAGGCCCGTTCAAAGACTACACAAGAGGTCCAGTCGAAAGAGGAAACTTGAGGCTAATCGAAGGGCATGGATTAAAGCCATGAGTTTGGCAACGTTACAAAACATCATTCATGGCTTTGAAAACACTTGTTTATGGATGTTTAAACCTGTGTTCTCTTATCCCCTCCATCCTCTCTATATAAGGAGACCAGAGACACAATCCCAGGGGGACATATTGTTTGAAACGCATATGCTGCCCCATAAACCACCCCAAAGGTATCAAAAACCTCGTGAACAATCCAAATCGAAGCAAATTTTCCACGACACTCCATTCGCTCCCTGAAGTTTGCAGGAAGCGTGCCCAAGTACTAGGCAGGTCCAAAATATACTGGAGCATCACTCATATACTCTGTCCATTGGTAATTTTCTTTCGATCTCAATCTATCTAAATGTTCAATTTTTAATCATACATTCATGTCATTGCTAATGTTTGTGTTGCATGCAAGATTAAGCGCAGGGGTTGAGATTGTGCCATGGCTTGGGCATGATCCACATTTTATTTGAATCTCAGGGTTCATAAGGTTGTAAGATGAAATAGTTTTCGATTTAGACCCAGATGACTTGATTTAGGATCGTGCATCTACAGGCTGTCGAATCTAGGACCGCATTCGACCCAAGTCTGGATTTTAATTTGTTTTCTCTAATAAATTTCCTGCAGGAGTATAACATACACCTCTAACATCCTCTGCTGGATCAAAGGCCATGTCCTTCCATGGATCGAAGATGACCCTCCATTTGGATCGAAAGCCTTTTTTTCTTTGGATCGAAAGACTTTTGCTTTTTGTATTTTATTTTTCACTATTCATTTCTTTTTCTTAGTTTCCCTTTATTATTTAAATCAACTTTAAACCAAAACAAAAATCACAAAAATATTAGTTTTAGTTTTTTTTATTAAACTAATTTTGTAAGTAAATTAATAAATAATTTTAACTATTTTCTTAATTTAAAATAAATTTGAATTTAGGTTTTAATTTAACTTTAATTATTTTCTTTTCATAATACTAAAACCAAAAAGAACTTAGACTATTTTCTTTAATTTAATTTTAATTATTTTCTTAAGTCAAAACAAAAGAACAATAAAAATATTTTCTTATTTCATTTTTTCTTATTAGGTTTTTAGACGAACTTCCAATCTTCGCGCGCATTTATTTTTCTCTCGTATTTTTATAATGATGTAATTTCTTATAAGATGTAATAGTAATTAGGCTTTATTTTCTGCTTTTAATTTTTGCACCCCCCCAATTTTTGTACATTGTAAATCCCCTCTTTGAAGCCATGTAATAGTATAGGTTTATACTTCAGCACTTTATATTCTGTACATATTTACTGCTAGTAACTATGCATGTATGAAAAGACTAATAACAAAATATTAGCAAACCTAACACAAAAGATAAAAAAATAACTGAATATAACACACATTGCACATACACACCTCTAGGGTACCCCACTTTGGTTTCCTTCAGAAATAAAGCAGTCATGTCCCTCAAAACGGGGACGCTTTATTAACAGTATTAACAGTCGGTTCTACCACCGTATCACAAAACTAGCGACTCTGCTGGGGAGGTATAAAAAGTGGGGTATACCTTAGAGATAGTTCATTATTAAACTACTTTTTTGTGCTTTGCATTCTTTATCCTTGGAGGGTTGTTGGGTTGTTACTATAGATCCTACACTCGTATATGGGGGCATCTTTTTAGGTAAACAACAATAGAATGTGGAGACTGTACATCATAGATGGACATGGTTGAAGCGATAGCTATATTGGTATGACACTTTGGTTGATACCGGTATCTCTTGTGTTGAATCTTGGAGAATACGGAACCTCCACGTGGTGTCGTGAAGCACTAACGGACCTTAGAACCTTAGTTGAACAAACGTGGCCATTAGAAAATAGTGAGATAGCTGGCCTCGGTGTAAAGCTGGGGATTGGTTGATACTCGATGCTACACTCATTAAGATCGTACTTTCAAGATGTTTCGGCGGCAAGAAAAGATTGCTAAGCTGAAATAATGCTCGATAATCAAATATCAGTGATATTGAGACTCCTTAGAACCCGGTTACTATTTTTAGGACATGTTGAACCAACTAAACTTCAAGAGGGTATTTACCTTTAAACTCCATGCAAGCCTAAACCTAAGGTGTTGTATGTTATGCTTGTGTATGATTAGTCTGCTTAAACATGACATCATGCATCATTACATCCATTTTTCATTACACTGACCATTTCAAGGACCGAGGAAATTTATCTTTGTTCTGTTTCGCAGATCACGGCTTCCGCTCGTAGAAATACTATCCAGATCAGCTTCATGAGAATACCTATCCAACTCAAAGAGCTAGTATCAAGGGTTCCCGAGACTTCCTTATTTACCAAGAACTATGGTCGACTCTCAATCTGGTTACCTCGGGTTTTGATGAGAAGATGATGAGTGTACTCTTTCAATTATTTGATCCTAAGCACCATTGCTTCACCTTTCCAGATTATCAGTTGGTGCCCACCATGGAAGAGTTCTCTTAAATATTGGTGTTGTACCCCAAAATTTTCCCTCTCATTTTTCAAGACTCCTCTCGTATAGGTGGTTACAAACACTTGTTTAAAGAAATAAATAAAAATGAATTTTTTTGAAGATGACAAGTTGTTACCATTGGTCGAAGGAAAAGGAAAAATGAAGATGATAATGTGCCCTTCGATTGGGTTGAAGAAGAGAAAATATGCTTCGATTCTCAATTTGATTAGACACTGGCTACCTTTGAAATAATCTGCTTCGATTCTCAATTTGATTAGACACTAGCTACCTTCGAAGAAATCTGCTTCGATTCTCAATTCTATTAGACACTGGTTTCCTTCGACCTACATGTTTCAAATGGTTAAAACACTCTCTCCGAGCACTCTTCAAATCCACAAGTTTCGATGGGGCAGTGTGTTTGCTTCGATCCACAAGCTTCGATGGGGTAGTGTGCTTTCTTTGATCCAAGCTTCGACATGGGAAATGCCTCCCTTCAAGCATCTTCCTTAGAACATGATTCGACTAAGGAAAAAGTTTCCTTCGAAGAAAGCTTGCTTTGATTTCATTTTGGAATTTGATTCAAGAACAAATCTCATAGCTTTATCTTCCAAATCTCACTTTTCAGGCTATGTTGCTTCCAAATCATTACATAATCAGAGGTTTACACACATAATCAAAGCTTTATCCATTAGATATTACTATTTTTGGATGAAATGACAAAAAACTATGTTATCTATTTTCATAAAGGTTATTTTAATCACCAAGTCAGCTCCTTAAGCCCCCAAAATTTATCTTGTCTGAACACAAGCAAGGTCAAAATTAGAAGCAACAAGACCATGCTTGTACTTGTTTTTTCACTTATCAAGTCACCTAGCCAAAACAGTACAACAGAAATATCCTCTATGTAAAACATAACATTTTCATATAAATATGCAAGTCCATTACATATCAAAGGGGAGAGGGAAAGTTTGCAAAAAATATAGAGTCAGAAGCAGGAAACTAAAATTCTAACTCCACTCTCAAACACAAAATCATCAAACACTCTCAAACACAAAATCATCAAACACTCTTCAAACTTGCTCGCCCTTTCATTTTTTTTCAAAGAAATGGAAACTTAAAACTTGACTTGAGTTAGAGGCTTTAACTATCTTCCAAACGAAGCAGGTTTAATTCACTCATCATCTAACCATTCCTGGAAGTTGCATCAAAGTCCCTTCAAAGTTTCACCCCAAGAGGTAAGTTTTCTTCAAACTTAGAACTCTTCATTCAAGCATCCTTCAGAAATGTAGACATCATGCTGCTCTTAGTTTTCGATTATCATTGCCTGTACAATTAGTTTTCGCTTTTTTTATACTGAACAAAATCCATGCTGACCTCAGATTCCTTAGCTTTCGAAATATGTATGCTTCGATTCACATCCAAGTTCTTAGACAAATTTAATGTTTATGTTTGTGTTTCGATTTTTGTTTAAGTGCTAGTTTCGTTTTGATGTCTTCACTGTTTATTTTGATTAAAAAAAGAGTGGTTAGGAGCCTGACCATCGAAGCATAGTGGCATTCGAAGTTGGGTATTTTAACATCCAGAAATGAATTTACTCTACATTCCATCAAAGTGATCCCATGAATGGATGAAGCAGGCTACCCCCAGTGGTACAAACTGCACGCACCAAGGCTTATCATATCGAAGGGTCCTGAGTTCGAAACTCTCAGCGAGACCCTTTTTCATATTTTTCTCACCTTGTTTCGTTTGCAGGAAACATGTTTGAACCTTCTTCAGTCTAGGGCTTCGATTTTCATACTTTGACCCCCCTATTTACTAATTAGCAAACAGACCCCCTTGGCCCCAAATACAAAAAAAAACTTGTTTTGAACACAAAAACACCCCAAATTCAGATTTTCTCCCCTCTTGACTCATTTTCTTTATTGTTTTTTTTAATATTATTGTTATCATTAATATAATTTTTTATTATTAATACAAAAAGACATAAAAACATTTCCCTTTTAAAATTAAATTAGTTTAATTTTCTTTTGTTAACTAATTATTTCTTTTTTAGTTTACTAGGATAAAAATATTTTCAAAATAAAACAAAACAAGTCCTTTCCTTTTCTCCATTTTTACCTTGTACAAATTCAATATGGTTGTAATAGATAATTATGATTTAATTTCTAACAATTCCCATTTGTAAATTTGTATACCCCATTCTCCAAGTGATTGTAATAGCGTAGGATATTTATTATCCGCAATTTACCGCTTTCATATAAATGCTAGTAAATTAGGGCGTGCATGGCAAGATAAAAAAATCAATCTTAGATCACTCTAATCTAAGACAAAAATGCATGAAAATATAAACACTTTCACACATGCACCCTTAGGGTAATCTCACTTGTTGCCTCGGAAAATAGTCATGTCCCTCGAATATGGGCGTTTTAGCAAAGACCCTCGATAAAAGATCGTAGTCCCTTGATGACCCTCAATGTTACCTTCGGTAAACGATCTAGTCCCTAAACGACATTGCTAAAACGTCCCATAGGTTTCCTTCTATGACTATACAAACATCCCACACCCGTCCTTTTTCATCCAAAGATAAGGCTTCTTACCAAGAAATGGTAAGATAGTAACATCTAAAGGAAGAGAAAAAGAACAAAGACTTTTTGAGTAGGTAGAAACGTTCTTAGTTGCTTGCTCATCTTCAAAAAAAATATCTTTTCAAACACACCAACACTTTCAAAACATGAAATATTTTCAAAAGTTCAACACTTTGTATAAATTCTTATAGAGACGAGAATCATTACAAAGTTTGCCTAAACGAAGGCGCTTTTAAAAATTACTTTCAAATCCCACCATAAAGCACACTTTCAAACAAAAGAAATAATCTAGCAAGCAACTAAAAGCCCATAGATAACTATGGATGAAAAGGGTTCTAACACCTTCCCTTTTCATAATCTACCCCCCAACTCAAGAAAATAATCTCAAAGGTATTTCCTGTTCTTTTCACCCTTTCCTTTATTTAGATAAAAGAAAAGTCCGTGACGACACTTGTTATCCGCAACAATTGCATTAAAACACAAAACACCCAAGTCAATTCTCCCACCGTGTTACAGAACTGGTGACTCTGCTGGGGATAATCTTAAAAGTGGGGTTACCTTAGAGCTAGATCACCTTTACTTACTTTTCTTTGTTTGACTTGTTTTCTTTATATTTTGGTTCCTTGTTTGGGTTTATTTTGATCCTCTACCCAGATATGGGACACCTTTTTAGGTAAGCAGCAATAGATTGTGGAAACTGTACAGCATAGACCGATATGGTTGAAGCAATGGCTATGTTAGTGTGACACATTTGTTGGTACCGGTATCCCTTGTGTTGAAACAAGGAGAATACGGGGACGCTGAGCAGCGTCATGAAGCACTAATTGACCTTAGAACCTTAATTGAACAACTTGGCCCTTAGGAAGTAGTGAGATAGCCGATTTCGGTGGAAAGCTAAAAATTGGTTGATACTCGATACTACACTCATTAAGATTGGACTTTTGGGATATCTTGGCTGCAAGAAAAGATTGATTATGCTGAGACAATGCCTAAAAGAAAGGTCAGTGATATTGATATCCTCTAGAACCCGGTTACTTTTTAGGACATGTTGAGCCAACTAAACTTCAAGAGGGTACTTACCCACCAACTCCATGCAAGCCTAAACCTAAGGACTTATCTGCTTTGTATGTACATAACAACTTGTTTACTTGTACATAACATCATAAACATCTTAACATCATAAGCATTCTCACTAACCATTTGAAGGATTTAGGAGTTTATCTTTGTTTTGTTTTGTAGGTGATGAATCTCGTACGAAGGAATACCATCTGAATCAGCTTCGTGAAAGCACACCCTCAACTCCAAGAATTACCATCAAGGGTGCCTGAAGATTCCCCTTTCACCAAGAAACACGGTCGACTCCTCAGTTTGGTTACCTCCAATTTCCAAGAAGAAATGATGTGCGTGCTCTTCCAATTCTTTCATCCAATGTGTGATACGGTGGGATGAACTGATTGTTTTTTGGAATGCTGGTTTGCGTTTTGAGTTTATTTTCGCAAAATGTCGCGGTAAGCAAGAGTCGCCACCGACTTTTATTTTATCCAACAAGGAAAGGAAAAAAGCACAGAAAAATTCCTTTTTCGAGATGTTTCTCGGGTTTAGGGGGTAGATTATAGAAAGGGAAGGTGTTAGAACCCTTTCTATCTGTGGTTATCCACGGGCTCTTAGGTACTTGCTCATATTGTTTTCAAAATTATTTTCTTTGTGCTTGTGGGTTTGAAAAAAAGTTTTTGTTTTGAAAACTTCGATTTAACTCTTGCTTTTGTCCTCAAGAGTGTATGAAGTTTTTTTGAAAACTTTGTTCGAAAAAGTGTAAGTGTGAAAAAGATTTTGTTTTTTGAAAGAGCAAGTACTTAAGAACCATCTACCTACTCGAAAAAGGAATCATTTTATGCTAATGTCCTTTAGACAATGCTATCCCACTATTAGTGAGTAGGTAGCACCGTCGTTGGAGTTTGAGGGTCAATTCGAATGCGGGACTTACGGTCACTAAAGCAATGTTAGATTGGCTTAGCGGTAACCCTAATGTCTTAGATCTTTTGTTTGAGGCAACAATATCCGAGGCAACTGTTTCGAGGCGACTATAATCTTTAGACAAGAGGGCGACCTCTAAAACTACCTATACTCAATGACCGCGTACGAATGCAACCAAGTGAGGTGTACCCTAAGAGTGCGCATGTGCGAGTGTGTTGTTTTCAGTTATTTTTATCTTTGTACATGTTAAAGGTGATCTAAGTTGATTTTAGGTTAAAACATTCAGTCTTGTCATGCCATCTTATTATCAAACATCTAACAGTTATAATTTGCGGAAAATAAAAATGTGGAATTTAAATTACAAGGCGTCGGGTATTTACATCGCCAAAGACAAACCCTTGAAAAATAAATAAAGCGATAAAAAATAATAAAAGGTCCTATTTAACTATACAAACCGGAGGCAAGTACATTAATAGATTAAAATAAATAAATCGCGTGCGGGAAATTAAATCGAGCGCAAATTTCTAGGGTTTTGACCCTTTTGGTTAAAGAAAAGATTTTTTTTTGTTTTTTTTATTTCAAGAAAGGAATAAATCTAAATTAATTACTAAATTAATGAATTAATTAATAAAAATAAATTATTTTTGGTTTTTTTGGTATTTTAAGAAAGAAATAAAAATTAATTGAATTGGTAAAAACCTAATTAAATCTAATTTGATTTTAATTATTTACAAAAATATATTAAAGTTATTCTAATTAAAACCTAAATTAATTTAATTAGTGTTTATTAATAAAATTAAAATTAAAATTTAATTTGATAAAGAAAATATTTTTGTGATTTATTTTATGAAAAAAAGAATTTTTGATTGGTTAGAATTTAATAAAACAATTAAATCAATAAAACAAATACTAAATAAAATAAATAAAGAGAAGAGGTTTGGGCCTGATTTTGGTGGTCTTAATAGCAATCCTGTGGCCCATTAAACGCTGGCCCTGTTGACTTTTTTGGACTTGGTGTGCATGCGTGGACTTGACTCCATGGTGAACCTTCAGATCCTGGCCACCAGATTTGGCCTTTGGCCATCTGGCCATTGGATGCTTGATGGACTATGGTATACTGCATGCTTGGACACGCACTTGATTACTTGAAGAGAAAAAACAAATGGAAATTGGGGGGACCTGGGATTCGAACCCAGGTCCTGAAGGAGTTTGGAGCGTTTGCCTTGCCACTAGGCCATTTGGCTTTGTTTGTTAATATAATACAAAGGAAATATAATAAAATAAAACAATGATTATTTGTCAGAACAAAAAATATGCGCGCGTGATTTGAATGGGCCAACCACGCCTTGTCACGCATCGTCTTCAACCTTCCATCCGTGGCTAAAACCCTGTAAAACCTATAGCCACAGACACAGACTGTCACTACAAGTCATGCATATTCCAAAATCCGTTGTAGGCCATAAAAATGAATTCTAAGGGCATGGTTGTGCTCGTCTCATCATCCCGGTCACAACCATACCCTTCTTGATGGCCAATTATCCCTGAAACAGAAACACCCAAAAATATCCACGAAACCCTAGCTATGGTATTTTGCAGTATAGGTCAGATAAACAAAATTGAATTATACCAATAGTTTGGAAATGTTATGAGGATTTCAAATATACCAACAATTTACTCAAATGATGCAAGAATTATGAATTATGATTTCAAGAACAGAGCGGATTATCATGACCCTTACAGTGCGTTTGGGCGTATGAGCGAGCTTGCTTTTGATCCAAGAAGATTGAGTGAACACCCAGGAAGAGATTGGGACAGGTCTCAGCTTCTGAAAGTGTCTCTAGCTATGGTTTAAAATTCAAGCTTTTAGTGATTTTTTTCAAACTTTGTTCTGCCTCTCCTTGCAGCTTCCAACCCTTATTCACGTCCCTTTGGCTTGTTTATGTAGTATGGAATGTATTAGGGTAACAATTTTGGATTGAATCTCTCTACATCAATGCATTGGAATTTGATTTGTTTCACTCTTTACAACTTGCCAAATTTTCCAATTTTCAATCTTTTTGCACATGATATTGTATGATTCGAGTTTGATGATGATATTGATGATAATCCAATCCTAAAATAGCCAAAAGATCTCATGTAATCAAAGTTTGGGATTTTATATGATTTAATTTGGATTTAAAATGAATAAATTCAATAAAAATCAAATTAAATAGTAAAAATAAGACATGGGCTCATGGCTGAAGCTAGGACACGTGGACAATGATGCAAGCTCAAATCAAGTGGAAAAGAATGGGCTCATTTGAAAAAATTTGAAGTTTTGGGGATAGTTGACTTTTGGCAATTTTGCAAAACTGCCCAACTTCAACAATGCATAACTTCTTCAATTTTGAACTTTTGGAGGTGTTATTTGACTTTTTAGAAAGATTGAGATGTCCTATAACCAACCCTTTTGGTATCATCGCATTTGGATATTCCATTCTCAAGTTATAAGCTTTGGAAAAAAAAGGTTTTTTTGTTGAATTTCAAAAATGACCTATAATGTCCAAATTTGTAACTTCTTGTGAGTGCATTTATTGATCTTGGGATATGAATATGGATTGTAGGAAATTGCATCCTATTCAAAATGAGCTTTGGATGGGTCATTTCTCATAAAGTATGAGAAAGTTATGCTTGGTCAAAGTTGAGTTGACTTTTCCTACAAAACCCTAATTTAGCAACTTTTGAGTCTTGATGAATTTTGAGAAATCCTTGATGAATCATGATCAAAACTTGATAAAATGATGAAATATACTTCAAAATGAGAATGTTGACAAAAAATCTTGAAGTTTGACTGTATGTAGGCCACAGTTGACTTTTGCCCTAACACAGTCGATTTTTGGACCCTTGAGCAATTGACTGAGCAAACTTCCTCTGCAAGGCTTGAAATTTGACATGGATGACCTTGAGAACATATTAGGACATTGGGGAGAACTTGAGTTCATTTGGATTCAAATATCTTGATGCAACACAAAACCCTAATTTGGGGTTGACTGCCTTAGGAGTTGACTTGTCTGACCCACTCTTGAGCAACCTTGAGCCACTTGGAGATTTTTCTTGCAATGTTTTGAGAAACATGGGAGGGAAAATTTTGGGGTACAACAGCTTCCCCTGTTCAATCTTCTTAAACCTGAGGATGTAGATTGGCTTTCGTGCCTTTCGTGATCCGAAAGTGGAAGATGATTGAACATTAGAGTGCCCAGAAATTTGCACTCGCATGAAGTGGTATTAGCTTTGTAATGTCGGGAATGGGCTTACAGATGCCATTTGGAGATTGCTGGCGGGAGGATGGTCTTAAAGATGGCGTCTGCAGGAGTGTCGATCACATAAGAGATTCCTTAGCGAGAACTTGCATACCTGTTGTTGTGGAAGATTCCGCTAGGGAAGTCTGATTTTTGTTTAGATTTAAGAACTTGCCTGTACTCCAACTGAGAGAACATCTCTGCTGGGTTTTAAGGACTTGTCCGTAATTTAACTAGGGGAAATCTGTCGAGATTTAGAACCTTATCTGTAATTCAACCAAGACTAATTCAGTTAAGATTTACGAACCGGTCAGGTCTTCGACTGAGGGAAACATCTTCATCAAGATCTAGGACTGTTTGTTTACTTCAACGAAGAATAATTCTGTTGAGATTTAAGAACTCGTCCACACTTCGACGGAGGAAAATTGTCGAGATTGAGAACCTTATCTGTAATTCAACCGAGAATAATTTAGTTGAGATTTAAGAACCGGTCAGGTCTTCAACTGAGGGAAACATCTTCATCAAGATCTAGGACTGTCTGTTTACTTCAAGGGAGAATAATTCTGTTGAGATTTAAGAACTCGTCCACACTACGACGGAGGAAAATTATCGATATTGAGAACCTTATCTGTAATTCAGTCGAGAATAATTCACTTGAGATTTAAGAACCGGTCAGGTCTACGACTCAGGGAAACATCTTCATCAAGATTTAGGACTGTCTGTTTACTTCAACGGAGAATAATTCTGTTGAGATTTAAGAACTCGTCCACACATCGACGGAGGAAAATTGTCGAGATTGAGAACCTTATCTATAATTCCACCGAGACTAATTCAGTTAAGATTTAAGAACCAGTCAGGTCTTCGAATGAGGGAAATATATTCATCAAGATCTACGACTGTCTGTTTACTTCAACGGAGAATAATTCTGTTGAGATTTAAGAACTTGTCGACACTTAGGCGGAGGAAAATTGTCGAGATTGAGAACCTTATCTGTAATTTAACCGAGAATAATTCAGTTGAGATTTAAGAGCCGGTCAGGTCTTCCACTGAGGGAAACGTCTTCATCAAGATCTAGGACTGTCTGTTTACTTCAACGGAGAATAATTTTGTTGAGATTTAAGAACTCGTCCACACTTCGACGGAGGAAAATTGTCGAGATTGAGAACCTTATCTATAATTCAACCGAGAATAATTCAGTTGAGATTTAAGAACTGGTCAGGTCTTCGACTGAGGGAAACATCTTCATCAAGATTTAGGACTGTCTGTTTACTTCAACGGAGAATAATTCTGTTGAGATTTAAGAACTCGTCCACACTTTGACAGAGGAAAATTGTCGAGATTGAGAACCTTATCTGTAATTCAACCGAGAATAATTCATTTGAGATTTAAGAGTCTGTCAGGTCTTCGACTGAGGGAAACATCTTCATCAAGATCTAGGACTGTCTGTTTACTTCAACGGAGAATAATTCTGTTGAGATTTAAGAACTTTTCCACACTTCGACGGAGGAAAATTGTTGAGATTGAGAAACTTATCTGTAATTCAACCGAGAATAATTCAGTTGAGATTTAAGAACCGGTCAGGTCTTCGACTGAGGGAAACATCTTCATCAAGATCTAGGACAGTCTGTTTACTTCAACAGAGAATAATTCTGTTGAGATTTAAGAACTTGTCCACACTTCGATGGAGGAAAATTGTCAAGATTGAGAACCTTATATGTAATTCAACCGAGAATAATTCAGTTGAGATTTAAGAGCTAGGTCAGTTCTTCGACTGAGGGAAACATCTTCATCAAGATCTAGGACTGTCTGTTTACTTCAACGGAGAATAATTCTGTTGAGATTTAAGAACTCGTCCACACTTCGACGGAGGAAAATTGTCGAGATTGAGAACCTTATCTTTAATTCATCCGAGAATAATTCAGTTGAGATTTAAGAGCCGGTCAGGTCTTCGACTGAGGGAAACATCTTCATCAAAATCTAGGACTATCTATTTACTTCAACGGAGAATAATTCTGTTGAGATTTAAGAACTCGTCCACACTTCGACGAAGGAAAATTGTCAAGATTGAGAACCTTATCTCTAATTCAACCGAGAATAATTCAGTTGGGATTTAAGAGTCGATCAGGTGTTCGACTGGGGGAAACATATTCATCAAGATCTAGGACTGTCTGTTTACTTCAACGGAGAATAATTCTGTTGAGATTTAAGAACTTGTCCACACTTCGAAAGAGGAAAATTGTCGAGATTGAGAACCTTATCTATAATTCAACCATGAATAATTCGGTTGAGATTTAAGAGCCGGTCAGGTCTTCGACTGAGGGAAACATCTTCATCAAGATCTAGGACTATCTGTTTACTTCAACAGAGAATAATTCTGTTGAGATTTAAGAACTTGTCCACACTTCGACGGAGGAAAATTGTAGAGATTGAGAACCTTATCTGTAATTCAACCGAGAATAATATTCAGTTGAGATTTAAGAGTCGGTCAGGTCTTCGACTGAGGGAAACATCTTCATCAAGATCTAGGACTGTCTGTTTACTTCAACGGAGAATAATTCTGTTGAGATTTAAGAACTCATCCACACTTCGACGAAGGAAAATTGTCGAGATTGAGAACCTTATCTTTAATTCAACCGGGAATAATTCATTTGAGATTTAAGAATCGGTCAATTCTTTGTCATAGCTGAGAACCCAATTGCATCCTTCCTGAAAGGTAACGGCCAGTCGTATGCGATGCATGATATATATCAAGCAATGATGTTCTCAAAATAAATGAGATTGTGTTGTATGATGCGTATATGCATGTGTCATGATGTATGTAAATGTAATGTTTGGCTGGGGAAAATAAATCCCGGATAGTTGCTGGAGAAAGAGTTGAATTCTTCATTTCCGCTGGGGATGGCGAACGAAGATAATTGCGAGAATAAACCTTCAGGAGAGGATAACTCCGTTGAGGAATAAACTGATGAGGAGATTACTCTGTGGAGAAGAGATGTTCTACTGAGGATTCCATCGATAGATTCTGCTGGGGATGAATTACCGTTGCTGGTGATACTGAATCCTATTGGGGATTGAATTCTTGTTTGTGAAAGGAAAGAACTCCGTCGGGGATGATCTTTCAGTTGCGACTTCACGGGGAATAATCTTTTAGACTCTACTGGGGACAATCTTCCAAAGTCTAATTGGGGATGATCCTCCAAACTCCACTGGGGGAAGCGTTTTCAGACTGCACTGGGGAAAAAAAATCAAACTCCACTGGGGATATGTTTTTTATACTTCGCTGGGGATATTAAGACCTTTTAGTGCCGATGGTAGATAAACTCTGCTTGGGGAGAATATTACGGATTCATTCACAGTTGCAAGTCTCAGCTGTGGAGAGCTAACACCACTATCTCTCTTGCTCTGCAGGGAGTGAATGTTGTTGGGACGCATGCTGAGGATATGACGATGACTTTGCATCGAGACTTTTCTGCCCCTGTATCTGCGGGAAAAGGTGCCTGCAGAGGCCTTGTGGATCAAGTATTATCCCAACCTATGAGGTGCTTGGTAACTTTCGATTTAAGCGACAAGTCATCTTCTGGTAGGCTAGTGACAAGATGACGGGACATAGTCGTACGCTTTGATCCCTAATTTTTGCATGGACCTCCCTTTCGAGTTTTCAGTCCACCGGGATACCCTTTTATGCCCAAGCCTCCTTTTCAGGTTTTCGACTTGCCGGGTGTACATACTTTTTCATTTTCATCCCTTATTTTTGGCCGAACCCTTTTGGTTCGCCGGGATGATCTTATTTTTGCCTAGGTGTGTCAACCTAGCGGGTCTTTGTTCATGTGCAGTATCTTTTGATTATGTCCATGCTCTCAGGGTGTAGGAAGTTGTCACTATCGGTAGTGTTGTGCTCCCATACTACCAGAAGACGTTTGTTTGATCATGCAAGATTCGTTGTATGAATCCATGTCTAATTCCCCAAATGACTCAGATGGAGATTTGCCCCTGGCTATTTGGCATCTTTGAGAGATTATCTGAATCTTGACTTGACTGCCCCAGATGATGGACAATGATCATGCCGCGTCTCTTGGTTGGAAGTGTTTTTCCACTTGAGGTGATCTTTTTTATTGAGAAGGTTTTTTTGTTCACTAGATATTCGTCGTGCGAATTTCTCTGTTGTTTGAACAAATAGTCATATAAAACAATGTTATTTTAAGAATGCAAAGCTTATGTCTGTCTTAAAGTTTTTGAAAATGAATTTTTTCAGTAAGATAGGAAAATTTTGTAAAATGTGACGTCAACTCAGGATTTACAGCAAGCCCTACAGGAGTCAGGATACCTTTTGTAACAGTATGCTTTCGAACTAACCCATGCTTCAGCTAGGACTTTTAAGGGTTATAACGTTGCCTGGTTCACGGTTCAAGAAACAAAGTATAAAGGCTCAAAATGTATTTGTACCCACCCGTTCTTCGTGATGTTCTTCGATCCTAAACTCAGTTAATTGTTCATTTAGACCCCGTTTGAGTCTTAGCTCTGATATTCCAGTGATGATTCGGATACTAACAGTTTATTTTGAACATGCAGTCATTTTGTTGAAAGTTTGTAGGATCTCTTTCTTTTTGATTTTATTATCCCTGTCTTTTTCCTGAATTGTTTCTTTTTGTGATTACAGTCAGCGGGATGCCCCAGTTTTTTTCTTAAGTCTCCTTCACAGGTTTTGACTTAATGGGCTTTTATTTTTGAGAGATAATGACTGCATGTCCTTACGATTATACGAAACCATCACCGTCTTTTCTTTCGGGAGGACTTCTTTGATGCCATTTATTGTGCACTTGGATTAACTGAGAAAACTACCCTACCCCAGGTTATAATTAAGGGTTTTAATTTGTGAAAAGAAAAACTCCAACTTCTTTGGTTCAAAGGGGTTGACTAGGGATTATCTTCCTTATAACTCCACTGTTTAGGATTTGAAACAATGCTTGTACATCATCAGTAGGTTCTGTTCAAAAGCGTAGTGTAGAGATTTTTGATATCATTTTCGTCATCCTCCTTCTAAAGGATTAGAATTTTTTCAATCGAGAGTTGAACATCACAAAAATGAAAGCAATTTGAATATAGTGAATACAAATGGATTGATTCAAAACAGACATATGCAATGCATTGATGAAGTAACAAAGTTTGACATGAATAAATGTCTGAACAATCAAAAGAAAATTACAAATTGAAAATTCTAATGAACAAAAAGTCTTCTAGTCTCGAGACTTGTCACTTCAAATGGTGAGCCTTAGAGGGATGGTAGAAGAACTCAGCCTGACCATCTTGCGTGGATTCCAATTCTCCTTCATCAATTAGGTTTTGAATTTTGTACTTCAACTTCCAACAGTCGTCAGTGTCATGCCCCAGGCTGTTAGAATGGTATGCACACCTTGCATCAGGATTGTAGTTGGGTGAAGAAGTCTTAGGATTCGGATGAGGTCCTACAAAAGTCACCAGATTCAATCTCAACAGGTGTTGTAAAGCTTGGGACAGCGGCATGTTGAGCTTGGTAAACGGCCTCTGATTAACCCGTTGTTTATGGCAAGGTTGTTTTTGGACCCATGAGGTAGTAGCAACTTGGAGAGGTCTATTATTCATCAAACCAAACCTTTGACTTCTCGGAAGTTGATTAATGACTTGGTCCCCTGCCTTGACTGTTTGCTTCATGTTGTTGTATCTGCCTTGATGAAGCTAGTTGATAATGGTTCTCAGCTCTTCTTGTTCTCGAGCTAAGCCTTGGATAAGAGCTATCTGCCCCAACATCTGGGTTTTCATGTCACTGAACTCAGCTTGCAGTTGTTCCAGTCGTTCGTCCTTATTGTCTTCAGGACTTTTCTTGACCAATTCCCAACGAGGAGTGTTTTCGACTCTTCCTGCCCCTTGGATAGGTTTAGGAATACGTCCCTAAACTGAGCTTCTCGAGTTTGAAGATCTTGGTTGTCTGGTTGGAAAGCCATTGCTGAAATAAACAGCGAGAACATGAGAGACCTATACTGGGAGACCTGTTATGTAATGATATGTATGATATATGTATGTAATGTTTTCAAGGATCTCGCGGGGTAAACAAGAAATTGTTAGACTTTGATTGCAACTTGATTGAAGAACTTCGTGTCATTGAGAATCTTCCTTCAAGAGTCAAGCTCACCATATCGATTGGGTCATAGCCACCGACTCAAATCATCGTGTTTTGATCTCTAGATGACATTGGTTAGAGGAAAATAAATCCCCTTTTCCCCTTGCTAGACATTTGATTTTCCAAAACCTGCATTACAGACCCTTGAGATCCTTGAAATGGTTAAGGAAACATTAAGGCATGATGTTATGATGTGTATGTTATGCGTTTAAGCAAAAGTGCAAGGTGATGTAAGTGAACCGTGCAATAAATCCAGATTATTGGATAAGGACTGTAAACAAAACCTGCAAGGAACTCATGTTGTCAGATAACAAGAATGTGCAAGTGGTTCAAGTTTGAAAGCACACAAGTCACACAATAGCCCTTAAATTTCAGGCTGGTATGGAGTTTAGGTATTACCCTCTTTCAGTTTAGTTGGTTCACACCTGTCCTAAAAATAGTAACCGGGTTCTAGAGGATCTCAATATCACTGACCACCCTCGATCGGTCATAATTCCAGTTTAGCAACCTTTTCTTGCGGCCGGAATCATCGCGAGAGTTTGGTCTCAATGAGTGTAGCATACTGCTACTGTTCTATGGCCAAGTTGGTCAATTTAAAGGTTCTAAGGTCAGTTGGTGCTTAATGACCCCTTAGAAGACCCATATTCTCCTTATTGCGCCACAAGGGATATCGGTACAAACTAAAGTGCCACACCAATGTAGCTACTGCTTCAACCGTATCGGTCTACGTCGTACAGTTCCCTCACAGTTTATTGCTACTTACCTAAAGGGTATCCCCCAGATCCGAGTTAGGATCTATAATAACTCCAATTCAAGCCCACAAAGATAAAGCATACAAATCAAGCAATCGAAAACAATATGATGAACTATTCCTAAGGTACACCCCACTTATTAAATTTCCCCAGCAGAGTCGCCAGTTCTGTGATACGGTGGGAAGAACTGACTGTTTTTTGGAATGCTGGTTTGCGTTTTGCGTTTGTTTTCGCAAAATGTCGCGGTAAGCAAGAGTCGCCACCGACTTTTATTTTATCCAACAAGGAACGGAAAAAAGCACAGAAAAATTCCTTTTTCGAGATGTTTCTCGGGTTCAGGGGGTAGATTATAGAAAGGGAAGGTGTTAGCACCCTTTCTATTCGTGGTTATCCACGGGCTCTTAGGTTCTTGCTCATATTGTTTTCAAAATTATTTTCTTTGTGCTTGTGAGTTTGAAAAAAAGTTTTTGTTTTGAAAACTTCGATTTAACTCTTGCTTCTGTCCTCAAGAGTGTATGAAGTGTTTTTGAAAACTTTGTTCGAAAAAGTGTAAGTGTGAAAAAAAATTTGTTTTTTGAAAGAGCAAGTACTTAAGAACCATCTACCTACTCGAAAAAGGAATCTTTCTATGCTAATGTCCTTTAGACAATGCTATCCCACTATTAGTGAGTAGGTAGCACCGTCGTTGGAGTTTGAGGGTCAATTCGAATACGGGACTTACGGTCACTAAAGCAATGTTAGATTGGCTTAGCGGTAACCCTAATGTCTTAGATCTTTTGTTTGAGGCAACAATATCCGAGGCAACCGTTTCAAGGCGACTATGATCTTTAGACAAGAGGGAGACCTCTAAAACTACATATACTCAATGACCGCGTACGAAGGCAACCAAGTGGGGTGTACCCTAAGAGTGCGCATGTGCGAGTGTGTTATTTTTAGTTATTTTTATCTTTGTACATGTTAAAGGTGATCTAAGTTTATTTTACGTTAAAACATTCTGTCTTGTCATGTCATCCTATTATCAAACATCTAACATTTATAATTTATGGAAAATAAAAATGCGGAATTTAAATTACAAGGCGTCGGGTATTTACATCGCCAAAGACAAACCCTTGAAAAATAAATAAAGCGATAAAAAAATAATAAAAGGTCCTATTTAACTATTACAAATCATAGGCAAGTACATTAATAGATAAAAATAAATAAATCGCGTGCGGGAAATTAAATCGAGCGCAAAGTTCTAGGGTTTTGACCCTTTTAGTTAAAGAAAAGATCTTTTTTTGTTTTTTTATTTCAAGAAAGGAATAAATCTAAATTAATTACTAAGTTAATGAATTAATTAATAAAAATAAATTTTTTTTGGTTTTTTTGGTATTTTAAGAAAGAAATAAAAATTAATTGAATTGGTAAAAACCTAATTAAATCTAATTTGAATTTAATTATTTACAAATATATATTAAAGTTATTCTAATTAAAACCTAAATTAATTTAATTAGTGTTTATAAATAAAATTAAAATTAAAATTTGATTTGATAAAGAAAATATTTTTGTGATTTATTTTATGAAAAAAATAATTTTTGATTGGTTAGAATTTAATAAAACAATTAAATCAATAAAACAAATACTAAATAAAATAAATAAAATAAATAAAGAGAAGAGGTTTGGACCTGATTTTGGTGGTCTAAATAGAAATCCTGTGGGCCATTAAACACTGGCCCTGTTGACTTTTTTGGACTTGGTGTGCATGCGTGGACTTGACTCCATGGTGAACCTTTAGATCCTGGCCACCAGATTTGGCCTTTGGCCATCTGGCCATTGGATGCTTGATGGACTATGGTATACTGCATGCTTGGATACGCACTTGATCACCTGAAGAGATCAAACAAATGGAAATTGGGGGGACCTGGGATTCGAACCCAGGTCCTGAAGGAGTTTGGAGCGTTTGCCTTGCCACTAGGCCACTTGGCTTTGTTTGTTAATATAATACAAAGGAAATATAATAAAATAAAACAATGATTATTGGTCAGAACAAAAAATATGCGCGCGTGATTTGAATGGGCCAACCACGCCTTGCCATGCATCATCTTCAACCTTCCATCCGTGGCTAAAACCCTGTAAAACCTATAGCCACGGACACAGACCATCACTACAAGTCATGCATATTCCAAAATCCATTGTAGGCCATAAAAATGAATTCAAAGGGCATTGTTGTGCTTGTCTCATCATCCCGGTCACAACCATACCCTTCTTGATGGCCAATTATCCCTGAAACAGAAACACCCAAAAATATCCATGAAACCCTAGCTATGGTATTTTGTAGTATAGGTCAGATAAACAAAATCGAATAATACCAATAGTTTGAAAATGTTATGAGGATTTCAAATACACCAACAATTTACTCAAATGATGCAAGAATTATGAATTATGATTTCAAGAACAGAGCTGATTATCGTGAACCTTACAGTGTGTTTGGGCGTATGAGCGAGCTTGCTTTTGATCCAGGAAGATTGAGTGAACACCCAGGAAGAGATTAGGACAGGTCTTAGCTTCTGAAAGTGTCTCTAGCTATGGTTTCGAATTCAAGCTTTTAGTGATTTTTTCAAACTTTGTTATGCCTCTCCTTGCAGCCTCCAACCCTTATTCACGTCCCTTTGGCTTGTTTATGTAGTATGGAATGTATTAGGGTAACGATTTTGGATTGAATCTCTCTACATCAATGCATTGGAATTTGATTTGATTCACTCTTTACAACTTGCCAAATTTGCCAATTTTCAATCTTTTTGCACATGATATTGTATGATTCGAGTTTGATGATGATATTGATGATAATCCAATCCTGAAATAGCCAAAAGATCTCATGTAATCAAAGTTTGGGATTTTATATGATTTGATTTGGATTTAAAATGAATAAATTCAATAAAAATCAAATTAAATAGTAAAAATAAAATATGGGCTCATGGCTGAAGCTAGGACACGTGGACAATGATGAAAGCTTAAATCAAGTGGAAAAGAATGGGCCCATTTGACAAAATTTGAAGTTTTGGGGATAGTTGACTTTTGGCAATTTTGCAAAAATGCCCAACTTCAACAATCCATAACTTCTTCAATTTTGAACTTTTGGTGGTGTTCTTGGACTTTTTAGAAAATTTGAGATGTCCTATAACCAACTCTTTTGGTCTCATCTCATTTTGATGTTCCATTCTCAAGTTATAAGCTTTGGCAAAAAAGGTGTTTTTGTTGACTTTAAAAAATGACCTATAATGTCCAAAATTGTAACTTCTTGTGAGTGCATTTCTTGATCTTGGGATATGAAGATGGATTGTAGGAAATTGCATCCTCTTAAAAATGAGCTTTGGAGGGGTCATTTCTCATAAAGTATGATAAAGTTATGCTTGGTCAAAGTTGAGTTGACATTTCCTTCAAAACCCTAATTTAGCAACTTTTGAGTCTTGATGAATTTTGAGCAATCCTTGATGAATCATGATCAAACCTTGATCAAATGATGAAATATCCTTCAAAATGATAATGTTGACAAAAAATCTTGAAGTTTGATTGTATGTAGGCCACATTTGACTTTTTCCCTAGCACAGTCGATATTTGGACCCTTGAGCAATTGACTGAGCAAACATCCTCTGCAAGGCTTGAAATTTGACATGGATGACCTTGAGAACATATTAGGACATTGGGGAGAACTTGAGGTCATTTGGATTCAAATATCTTGATGCAACACAAAACCCTAATTTGGGGTTGACTGCCTTAGAAGATGACTTGTCTGACCCACTCTTGAGCAACCATGAGCCACTTGGAGATTTTTCTTGCAATGTTTTGAGAAATATGGGAGGGCATTTTTTGGGGTACAACACCATGCATCATTGCTTCACCTTCCATGACTATCAGTTGGTTCCATCACTAGAAGAATTCTCTCTAGTATTAGGAGTGCGCATGCTTGATCAAGCACCGTTCACCGATTTAGAAGGGATTCTAAAACCTAAAGTCGTTGTCGAAGCCCTGCATCTAAAGAGAGCCGACATTTTAGAAAATTGGGAGACACGAAGTAGAGTTAAAGGGTTCCTAGCGAAGTTCTTATTGGAAAAGGCTCTCTCATTCTGTGAAGATATGGATGTTCAGGCCTTTGAAGATATCCTGGCCCTTATAATCTATAGTTTGGTTCTATTTCCCAACTCGGACCAATTCATAGATGTGAATGCCATCAAAATATTTCTCTCTCGTAACCCTATACCTACCTTGCTGGGAGACATCTTACATTGTTTCCATACTCGCACCATGAAGAAAAGAGGTACTCTCTTGTGTTACATTCCCCTACTCGCCAAGTGGTTTACTTTGCCCCTACCTCGACCAATATTGAAGAATGAGCAAGGATTGACATGGTATCAAAGGATGATGTCCCTTACCCACTCTGATATTCATTGATGTTCTTGATCCTTGGAAGATACTTCCATCATTGACCGTTGTGGGGAATTCCCTAATGTCCCTCTTCTTGGAGTTAGGGGAGGTATCACTTACAACCCTTGCTTATCTTTACAATAGTTTGGGTATGCCCGAAGATATGGTCCTCATGATATTCTCATATAAGGAGTGGTGTT
Source organism: Vicia faba (assembly GCA_948472305.1). Taxonomy (NCBI): domain Eukaryota; kingdom Viridiplantae; phylum Streptophyta; class Magnoliopsida; order Fabales; family Fabaceae; genus Vicia; species Vicia faba. The sequence goes on from OX451739.1 coordinate 985,925,590, forward strand.
CGACTACGAGAGCGATGATCAAGGCTATCGTCAGAGGTTTGTGCGAGCTTGGAGGATGGTAAACAAAGTGGATAGTAAGACACTGGGACACAAGAATTCTATTCCCCTTGAGCCTTACCTTAGGTGGGTACGAGCTCGTGCTCAGAAGCTCGTGATGCCTTACCCCTTCATCCTACCAGTTACCGTGGAGCCTATTGTTGAAGGAGATATCCCGTATACTATTCTCTATCCCAACATTCCTACTTCTCTTGAAGACTTGCAAAAGGGTTTGATTCAACTAAAGGAAGAGCGAGACACCTTCGAAGCTCAGCTCTACACATGCGAGAAAAAGGATTTGGAGCTTACAAGGAAACTTCATGAAGAACAAAGCTTGAACACCTACCAAGCACCAAAGAGGATGCGTTCGACCTTTTTGTCTTAGGAATTTATCTTATAAGCCCAAGAGTCACGTCTTAACCATTTTGAACTGATTAATGCAATTTGACGTTTGTTCATTCTTTGTATAGACAAATTTAAATCTTATAAATCCATGAAATCATTTGCATGCACATTTTTCATGCATCATAACATAACACGTTTTCCAGAACAGATTTCCTTATCTTTCTTCTATTTATTTCAGCAAGATGGATATCGAGAAAATAGTAAAAGACCTGCAAGCACAAAACTCCCAGTTTCAAGAGACTCTGTTGACCCTGGCCAAGGGGCAACAAGAGTTGATCACGTTTCTGGCATCCAAAAATAAACCAAAAAGGAAAGCCCTAGTCAACATGGGTAAAAGATTCAGAGAGCCGATCCGCCGGATACCAATAGTTGAAGATTCGTCTGAGGAAGACAAAAATCAAGTTAGAGAAGCAAGGAGTACCCAGGTTGGGTGTGTCAATGATCGAGTGTCCGATGATGAAGACTATTTTGATGAGCAGTATCCTCCTGCCGACGATAAGTACAAGCAGCTGGAGAATAGACTGAAGGCCATTGAGATTCAAGCCATCCCTGGTTTGGATTTTGATGATTTGGGTTTAATATTTGGGGTTGTCATTACCCATAAATTCAAGATACCACTATTAATTAAATATGACGGGGTTTCCTTCCCAAAGCTTCATCTGAAGTCTTACGCGCGCAAAATACAACATCACACCATCGACAAGAAACTCTGGGTCCATTTATTTTAAGAAAGCTTGGTTGGGACTCAAGTAGAGTGGTTTTACCAATTGGAGGGTTCTCGTATCCATACATAGGAAGACTTGGCCACTGCTTTCTATCACCAATACCAATACAATGCCGACCTGGCGCCAACTAGAGTTCAACTGCAAGACATGACGATGGGTAAAAACGAGGGATTCAAAGAGTACGCTCAAAAGTGGAGGGATCTTGCCAGTAGGGTCCAACCATCATTAACTGATAGGGAACATATTGATATGTTTATGGGTATGCTATTTGGTCCATTTTTCAACTTATTGGTTGGTTGTTCTTCGTCTGGTTTCACCGAACTGATCCTAACCGGTGAAAGGGTTGAAAGTGGTATCAAGAGGGGAAAATCCCCATAGAATCTGCTTCCACCTCCAACTTCGTAAAGAAGCCCTTCACTGGGAAGAAAGAAACTAATGTTGTATATGGGGCAAGGGCCCGTACCAAGAAGGATAACCGTCCTTCCGTTAGTGTTGTTCTGATTTCCAGCTTTACTCCTGTTCAAAGACAATCTTCCAATCATCAACAATTTGAGGCTCCACGAAGACAATTCACAAGGATAGGCATGTCGCTATCCCAAGCCTTACAACACCTGTTAAAGGCTAACTCGGTGACACTGCGTGATCCTCCGACCAATCCGAACACTTCCTCACCTAAATACAATCCGAATACCAAGTGTGCATATCATTCAAATAGTCCCGGGCATGAGACTGATCAATGTTGGGCACTGAAGAGCAAAGTTCAAGACCTAATAGACAACAAGATAATCAAATTTGATCTGCCTACAATTCCCAATTTGATAACGGCACCAATGCCAAACCATGGCAAAGGTGTCAATGAAATCGAAGACACTATTTTTGTTTCCTCCGTCGAGGGCTTAACTACTCCATTAACTGTTATAAATTTTTTTTGCTGAGAGTCGGGGTTTTCCATAGCTGTTTAAAGGACTGTGATTGTTGTGCCAAACAAGTTAATGGATGCGAATGGCTGAAGGAAGGTGTTCAACGCATGATGAATTGTCACGAGATCCTATTTGAGAAAACTCCATCCATCAAAAATTTGACCGGTAAGATTGAAGACCTCTCTATCATAACAATTTCAAACAAGCCTCTTAGGATCTTCTCAAAGGGTCCTATCAGGATTTCAAATGAACTGACTATTGCTCATATGATAATTACTACCCCTGGGCCAATTCCGCACTCTTCCAACAAAGCAGTACCGTGGAACTACGGTGCCAAAGTGTTTTACCATGGAATAAATAAATATGCTTGTATTGAAGAAAGCAAGGTTGTTGACATTGGTAATATTATTGGATCTAGTAAGGTGACCAGAAATGGGAGAATATTTTCGCCCAACATTTCACCACCAACTGCTACAACGACATCTGTTCGCATCACCGCTGCTAAGCCTGGTGCTGGAATTAATGGTAAAGAGAAAGTAGTTGAGCCTGCTGAGACAGAGACGCCTGCAAAAGATGTTGCTGCTGAGGAACCTTCTGCTCAAGAAATGGATGAAATCTTAAAAATTATAAAGAGGAGTGATTTCAAGATAGTGGAGCAGCTGGGGAAAACCCCTTCCAAGATCTCCATGTTATCTTTGCTACTTTGTTCCGACGCTCATGCCCAAGCATTAATCAAATTCTTAAAGAAGGCCCATGTCCCTCATGAGACCACAACTGACTAGTTTGAAAATTGTGTGGCAAGCTTGACGGCTGACAACATTTTGGGGTTCTCGGATGCTGATCTGACACCACTTGGAAGAAACCATAACAAAGCTCTGCATGTTTCTGTTGAATGTAAGGGGACTACCCTAGCACATGTTCTGGTTGACAATGGCTCTTCTTTAAACGTGCTACCCAAGGGTGCTTTGGACCGGTTAGACTGTGAAGGACTGGTGTTGAAGTCGAGTGACATTATTGTGAGGGCTTTCGATGGGTCTAAAAGGATGGTTCATGGAGAGGTGGATCTCCCGATCAAAGTGGGCTCACAGATTTTAAACTCTACATTCTGTATCATGGACATCCGTCCTGCTTACTCCTGTGTGCTGGGTCGCCCTTGGATCCATGGAGTAGGGGCGGTAACATCTACCCTTCACCAAAAGCTAAAGTACCTAGTCAAGGGGAAGATCGTCACTGTTTGCAGTGAGTAGGAGTTCATGGTAAGCCACCTCAATTCCTTCAAATATGTGGAGATGGATGACCAATTTATAGAAACCCCATGCCAGGATTTTGAAGTTGTTCCGCCTATGGTTGCTACTGCCAAAATTTCCTCTTACATGCCCAAAGTTAATAAGGTCGTGCCAAAGATGGTTTCATTTAAAGATGCTCGTTCCGTAGTCTAAGAAAGAAGATGTGATACCTGGGGGCAACTCCCCGAAATCCCGTTCAAAGTAGACAAATGTGGGTTGCGTTTTACTATCAAGGCTGAGAAAGAAGTGAGGCGCGCTCATGTGGAAAGCCCCCTCTCTGTATTGGAAATCATGAAGTAAATGCTGTGGAGGATTCTGATGATGAATGTGTGTTTGAAGAATGGATATACCCTACCACGACAGAGCTCAACAATTGGCGCATAAAGGACTTTGTTCCCATCTCCTTCATTGAGGAGTAATTACTTGTTTATTGCTTTCTATTAATTCAAGAGCCTTTTATCTGTAATATTAAACAATGATTTTTAAGCCATATGTCTTGCCCGTGGCACTATGGTCCATTTGTTAAGGGTTCTATTTCTGTTCATCTTATCATATGATCATTCAATATAAACCATTGGACTTTTGCATTCAAATTTTTGAGTTCATTGTCTTTCTTTCTCTTTAATACACTTTTCAAATAGACGTGTATCTTACATGCACACACACACACACTCTCTTGCATGTCCTCGTCCAATCCAGATCTCATTGCCAATGACTCTACTATTGCCAGCTATGATTTGGAACATCCAATTAACCAAGACGAAGACAAAGGAGAGGAAGATTGTGAAATACAGGGAGAACTAGCCAAACTTCTAATGCAAGAGGAAAAAGCTATTCAGCCGCATGAAGAATCATATGTAGTCATCAACCTAGGTACCGAGACAGACAAGAAAGAGGTCAAGATTGGCGCCAACCTAGGAAGCAGTGTCAAAAGCATATTGGTTCAGATGTTACATGACTACATGGAAGTGTTTTCTTGGTCGTATGAAGATATGCTAGGGTTTCACACCGATATTTTAGTTCATCGTCTGCCAACAAAGGAAGATTGTCCTCTTGTCAAGCAAAAAGTTCGTTGCATGCGGCCTCACATGTCTGAAAAGATAAAAGCTGAAGTAATGAAACAATTTGATGCAGGATTCCCAATTGTGACATGTTATCCTCAATGGGTTGCTAACATGGTTCCGGCGCCAAAGAAAGACAAAAAAGTGCGTATATGCATAGATTATAGGGATCTGAATAGGGCAAGCCCCAAAGGATGACTTCCCTCTACCTCATATTGATGTCTTGGTCGATAATACCACTCAACATAAAGTCTTCTCTTTCATGGATGGTTTCTCCGGATATAATCAAATTAAGATGGCTCCCGAAGACATGGAAAAGACCACCTTTGTTACGCAATGGGGCACCTTTTGTTACAAGGTCGTGCCATTCGGATTGAAGAATGCAGGGAAAACATATCAAAGAGCTATGGTGGCTTTGTTTCATGATAAGATCCATCATGAAATAGAGGTATATGTGGATGATATGATTGCAAGGTCACAAACTGAAGAGGATCATCTCAATCACCTATACAAACTATTCGAGAGGCTGAAAAAGTACAAGCTAAGGTTGAACCCTAATAAGTGCACATTCGGAGTAAGATTTGGAAAACTTCTAGGTTTTGTTGTCAGTGGTAAAGGCTTCGAAGTTGATCCTGCAAAGGTAAAATCCATTCAAGAAATTCCAATTCCCCATTCTGAAAAGGAGGTTAGAGGATTCATGGGTTATCTTAACTACATCGCCCGCTTCATATCTCACTTAACTGGTACTTGTGAGAAAATCTTCAAACTCTTTGAGAAAGATCAAGTAGTCAGATGGAATGATGAATGCCAAGCTGCCTTTGACAAAATCAAGGAATATCTGCAAAAACCTCCTATCCTCATGCCTCCAGTTGAAGGAAGACCCTTGATCATGTACTTGACTGTGCTAGAGAATTCTATGGGATGTGTATTGGGCCAACATGGCGAGTCTGGATGAAAAGAGCATGCAATATACTAACTGAGCAAAAAGATTACCGACTTTGAAACCAAATATTCATTGCTCGAGAAAACTTGTTGTGCTATGGCATGGGCTGCTCGCCGACTAAGACAGTATATGTTGACTCATACCACTCTATTGATTTCTAAGATGGACCATATCAAGTACATCTTCGAGAAACCCGCTCTTTCCAGGCGGGTAGCTAGATGGAAAATGATCTTGACTGAGTACGATATTTAATATACAACACAAAAGGCCATCATTTGTCCCATCAAGCTGTTGATGATTATCAATCTATGAACTTTGACTTCTCGGATGAGAATACCATGTTAGTGACCGAATGTGTAAAACCTGGACCATATGGCGGACCTGAACAAAGATCCTGATGGACTATGGTTTTCGATGGGGCTTTCAATGCTTTGGGTAACGGAATTGTGCTGTAATAGTTCCTCTTGAGGGTTGCCACACCCCTTTCACTGTCAGACTATGCTTCGACTGCACAAAACATGGCTGAATATGAGGCATGCATTTTGGGTCTGAAGGTTGCCATTGATTTAAGGATCAAGCATTTGAATATGTTCATAGATTCTGCTCTAGCAATTAGCCAAGTAAAGGGAGATTAGGACACTAAGCATCCTAATATTATTCCTTACAATGAGCTTGTGTTATCTATGATTCTTTACTTCAAAGAAATCACCTTTGAACACTTCCCTAGTGAAGAAAATCAGTTAGCCGATGCTTTGGCCATGATGTCTTCTATGTTCAAAGTTAAATGGGACAACGGAGTTCCTATGATTACAATTGAGAGATTTGACGAACCTGCGTGCTGCTATGATCTTGAAACTGATGCCGAGAAGCCATGGTACCATGGGGTGAAGATATACCTTGAAGCACAAGAGTATCCCGAAGGAGCTTCCATCAATGATAAAAAGTTCTTACAAAGATTCTTAGCCAAATTCTTCCTAAGCAACAGAATCATGTACAAACACAACCATGATTCTACTCTACTCGGATGTGTGGACAAGAAGGAGGCAGAGAAAATTATGGAAGACATGCATGATGGTCTCTTTGGGACTCACTCTAGCGGACATACTATGGCCAAGAAAATCCTGAGAGCTGGTTACTATTGGTCAACAATGAATGATGATTGCAATCACCACTCAAGGACTTGCCACAAATGCCAAATCTTTGCTGACAAGGTCTATGTGCCTCCTATTCCTCTAGATGTCATGACTACTCCATGGTTGTTTGCAATGTGGGGCATTGGCATGATTGGAGAGACTAAACCTACTGCTTCCAATGGACATCGCTTCATTCTTGTCGCTATCGATTATTTCACCAAATGGGTTAAAGTTTCCTGATTTTCCTCAGTCACAAAGAACGTTGTAGCCAGATTCATCAAAAATAATCTCATATGCCGCTATGGTATCCCCGAAAGGATCATCACTGGCAATAGGACCAATCTCAACAATGCTATGATTACAGAACTTTGCACTCAGTTCAAAATCAAGCATCACAATTCTTCTCCTTATAGACCTAAAATGAATGGCGCAGTGGAAGCAGCCAACAAAAACATTAAGAAGATTGTGTAAAAGATGGTGGTAACCTACAAAGACTGGCACGAGACATTACCGTTTTCTCTTCATGGCTACCGTACTTCAGCTTAGACATCAACTGGGGCAACTCCATTTTCTTTTGTCTATGGCATGGAAGTTGTCCTGCCAGTGGAAGTTCAGATTCCCTCACTAAGGATTATGAATGAAGCAGGCCTAGCCAAAGACGAATGGATTCAGACAAGATTGGGTCAGTTGAACTTGATCAATGAAAAGCGACTGGTTACTGTTTGTCATGGTCAAATTTACCAAAAGCGTATGATCAAGGCTTTCAATAAAAAGATCAGGCCTCGAGTATATGAAGCTGGTGACTTGGTAATAAAGCGCATCATTCTTCCACAAGGTGACCCCAAGGGAAAATGGACTCCCACCTACGAAGGTCCATTTGTGGTTAAGAAAGTTTTCTCTGGTGGTTCCATGATGATGACTACTATGGACGGTGAAGATTTTCCATATCCTGTAAACACGGATATAGTTAAAAAATACTACGCATAAGAGACCCGCTAGGTTGACATACCTAGGCAAGATAAAGGCATCCCGGCAAACCAAAGGTTTGGGCAAAAATTAGGGATATATGCAAAAGATTATACACTCGGCAAGTCGAAAACCCGAAAGGGCGACTTGGGAAAAAATGGGTATCCTGGTGGGCCAAAAACCTGAAAGGGCGGTCCAAGAAAAAGTTAAGGATTAAAGGCGTATGACTATGTCCCATGGAATCACCACAGTCGACTTTATTACCATGGTCCTGGTTCAAACGATCCAAGATCAATCCAATCAACTTCTGTCAATGGCAAGGGATATTCGAAGATATTGGGGCAATAGTAGAGTTGGAACACAATGAGATCATTTCCACATGGTTGTTATCTTTGTTTTTAATTTTGTTTTCTTTTCGACGATTTCCTCTTACTAGGATCTCTGTCTCTTTGTACAAAAATGCCTATTCATGGGAAAAACATCAATATAAATATACTTTGAAGTGTAAACTTTTTATTTTCGTTTTCAGTGCAAAGATGTCCAATGACTAAAATTGAACGAACATATGCATATGAACATAATTAAACTATTTAGCAAAATATGTGCTGCCTAGCAGCAAAGAGCATCTCTTTAATGCAGTTTAGATATCCCCACAGAGTTATCTCATTAGCATCATCCCCACAGAGCCGGCTACAATAAACCTGTTCCCCAACAGAGTTGTCCACAAAGTTGGATTTATGCAAACCTCGGTCAGAATTTCAAATCTCTTGACAGTCCTCTCCCAGCTGAGTTGGTCTTAAAAGAAGAAGCCTTAGGGATTTCTTCCTAAATAATTCACCTTGCCACAGGTCATCAAATATTCTCTTCAACAAGGTTTATTCCCCAGCAAAACAATACACTCCTCAACGGAATCATTTTCTATTCAAACAACTTTCAGTTACTATGAAGCCTGGACCCGACCAGATAATAGTTTAACTTTTTAATTTACTATGAAGCCTGGACCCAACCAGATAATAGTTTAACTTCTCAAGATACTATGAAGCCTGGACCCGACCAGATAATAGTTTAACTTCTCAAGTTACTATGAAGCCTGAAGTCGACCAAATAATAGTTTAACTTCTAAAGTTACTATGAAGCCTGGACCCGACCAAATAATAGTTTAACTTCTCAGGATACTATGAAGCCTGGACCCGACCAGACAATAGTTTAACTTCTCGAGATATTGTAAAACCTAGACCTGACCAGACAAGGGTTTAACTTCTTTTCCCCAATAGAGTTCGCCTTTACCCCAACAAGTTACTGTGAAGCCTGGATCCGACCAGATATCAGTTCAACTTCATCCTTTCAAGTAAGTTACTGCAAATCCTAGACCCGACCAGATATCAGTTCAACTTCATCCTTTCAAGTAAGTCACTACAAATCTTGGACCCGACCAAATATCAGTTCAACTTCATCTTTTCAAGTTAGTTATTGCGAAGCCTGGAGTTCGACCAGATAACAATTAACTTCGTCCACCTCAGAAATATGTGAAACCTGGAACCCTACAAAATATAAGTTTAATGTTAGTAAGTCATTGCGAAGCCTGGAATTCGACCAGATAACAGTTTAACTTCACTCTCCCAAGTAATTTTTTGTGAAGCCTGGAATCCGACCAGATAACAGTTAATTTAATCTTCCCCGGTAAGTCGCTGCGAAGCCTGGAATACGACCAAATAACAGTCAACTTCAGTATCCCCAACAATTTGCTTCCAAGCCTGGATTTTGACCAGATAACATCTAAACTTCTGATGCTCTCCAATCAGGAATAATTCCCCAGTAGAGCAATGGACAACCAAAGTTCTTGAACTTTATTCTCTGAGCAAAGATCAACACTCTCCACAGAGTCTTCTTTAAAAAGCTAATATTCCCCAACGGAGTTTCTCCTTAAAAGATAAAACAGAGATTCCCAGCAGAAACATTATAAAACAAAGTTGAAGATACACCTACTCAGGATTCAGCCTCCCAAGGCTCTCCAGCATGTTGTCAAGGATTTATTTTCCTAGACAAATATACACTACAATAAATGTATCACATTCATAAACCATAACACATACATGACAAATTCATACAACATAATCTCATTTATTTTGAGAACATTATTACGCCATGCATACATTTGCATGCAACTAATCCTTTTTTCCTTGCAGAAAATATCAAACATCAAATGAAGTCCTCTTTTGGTTAGATTTATCTCTCCCAGTGGAAAAACATGCAAAAGACAACTCTCCATCATCTCCCCAAATGGAATCTTTAAGCCCATTCCCTACACAGTCAACTAACACACCACCGAGTGCAAATGTTTGGGCACTTTAGTGTTCAATCATCTTCCACCTTCAAGTCACGAATGGCGTGCTCGCCAATTTAACTCTTCAGGTTTAAGAAGATTGAACATGGGTAACTATTGCACCCCAAACTTTTCCCTCTCATTTTTCAAGACTCCTCTCGTATAGGTGGTTATAAACACTTGTTTAAAGATATAAAGAAAAATTAAATTTTTTAAAATGACAAGTTGTTACTTCGATTAGTCGAAGGAAAAGGAAAAATGAAGATGATAATGTGCCCTTCGATTGAGTCGAAGAAGAGAAAATATGCTTTGATTCTCAATTTGATTAGACACTGGCTACCTTCGAAACAATCTGCTCTGATTCTCAATTTGATTAGACACTAGCTACCTTCGAAGCAATCTGCTTCGATTCTCAATTCGATTAGACACTGGTTTCCTTATACCTACATGTTTCAAATGGTTAAAAGACTCCCTCTGAGCACTCTTTAAATGCACAAGCTTCAATGGGGCAGTGTGTTTGCTTCGATCCACAAGCTTCGATGGGGCAATGTTCTTTCTTCGATCCAAGCTTCAACATGGGCAATGCCTCCCTTCAAGCAGCTTCCTTCGAACATGCTTTGAATAAGGCAAAAGTTTCCTTCAAAGAAAGCTTGCTTTGATTTCATTCTGGCATCTGATTCAAGAACAAATCTCATAGATTTATCTTCAAAATCTCACTTTTTAGGCTATGTTGCTTCCAAATCTTTACATAATTAGAGGTTTACACATAGAATCGAAGCTTTATCCATCAGATATTACTATTTTTGGACGAAATGACGAAAAGTTATGTTATATATTTTCATAAAGGTTATTTTAATCACCAAGTCAGATCCTTGAGCCCCCAAAATTTATTTTATTTGAGCACAAGCAAAGTCAAAATTAAAAGCAAAAGAACCATGCTTGTACTTGTTTTTTCACTTATCAAGTCACCAAGCAAAAACAGTAAAGCAGAAAGATCCTTCATGTAAAACATAACATTTTCATATAAATATGAAAGTCCATTGCATATCAAAGGGGATGGGGAAAGTTTGCAAAAAATGTAGAGTCAGAAGCAGGAAACTAAAATTCTACTCCACTCTCAAACACAAAATCATTAAACATTCTCAAACATAAAATCATCAAGCACTCTTCAAACTTGCTTGCCCTTTCATTTTTTTCAAATAAAAGGAAACTTAAAACTTGACTTTAGTTGGAGGCTTTAACTATCTTCCAAACGAAGCAGGTTTAGTTCACTCATCATCTAACCGTTCCTGGAAGTTGCATCAGTCCCTTCAAAGTTTCACCCCAAGAGGTAAGTTTTCTTCAAACTTAGAACTCTTCATTCAAGCATCCTTCGAAAATGTAGACATCATGTCACTCTTAGTTTTCGACTATCATTGCATGTACAATTAGTTTTCATTTTTTTTATACTGAACAAGATCCATGCTGACCTTCGATTTCCTAGCTTTCAGAATATGTATGCTTCGATTCACATCCAAGTTCTTAGACAGATTTAATGTTTATGTTTATGTTTTGATTTATGTTTAAGTGTTAGTTTCGTTTTGATGTCTTCACTGTTTGTTTCGATTGAGAAAAGGAGTGGTTAGGAGCCTGACCATCAAAGCATAATGGCATTCAAAGTTGGGTATTTTAACATCCAGGAATGAATTCACTCTATATTCCATCGAAGTGATCCCATGAATGGATGAAGCAGGCTACCCCTAGTGGTACAAACAACAAGCACCAAAGCTTATCATATCGAAGGGTCCTGAGTTCAAAACTCTCAGCCAGACCCTTTTTTATATTTTTCTCACCTTGTTTCGCTTGAAGGAAACATGGTTGGACCTTCTTCAGTTTGGGCTTCAATTTTCATACTCTGGCCCCCCTGTTTACTAATTAGCAAACAGACCCCCTTGGGCCCTGTGATATGGTGGCAGAACCGACTGTTTAATATGGGTTTGCATTTTTTTGTTCTCAAATGCCGCGGTAAGCAACAGTCGCCACCAAATTTTCTTTTATCCAACAAAGGAAAGGGTGAAAAGAACAGAAAAAGACCTTTTTCGAGATTTTCTGAGTAAGGAGGTAGATTATGGAAAGGGAAGGTGTTAGCACCCTTTCCATTTGTGGTTTTCCACAGGCTCTTAGGTACTTGCTCATTTTTTAAAATTGTTTTCGTGTTTGTGTGTTTTGAAATATTTTGTCTGCTTTATGATAACTCTTGTATCGGTCCTCAAGAGTGTGATAAAGCATTTTTGAGAAGAAGTTTGAATGTGCATAAGTGTAAACAATTTGGCTTGAGCAAGTACTTAAGAACTGTATACCTACTCGAAAAAGGATGTTCTTTTCCTCCTACCCTTTAGATAGTTTTATCCTACTATTAGTGAGAAGGTAGCCCTATCGTTGGGTCGAGGGACTATCGAAAGGGACGCTTATAGTCATTGAAGGCAACATGTAAGGATATCTTAGCATTTCGAAGGGACTGACATCATATAGGCAACATCGAGGGACAAGATCATTTCTCGTAGGCAACTCGAGGGACATTAAGGGACCATGATCTTTATGATGACTTTTATACCGAGGGTCTTTGCTAAGATATCCCTACGTTCGAGAGACATGACCATTGTTTTCCGAGGCAACCAAGTGAGGAATACCCTAGGGGTGCAAGTGTGCAACAATGTGTTTTTTCCAGATATTTTATCTTGAGATTAGTGGTCTAATGTTTAATTAATAAACAAGCATATAAGAAATATAAAGCGAGAAATAAAGTTTCTACAGCTATTACAAGGCTTCAGGATAGTTACAGTTATATCTGACTAAAATGTAAAGTGGGGAAAATAAATATCCTAATTGGGGCTATTACAATCCATAGGCAGATATATATTCAGGAAATAAAATGCGCGCACGATAAAATTACAAACCATATGTAGATACATAATAATATAAGCGCGCGAAATAAAGAAACGTCTCAAAACCTAGTAAAAAATTCTAAGTAAACAAGAACATATTTTTTTTTAATCTAATTTTTAATAAAATAACTAAGTGAAATAAATACCTAAAATTTAATTAGAGAAGAAAAAAGTTGGATGAAATAAATGCTAATCCTAATATTTTTGTATTTTTTGTTAAGAAAATAATTTAAATTAAAAAAAGAACCTAAGTCTAATTTGATTTTAAATTTATAAAATAACATTAAAATAATTAATTACTTAATATAATTTTTAGAAAGAACCTAAATCTATTTATCATTTTTTGATTATTTATGACTTATTAAAAAATGGCTTTTGAAAATAATAAACAAAATAAAATAAAAATGAGAAAAAAGATAAGACAAGGGCCTGGCATAAAAATTAAAATTGGGGTGTTGTTAATAAAAAATGTTGGGTCCATTAGGAAGAGCCCAGAGGCTGCGTCCAATCTGGTGGGGGAAAACAAACTAGGGTGTATGGTGAATCCTACGCTTGGATATGTTGGATTGTGATCAGGTGATGGTGAGTTTATGTCGTAAGGTGCACGTCTGGCACTAATATGCATGGAATCTGCAAGAGAACTTTTTCAAAAATCAAGATGCTGGACGTAGGACATGAACCCAGGTCCTCTCTTTTCATACCAATGCGCTTTACCAGTTGAGTTGCCCATTCAATCGTTATTATAAATCAAACAATAATAAATTTATTAAAAAACAAAGTCAAATCTTAGTCATCAAAAATCACGCGCACTCCAGGTAGGGCCCTGGGGTTTGAACAAGCCAATCATGAGTGGAGATAGGAAGTGAACATTTAATTGAACCAATGAAATGCAGAGATAGTGCCATGCCACTTCTGACCATCGCTTGTAATTAGTCAAGCCACCAGCCACGGTGGTCAAAGTCATCTTCTCCGGCGAGGCAAAAAGCAAAACCTGTAAAATACGCAATTACAAAGCAACTAAAGCATCCCACCCCACTTAAAATTTACCAAGGAATTTAATGGTGGCCTTTATTTGATCTGAAAGTTCCTGTATAATAAGATTCGAAGATCACTGTTCAAAAACTGTTGATAATGGTAATCCATGATTAGGGCCCTTTCAAACACACGAAGCACGTTAGAGAATCCACAAATAGCTATAATAACATGAATGTATGAAATAAATTGATTTATATTACGTGTATGAAAGGTTTTGAATTCAAACTTTACCCAACTCTGGTGATGTGTGGATCTGAGGTTCTAGAGTGTTGCACGTCTAGATAATGGCTTGGATGATCTCCTGATGATCTCAAAGATTGAAATGAAGGTTTATTTGGATGGAAATGGGCTGGAGGTGTGATTTTGGGTTTTCATGATTTTGGGCAATTCTTTGCAATCTTGGTAGCACTCTTGTACAGTGTATATGCGTCCATTTAGCTTGCCAAGGTGATGTACTTATAGTATAGAAGGAGGGGACAAGATAAGAAGGAAAGAATCAAGCCCATAAAGGCATGGTTTAAAGCCATTATCACAAATTTGAAAAATTACCAAACTTGAGATTTCATGCCATTTTTTCATGTTCAATGAATCTGGTCAGGTTTGCATGAAAAATGGGCCTCAAGACTGACCCAAAACACTAGCCCACATGCCTAAGCCCATTTCCAAATATTTTGTACCATTTATTTTATATTTATTTGAAATAAATTAAAATAAATATGTAAAAAATAGGTATAAAATGCAAGGCCATACAAAAATAAGATTAGAGGTCCTCTATGGCCTTAGGAAGATATTTGAACCTTAAAAAGTTAGGCCATTGACACAAAAATTTAAATTTGCTCAATGCACCATTCTGGAAATTTCCAATATTTTCCAACTTGGGGAAACCATAACCTGCTTAATTTTTATCTCATGATGATTATCTTGTACTTTTTGGAAATCCCAAGATGTCTACTTCAATGCCTATTTTGAGAAATTTTGAATTTGAAGAAGTTATCTTGGTGTAAAAGGTCTTGGAAAAAAGTGGATTTTGTGGACTTTTTGAAAATGACCTATAATGTTTGAGCTGATATCTTTCAAATGGTGCATTCCTTGATCTTAGGGGCTGAAGAGAAGTTGTATGGAATTGGATTCTCTTTAAAATTAGCTTTGGTAGGAAACTTTCTGATAAAGTATGAGAAAGTTATGCTTGGTCAAAGTTTGGTTGGCTTTTCCTATATAAACCTTAATTTAGCAATTCTTGACTTTTGATAAACTAGGATCATTTCTTGAGGAATTATGATCAACCCCTGATAAAATGATGGATATTACATCAAATGTTTATGTTGACCAAAAATATTGAAGTTTGACTGTATATGGGCCACAATTGACTTTTGACCTAACATAGTTGATTTTCTAATACTTGAGCAATTGACTGAGCAAACTTTTCGTGCGAGGCATGAAATTTGGCATGGATAATCTTGAAGGCATATTAGGACCATGAGAATAGTTTGATACCATTGTAGCTCAACCATCTTTATGAAAATTGAAACCCTAGTTGGGGGTTCATTGTCTTAGAAGGAGAATTGTCTGGTCAATTCTTGGTCAATCTTGAGCAATTGAGAACCTCTAGGAGTATGTCTTGTGTGAAAAATGGAGGGCAGATTTTGGGGTACAATAACTTCCCCTGTTCAATCTTCTTAAACCTGAGGATTTAGATTGGCTTGTTTGCCTTTCGTGATCTGAAGGTGGAAGATGATTGAACACTAGAGTGGCCAGAAATTTGCACTCGTCCAAAGTGAGACTGTTGGTGAATAATATCAAGAATCGGCTTACAAATGCAATTTGGAAAAGATGACAGAAAACTATAGAAGATGGGCTTAAATATGCCATCCAAGGAGTATGCTGGAGAGTTGTCAGAGATGGGCCTAAATATGCCATCCAAGGAGCATGACGGAGAGTCGTCGAAGATGGGCTTAAAGATGCCATCCAAAATAGATGCTGACTTCATAAGAATTCTCTTTTTGGGGATTCTTGTTCCTGCTGTATGAGGAGAAGTCTGCTGGGGAATGTTTTTCATGGGAATAGAGTCTATAAGCTTCGGTTGTCCATTACTCTATTGGGAGAGTTATCTCTTGAAAGCGAGTCGTTATATGGTCGGAATCCAGGCTACTCGGTGACTTGTTGAGAATAATAAGACTGACTGCTATCTGGTCGTATTCCAGGCTTCACAACAACTTATTGGGTAATATGAAATTAAATGCTATCTGGTCGGTTCTAGGCTTTGTAGTAATTGTAGACATTGAACTGTTATCTGGTCGTATCCAGGCTTCAACGGTTTGAAGAAATTAAGTTGTTATCTGGTCGGGTCCAGACTTCAACTTGAATCTGAGTTATACCTTTATCTGGTCAAGTCCAGGCTTTGGTGTCATAGGTTATACTATCATCTGGTCGGGTCCAGGCTTCATAGTAATTAATAAACTGCTATCTGGTCGGACTCCAGGCTTTACAGTATCTTTAATTAGATAAAAATAAAAAAATCAAAGGGTTGATTTAACTGAACCAGAGAAAGTATCTATCGGAAAAGAATTAGTAATAAATCAAGGGTCGATTCAAAATGAACCAGTAGAGGTCTTGATTTATCTTTGACTGGATAAGTATCAGAAAAATCTTAGTGTCGATTTAACTGAACTAGAAAAAGGTCTTGGCATATCATCAAATGGAATAGAAATCAAAGAGATATTAATATCGATCTAACTGAACAAGAGGAAAATCTTGAATTAACTTTGACTGGAATGGATATCTGAAAGATCTCGATATCAATTTGACTGAACCAGACAAAAGTCTTGGATTATCTTCAACTGGAATACAAATTAGAGAGATCTTAGTGTCGATCTAACTGAACCAGGGAAGGTCTTGGATCAACTTTTGCTGGAATGAAAATAAGAAGAATCTTAGTATCGATTCAACTGAACCAGACAAAAGTCTTGGATTATCTTCAACTGGAATAGAAATCAGAGAGATCTTATTGTCGATCTAACTGAACCACGAAAGGTCTTGGATTAACTTTGGCTGGAATGGAAATCAGAAGAATCTTAGTATCGATTCAACTGAACTAGACAAAAGTCTTGGATTATCTTCAACTGGAATAGAAATCGGAGAGATCTTAGTATCGATCAAACTGAACCAGGTAAGGTCTTTTGAGAATCTCTTGCTGAGGAAAATGCTGAAACAACCTTTCATTAGACGTAGCTTTTGAGAAGACTACCAGGTCACGTAAGTAGCCAGCGATGTTTGTTGATTTTATATTTCCCTAAAAATGGTAACGAGTTAGTCAATTGCAATGTCATGATGTATGAAATGCATTGTGATGATGTTCTCAAAATAAATGAGATTGTGTTGTATGCGATGTGTATGTGCATGCCATGATGTATGAATATGCAGTGTTATTGCGATGTTTCTTAGTCTGGGAAGTAAATCCTGGACTACTGCGGAAGAGTATTGGGAAGCTGAATCCTTCGTTTCTACTGAGGATAATGAATGGATATGATTTGCCAGGGATTTCCTCTTTCTATTTGAGAATATTCTGCCGAGGATTGACCACGTGGAGAGAGATAATGCTCTGCTGGAAGGTTTTGCCGATGTAGAGAAATAAACTCTGTTGGGGCCTGAACTTCCGCAGTTAGAGAAATAAACTCTACCCGGGAGGAGATTTTATAAACTATTTGCAATTATAAAACTTGGCTGGGGAATACAGATTTCAGCTCTCTGAAGGAACTTTCCTGGAGGAGATAATTCCTCCTTGGGGAAGAAGAGATCAAAACCCTGGTTGTTTCTACTCTGGGGATGATAGATGTCGCGGGGTCGTATTAAAATTGCGACTTTGTCTCAAACTAGCTCTGCCCCTATACCTGCTGGAAGGAGTAACTGTCGGGACTACAAATTGTTTTCTTAGACTTTTCTTTGTTTCTTAAAGTCATTAGAAACTGTCCTTCTGTTTTTTATGCAAGTATTTGTGAACAGTGATCATATTTAAATGCATATGTCAAAAATAATCATTGGAAGTTTTTGCAAAACAAAACACGAAAATAAAAACAAATAGTTTTGTACTTTCAAATAAATAATTTGTATTGATTTCTGAAGTTTGCCTATAACAGGCATTTTTGGATAAAGAGGCTGGCGTTCTAGTAGGAGAACGCAGTCGAAAAAATGAAAACTGCAAAAAATAGTGTACAAAGAGAAAACATCTATGTGTAATAATCCCATTGAGTTTCAATTATGCTATTGCCTATATGTCTTCGAGCGTCTCATCACTTTGCTACTCGTCTGGAGCTGACTAGATTGATCGGTACCGTTTGAGATTGATAGTTGATACTGAAGTCTGGTCACAATGTGATCCAATGGGACATAGTTATATGCTTCAAATCCATAACTTTTTCCTGGACCTCCCTTTTGGATTTTTAGTCTACCGGGATACCCCTTTTTGCCCAAGCCGCCTTTTCAGGTTTTCGACTTGCCGGGTGTACAAATTTTTTGTTTTTATCCCTAATTTTTGCCCGAACCCTTTTGGTTCGCTGGGATGCCCTTATTTTTTCATAGGCCAGTCAACCTAGCGGGTCTTTATTTATGCGTAGTATTTTTTCACTATATCCACATTAAAAGGGTGAGGAAGGACGTCACCATCCATGGTGGTCAGAATCATGGCTCCACCAGAAAATATGCTTTTGATCACAAATGGCCCTTCGTAGGTGGGAGTCCATTTTCCCCTGGGATCACCTTGTGTCAGTATGATGCACTTGATCACTAGATCACCTAATTGATATACTTGACGTCTGACCTTTTTATTGAAATCCTTGATCATCCGTTTTTGGTATATCTGTCCACGACAGACAACAACAAGCCTTTTCTCATCAATCAGATTTAGTTGATCAAGTCGAGTCTAGATCCAAGCATCTTCATTCAAACCCACATCCTTCATGATCCTCAAAGAAGGGATTTGGACCTCAATAGGTTGGACATCCTCCATACCATATACCAGAGAATAAGGTGTTTCCCCTGTAGACGTAAGTGCTGAGGTGCGGTAACCGTGAAGAGCAAATGGTAAATCTCATGCAAGTCTTTGTATGTCACCACCATCTTTTGTATGATTTTCTTAATATTATTGTTAGTAGCCTCCATAGCACCATTCATCTTCGGCTAGTAAGGGGAAGAATTATGACGCTGGATCTTGAATTGCTTACAGAGTTCGGTGATCATTGTATTGTTGAGATTTGTACCATTGTCTGTTATGATTCTCTCTGACACACCATACCGACAAATCAGGTTATGCTTGATAAATCGTGCCACAACATTCTTGGTAATGGTAGCAAAAGAGGCAGCCTCAACCCACTTCGTGAAGTAATCAATGGCCACTAGGATGAAGCCATGCCCGTTGGAAGCGGTAGGCCTAATCTCTATGATCATGTCAATGCCCCACATTGCAAAGGGCCAGGGAGCCGTCAAGAAATTCAAGGGGACCGGAGGTACATGTACTTTATCAGCATAGATAATGAATTTGTGACAAGTTCGGGAATGCTGATAACAGACTGCTTCCATAGTGGACCAATAATATCCTGCTCGTAGGATCTTTTTAGCTATGGTGTGTCCACTAGAGTGGGTGCCAAAGGTACCTTCATATAAATTTGTCATAATCCTCTCTGTTTCGTTCTTATCTATGCACCGAAGTAAGTAGAGTCATGGTTGCGCTTGTAGAGAATCCCATTACTGAGGAAGAACTTTGAGGAGAACCTTCTCAGAAACTTCTTATCATTAACAGACGCCCCCTCAGGATATTCTTGAGCCTCGAGATACCTTTTCACTTCATGAAACCAAGGTTTGTCTGCTACTTCTTAAGTGTCAATCTCATAACAGTACGCTAGTTCATCCAACCTCTCAATAGTGATCCGAGGAGCCTCGTTGTCCCATCTGACCTTGAACATGGATGACATAGTAGCTAGCGTATCCGCTAACTGGTTCTCTTCCCGTGGGAAATGTTCAAAGGTAACCTCTTCAAAGTGTGGAAGCAATGTCAGCACATGTTCTTTGTAAGGGATGAGATTCGGGTGCTTCGTGTCCCACTCGCCTTTGATTTGGCTTATTACAAGGTTGAATCCCCGAAAATGCTCAAGTACTTGATCCTCAGGTCAATAGCAACTTTGAGACCCATGATGCATGCTTCATACTCAACTATATTGTTGGTGCAGTTGAAACATAATCTGGTGGTGAAAAGGAGTATGACAGCCTTCGGGAGATATGATTACAACATCGATGCCATTGCCGAGTGCATTGGAGGCTCCATCAAAAACCATATTCCATCAGGATCCTTCCTTAGGTCCTTCATTCGGTCCATGTTCTTCATAGTCAGTCAATATATAATGTTCTCATCCGGGAATTCAAAGTTCATGGACTGGTAGTCATCCATAGTATGATGAGTCAAATGATCAGCTAGTACACTTCCCTTGATTGCTTTCTGGGTCGTGTATTGGATGTCGTATTCGGTCAAAATCATTTTCCATCTTGCTATTCTTCCAGAGAGAGCGGGCTTCTCGAATATGTACTTGATCGGATCCATCTTAGATATCAACAAAGTAGTGTGAGTCAACATATACTATCTCAGTCCGCGAGCAGCTCATGCTAAAGCGCAGCAAATTTTCTCGAGTAGTTAGTATCTTGTTCCATAGTCAGTAAACTTTTTGCTAAGGTAGTATGTTGCATGCTCTTTTCGACCGGGCTCATCATGCTGCCTCAACACACACCCCATTGAATTATATAACACTGTTAAGTACATTATCAAAGGTCTTCCTTCGATCAGTGGCATCAGAATTATAGGCACTTAAAGGTATTCTTTGATTCTGTCAAAGGATGTCTGGAATTCGTCATTCCACTTTACAACTTGATCTTTCTTTAGGAGTTTGAAGATTGGCTCACAAGTAGCAGTTAAATGGGAAATGAACCCGTCAATGTAATTTAGGCGTCCCAAGAAACCTCTAACTTGCTTCTCAGTTTGAGGAGTCGGCATCTCTTGTATAGCCTTCACCTTTGCACGGTCTACCTGAATACCTTTGTCACTGACAATGAAACCTAGAAGTTTACCAAATCTTACCCCGAAGGTGCACTTGTTCGGGCTTAACCTCAGCTTGTACGACTTCAACGTATCAAACAACTTTTGTAGATGATCAAGGTGCTCTTCCTCAGTTTGAGACTTGACTATCATGTCATCAACATAGACCTTTATCTCATGGTGAATCATGTCATGGAACAAAGCTACCATGGCTCGCTGATAGGTTTCCCCAATGTTCTTCAACCCAAACGGCATCACCTTGTAGCAGAAAGTGCCCCATTGCATGACGAAGGTTGTCTTCTTCATGTCTTCGGGTGCCATCTTGATCTGATTGTAACCAGAGAAACTGTCCATAAAGGAAAAGATCTTATGTTGCATGGTATTTTCAACCAGAACGTCGATGTGGGGAAGCAGAAAGTCATCCTTGGGGCTCGTCCTGTTCAAATCTATGTAGACCACACACATCCGTACCTTGCCTTCCTTTTTAGGCACTGGGACTACGTTAGAAACCCATTGGGGGTAAGAGGTGACAGCTAAGAACCCCATGTTGGATTGTTTCATAACCTCTGCTTTAATCTTCTCTAACATTTCAGGGTGCATACGACGGACCTTCTTCTTTACCGGAGGAAAATCTTCTTTAGTTGGAAGACGATGAACCACAATATCTGTGTCTAGCCCTGGCATGTCTTCATATGACCAGGCAAATATCTCGACATAGTCATGCAACATATGTATCAACCGCTGTTTGACACTAAGCTCCAAATTTGCACCTATCTTGACTTCTTTCATGTCCTCTTCTGTGCCCATGTTTATTGTCTCAATTGGCTCTTCATGAGGTTTTATAGCACTTTCTTCCTGCTGTAACAATCTGGAAAGTTCTCCGGGTACCTCACAATCTTCCTCACCTTTGTCCTTGGCTTGGTTGATCGAATTTTCAAAGTCATAACCGACTATAACAGAACCGTTATCAATGGGATCCAGAGTGGATATGGATCTGCAGTTTGATATGTGAGTGTGTGTAAGAGCATAGCTGTATTGACAAAGTAAAAAGCAGAAAAGAAAAACAGAGAGCGCAAAATTTGTATGTAGAAATGTCTAATGCTTTATTAATGACATAGAGATTAGAACATGATAACCCTCACAAATAAACCATTTTTCCCCGGGTAAGACACAAGGCCATAAAGTTTATACTGTTTAATTATTACATATCCAAAACAAAAAGACAAATACTTCTGAATAAAAGTAATTTGTACAAAGTCTTTTGTCGTCCAATTATTGTGTCCACCGTTGGCAGTAAGGAAGATCCATTTGTCCATGTCATAGTCACCATCACTGTCTTCTAGAGCGTTGATCCCATGGTTGCTAATACGTAGGGGAGGTCTTCCATCACGAGCACGACGAACAGCCCTTTGAGCCCCTGAAGAGAAACCCAAGCCAAATTTATCAGATTTGTAAAGAATATCAGGGAGTTTGCCCTAGATGGTACACCCACCTTCTTCAATAACTACTTTGGCGTCCTTGAGAGAATCCATCCTTAAGGGAAGTCTGGTGTTCTTCAGTAGATTGGTGACAGTTTCAGTTGCAGCCATAGTCTGAGGCACCTCTTCGAAGTTCTGACACAGAGTCTCGACGAAATCGCCATCCATTTCCACGTACCTGAAGGAATTCAATTGGCTTACCATATATTCCTCTTCACCATGTACCGTAACAATATTTCCTTTTACCGGGTATTTCATCATCTGATGCAGAGTGGACGTGATAGCTCCCGCACCATGGATCCAAGGGCGACCCAACAAGCAAGAATAAGATGGTCTGATATCCATCACGTATAAGGTGGAGTCAAAGGTCTGAGAACCAACTTTGATGGGGATGTCCACCTCCCCGTACACCATTCTCTTCGACCCATAGAAAGCCCTCACTACTATGTTGTTGGGCTTCAAGGTCAATCCTTCACAGACTAGTCCATCTAGAGCCTTCTTGGGCAGCAAGTTCAATGATGAACCAATATCTACTAGAACATGGGCCAAAGTAGCGCCCCTGCATTCGGCGGATACATGTAGCGCATCATTGTTTTTTCTCCCTCTGGGTGTCATACCAGCATCAGAAAAACCCAAATTGTTATCAGCCGTCAAACTGGCCACACAGTATTCGAATTGGTCAGCGGAGGTTTCTTGTGGCACATGTGCAGTTTTAAGGAACTTCACCAAAGCCTTTGCATGAGCTTTGAAGCATAATAGTAAGGCTAGCATAGAAATCTTGGAAGGGGTCTGCCCCAGCTGTTCGACCATATTGTAGTCGCTCTTCTTGATAATCTTCAAAATTTCATCCATTTCTTTCTTGGAATCCTCTGGGATAAATTCTGAATGCGCCTTCGTCTGGACAAGCTCAATCAGTATGTATTTACCCCGAGTCACGGCCTAATCGGTGATAGGGGTGTCAACATGGGTAATCACAGGAACTACAGTAGTAGTATCAGCAGGAACAAAAGTAGGAATGATCACAGGACTAGTAACAGCTTTTGGAGGAGAAATCTCAGGGGAGAACACTCTTCCGCTTCTTGTTATTTTGCTTGTCCCAACAATGTTACCAATGTCGGGATCAACATTTTCGGAGACTTGGTCTTCAACATCCACCGGGTCTTTCTTGACGCCGTGGTAGTAGACGTCAGCCCCATAGTTCCAGGGAACAGCCTTGTCTGAGGAATACGAGATTTTCCCTAGCATGGTGATGATCAGAAGAGCCACCTTCGGAGCAGATGTAATCCTGACGGGTCTTTTGGTGGAGACCCTGGGAGGTTTGGCGGAAATGGTTATGATCAAAACATCCTTGCAAGAAACAGTCGAAACGGGAGTCTTCTCAAACAAAATCTCTCTATCATCCATTAGGCACTGAACACCTACCTTTAACAAATGACAACCAGTCGGTAGAGATTAACATAAGTGGCAACCTTCACCACAACCCGCAAAATAAACCGGCTTTCAACAAATTCCACTTAACGGTCATGAGGGGAGTAACAAGTTCCTCAATAGCAGTAACAAACATATCATCTTCAATAGCATTAACACCACGACCGTGCTTAGGAATGGGATAAGTGATAACATTGGGAATATCAAGGGCGTCAAATTCAATTTCCTTTGCCTCAAGATGGTCTTGCACCTTGTTTTTCAAAGCCCAGCAGTTGTTGGTATCATGGACTGGACTTTCTGAATGGTAAGCACAATGAGCATTAGGGTTTTAATGAGGAGAGGAGGTGTTGGGATTCTTCGGAGCTTCCTGCAAGGTTACCATATTAGATTTCAACAAATGTGGCAAGACTTGAGACAACGACATATTTATCGGGGTAAATTGTCTTACTGACCTTTCTGTTCTAGGCTGATGATTCCATTGTTGAATAGATGCATGTTAAGAGATCATAACAGCCCCTATCGCTAGACGGTGTTCAGTTCTGTCCTGATTCCTTTGACTATAAGTGGCACTGACTTCCTTTTTCCCAGAAAATGGCTTCCTTACTGTACTGGAGGACGCATCCTTTTGAATCTTACCACTTCTAATCCCAGCTTCCACTCTTTCTCCTGTTAAAATCAATTCGGTAAAGCCAGCTGAGGAACTTCCAATCAGATGATTGAAAAATGGACCAGATAGGGTACCCAAAAACATATCCATTAACTCCCTATCAGACAGGGGTAGTTGGACTCTTCCTGGTAAGTCCCTCCACTTCTGAGCATAGTCTTTAAAGCCCTCGCTCGAACCCATAGACATACTTTAGAGTTGTGTATGGGCGGGAGCAAGGTCTGCATTATACTGAAACTGCTTGTAGAAAGCATCAACCAGATCTTCCCAATTATGAATGTTGGTCCTTTCTAGCTGGTAGAACCATTCTAGTTGAGTTCCGGATAGACTATCTTGAAAGAAGTGGACCCATAAGTCCTTGTCAGTAGTGTGAGGCTGAATCTTCCTCACATAGGATTGGCGTTGTATCTTGGGACATGAAACCCCATCATATTTGGCGAATACCGGAACCTTGAACTTTTGCGGGGTAACAACCCCATAAACTAGACCCAGTTCTTCAAAATCCATACCCGGTACCTTCTGGACCTCCATTGTGTTCAAATGATCCTCCAGCTGTTTATATTTTCCATAAGCTGGAGGATACTGCTCCTCATCATAGTTAGGTTCATCATCGGATTCTTTTGGACATGAGTCTTCCTCTCTTATTTCCTCTTCTTGATTGCCTCCTTCCTTTGATGAAGTTACCGGTTTAGAGGCTCACTGCATTGGTCCTCTGATCCTTCTTCCCGAGTTCACCACCCCAGCTGGTTTCTTTGGCTTCTTCTTTTCTTTAACAATTAGGGCTTTCGGTTCTTATTTCCCCTTGGCCAGAGCCATGATCATTTGTTGAAACTGAGCATTCTGAGTCTGTATATCCTTCATTATTTGTTCTAGAGCCATTGCTGAATTAAACAACGAAGATGAGAAACCTGCTATGAAACTTGTTTATGCAATGATATGTATGATATATGTATGCAATGTTTTCAAGGATTTATAAGACTCAAATTTTATTAAACAGAAAGAGAACAAACATTAATTGTATTAAGATTTTTTATTGATCACAATAATGCCTCTTCGACTCACAAGGGAAGAAAGCAAAAATAAAACTCTCTAAGCAAAGGAAGACTCAAACTTCCCACAGGCGCATCCTCTTTGGTGCAATGTAAGAGTTTATACTCTTCTCTTTGTGAAGTAGCCGGGTGAGCTCTAAAACCATCTTCTCGTTGGCGTAGAATTGGGTTTCGTAAGTATCCCATTCTTCTTTGAGTTGGATCCAGGATTTACGTAGCTCCTCAAAATCAGTTGGCATGTCAGGATGAGGCACAATGTAAGGAGTGTCTCCCTTAGCAATCAGCTCCATAATCACAGGTAAGATGGCGGGGTAAGGCATCATAAGACATTGAGCACGAGCTCACACCCACTTGAGGTAAGGCTCAAGAGGGATGGAATTCTTGTTCCCTAGTGTCTTGCTATCAACTTTGTTTATCATGCCCTAAGCTCGAATGAACCTCTTGCGATAACCCTGAATGTCATTCTCATAGTCAAATGTGATTCCTTGGATGAGTGTGTCGTGAGGACCATCCCTTCTATCATAACCAAACAGTCTCAACGCCAAACAAGGATTATAAGTGATTCCTTACCTAATTCCTAAGAGAGGGACATTAAGGAATTCCCCACGGCGATCAATGATAGTGATACTCTCCAAGGACCTAGAACACCAATGAATATTTGAATGTGTAAGGGACATCAATCTATGGGACCATCTCATACCTCGCTCATTTCTCAAAACAGACTGGGGTAGGTGAGAAATAAACCACCTAGCCAATAGAGGAGTGCAACACAGAAGGGTCCCTCTTCTCTTTAGAGTGCGAGTATGCAGAGAGTGTAGAATATCCCTAAGTAAAGTAGGTATCGGATTATGAGTCAGAAAAACCTTAACCGCATTCACATCTATGAGTTGGTCCGTGTTAGGGAATAGTACCATCCCATAGATGAGAAGGGCCAACACTTCTTCGGAAGCTTGTAAATCCAGGCTATTCCAAAAATAGTGAGCTTTCTCAAATAGAAACTTAGCTGGAAATCCTTGGACACTTCTTCTGGTTTCCCAATTTGCCACTACATCAGACTGTTGTAAAGACAGAGCTTGAGCAATATCTTCAGGATTTAGGTCTCTTTCCATACTGTTGAATGGTATCTGATTAAGGATAGGTATCCCTAATAACTAAGAAAACTCCTCCATAGTAGGCACTAACTGGTAATCAGGAAAAGTGAAGCAGTGATGCAACGGGTCAAAGAACTGAAGGAGCACCTTTAACATTTCTTCATCAGGGTTTGAAGTGACCAAGTTAAGAAGTCGACCATGTTTTTCAGTGAAGGGAGAGCTTTCAGGAATCCTTGATGCTAACTCCTTGAGTTGAGGAGATACTTTCACAAGGTTGATTTGGATAGTGTTCCTGCAAGCGGATGTCATGTCCTACAAAACAAGACAAAGATAAGCCCTAGAAAATCCTTGAAATGGCTAGTATGATATGCCATGTTATAATGTCATGATTATGCTAAGAAATCACAGATATAACAAGCACAAGCAAATCACACAAAGACCTTAGGTTTAAGGCTTGCATGGGTTTTAAGGTAATACCCTCTCGAAGTTTCGATTGGTTCAACCTGTCCTATAAATAGTAACCGGGTTCTAAGGGATCTCAATATCACTGATCTTTCCCACAAGTTTCATTCCGATAGGCGACTGAATCGCAACCAAACAAAACTCGGGAGTCAAATCTCAATGAGTGTAGCATCGAGTATCTGCCGACTTTGGGAATACACCAAAGATGGCCATCTCACTACGTCCTAAGGGCCAAGTTGTTCATTTAAAGGTTCTAAGGTCAGTTGACGCTTCATGACACCACGCAACAACCCCATATTCTCCTTGATTAACTCAAGGGTTACCTGTACCAACCAAAGTGTCGCATCAACGTAGCCACCACTTCAACCGTGTCGGTATACCCCGCACAGTTTCCATGATCTATTGCTACTTACCTAAAAAGGTTTCCCCAGATCCGGGTGTAGGATATATAGTAACCCAAACAGTACCCTTAAAAATAAAGCAAACAAACAGACAAAGAAGAAAAATGATCTAGACCCTAAGGTAAACCCCACTTTATAATTCATCCCCAGTAGAGTCTCCAGTTCTATGATACGGTGGCAGAACCGACTGTTTAATACTGGTTTGCATTTTTTTGTTCGTAAATGTCGCGGTAAGCAAGAGTCGCCACTGACTTTTCTTTTATCCAACAAAGGAAAATGTGAAAAGAACAGAAAAGACCTTTTTCTAGATTTTCTTAGTAAGGGGGTAGATTATGGAAAGGGAAGGTGTTAGCACCCTTTCCATCCGTGGTTTTCCACGGGCTCTTAGGTACTTGCTCATATTTTTAAACTGTTTTCGTGTTTGTGTGTTTTGAAAGATTTTGTCTTCTTTATGATAACTCTTGTATCGGTCCTCAAGAGTGTGGTAAAGCATTTTTGAGAAGAAGTTTGAAAGTGTGTAAGTGTAAAAAATTAGGCCAGAGCAAGTACTTAAGAACTGTCTACCACTTGAAAAAGGATGTTCTTTTCCTCCTACCCTTTAGATGATGCTATCCTACTATTAGTGAGTAGGTAGCCCTTTTGTTGGATGTTGAGGGACTATCGAAAGGGATGCTTATGGTCATTGAAGGCAACATGTAAGGATACCTTAGCATTTCGAAGGGACTGTCATCATATAGGCAACATCGAGGGACAAGATCATTTCTCGTAGGCAACTCGAGGGACATTAAGGGACCATGATATTTATGATGACTTTTATATCGAGGGTCTTTGCTAAGATATCCCTATGTTCGAGGTACATGACTATTGTTTTCCGAGGCAACCAAGTGAGGAATACCCTAGGGGTGCAAGTGTGCAACAATGTGTTTTTTCCCGATATTTTACTTTGAGATTAGTGGTCTAATGGTTAATTTATTCTTGTCATGCACGCCTAATTTACTAGAAATTTATTTACAAGCATATAAGAAATATAAAGCGAGAAATAAAGTTCCTTCAGCTATTACAAGGCTTCGGGACGGTTAGAGTTATATCTGACTAAAATGTAAAGTGCGGAAATTAAAAATCCTAATTGGGGCTATTACAATCCATAGGCAGATACATAATCAGGAACAAAATGCGCGCGTGATAAAATTGCAAGCCATAGGTAGATACATAATAATATAAGCGTGCGAAATAAAGAAACGTCTAAAAACCTAGTAAAAAATTCTAAGTAAACAAGAACATATTTTTGTTTGTTTTTTATCTTATTTTTAATAAAATAACTAAGTGAAATAAATACCTAAAATTTAATCAGAGAAGAAAAAAGTTGGATGAAATAAATCCTAATCCTAATATTTTTGTATTTTTTGTTATGAAAATAATTTAAAATAAAAATACAACCTAAGTCTAATTTGATTTTAAATTGATAAAATAACATTAAAATAATTAATTAATATAATATAATATAATTTTTAGAAAGAACCTAAATCTATTTATCATTTTTTGGTTTTTTATGACTTATCAAAAAATGACTTTTGAAAATAATAAACAAAATAAAATAAAAATGAGAAAAAAGATAAGACATGGGCCTGACATCAAAAACAAAATGGGGGGTGTTGTTAAAAAAAATGTTGGGCCCATTTGTAAGAGCCCAGAGGCTGCGTCCAATCTGGTGGGGAAAACAAACTTGGGCGCATGGTGAATCCTACGCTTGGATATGCTGGATCTTAATCAGGTGATGGTGAGTTCGTGTCGTACGGTGCACCTCTGGCACTGATATGCATGGAATCTGCAAGAGAACTTTGTCAAAAATCAAGATGCTGGACCTAGGACTTGAACCCAGGTCCTCCCTTTCCGTACCAATGCGCTTTAACAGTTGAGTTTCCCATTCAATCGTTATTATAAATCAAACAATAATAATATATTAAAAACAAAGTCAAATCTTAGTCAGCAAAAATCACGCGCGCTCCAAGTGGGGCTCTGGGGTTTGAACAAGCTAATCAGGAGTGGAAAGAGGAAGTGAACATTTGATTGAACCAATGAAATGCAAGGATAGTGCCATGCCACTTCTGACCACCGCCTGTAATTAGTCAAGCCACCGGCCACGGTGCTGTCTTATCCGGCGAGGCAAAAAGCAAAACCAGTAAAATACACAATTTAAAAGCATCTAAAGCATCCCACCCCCCTTAAAATTTCCCAAGGAATTAAATGGTGGCCTTTATTTGATCTGAAAGTTCCTGTATAATGAGATTCAAAGATCACTGTTCAAAAACCGTTGATAATGGTGATCCATAATTAGGGCCCTTTCAAACACATAATGCACGTTAAAGCGTCCACAAATAACCATACTAACATGAATGTATGAAATGAATTGATTTATATTACGTGTATGAAAGGTTTTGAATTCAAACTTTACCGAAGTCCGGTGATGCGTGGATCTGAGGTTCTAGAGTGTTGCACGTTTGGCAAATGGCTTGGATGATCTCCTGATGATCTTAGATATTGAAATGAGAGGTTTATTTGGATGGAAATGGGTTGGAGGTGTGATTTTGGGTTTTCACGATTTTGGGCAATTATTTGCAATCTTTGTAGCACTCTTGTACATTGTATATGCATCCATTTAACTGGCCAAGGTGATGTACTTATAGTATAGAAGAAGGGGACAAGATAAGGAGGAAAGAATCAAGCCCATAAAGCCATGGTTTAAAGCCATTATCACAAATTTGAAAAATTACCAAACTTGTGATTTCATTCCATTTTGTCATGTTCAATGAATCTGGTCAGGTTTGCACGAAAAATGGGCCTCAAGACTGACCCAAAACACTAGCCTACATGCCTAAGCCAATTTCTAAATATTTTGTACCATTTATTTTATATTTATTTGAAATAAATTAAAATAAATATGTAAAAAATAGGTAGAAAATGCAAGGCCATGCAAAAATAAGATTAGAGGTCCTCTATGAACTTAGGAAGATATTTGAACCTTAAAAAGTTAGGCCATTGACCCAAAAATTCAAATTTGCTCAATGCATCATTCTTGAAATTTCCAATATTTTCCCAACTTGGGCAAGCCATAACTTGCTCAATTTTTATCTCATGATAATTATCTGGTAGTTTTTGGAAAGCCCAAGATGTCTACCTCAATCCCTCGTTTGATCAATTTTGCATTTGAAGACATTATCTTGATGTAAAAGGTCTTGGCAAAAAGTGGCTTTTGTTGACTTTTTAAAAATGACCTGTAATGTTTGAGCTCATATCTTTCAAATGGTGCATTCCTTGATCTTGGGGACTGAAGAGAAGTTGTAGGGAATTGGATTCTATTCAAAATGAGCTTTGGTAGGAAACTTTCTGATAAAGTATTAGAAAGTTATGTTTGGTCAAAGTTTGGTTGACTTTTCCTATAGAAACCCTAATTTAGCAATTCTTGACATTTGATGAACTAGGAGCATTTCTTGAGGAATCATGATCAACCGTTGATCAAATGATGGATATTACTTCAAATTGTTTATGTTGACCAAAAATCTTGAAGTTTGACTATATATGGGTCACAGTTGACTTTTGACCTAGCACAGTTGATTTTCCAATACTTGAGCAATTGACTGATCAAACATTTTGTGCAAGGCATGAAATTTGGCATGGATAATCTTGAAGGCATATTAGGACCGTGGGAAGCATTTGAGACCATTGGAGCTCAACCATCTTGATGAAAATTGAAACCCTAGTTGGGGGTTCATTGCCTTAGGAGGAGAATTGTCTGGTCAATTCTTGGTCAACCTTGAGCAATTGAGAACTTCTAGGAGTATGTCTTGTGTGAAAAAGGGAGCGCAAATTTTGAGGTACAACATGCCCAAATACAAAAAAAACTTGTTTTGAACACAAAAACACCACAAATTCAACATTTCTCCCCTCTCGACTCATTTTCTTTATTGTATTTTTTTATTTTATTGTTATCATTAATATCATTTTTTATTATTAATACAAAAAGACATAAAAACATTTCCCTTTTAAAACTAAATTAGTTTAATTTTCTTTTGTTAACTAATTATTTCTTTTTTAGTTTACTAGGATAAAAATCTTTTCAAAATAAAAGAAAACAAGTCCTTTCTTTTTCTCCATTTTTACCTTGTACAAATTCAATATGGTTGTAATAGATAATTAGTATTTAATTTCTTGCAATCCCCATTTGTAAATTTGTATACCCCGTCCCCCAAGTGATTGTAATAGTGTAGGATATTTATTTTCCACAATTTACCGCTTTCATATAAATGCTAGTAAATCCTGGCATGCATGGCAAGATAAAAAAATCAATCTTAGATCACTCTAATCCAAGACAAAAATGCATGCGAATATAAACACTTTCCCACATGCACCCTTAGGATAATCTCACTTGTTGCCTCGGAAAATAGTCATGTCCCTCGAATATGGGCGTTTTAGCAAGGACCCTCGATAAAAGATCGTAGTCCCTCGATGACCCTCAATGTTACCTTCGGTAAACGATCTAGTCCCTAAACGACATTGCTAAAACGTCCCATTGGTTGCCTTCTATGAGTATACAAACGTCCCACGCCCGTCCTTTTACATCCAAAGATAAGGCTTCTTACCAACCAATGGTAAGTTAGTAACATCTAAAGGAGGAGAAAAAGAACAAATACTTTTTGAGTAGGTAGAAACGTTCTTAGTTGCTTGCTCATCTTCAAAACAAACATCTTTTCAAACACACCAACACTTTCGAAACATGAAATATTTTCAAAAGTTCAACACTTTGTATACATTCTTATAGAAACGAGAATCATTACAAAGTTTTCCTAAACTAAGACGCTTTTCAAAAATACTTTCAAAACTCACCACAAAGCACAGTTTTAAACAAAAGCAATGATCTAGCAAGCAACTAAGAGCCCATAGATAACTATGGATGAAAAGGGTTCTAACACCTTCCCTTTTCATAATCTACCCCCTGAACTCAAGAAAATAATCTCAAAGGTCTTTCCTGTTCTTTTCACCCTTTCATTTATTTGGATAAAAGAAAAGTCGGTGGCGACTCTTGCTATCCGCAACAATTACGATAAAACGCAAAACACCCAAGTCAGTTCTCCCACCGTGTTAAAACTGGGTATACTTAATCTTTATTAGACGCCTTTCACCGGGTTAGAAGAAGCTCCCGAGCCAGAGGTCATTGCAACAACTTTGCATCTGAAATGGTCCGACATTGTATCCAACTGTGAAACAAGAAGTGGTGTGAAGGGTTTTCTAGCTAAGTTTCTGTACGAGAAGGCTCACTAATTTTGGGATGATTTGGATTTCCAAGCTTTTGAGGAGGTTTTGGCCCTTCTAATATATGGTTTAGTGTTGTTCCCTAATCCATACTTTCTCATAGATGTGAATGCTATCAAGGTTTTCCTCTCTCGTAACCAAGTGCCTACTCTACTCGGAGACATCTTGCATACCCTCCACAATCGCACCATGAAGAAAAAAGGGATTCTTATGTGTTACGTGCCATTTATTTCAAGGTGGTTTATTTCTCACCTCCCTAAATAAGTATTGAAGAATAAAGAAGTTTTGGGTTGGTCGCAAAGGATAATGTCACTTTCTCACTCAGATATTCTCTCGTATTCCCGATCTATGGGAGATATTTCTGTTATTGACTGCTGCGGGGAATTACCTAATGTCCCACTACTTGGAATTAGGGGAGGCATAACTTATAATCCTTCTCCGACTCTATGACAATTTGGCTATGCTCGAAGGGATGGTCCCCATGATATGCTTATCCAAGGAATTATGTTTAACTACGAGGATGATGTTCAAGGGTATCGTCAGAGGTTCATACGAGCTTGAGGCATAGTAAACAAATTTGATACCAGGACTTTGGGGCCTAAGACTTCCATTCATATGGAACATTATCTCTAATGGGCACGAGCTCGCGCTCAGAACCTTATAGTTTCGTATATAGACATCTTACTAGTGGTTGTGGAGCGCATTTCTGAAGGGGATATTCCTTATACAGTTCTCCATCCTGACATGCCCACTCAACTTGAAGAGCTGCAGAGATCCTGGATTCATTTGAAGAAAGAACAGGATACCTTTAGAGATCATTTCTATGTCAATGAGAAGAAAGTATTGGAGCTTACGAAGCAACTTCACGAAGAGAAAAGTCTTAATGTCTATCTCGGCACAAAGAGGAAGCGCCCATGGGAAACTAGATGTCTTAGATTTTAGAATTTTTCAATTCTAAGCCTAAAAAGGCAATTGTATTTTGAATTCTACTAATAAAATCTTTGTTTCATTTTTGTTCACAAATTTAAATTTCCTGGAGTCCTTGAAAACATTGTATACATATACCATACATATCATTGCATAAATAGGTTTCAGGACATGTTTCTTATCTTCATTACTGTTTATTTCAGCAATGGCTCTTGAACAAACAGTTAAGGAGCTTCAGGCACAGAATGCTCAATTCCAAGAAATGTTCTTGAATCTGGCTAAGGGACAAGAAGATTTGAAAGTTCTGATTCTCAAGGACAAGAAGAAGAAAAAGAGGCCAGTGGGTGTTCTGAATTTTGGTAAGAAGGTTCAAAGGACCAGTGAAGTAAGTTTCAGAGCTTGCAACTCCTTCAAGAGAGAGAGAGAATCAGGAAAGAGAGCCAAGAGAAGAAGACCACAGTACAAGGGAGTCTGAAGAAGATGATCCTGACTATTCTAAGGAGCAGTATCCTCCTACTGATGATAAATACAAGCAGCTGGAGGATCGGCTCAATGCCATGGAGATCCAAAGGGTGCCCAGGTTGGATTTTGAAGAGCTAGGACTGGTCACAGGGGTGGTCATCCCGCGGAAGTTCAAGGTCCCTACATTTGCTAAGTACGACGGTGTCTCCTGCCCTAAGCTGCATTTAAGATCGTATGTCAGGAAAATTCATCCTCACACTACTGATAGGGATTTGTGGGTACACTTCTTCCAGGAAAGTTTGGCAGGAACTCAGTTGGAATGGTTCTATCAACTAGAAAGAACCAATGTGCGTAATTGGGAAGATCTGACTGCTACTTTCTACAAGCAGTACCAATATAATGCTGACCTCGCCCCAACTCATACACAGTTACAAAGTATGTCCATGGGTTCCGACGAGGGCTTTAAGGACTATGCCCAAAAATGGAGAGACCTTGTGGGAAGAGTCCAACCTCCGTTGTCTGATAGGGAGCTGGTGGACATGTTCTTGGGCACATTCTCTGGGCCATTCTTTAACCACCTGATTGGAAGTTCTTCTGCTGGGTTCACGGAATTGATCCTTGCGGGTGAACGATTAGAGGTTGGTATTAAAAGTGGCAAGATACAGAGATATACATCCTCCAGTACTGCAAAGAAACCATTCACAGGGAAGAAGGAGGTCAGTGCTGCTTATGGCCAGAGAAATCTTAATAAAACTGAGCATTGGTCGACGATAGGGGCTGTTATGATTTCCAATCCTGCATCAAATCGGCAACAGAACAATCAGTCTAGAACAGATAAGCCAAGGAGACAGTTTACCCGGATCAACATGACCTTATCTCAGGTTTTACCACACTTGCTGAAGTCCAATTTGGTAACCCTAAAGGAGGCTCCTAAAAATCCCAACACTACATCTCCTCACTATAATTCCAATACTCAGTATGCTTACCATTCTGAATGTTCAGGCCATGATACAAATGATTGTTGGGCTTTGAAGAACAAGGTGCATGATTTGATTTAAGCAAAGGAAATTGAATTTGACACTCCCGAGACTCCTAATGTTATAACTGCTCCTATGCCCAAGCACGGTCGTGGTGTCAATTCTATTGTGGATGACATGTTTGTTGCTTTTGTGGATGAACTGGCTACTCCACTTCTGACTATTAAAAAGAATCTATTGCAGGCCGATTTATTTCCGGGTTATGGTGAAGGTTGCCACTTATGTTTGTCCTTACCTAATGGTTTCCATTTGTTAAAGGATGGCGTTCAGTGCCTAATGGATGATAAAAAAATCATGTTTGAGAAGACTCCATTTACAAGGGTTCCATGTGAAAAAATTTCTATCATTACCATTTCTGATAGTCCTCCCAAGGTCTCCTCCAAAAGACCTATCAGGATTACATCTGTTCCGAAAGTCACTCCATTGATAATTACTTTCCCTTGACCTACACCATATTCCTCGGATAAAGTTGTTCCCTACAACTATGGGGATGACGTCTATTACCATGGCATCAAGCAAGTTTTGTTGGTTGTGAAAGACAAAAATGCTGAAGACTCTGATCCTGACATTAGCAATATCGCTAGGACCAACAAAATCACCAGAAGCGGAAGAGTTTTCTTTCCCGAGATCTCTCCTCCTAAAACTGTTGCTACTCCTGTAATCATCCATGTTTCTCCTATCAATATTTCCATAACTACTTCTGTTGGTAGTCCTACTGTTACCCCTGCTACCGAGTCGGTTGAGACTCTGGGCAAAGAGACATTGGTTGAGCCTGTCTGGACGAAGACGCACCCAGAAGTCATTCCCGGGGCTTCTAAGAAGGAAATGGAAGAAATCTTAAAAATAATAAAGAAGAGTGACTACAAACTGGTTGAACAACTGGGGAAGACCCCTTCCAAGATCTCAATGTTGGCCCTGTTACTTTGCTCTGAAGCCCATGCTAAGACTTTTGTGAAATTCCTCAAGACTGCTCACGTACCTCAAGAAACCTCCGCTGATCAATTTGAAGACTGTGTGGCCAGTTTGACTGCTGACAATGGGCTAGGTTTCTATGATGCTGATCTGACTCCTAGAGGAAGGAAACATAATGATGCCCTGCACCTCTCTATCGAGTGCAGGGGCACTAGTTTGGCCCATGTTCTAGTGGATACAGGTTCATCACTGAATGTTCTGCCCAAGAAGGCCCTTGACAGGTTAGCTTGCAAAGGATTGACTCTGAATCCTAGTAATATTATGGTGAAAGCCTTTGATGGTTCTAAAAGAATGGTGCATGGGGAGGTGGACATCCCTATCAAAGTGGGTACTCATAATTTTAATTCCACTTTCTATGTGATGGACATCCGCCCATCTTACTCCTGTTTATTGGGTCGACCTTGGATCCATGGGGATGGCACTGTAACTTCCACCCTACATCAGATGCTGAAGTACCTAGTCAATGGGAAGATTATAATAGTTCATAGGGACGAGGAGCACATGCTGAGCCACCTGAACTCTTTTAGGTACGTTGGAATGGACGGCTAGTTCATTGAGACCCCCTGTCAGAACTTTGAGGAGGTTCCACAGATCGTTGCTGCAACCAAAACCTCTGCCAGTGTTCTAAATACTACTAGGCCTCCATTGAAGATGGCTTCTCTAAAAGATGATAGGGAAGTTGTTGAATAAGGTGGGTGTATAATTTAGGTCCAACTCCCAGATTTTCCTTACAAATCTTACAAATTTGGTTTGGGTTTTACATAGGGAGCTCAAAGGGTTGTTCGTTGTGCTCGTGCCGGAGGACCACCCCTATGCATCAGTAATCATGGGGTTAATGCTTTGGAGGACAGTGATAGTGATTGTGACATAGACCAGTGGATCTTCCCAACTGTCAGCGGAGGACTCGGCAACTGGAAGACTAAAGACTTTGGGCCGATTACTTTTATTCAGGAGTAATTGTCCTTTTTTCTTTTTGGATATGTAATAAATGAATAATACAAACTCTAAGACCTTGTGTCTTACCCGAGGCGCAATGGTTTATTTGTGAGGGTTATCATGTTTCATTTTCATATGTCATTAATAAAGCATTGGACGTTTTTACATACAAATTTTGTGCTCTCTTCCTTTCTTTTCTGCTTTTTACTTTATCAAAACAGTTATGCTCTTACACACACTCACATATCAAACTGCATATCCACATCCAATCTGGATCCCATGGATAACCGTTATGTTATTTCTCATTATGACTTTGGAAATCTGATGAACCAAGCCGAGGACAAAGGTGAGGAAGATTGTGAGGTACCAGGAGAGCTTTCCAGACTGTTACAACAGGAAGAAAGGGCAATACAGCCTCATCAAGATCCATTTGAGACAATGAACTTGGGTACTGAAGAGGAAAGAAAAGAAGTCAAGGTAAGTGCTAACTTGGAGCCCAGTGTCAAACAACGGTTAATATAAAATACTACATGACTATGTTGAGGTTTTTGCCCGGTCATACAAAGACATGCCAGGGCTTGAAACCGATATTTTGGTTCATTGCCTACCAACAAAAGAGGATTTCCCTCTAGTGAAACCGAAGGTTCGTCGTATGCGGCCGGATATGTCAGAAAAGAATAAGGCTGAAGTCATGAAACAGTTCAATGCCGATTTCTTAGCTGTCATGTCCTATCCATAATGGGTTGCTAATGTTGTTCCAGTACCTAAGAAGGACGGTAAGGTACGTATGTGTGTGGATTACAGAGACCTGAACAGGGCAAGCCCCAAGGATGACTTTCCGCTTCCCCACATTGATGTTCTAGTTGACAACACCGCACAACATAAGGTATTCTCCTTCATGGATGGTTTCTCCGGATACAATCAGATCAAAATGGCACCTGAGGACATGGAGAAGACGACCTTTGTCACACAGTGGGGCACCTTTTGTTACAAGGTTATGCCATTTAGGTTGAAGAACGTTGGGGCAACCTATCAAAGGGCAATGGTAGCTTTATTTCATGATATGATCCATCACGAGATAGAGGTCTACATGGACGATATGATAGCCAGGTCTTAAATTGTAGAGGAACACATTGATCACATATAGAAGCTATTTGACAGGCTGAAGAAATACAAAATAGATGATGACTTCATAAGAATTCTCTTTGTGGGGATTCTTGTTCCTGCTGACTGAGGAGGAGTCCGCTGGGGAATGTTTTTCAGGGGATTAAAGTCTAGGAGCTTCGGTTGTCCATTACTCTATTGGGGGAGTTATCTCTTGAAAGTGAGTTGTTATCTGGTCAGGATCCAGGCTTCACGGCGACTTGTTGAGAACAATAAGACTGACTGCTACCTGGTCGTATTCCAGGATTCACAGCAACTTATTGGGGAATATGAAATTAGCTACTATCTTGTCGGTTCAAGGCTTTGCAGTAATTGTAGACATTGAACTGTTATCTAGATATATCCAAGCTTCAGCGATTTGAAGAAATTAAGCTATTATCTAGTCGGAACAACGTTTCCAAGTTCATTTCACATCTGACCGCTACTTGTGAGCCAATCATTGAATTACTGAAGAAAGATCAAGTAGTGAAGTGGAACAACGATTGCCATAACGCCTTTGACAAAATCAAGGAATATCTCCAAGAGCCTCCAATTCTGATGCCTCCGGTTGAAGGAAGACCTTTGATAATGTAATTAACAGTATTAGAGAACTCAATGGGGTGTGTGCTGGGGAAGCATGACGAGTCTGGTCGAAAAGATCATGCAATATACTACCTTAGCAAAAGGTTTACCGACTGTGAGACAAGATACTCACTGCTCGAGAAAACTTGTTGTGCTTTGGCATGGGCTGCTCACCGACTAAGGCAGTATATGTTGACTCACACTACCTTTTTGATATCTAAAATGGATCCTATCAAGTACATCTTTGAGAAGCCCGCTCTCTCCGGAATAATAGCAAGATGGCAGATGATCCTGACCGAATACGAAATTCAGTATACAACCCAGAAAGAAATTAAGGGAAGTGTACTAGCTGATCATTTGGCTCATCAGGCAGTGGATGACTACCAATCCATGAATTTTGAGTTCCCGAATGAGAACATCGTGTTAGTAACTAATTATGAAGAATCTGGACCAGATGAAGGACCTGAAAAAGGATCCCGATGGACTATGGTTTTTGACGGAGCTTCCAACGCTCTTGGCAATGGCATCAGCGCTGTGATCATATCTCTAGAGGGTTGTGATACTCCTTTCACTGCCAGGATATGTTTCAACTATACCAACAATATGGCTGAGTATGAAGCATGTATCATGGGTCTCAAAGCTGCAATCGATTTAAGGATCAAGTTCTTAAGTGTGTTTGGAGACTCGGCTTTGGTAATCAGCCAGATTAAAGGAGAATGGGACACGAAGCATCCTAATCTTATCCCATACAAAGAGCATGTGTTGACACTAATCCCATACTTTGAAGAAATTACTTTTAAGCATTTTCCACGAGAAGAAAATCAACTAGCGAATGCGTTAGCTACGATGTCATCCATGTTCAAGGTTAGGTGGGACAATGAGGCTCCTCAAATCACCATTGAGAGGATGGACGAACCAGCATACTGTCACGAGATTTGTACTGAAGAAGTAGTGGATATGCCTTGGTTCCATGAAGTCAAAATATATCTCGAAGCCCAAAAATATCCTGAGGGAACTTCAGTCAATGACAAGAAGTTCTTAAGAAGATTCTCTGCTAAATTCTTTCTCAGTAACAAGATCCTCTACAAGCGCAATCATGATTCTACCTTGCTTCGGTGTGTAGACGAGAGTGAGATGGAAAAGATTCTGGATGATTTGCATGAAGGTACCTTCGGCACTCATTCCAGTGGGCACTCAATGGCTAAAAAGATCCTACGGGAAGGATATTACTGGTCCACCATGGAGGAAGACTGTTATCAGTATTCGCGGACTTTTCATAAATGCTAGATCTATGCTGATAAGGTGCATGTACCCCCATTTCCTTTAAACGTCTTGACTACTCCTTGGCCATTCGTAATGTGGGGCATCAACATGATTGGAGAGATTAGACTGACATCTTCTAATGGGCACTGCTTCATCCTGGTTTCCATTGATTACTTCACGAAGTGGGTCGAGGCAGCTTCATTTGCTTCTGTTACCAAGAACGTTGTGGCCTGATTCATCAAACATAACATTATCTGTCGGTACGATATTCCAGAAAGAATCATTACAGATAATGGTACCAATCTTAACAACACTATGATCACCGAGCTTTGCACGTAATTCAAGATTCAGCATCATAACTCTTCTCCCTACCGGCCGAAGATGAATGGTGCTGTAGAAGCTGCTAACAAAAACATCAAGAGAATCATACAGAAGATGATGGTGACATATAAAGATTGGTATGAGATGTTACCATTTGTTCTTCATGGTTACCGCACCACAATGCACACATCAACAAGGGCAACTCCTTTCTCTTTGGTATACGGTATGAAGTGGTATTGCCCATTGAAGTCCAAATCCCTTCTCTGAGAATCATGAAGGATGTAGGGCTGAATGAAGACGAATGGATCCAGACTCGACTTGACCAGTTAAACTTGATTGATGAGAAGAGGCTCTCGGCTGTCTGCCATGGTCAGATGTACCAAAAATGTATGATCAAATATTTTAACAATAAGGTTAGACGTCAGGTATATCAGGCTGGTGACCTAGTAATCAAGCGCATCATACTGCTGCAAGGTGATCCCAGGGGAAAATGGACTCCCACATACGAAGGGCCATTTGTAATCAAGAACATAT